>OW240917.1:157120246-157220060 GCA_933207985.1 Pelobates cultripes
GCACCTTCATCTCTGCTTTCTGTGAATCATTGTTAAAAGCTCTGTACTTTTCACCTGGTAGTCAATATAGAGAAAGCATAGAGAGAAAAGGAAAAATGAAACCATGTATCCACTTTATTTGAAATATTTGCCCGAGCTTTGCTTTGTCTGAAATGGATTCTTATGCCATTTGCTAAATTTAAAAGAATATGGATCATAATACGAAAACAGGTTAACACAAGTTATGGGTGATTTTCAGTCTTTTTATTCAATAGCGTAAATTCAGCAAGGTAACCGTTGCCCTTTAAGTGCTCAAAGGTGATATTACTTTATTAGTGAGAGTCAGTTATAAAATAATCTAGCTCATATTTAGTATTAAATATTAAAAAAAAAATATGCAAAAGGGTTTTTATGCATTTTATATCATATCTGGTTACATAAGTTTTGGTATTTTTGTATTCATGATATTGTCTTAAAGTAAATGCATAGAAGCAGAGCTTGAGCTGTGAATGCTCTACTTAAATCTAAAGAATGAGGAAACAATATTTAATAGGTAGGGGCGAACTGACCACTCGGCCTGAGACAGCCAGGGTCCTGGACACATAGCTATTCTACAGTTGGGCAGATCAGAGATCTCTCCAACTGAAAAGCAAATGTAAAAAAATATTCTTATTAATAAGTTGTGGGTCCCTGATACTGAGGGCCATAGCAACCTACCGCACTGCACATCACTATCCCCTACCCCGGTGCTTAATGAGGCCTGGCAGCATTACCTGCTCTCGGCGAGGTCTCCTCTTGATAAGGGGAGGCAGGAATCAAAGTGATATCACACCCTGCACTCTCCACTCACACAGAGCGCTCTCACAGCCCCGGAACAGAGGCAGCAGCCGCCTGGCAGAGACAAAAGGGAGCATGAGAAATGGGGAAGATGGTGAGAGAATGAAAGTTTGTGAAAACAATAGGAAACCTAAGAGGCAAGGAGTGCCATTGGAATTGGAAAACAATGTAAGGAACAGAGAATGGAATTGATGTAGCGGAGCAATCAGAGGGAGAAAATGGGGATTGGTGAAAAGACGTGGGATTAATGGGTGTAATGGAGCAGAGGCACATATGATCAAGTATCAGACATGGGGGGCACAAAATGAAAGTTTGGGGTTAGAAAATTGTGTCAAGGATGGGAGAGAAATGTGGGATGTTTAGAAGGAGTGTGGAATGTAACAGTTGTGAAGGTCACCGTAGAGGCTCACATGAGTGTGTTGGGGAGGCAAAGTTTGACAGACAATAGAGGAGATAATGTGGAGAAGAAAAGGTGGGTGGAGTATGTTGTAAAGAGCACCAAAGGAGGTGGGGGAAATCCAAAACTGTATACAAACAAAAATAAATGCTTGCACCATATAAATAAATCTTTCAAACACATACATATTAACATGTTTCAATTACACTCCTCCTTCACATACACGCGATGACACAGACTTCAAATACACCCCTCGTTCACACACACTGAGACAAATTTCGAATACAGTCATAATTTACACATGCCACTGCTTTACACTCCTCACAGTTTCAATCCTAAAGTCACACAACACTGCTCAGATGTACTCCTTTGTTTAAACATAGACAATAAACACAACTCTGTCCCTGAATTCATACACAGACTCTGCACACTAATGTACTTTGGAATTGGCACACCAATAGTTCCTTGTATTCACATGCATAGGGCCTCAACAAAATTACAGCGCAGCGTTCACAGATACTATGCATTAAAACACCCTTTACATTTACCTGTCTACATTCCATACAGATACCCCTGCTTCCACATACATCTATTATACTCTTTTGAAGAATATTGTGTTCACACTGGAAGAAAGAAGATTTCGCCTAAGGCAAAGGAAAGGTTTTTTTTACTGTAAGAACAATCAGGATGTGGAATTCTCTGCCTGAAGAAGTGGTTTTATCAGAGTCCATACAGATGTTCAAACGGCTACTAGATGCATACTTGCAAGAACAGAATATTCAAGGATATAATCTTTCAATATAGGGTAATAACTGCTTGATCCAAGAATAAATCTGACTGCCATTCTGGGGTCAAGAAGGAACTTTTTCCTAGCTAATTGCAAAATTGTGCTTCAAACTGGGTTTTTTTGCCTTCTTTTGGATCAACAGCAAAAAACAAATGTGAGGTAGGCTGAACTTGATGGACGCAAGTCTCTTTTCAGCTATGTAACTATGTAACTTTAATACACTACATGCAAATAAATCTGTCACTACACATATACTTTAAGATTGATGCACATCAACATTACACACACAACCATCTCTATGTTGACACATAGAATGGTAATATTAAGTCACTTGCAAATACATGATTGCTTTAATACATTTGCAGCAGACAAGAATACATTCCTCCATTCACTACATTCAAATGCATACATGTAGTTACACAATAATGTTCAATACTCATATGCATTCATACTGACACTATGTACAAAAAAAAATCACATGCATCCATCCAGACAATGCACACATGCATTCACACAGATTTTACGTAATATCAAATACAAACATGCATTTATACACAGGTCTTCACACTGTATACATCCAAAAGAATACAGTATTACATGAGATACATTTAACATTATTTCCCATGTATTTGGTCATCAAAGGACATGGATCTAATTTTGCCCCGGGGCCCCAAAAGCGCTCACTCTGTCTCTGTTAATGGATATTAATAGTAATTTTAAGCTAAAAGCTGCTATGCTAGCTAGATATTGCAATGCATAAAGTATTGAGCACTTCGAATAAACTATATAGTCATTGAACTTTTTTTTTTTTTTAAGAGCAGTGTACACAATAAATGTATTTTGTCTTTTTTTTTTTTTTTCAGTCGGTGTATGTCACTGGTAACGAACACATCATTGATGGAGGCTGGAGCCTATAAGTCATATCAAGATGGATACTTGTTCTGCCTAGAAGCACATATGGGCTATACTTCTTAAAACTGCAGTACAAAAGTTGCATGTTTTTAAAAAAAAAATCTATTTTAGAAACCCTTTTTAAAAAAAATAAAATAAATTTAAATCAATGACATCCTGCCATTAAAAATGATTAAAATAGTTGCACTCACAAATTAGTTGCATTGTATCTAATTTGTTTTTGTAAATGTATCAATTTACCTAAGGATATACTTAAACTGTTATAGTTGCAGTTGTCATTTTGATTATTGAACATAATCAGAATTGATAATCTCAGCCAAGCCAATGCTTTCCCATAGGAAAGCATTGGCTTGGCTGAGATTGTCAATCATGATGATCTCTGCCAAAAAGGGAGAGGGGAAGCAAACTGTGCCCTAGCCAGTCAGTATCTCCTAATAAAAATGTTTTTAATCAATGGATCTCTATAGGGACAGTGTGCAGCACTGCCCAAGGAAGCACCTCTAGTGGCTATCTGAGGAGTGGTCATTGGAGATGTATACATTACACTCACCAGAGCAATGACATTCAACTGTAGTTGTTTTGGTGACTCTAGTGTCCCCTTAATCAGTTTTGGTGTATGGATCATTCCCTATTCAGTGCCCATGCTCAACTGAATACTCTCTGTCTTCAGAACATACTGATCTAATTAAAAACTCATTGAAGTGTAACTCGCTTTGCCTGGCTGAGAGTTTGGGAGTTAATGCCAATGGTAAATTAAAGTCAGGTGTACCCTAAACCTAAGACCCACCTAAAATAGAACTCTCTTAATACCAAAAAAGGAACATGAAACCCAACCATAACCATACTCCAACCCTAACCCTACATCAACCCTAACTTAGAGGGGTTTCACTCTGCTGAAGTCAGTACTGACATCAGTAGATGGATTTTCATGTTTACTCAATAGAAAGCATCCATGAGCAATCTGTACTGTGATTACAGCATAAGATCTCCCTCTTGTGCTGTAGCTCCTGCATACTGTTACTGCCAATCAAACAAAATTCATAAGTGGTAAGCAGGCATCAGGGGTGACACACATTACTATTGTTATGGGCCTGCCTGGGCCCCCCATTCCCAATGTGTGCACATATATATCAATATATGCAATTATCACTATATTATATATATATATATATATATATATATTATGCCATAGCAGCGGTGGAACTACCACCAGTACAGTAGGTGTGGCTGCAGCAGGGCCTGCACACTGAGGATGCTTGGTCAGTGCTGTGGATCTCACAGTGAGACGGGGCTCCTTTAATGATCCTGACAGTGCTGGGTAGCCTCAGTCACCCACGCGGGAGTGTGGGGGCACAGTGAAGGGAGAGATGAAGAGGAGAGAGCCAAACCCACATCACCCCCAGCTAGCAGAGACCCCCCTCCGCAGCCAAAAGGTAAAAAACAGGAGGGTGGCTAAAAAATTTGTGTTCCAAAGTGTCTGTTTATGTATCAATGTGTACCTGAGTGTGTGTGTGTATCTGTCAGTGTGTGTAACTGTTTGTATGTCAGTGTGTGTGTGTGTGGCAGTGTATACACTACACACAAATGCCTGCCTGTATTCAAACACCAACATTCATAAACACATACTCCATACAAAAACATGCTTACTTTCAAAGACTTAAACACTGTTCAGTGCTAAATACAAGCCTTCAAGGATCTACATTTTGGCCACTTTATACACACTGCATTTTCACACACACACACACACACTGCATCCTTGTGGGCTGTTTCAGTGGTGGGAACTGGGGGATGGAACCTGTGGGCAAGCTCTGGGATGGGCCTCGGGGCCCAGATTTCGAGCTTTGTCAGGGGCACCAAAACATCTGATGGCAGCCCTGGCAGGCACAGCCCAGTACTATGCTTTTCTCTTTCTTTACCAAACATAGCAGCAAAGAGAAATAACAATAAATGGAAACAGAAAAAAAAAATTAGTATACAATGACATCAAAACAGCCTAGGAGGGGGGCATGGCTTGGCGAGCAACACAGATGGTCGCACTGATCTGAGCTCTGCAAAATGTTAACCCAAAAAAGCACAATTAAAGCAGAAATCGGCTTCTAAGCAGATCACCTTGAACCCCCCTGACACGGACAACCAAGAGCATAAGAAGCAGGCAGGTAAAACTGACTGCTCCAGCTTCCTCACAACATGGGTGTCGACGGCAACGTCCCTAGACAGACCAGGACAAAGATGGCGATGGCGGGAATGACACGATACCACTGCAAAAATCCCCAGGGCCTCAAAACCTGCCTGTGACCGAGTACCTGATAGGGTACTTCAGAGAACTAGCACCAGATTTATCCACGGATGTCTTATTAGACAGATATCACTGGGTGCAAAAAAATAGCCTTCTTACCACATGAGACCCCCAGAGATGTGCTCACACACCTGCATTACTTCCATGTAAAGGAAGCACTGCTCCAGGCAGCGAGAGTGGGTAGAGATCCTACGCAAAAATACAGAAACATCAAGATGTTCACTGACCTCTCGGTCGCCAATTTACAAAAACACAAGGAATTTAAGGACACAACAGATATCCAGTATAGATGGGGATACCCGATCCGCCTCCTGATTAGGAGAAATGGCATGGTGACAACAGTAAACACCCCTGAAGAAGGCCGCAAACTGCTGCGCAGCTGGAACATCACGCCATACCTGGAGGAAAGGGGCACAGCCACACCGAACAGACTGTCTCCGGGATGGAAAAGAGCCAAAAAATGAACTGGTTCAATGACAGTGTTGCTGACCCTGCCACAGCACCAGCCACAGCTGGGCAGAAACAGAGAAGCAAGTATAAAATATACAATATGCAATACATATGTTCACACACACAATTATCGTTAAGATGGCATGCCAATTTGTAAGGCAATAGACCCACTTTGAGAATAGTCCCTGCCAGGACCCCTGAGACATAGATGCTGACAGAGAGGGCAGAGCCCGAATGCCATCCAAAGCAAAAAAAGGGGGCAACCACGGTCACACCCTAAATAAGCTCCTAACTCTCTATTTTTATAAAACTCCAAACCAAACCCACACCACATCACGAGCCGGACAATGAATAACAATGATAGTGCTTCACACACAAGCTAGATGACAGCGAGTATCGGACCAAGCGTGCTCACCCTACAACCCAACACTCTAGCAGCCTTACATAGTAACCATGCTCCCACCTTGCACTAACCATTTGGTGCATTACCCTTCAGTGGGAAATGTTTGCACATGTTGAAATTGTATATACTATGTTATATTCGACTGTTATGAATAATGTTTGCACTACTGTTTTCCTAACCCTATACCCCACTATCCAACCCCCCTCCAACACTAAGGGAAAGTCCTCCAGCATAGCTTTCCAACGAAAGGGAACACGGAACTCCCGGGGCGGTCAAAAAACAACAGGGGATTCCACATTGGGACCCGCCAGACCGAGATGCATAGGATACACACATGCCCGTGGCCAAAGGCCGGACAGGATGGGGAAGGGTGGCCATGCAGAAACTATTAGCGAGCCTAACGTTACTAGTACTGAAAGGGAAAATCAGCAACCCTCTGTAAAACCCTGTAGATTATGAAAATATACAGCCACAACGTAAAGGGATTGAACAACCCTGTAAAATGGTACTGTCTGGTCAGAGACCTGCGCAAGGCACACCCAGACATTGTGTGCTTGCAAGAACACACTTTAAAAAGCCATCCACACAGGCACACAAGCACAATATCCGGTACAGTACCATAGTACTTTCACATCCAAAACTAAGGGAGTCTCTATCCTGATTAGCAAGGATGTGTCTTTCAAGCTACTCTACGAGTCTACAGACAAACAAGGGAGATATATATCATTTTAGTCTGTGAAATCAATAACCTGGAACACACTATTGTCAATCTCTAAGCACCAAACACTAACCAGCGAAACTTCCTACACAAAATTATAACTCTTCTTTCGCCAGTCCAGAGGTGCATCATGGTTGTCTGTAGTGACTTAAACCATATACTGGACCCAAAATGGGACTCCACAGTATGACCTAACACACCTAGATTCGCCACCCTCAAACGAGAATGCAAACCATTAGTACGCTTGCTCAGCGAGCACGACCTCTATGATGCATGGAAGGTGCTACACCGAAGAGAGGGATTACACCTTCTTTTTCCAGGCACATAATACCTATTCATGCACAGACGGGTTCTTTATAAAGGGCACATTCCTCAACCAACTAACATCCTGCTCCATAGGAACCATAACATGGTCTGACCATGCACCAATAATTTTAGAATGACTACAGGCACTGCAGCCCATGGAGACTAAACAAAACCCTACTAAGCGACGCACAATTTTGCAAAGACCTAGCCATTGACATTAAACACTACTTTACCACAAATCAGATCCCAGAAATCACACTAGAAACCCTACGGCAGGAGGCAGGGTGATGTGATGTGTTGGGTTTGCGCCAGACTTAGCGTTTTCTTTGATGGCCGAAAAGTTCAATTTTAGTCTCATCAGACCTGCCTCCATACATTTTGGGAGTCTCCCACATGCCTTTTTGCAAACTCAAAAAGTGCCATTTTGTTTTTTTGCTTAAAGTAATGGCCATAGGCGTGCGCAGCCTATTGCATTAGGGTGTGCACCCTAAAGCACAAACACACGCCGCGTGTGTGTGTGTGTGTGGATATATCTATCTGTCTATATATATATATATATATATATATATATATATATATATAGACAGACATATCCACACACACACTGCTGTGTGTGCTGTTAGTGTGCTGTGTGCTGTTAGTGTGATGTGTGTGTGAGGGTGCTGCTAGTGTGATGTGAGGGTGTTTGTGTGTGTGTGTGTGTGTGTGTTTGTGACTGTGCTGTTTGTGTGTGTATGTTTGTCCTGTGAGGGTGCTGTTTGTGAGTGTTGTGTATTTGTGAGGGTGCTGTTTGTGTGTGTGTTTGTGAGGGTGCTGTTAGTGTGCTGTGTGTGAGGGTGTTGCGTTTTTTTTAAAGGTGCTGTGTGTGTTTATGAGGGTGCGGTTAGTGTACTGTGTGTGTGAGCTGTATGTGTGTAGGTGCTGTATGTGTGTGCTGTATGTTTGGAGGGATTTGGCAGATTAGTAAATCCTTGCTGCCATGTGCCATCCCTGGTGGTCCAGTGGAGAGTGAACTCTAGCCTGCAGGGCTAGAGTTAACTCTCGCGAGATCTGAGCGTTGACGCAGCAACACTCAGATATCGCGAGAGGAACCTGGCGGAGCTTCTGTCTAGAGCTCCCTGGGTCCTCTCCTGCCTCCCTCCATGCTGCTGTGGGCCGGTGAGGTAGATCTTTGGTCTCCCCGCCGGCCCATGGAGGCTTAGAGCAGAGCCGGCACTCAGATAGCGCCGGCTCTGCGTGTGTGTATATATATATATGCGTACACACACACACTCACAGACACATTCAGACACACACACACTCACAGACACACACATTCACAGACACACACATACACTCACAGACACACACTCACAGACACACACACTCACTGACACACACACAGACACACACACTCACTGAAACACACACACACACACTCACTGACACACTCACACACACACACACACACACAAGAAAAAATTATTATATTTTCATTTAAAACAATGTCCACCCAGCCTCCTACCTGGAGTGCTGGTGGACTTTTCCCTGGGGTCCAGTGGGGGCGGGCGCCTCTCTGCAGCTCAGCCGCGAGGGAGCTCTCTGCTGTCTGTTCTCTGCTCCCTCTCACCGCTCGGGCTGTCTGCTGTAGCTGGGAGCCGGAATATGACGTCATATCCCGGCTCCCGGCATCAGCGCGCGGCGAGAGGAAGAAGAAAGCAGACAGCAGAGAGCTCCCTCGCCGTGGCTGAGCTGGGGGGGTGGGGGGGGTAATCCATCACCTCTTGCCCCCTCCCCCCCAGGGGCAAGAGGTGAGACAGGGGGCGCTGAGTGCCTGCAGGAACAGCGTTCCTGCTCAAAAAAAGTGCAGGGATGCTGTTCCTGCAGGACTCAAACCATAGGCGTGCCACGGGGATTAGGGTGTGCCCAGGCACACCCGGCACACCCCGTGCGCACGCCTATGGTAATGGCTATGTTCTGGCCACTCTGCTATAAAGCCCAACTCTATGGAGCGTATGGCTTATTGTCGTCCTATGTACAGATACTCCAGTCTCTGCTGTGGAACTCTGCAGCTCCTCCAGGGTTACCTTAGATCTCTGTGCTGCCTCTTTGATTAATGCCATCCTTGCCCGGTCCGTGAGTTTTGGTGGGTGGTCGTCTCTTGGCAGGTTTGCTGTTTTGCCATGTTCTTTCCATTTGGTTATGATAGATTTAATGGTCCTCCTGGGGATCATCAAATATTTGGATATTTTTTTATAACCTAACCCTAACTTGTACTTCTCAACAACATTGTCCATTACTTGTTTGGAGAGTTCCTTGGTCTTCATGGCAGTGTTTGGTTAGTGGTGCCTCTTGCGTAGGTGTTGCAGCCTCTGGGGCCTTTCAAAAAAGGTGTGTATATGTAATGACAGATCATATGACACTTAGATTGCACACAGGTGGACATCATTTCACTAATTATGTGACTTCTGAAGGTAATTGGTTGCAGCAGCGCTTTTTATGGGCTTCATAACAAAGGGGGTGAATCCATACGCACATGCCAATTTTCTGTTTTCTATTTCTAAAAAATAGTTTTATGTATATACTTTTCTCATTTCACTTCACCAACTTAGACTATTGTGTTCTGATCAATCACATAAAATTCAGATTAATAAAACATTGAACTTAAGGCTGTAATGTAACAAAATAGGTAAAAAGTCAAGGGGGTGAATACTTTTGCAATGCACTGTACTAGCACTGGAACCTTTGGCAGCAGCCATAAGAGCAGATCCCTCCACACATGGCATCAACATAGGTGATAGAGAGTACAAGCTCAATCTGTTCACAGATGACCTACTAGTAACGATCACACAGCCGCTCATATCACTGCCGAGCCTGGTGACACAAATCCAAACATATGGAGCCGTCTCTTATTACAAACTAAATGTCACCAAAACCCAGGCTCTGGGGTTGCACTTAGGCGAGATTCTAGCGAGCAGGCTAGGTACGGCATTCCCTCTGGACTGGAGACATGACTACCTGACACCCGGAGAGAGATCTCCGATCAATCTTATGGATGCAAGCATGCCCTAGACACATCCTTGACGCCCTCCTGCCCAACACCCAAACTCTACTATGAATGTGGGGTAAAATGAGGAATAAGTTGCCGATACCACAATTACCCTTAGCCACACAAATGCAAACAATAGGGCAAGAGATCCCAACCTTCCCCTGGGAGATATGGATGAGAGGGAGCATACACTATATTTATCAAGTTATTCATAGGGACCGATTAAAACCGTTTACTACCATCCAAGCCGCGCATGACCTACCCACTAAGGCTATATTTTCTTACCTTCAGCTAAAATCTTATGTGACAGACAAACTGGGAGTCCAGACAGGCTCCAACGACACAAAACACATGACAAACTTCGATAAACAATGTGTAGGAATCACACCACTCAAAAAAGCAATGTCCTGGGGATACCAGGAGCTAATTTCGCAACAAACACATGTTAGAAAAGATCAAATTGGCATGGCACCGCGAAATGAGCCAGACAATAACAGACAGAGAATAGGAAAAGGCCTACACAGCCCACCAGGGGCTCAAAGCCCACGCCACACATCTGGAATTACAACGCAAAATACTATATCTCTGGTACTTGGTGCCAAACAAACTACACAAGATGTGGCCTACGACCAGCAACCTGTGCTTGAGGTGTGGGGTGGAGGTGGGCACTATGCTACACACATGGTGGTCATGCACCAAACTCAAGCCATTCTGGGACGCAGTGGTACACCTAATTCAGAAGATACTACCCGCCCCAAAACTAGACAATCCTCAGGCATGTCTCCTGTTCATGCTACCAGAATACATCCCAAAACACATCAGGGTCATACTCTATCACACCTTAATATCAGCAAACATAATGATATCCAAGCTATGGAAAAAGACACTAATCCCGTCAATAGACGATCTTATAAAGAAAGTAGACCATAATTGGGCATACGCGTTAATGACAACAACACAATTTGGTACACGCACAGGTGTCCAAGATGCACATAAAACATAGGTAGCGTCCACAAAACACACATAATGACAATCCGGGGAACCAACCTCACCACCCAGACCGGGTAGTTCACCGACTAAATACCAAGTGATACCATGATCAGTATCAAGAGGCCTAGCTCGGCACAACAGCAAAGCATTTCCTCCCTGATATAATAATTGCTCTGCTATGTTCCACATTGGAAATTTTGTGAAGTCATATTCATAACTGTATGAGAATGTTCCCATCAAAAATTGTGTGACATAATGTGTAATAAGTTGTGTAACAAGCTGTGTAACCCTTTGTTCCCACGTCTTCCTTTCTGTACCCCCAAACCTTCAATGTTTTATTTTTTATGAAGAAAACAAATCAACTTCAAATTCTAAAAAAAAAAAAAACAACAGCCAAGGAGCCGTAGGTTATAAAAGGTGATGGCAACATTCCAAAGTCATCTTTCTTTGCTGCTCTACTGTACTTTATCTAAATTTTGTAGTGTAACCGCTGGTGGTTCCCTTATTTACCACTATAATGTCTTAAAGCATAGAACTTAGTAGGGCTAACCATACAGATATCTTAGCCATAATTTTATATAGTTAGTAAGAGATCCTCTATTTACCATATATAAATAATTGAGAATACAATATAAAATAAGGATTGTCTTGGAAGCAAGATTGTCTTTTTGGATATTTATTATATGAAAATATAAAATCCATTATAGCAGAGTTTATAAGATTAAATTACATGCTTGCAAATATCATTAATAGGTTAACATACCCTTCTGAACATGTCATCATGTCAGCCTCCCTGTCATTTTAAGATGGAGCAGCGTCTGTCTCCAAGTCTCTCCTCTGTGTCTCAACATTTAAAAGTACACCTATTTATACCTTAGGTGACTCCATTTTAGGTTACTGTAGTTCAAATATGAACAAGTAACACTTCTTTTACTTTATTCAATTTAGGACCTCCCTTAATTTGGCAAACATACAAGGCCATAACTAAAGGGTGTATACGTCATGGAAATTTTCCTGACTTAGTTCAAGATGGCATCTTAAAGTCTGAATAGGTTATCTGTTGTTTATACTAAGTCGTAAGTGTACAGTCGTGGGAGATTCCAGGATTTGGGGAAGTTCCATTAACTTGGGGTTACCACAGTATATTGTGTACTGCAAGTGTCGTAGAATAGCCTTGAAGCTTGTTTATGCATTATTGTTATTGTAATTCGTCTGGGACAAAATGGCGCAAACATATTATGCACTGAGGTTATTGCTTAAAGAAACAGTTATGAAAAACAATATGTTCCATTTCTAACACCTTGTCAGTTTGCAATATCTCTTAAAGACAAAGTACACAGTTTAAGAAATACAACATTTCATTCTAAAACTTGTAATATTTGTATTTGCCCATAACAGTAGTTCATTACATTTTTAATTTAATATAAAATTCATTGTATTTATTTCCATGATTCTATAATAATTCTTTATATCACTTACCATTCTTGTTTTGTGTTATTATTTGGATATTTCACATATTGCTGGTTTATTTGACCAAATTACTTTTACTTGTTTGGAACTGAATATATTTGCTTTGCCCGCATTTGGTTTCCATTATAGCGTTGCACAATGCCCAAACTAATATAAAGAGACTTTTTTCAAACAGTGTTTTTTCCAAGGCTGAAAGAAGCATGGGTACACTGTTCAGCTGAGGATCTAGTTCTTCAACCAGAGACCCCAGTTTCAAAAGTCATGAACCACAAATCCTTTTTCCCCAACTAGAGGATGACTTTGGCGTGCCAGAGGTAAGTACTCTTTATCATCCCTGTCTCTCCCAGGAAAAGTGGGTGGCAGATTTATCCATTTTTCCAAGCTTGGAAAAGCTTGGATTTTAAACACAGTTCTAGGTTATCGCATATAATCCATCTCTCAAAAATATCTTCCTCTTCAATACATTTTTCTACAAGTTGACAGAATGATAGACAGAGAAGTAAAAGATTTCCTACAATTCCTATGGAATGGTAAACAGTGGCAGTTCAGCTGTCTTCTTTTGGGACTATATTCGGCCCCATGGTGCTTTAAAAAACTGATGAAGCCTATTGTTTCCTTTCTTCACATCAGGGGTGTTAGCTTAATAATTTATTTAGATGACATACTGTAAACATCTCAAGATAAACATTCCCTACTATTTCATATTCACTTGACTCAAGATCTTATTTTCAACCAGGGAGTTTTAATAAACATGGAGCATCTCAGCAAATGGAATTCTTAGGCTTCTTACTAGATTCTGTTCAAGAAAATCTCAGCCTACCATAAACAAAAGTACTCAATATCAAAAAAGAAATTAATAAAATAGTAGCAAGGATCATTGGTCTCCTCTCATCTTCAACTCAAGCCATTTTCCCAGGACCGCTTTTCTACAGAACCTTGCAACGACTATAGATAAAGCTCCAAAGTGGTTTCTTATTTCGTTCTCATTCCTCTAGAATGGAATGCGAATGAGGAACTCTGTAGGAGTCAATCATTTAGATGTCATTCACTAGTTAACTCACTAATCTAGCAATAGAATTTTGGGCATTTTGCCTGAACAAGAACATAACCGTACTTCATTCCCTTGTGTTCGGTTGTCCGTACCCCCTTGTTCGTCTCGCGAATGGATGGTGTGTGTGGTCCCCCTTTTATACCTCCCCTGCCTTTTAACCACAAATTAAGTACAGTTTTAAGTACTTTATTTTTTGCGATATTATATATGCAAAACTTAATTTTTTTTAACAGTTTTTAAACAGTTGCTGATAACCTAAAATAGCATACTTTCTAATGCATTATGTAAAGTCTGATCACGATCTCTGCCCTTCTGTCATTTCTTAATGCATTGCATAGATAAAATGCACTAAAATACAATAAACTGATAGGTAATAAACCTTCTTTTCAGTATAAGATCAGTGGAATGTTTGCCATCAGTTTTCAAAAATAGGAATGTTTCAAAACTAAAAAATAAAGCAATGGTCATTTGAATTTGAACCAATTTTTGGACTGAAAAACTAGGGTGTGACTATTATGCTGTGAAATACGGTAATTAACTAAGATGCTTTCCCTGGGTGGCTTCCCCTTTGTGTAACTGAACGCATGTGTTCCAGTGCATGGCGGCCATTTTGTCTCCAGAACACAGGCAGCGGTATATCGTCATCGAACGCCTGGAACTATTTTCGGCCATGCGAGTCCACGAATGCAGGAGAAGTTTGTACCGCTGCCCGTCCTACTTCCCAACCAACTAGACGAACAACGTTCTGGAAATATGAACTACCGACTGCGGGGAGCATTCACTCCCTATAAGCCAGGGGGAGCGTTCGTCAGTGTTCGCACAGGAAGCCCTGAAAGCCGACCGGCCGCCACCCTCATTTCTCTGGAACTGTTTTGGGCCATCGCCTCATGGCCAGTCGGTCAGAACTTTACTCGAATGGCGATTCCGTTCTACCGAACAGATCTGAGTGCTATTTGGAAAACTTTGGTGCTCAGATCTGGGCTATTCGGGGATATAAGACTTGTGGGGTTCCTGTAAAATATGACTATGTTTTTGGGGTGTTTTATGTATGTTCATGTGTTTTACTGTAACTACGAGATAATTGGGTTACTTTGTTTTTGACTCCATTATCTCTGACAATGGGATGCCTGGGAGGGGCTTGTGTACTTTTGAATGGAGATTCCATGCTGAGTGTTTGTGCATAAAAGGCTGTGTTGGAGCTTAATAAAGGAGCTGAATAAATACTCCCAGAACTGTGTGTCATCCAGTTACTGGAGAGGGATCAAGTTATTCACATTTCAGCGTCTTGTTCCTGAGTTCCTGTCTTCACAGATCCAGCAGAAGAAAAGTCCTTGTCAGGACTAGTGCTCCGCTACAACTGAATAACGTAACAGTTGAAATTCAAGGTGCCTCTCAGATCACAGCAACTGGACAGAGAAATATTTTTTTGTATATTTAAATATTTAAACTTTGGGGTCCTCTTGCCATCCAGGCTGAATATTCAAGTTTTGAGGTTCTTCAGCTGCAGTCCAGACCCAGAAACGGAGGTTGTAGGTGCAGCGTTTCTTCAGGATTGTGTCGCATACCGCAACTATGTGTTTCTGCCATTTTCAATTATTGCTTGAACAATAATACAATAAGTTAACAGAAAAGGTGTTCTAGTCCTTATAACTTGAATGTGGCCAGCACAACCTTGGTACCCCTAACTTCTGGAATTAGCAATCGACTTTGCAAGACTAATTCCTCACTTTCAATTGTCATTTAGACCAATCCAGATGTGGAACCTTACCCCCGAAGTCAGAAGAATCTACTTCAGCTCATAATATGGTCGCTACGGAATCTGTTGGTGCTATATAAATGGCAATAATAATAATAATATCAGGGGACCTTGGTATATCCACAGAGTTTTGGAAACGACTTCATGACTTCTTGGCGAACTATGGGCCACAGAAAATTCTATAAACACACCTGGAGAATATGGTCTAGTTTGTGCATGGAAAGAAATATGGATCTCATATCTTCTTCTGTAACTGTTTTCTTGGACTTTATCTTCCTTGTTCAAATCAGGAAAAACATACCAAACAATTAATCTGTATAGATCAGCATTTTCAGCAGATTATGACAGCTTTCTGTGCTTTCTAGCAAGAAGACATCCTCGGGCTATGGCTGATTTGGAGAACTTTTCCAAATCTACAATTTTAGCATTAATTTTGCAATTCTATTTTTACATCCCCTACAATTCAGAGCTCAGTGAATAAACCCAGTTGTTTTCTACGTAATTTGTAGCTTGCAAAATATGTCACAAAATATGCTTTTGACATAGATATATTTTATTTTCAATAATCTGTGTGCATAGTGCTTACATATTCATTCCTACATGTGAGTTCCTCTTGTTCGTGATGTTTTTCCTGTTTATTAAGGTATGTGTGCATAATTACATTTCCATGGAAAAGAGAAGGGAAAAAAGCGTGTCACAAAATTGATTCCTTGTTACAGATTTATATTCTGTTTTTTTGGTTTATTTTCATTGCATCTTAAAGTTAACCCCTTCAGGAAGTAGTCAATTGTATACGTTCTGATCAAAACAAAATGTAAACAAAAACTGGAATTTGCGCTATATGTCTGTTCAACCGTAATTCACCTCTTTCATATTAAGTGCACCCACACTTATTATATATCATTTTATTCAGGAGAAACAAGGCTTTAATTTCTCATGAACTATTCATATATGAAACATAATTTATTATGAATGAAATAAAAAAAACTGGGAGAAATTTAGATTTTTTTTAAAATGTGTAGTTCCGTCTGACATTTTATCTGTAAATGTCATAATTCTTTTAGCTTTTACCGCAATAAAATGCACATATTTGTAAAGTCTCATCAGTACAACAGTACCCCCCTTTAACCCCTTAAGGACACATGACATGTATTTGTGACTAACTGGCTACGAAAAAAGACTGGACATACCCCACTTGCAATACCTTGGGTTCCCTACTTTTGCAAATGGTATGCCATCATGGAGATAATGCTCATTCCTTGGCTACCATAAGGTCTCAAAGGCAACAATACCAAACTGGCAAATTTTAATGTGAATAAAATGAAATGCAACCCTTATATTTGACTCTCTAACTTTCCAAAACACCATAAAACCTGTACATGGGGGGTACTGTTATACTTGGGGGACTTCACTGAACACAAACATTAGTGTTTCAAAACAGTAAAATGTATTACAACAATATCATCGGTAAAAGTGAGATTCATGTGGGAAAAATGCAGAAAATGTCACTTTTACTAAAAATATCATCGTTGTAATACAATTTACCATTTTAAAACACTAATATTTGTGTTCAACGAAGTCTCCCGAGTAAAACAGTACCCCTCATGTACAGGTTTTATGGTGTCTTGGAAAGTTACAGGGTTAAATATAGTGATTGCGAATTACATTCACTGCACTTTCTGCCTGGCTTGTCAGGCATGTCAATCAAAGTTTAATTAATAAAATCACATAATTATGCTAAAAGATTACTTAAATATACACGTAGAATTTTAATATATACATATATATGTATTTAAATTCTACATGTATACTTATGTAATCATTAATGTAATTATATATATTTATCTATATATATTTGTGGTTATTTGAATTTTATATATAGATAGCTATATATAGAATGTCATTCTAAGTGTATTTGTTACATATATATATATATATATATTAACAAAATACAGTTAGAATGAAATTACATATGTATATATAATTTATTTTCATTTTTTAAAAATATTTTATTTATTTAATTATTTTATTTATTATTGTAATTATACATATATATAAATATAAAATATATATATATTTAATATATATGTAACTTAATTCTAAGTGTATTTTAATACTAATATATGTACTTATATTAATATTAAAATACACTACGTATGACGTTACATATATATAAGATGTATATATATTATATATATATATATATATATATATATATATATATATATATATACACACACACATTTAGTTTATTATACATGTTTAATTATGTTTTTTTTTTTTTTTAGCTCTTCCCACCACAGACAGCTACAGGGGGCCTGATTTGCCAGGGAAGGGCTGCCTGGGCTGTCAGGCAGTCCTTCCGAAGTGGATTGCCGGGAAGGTGAGTATATTTCAGCTCCTGGGATAGAAAGCCGTTACGACGTTCTATGCCGCCGCAACTGCTTTACAGCCCATTATAATGAGGACGGCATAGAACGCTGTAACGGCGTTAAGGGGTTAGAATTACTTCTTCTTTTTTTAACTTCCAAAATAGTGGAACTCTGCTTAAGTGGCATTTCTTTTTTATAATCTACTCCAACACTTATTTGCCCAGCCATACAGTTTTGCCTTCTGGTTGTCTCTTTTGAAGGAGTTGGGAGGCTAAGGGGCTGGTCCATGCTGTGTTCTCTCAACTTGACTACTGCAATCCGCTTCTCAGTGGTCATACGTGTTCCCAACTTGCCTCATTGCAGTCTATAATGAGAGCAACGTCGAGATTCCTCTTCCTGTCTGCCCGCACCTCCCTCTTTGTCAATCTTTGCATTGGCTTCCTGTAAGATATAGGGCTCAAATTAAGACTCTGGTACTTGACTGCTAACTCCTCCGTAACCTATTCACGTTACCCCTTCCCCACCAATAATTAATATAACACCATTTTATTGGGTAAGGGTAACGGCCACATCTTTATTTCTTGACAATCAGCAAACAACCGTTGTCAGCTGCTGGTTTGACCCAGCAGACAGCTCACAATATAACATTTATCCAGAGCCGCTTCAGCTTGTCATTTGTGATCCACCAAATCAGACTGGGACTCCTCAAGCCTGTACGGGCAGTGGTCTTTTAATAATGTTACTGGAGCTGGAAACCCACAGCTGTGACAAAAGAACACCGCAAACATGAAAACAAACAACTAACAATTAAGTCCTACCCTCCCACCTAAAGGGGAGGGAAGGCAGGAAAAAGCACCACCAGGATCCCTCGGCTGTTCTCCAGTGGTCTGGTGAGTTCTCCCAGAATTCTCGGTACCTAACTCTGACACAACATTGTTACCAATTTAATTACCATGCCAACCCCTCAGGGCAGCATTAATGCTCCCCCTCCTTATTCACTTCAGGGGTTGGCATTGCTTACAAATCTCTACACAATACTGCTCCAACCTATCTATCCTCCCTAATACACAAGTATGTCACGTCTAACCCTCTGCACTCTGCCGAAGACCTATTTCTATTCTCTGTCCATACTTCCAATTCTGAGGCTTGCTGCCAAGCCTTCTCTAGGGCCACACTGTTCCTGTGGAACTCCTTTCCCTCCTCCATTAGACTTTCTTCACTCCTTCAAAAAAATCATTGAAAACTCACTTCTTCAGAAAAGCATATGAATAAAACTAACAGCTTTCCCTCCCCACACCCTGATTCCTCTCCTGCAACTGCCAAAAACAAAACAATCCCCCCCCCCCCACCAAGCCCTCAGTGAATACTTTTCTAGCAACCTACTTTTCTACCCCTACCCTTACCTTTTGTGCCACTATATCCTACTACCTCTAGCATGTAAGCTCATCGAGCAGGGCCTCATCACATCTGTTCCTGTGTGTCCAACTCGTCTGGTTACAATTACGTGTCTGTTAAGCCACTCATTGTACAGCGCTGCGGAATTTGTTGGCGCTTTAAAAATGATAATAATAATAACCTAAGCTTTTAAGGTTGTATTCTTTGTGTTCTAAATATTGACATATGAGTCTGATCTCATGCATTCCACTGTACTCTGATGTTCTCATCTCTGTTATGGATGAAAACCCATAAAAGAGATGTATGCCTTAAAGGAGCCCTGTAACACAAACATGTATTCCTGACCCTATAGGGTTAAAACCACCATCTAGCCACCCTGGTCCCCTCATGCCTCCCTAAATATAGTAAACTCTTACTTGTATTCAAGTCTACAGCTGCTTACTTTGTCCCTGTTTCCTTTACACCTACTCAGTGCCTGCTGACATCAGCAGAAGTGGTAACCTGATCCAATCACAATGCTTTCCCTTAGTATTGGCTGAGACTGACAAAGAGGCAGATCAGGGGCAGAGCCAGCACAATTCAAACACAGCCCTGGCCAATCAGCATCTCCTCATAGAGATGAAATGAATCAATGAATCTCTATGAGGAAAGTTCAGTGTCTGCAGGCAGAGAGAGGAGACACTGAATGTTTTGATGCATTTTAGGCAGCCATGACCCAGGAAGGATCTCTAACAGACATCTTAGGAGTGGCCAGTGAAGTTATCATTAGGCTGTAATGTAAACACTGCATTTTCTCTGAAAAGACAGTGTTTACAGCAAAAAGCCTGAAGGTAATGATTCTACTCACCAGAACAAATTCAATAAGCTGTAGTTGTTCTGATGACTATAGTGTCCATTTAAAGGACCACTATAGTGCCAGGAAAACAAACTCGTTTTCGTGGCACTATAGGGTCTTTGGGTCCCCCCCACCCTCACGGTCCCACTACCGCGGGCTCAGGAGGGGTTATGGGGTTAAACACTTACCTTTCTCCAGCACCAGGTTGCCTCGGCACTGCATTCAATCAGTCCATAGGAAAGTATTTCTCAATGCTTTCCTATGGACGTCAGCGTCTTCTCACTGTGATTTTCAATGAGACAGCCACTAAAGGCTGGATTAACCCTATTGTAAACATAGCAGTTTCTCTGAAACTGCTATGTGTACAGCTGCAGGGTTAACCCTAGATGGACCTGGCACCCAGACCACTTCATTGAGCTGAAGTGGTCTGGATGCCTATTGTGGTCCTTTAATTTAATACCTTAGCTTAGTTTGGGCCCTTTAGAATTAAACTACCAGTAACATGGCCCCCAGAATACTTGAGTCTAAGGATATTATTTTGTATTTGTTATTGAGTCTTTGGCACACACACACACACACAAAAATACTTATTAAAAAAAGCCTTTGTCTTTAGTTTCCTCACAGCTGATAACAGTACATTCATTCCTAGCTGCAGCTGCACTAACTACTGTGACACACATAACACATATCCCAATCAGCCATCTTACTTCTAGAAAGGTGCATGAATGTAGAGTGGCAAACAGAAGGGGTGTGACTCCTCCCGAATGAAAGCCGCTCCTACACTCATACATTGAGGACTGTACCGTTATTATTAATTTAGATTTATAGGAAGGACGCTTCATTCATAGCACTTAATGGATAAATGTATAGTCTTAGCAGCTGACGTGTGGTAGTCTATGGAGGTTAATGCAGTCCCAGGATTTTGCTGGTTAGTCATCAGACTAATATTTATTTTAACCCTGAGTCCTCCCACTTTTGCCTCATGGAGACACAACTGATAGGCAGCTATATTGAGAAAGAGGAAGCTGTACAGTAGCCTGAGGCAGTGTGTGAGAAGAGGGTGTCTTCTGCCTGCTCTGTGTTTGTGGAAATCCGGATTGGGGGGCGGTGTAAGGTAAGATTTTACTGCTGCTGTGGATATAAGAAGTGTTTCATGCCCCGGATGGAGATTCATGCTGCCTCTATCTATTGGACTGCTGCTGGCTGCCATTGGAGAGGGGGTGAGGAGATAGCAGACAACCTGCGTAGGGCTTTAATTCAGTAGAAATACACTGATTGCTTTGCACCCCACTTATCTATGTGTTTTGGTTTATAAGGCAGCATCCTGATCAGCACTGATGGTTACCTTTAAGTTCTGTTCAGTACAGATCTGTAGAACAATTATACGAGGTTGCAAAAAAGTAATTATCCTACATTTTATTTCTGGTGAGTTCACGTTTTCATTTTAAATTATTGTCATTGGGGCAAAGTTCTTAAAGTGGATCAGTCAGTAGGAGCATGGGGTTTTAATGTAGCATTCTTGGTGATACATAGTATATTATAGTATATATCTGTTTCCATGGTGACTGCTCCACCGTTAGTACTTTTCCCCACACGTATCCCTTATTGATAATACTTTTTGTTCTAAATCCGTTGCAAACTATAAGATATGTGTAGAATGTTTGTGCCTTGCCGTTGGTGACCGTTTGTGGTTGCTTAGGTTTGACAGTCATTTTATAAACAATGATGTAAAGTATCAAATGACCTTTGTACCTTCATACAACACCTTTTAGGGTACACCAGAGCAGCCAGGAAGGGCAGTGTTTGTTTTAAGTCAGTCAAATACGAGCACAGTTTGGCAATCTGGGAATGTGTTTTTAAAATATATTTTTTGTTTCTGTTCCATTCTGGCCAATTTTAAAAACATGTATTTTCTTGTATATTCTATCTAATAATCATCACTGACAAACTTATAAAAGCAAGCAATGTGTGTTGGAACAATGTCAGTTTGGAGAGTGGAGTTACAGCTGGGAAAATTCTAGAAAACTACTTTTGGATGACAGGAAAAAGCTAACTGACCCCTTTTCTCAGTCACTGGTAGTTTTTAATTGGTTTCTCACATACATATTGCATTGTGTTCATAAGTATTGTATTCATAAGGTGTGTACAAATGTAGTAAAATCCCACATTTTGTTTTCAGCTATGTCAGTTATATTTAGCTGTAATTCCATAGTATTCACCTTATGACTCCTTACATGACTCCATAAATCTATTCCATAATGTGTACCAAATGTTAATAGTTTGCTCTCATTTGGATTCTACTTAATCCTGACAATAAAATGCTTCCTACAGTTTAGTAATGCTACATAATGTTTAAGGGGTTTAAAATACTTTTATAAAACAACACAGCTCTAAGGATTCAATCATCAAATGTGATCTGGAGTTTGAGTGCCAAGTAGTGCTGTACGCTAATTGCTTTTGTCCTTCTCTAGTTATTCTGTTTGTGCCGTGATACCATCAGATTAAGGTCCCTAAATGTGTCAAAATATTTTAAAAGTGGTTTCATGAAAACTGGGGTTTTCCCACCGCCTAAGCCGCTGCTTTTGCTTGCCGTTTTCAGAACTTGACTTCTACATAAGCACATCCAACCTTATAGGTCAATGGCAGGCTGAGAGTGCTGGGCTTCTACAAAACAGTTGGACACAAACTGAGAATGCATTGCACTACACTAACAATGGTGAAATTTAGGGCACCAGTTTTAAAGAAAGATACTGCAGAACTAGAAAAAGTGCTGTCAGGCTACGAAATTAATAAGGGAATGGAAAATATTAGGTCATGAAGAAACACTAGAAAATCTACATTTGTTTTCTTCAGAAAAAAAGACCTCTCATAGGGAATGTGATAGCACTGTACAAATATACACTGGGTCAGTACAGACAGGAATACAGAACAGACAAGAGGCCACGCATTGAGACTGGAAGAAAGGTGTTTTCGATTACGGCAGAGGAAGGGATTCTCTGATTTTGTTCTCTGATGTCCCAAATCTAGGGTTTGCAGGGAACTAATCTCAATCAGCGTAGTGCGCTGCCCTTATCTGCCCTGTCCACCTCCAGCATCAGCGTATATGAGGGCGCCTAAGGAGAGATACTACGTTGGAAATTTACAGCAGCTGTTGACAAGGACACTCCGAGCACCATAACCACAGTCAGGCTTAGTTCAGTGCTGGGGCTTATGTCTGAAGAGGACACCAGGTAAATTGTCAAATCAATTTTAAATGGATTGACTGCTTACACTGGGAGTGCGCCAGGGCACTCTTGGCACCATAACCACTAGTTTCTTTTAAGCAAAATATAAAATATTTCTGTAATTACCTCAAAACATGTACAAAATTATCTTATGTTTTACTTTGGTTTTAGGAGGTTCTTGTCTGTTCTATTAGAAATGTAATATTACACTCCGTACCAATTCCACGTATCTCCATTGTAAAAAATAGACGTGTTGTATAATTGAACTCTGGCAATGGTTTACTAGTTCATTTTGGTATTACAAGAAGGTGTGGTGTTTTCAGTAGTTACACATGATTAGGATTTGAATGGTGTGTTTACAGAAGATGTTTGAATTGATAACTGGCATAATTATGACCTAATAAACCCGTCCAATATACCTAGATTGGATAACTGTTTTTTTAATAGTGGAAAAGCCTATCTATAGCCTGTTGTTGTTGGACTGCAACATATATCACTCTCAGCAAATATGGCATTTGTTGTACATCTTTATTGAATCAAATTGCAATTGTTTAAACAGTTTGAATTGCAAATGCCATCACCCTGCAGATCTCCTTTGGTAATAGCATGAGTTATAGTTTTTAAAAGGTCACTGGCAGTAAATGATTGTTAAAATTAAATGTGTTCCTTACGGTGGTTATTTTTAGGTCAGGCTTCATAGGTGACGTCACCCTGATGAAGTGATGAGGGAACTTTACCACACAGGTTGCTTTTGCCAGGAACCTGCTAAACACCCTCCCCATCGGAATCACTCTGCATGCAAAGTTAAGGCGGCCAATGAGAGATTGTAGGGTAGCAGCATAACCTTCTTTGCCTTTCGAACCTCCTCCACAGTCTGAAGGAGCGCCAGGAGTTTATCCTGCGGCAACCTACATTTGCCCTTATGCGAATCAATCTCTAAACCTAAAAAACTAAGGCAAGTGGCTGGTTCTACTGTTTTTTTCTTCCGCCAGTGGGACACCAAACAGCCTGGTTAACCATTCCAATGTTCGCAGCAACAGATGGCAAGCGTCGGAACCTGCGGGGTTGATACAAAGAAAGTCCTCCAAATAATGTACAACAAACCTGTTAGCAGGAGCCTCCTCCCTAACCACCAATTCAAGAAATGTACTGAATTTCTCAAAATATGTACATGAGATGAAGCATCTCATTGGCAAGCATAAGTCAATTAAATATTGGCCATCTAAAAAAAACAGCCTAAGAGATGGTGGCACTCTGGATGAATCGGCAATAACCTAAAGGCAGATTCCACATCAGCCTTTGCCATAAGTGCCTTGTTTCCTGCTTTCTGAACCAAGTCGACGGCGTGGTTGAACGAGGCATAGGTTACTGAGCATAGATTCCCATTGATGTCATCATTAACTGATGAACTTTTGGGGTATGACAGACGGTGAATCAGCCGGGAATTACTGGCCTCCTTTTTAGGAACAACACCTAACTGCGAAATCCTAAGATCAGGGATGGGGGGGGACGGTAAATAGCCCCACCATCCTGTCTAACTGAACCTCCTTGTCCAATTTTTGGCAACTATGTTTGGGTATTCTGCGACCGATTTTTAAGTTGTGGAAACGACGCACAACCTCCCTATTTTAAAATGGAATGAAAAAACGTTGTAAAACCATCACCAAATAGTATAGCGTCTTTCTGGTTAGCGTAACGGTTTAGCCAAAGTAACATCACGCTTACCTCCATGGAAGCGGATGCAACTGTGTGCACTGATGTGTTTCCGGTGGGGAAAGGCTTTCCTCGCTTGAAACATCTGTTGTAACCATGTGTTCCTCCGCAACCAGTGCATTCATGCTTGAACTTACATGTGGCTCCCCACTTACAATGGCCTTCATTAAAGAGCCAGCAAAATCCTGTTTTATGGGAGGCAAATGAGGTGTTGGATATAACCCCGCCGGCCCCTGCATGAAAGGGGCGACGGCTTCTGGTCCATCATCAGTTTTATGCAAAGAGGCATATGCATCTGGTCCCACCGCATACCTGGATTTGATGATAAACACTGCCTAAATTGCTCATCATATTTCCACCAAGCTGACCCACCATAGGTACGATATGCTTCCCAAATTCCATCCATGTAACAGAATAACTGTGTGAACTTCTCAGGGTTGTTTTTCCCCCTATGATGCCGGCAAGTATGCCAAAAGCTTGAAGCCAATTACTGAAAGACTTCGGTATCTTCTGATACCTTTGTCTCTTCTCTTCCTTTTTGGAGTCCTTTTTATCTTCGTCTCTTATATCTATATACTTGTCTAGTGGGAGAAGCAAAAATTTCTCAACATCTTCCTCTCACCAAATCTTCTCTCTTATATGGGGCTTAATATGACAACCCACTGGGCCTGCAAATGAAACATGTGCATTCTTCCTAGCTGTATCTGGAACACAGCCTGTCAATTCCATCCGCATCTTAATTCTGCATACTGCAGGACAGTGGTTTTTAAAAGCTGTGCACCAATCTGTTTAATTCATAAGCATCTAGAGCAGAGGTTCTTAACCCAGTCCTCACGCACCCCTGAACTGTCCAGAATTTAGGGATTACCCTGCTGTGTCTAATGTGTTTTTAGGGGGAGGAACAAACACTTTAGTCACAACAGGGTAATCCCTAAATCCTGGACTGGTAAGGGGTCCTTGAGGACTGGGTTAAGAACCCCTGCTCTAGATGCTTATAAGTTAAACAAATTGGTGCACAACTTTTAAAAACCATTGTCCTGCAGTATGCAGAATTAAGATGCTATAACATACAGTGTGTAATACCAGGCTCTAAAGATGAAGTGCAGCTAGTGCTACTGTGGAATGAATCATAAACCCTTCCGATCTTAAGATAAGTACAAAAAATAGGTAGTGGACAGCACAAACATTACATAATCTATATTAAAAAAATCGATGCATATAAAAGCCCACTATGTGAGGTATATACAATTGTGTATCAGACACCACTTATATAAATGTGCTGAGTGGTAAAGAAATATAAAAGAACTATACCATAAACAGGTTTCAATGTGCCACAGCATTAGGAAGAGAAACAATCTGTCATAGGGCAACCCAATAATGAACCATAATAAAATAGATCTAATAAGTATCACACTCACATTTCCTTGAGCCTGTTAATAGTAACTGGCTCAGGTAGTATAGCCTTGGTGTGACACAATCCTTTTACTGGATAGGATGAATATCTTGATCTCCAATAGTTACATAAAACACAAGAAAGGCAAGCCCAGTTAAAATAGCGCAAAATAAAATGTATTATAACACACATAAAAACCTTACATCAAGGTAACTGGAATGCCACAGACCAACATATATAGAAAAACACGTTTCAATATTCCAGTCAATGAGCGATGTTGTTTGATTTTCGTGGTAATTTTGTGTGTTTTTGGAGGTAGCAGTTGGAGCTCCACATAAACATGTCTTGTTAGGTGCTCAGCTCTTTCTTTTATAATATTTACATCCCCCCCATAGAAGCACCTGTTTAAACTGCTTGGTTTTGGTTATGCATGGTATTTAAACAATATTAGGTTTACAGGTATTTATGTATGATTATTCTTATTCTCAGAGGGAACACAATGGAGAATAAAGAAATATTTCATGAAAATTATAATTCTGGACAGGAACAAGTGGCCACCTCGGAGAGTCAGCCATCTGATGTGAGCAGCACTGGGAACATTGTTAAGGTAAATGTCTAACTAATTATAAGCTGCAGTAAAGCATTCACCATGTTCAATGATTTTAATAACCAGAATAGTGTAACCCTACTAGGTGCTAGATCTGCAACTTTTGCAAAGCAAGGTTTCCTGTGTCTCCAAAGAAAACATGTTCTTTTAATCTTTTTACCTTAAGCGGTGTGGGGAGGAATGTCTGGTTGCTACACAAGGCAAGGTAATCAGGATAAAAGAAGCAACACGGCCCTCTAGCAATCCTGCTTGCTGTCTATTTTTAAATAAATCTTTCTTTGTTTTACTGCTTTTAAATTTTATTCAGTAAGGTGAGAATTGTCTGGAATTTACAGTGAATTTCAAATTTAAAGCCAAGGTAGCTGAACTAGAAACTTAATTGACTTTTTCTTGTCCCTTGTAACTTACCTGAAGTGTGATTTATATTCCTAATCTTGTCTTCCTTATCTTTATTGATGTTTCATTAATACTTAAAGGACCACTATAGCCTGATTTCCCATAAAACAAAAATCAGTGTCTAGTAGATATAACTTCAGTGAATACAGGCATGCCTTTTTAATGCATATATTTATTGGGGTTATATCTTTAAATGAGCATGTCAAACTCAAAGGCTAACACTGGACAAAGAACAAGATTTAAGTTTATGTGAGTCGCAAAAAAAACAAAAACTTCAGTTTTCATAGGAACATAGGTTTATATAGAAAAGTACGGTATAAAATAAGTTGCCTAACTGACACTGGATGTCCTCATGCTCGCTTCAAAGTAAAGAAAAGAGCAAATTTATTTTAAGGAGACGTGCATTTGCATATAACCAATGTTTCAGTCCAACTACCTTGACATATTAACCCCTTAAGGACCGAGGACGGTTCAGGACCGTCATCGGCATTTTTGCCTTGCCGACCGATGACGGTCCTGAACCGTCCAAACGGTCTGGG
The DNA here is from genome assembly GCA_933207985.1 of Pelobates cultripes. Taxonomy (NCBI): domain Eukaryota; kingdom Metazoa; phylum Chordata; class Amphibia; order Anura; family Pelobatidae; genus Pelobates; species Pelobates cultripes. The sequence continues at coordinate 157,148,101 of OW240917.1, forward strand.
GGTACTTACCTGATCGCCGTCGTTCCCCCGGCGGCGATCAGTGTTCCTCCGGTTTTGGGGAGACTGCCTGCAGCCCAGACAGTCTCCCCACGGCAGATTAGGACCCCTGTGGCCATGTGATCGCTTAACACAGCGATCACATGGTCACAATAGGTGTCCATAGTGCTGCCTGCAGGGGGACTGCCTGTGCTGACAGGCAGTCTCCCTGCAACTGTAAAATCAGAAAAAAAATTAAAGTTAATGGTAATAAAAAAAATAATAATAATTATATATGTATAAATATGATATATAGACATATATTATATCTATATAATATGTCTATATATCATATATATAATGCCATACTAAGTGTATTTTTATATTAATATGTACTTATATTAATATAAAAATACACTTATAATTAAATTACACACGTATATATATAATATATATAATAACTATATATATTGTATATATATATTATTATAAAATATAAATAATAAGTAATTTAAATTAAATAAAATTTTTTTTAAATAATAATAAAAAATTTAAAAAAAATTATATAGCTATATGAAATTTTATTCTAACTGTATTTTAAAATTAATATATATATATTTATATCAAAATACACTTAGAATGAATTTGTATATATATCTATGTATATAAAAATAAATAAAAATAATAAGAAATATACATACATCCATATACAAAATTACATAAATAATTATATAAATATACACGTAGACTTCAAATATATAAATATGCATATATATTTAAATTCTACGTGCGTATTTATGTAATATTTTTACATAATTCAGTAATTTTATTGATTGCAATTTGAGGGACCTGCCTGCCAACCCAGGCCGAAATTCCAGAGAATTTAATTTGTTAGCACTGTATTTTACCCTGTAACGTTCTACGACACCCTAAAACCTGTACATGGGGGGTACTGTTTTACTCGGGAGACTTCGCTGAACACAAATATTAGTGATTCACAACAGTAAAACATATCACAGCGATGATATTGTCAGTGAAAGTTACTTTTTTTGCATTTTTCACACACAAACAGCACTTTTACTGATGATATAATTGTTGTGATACGTTTTCCAGTTTTTAAACACTAATATTTGTGTTCAGCAAAGTCTCCTGAGTAAAACAGTACCCCCCATGTACAGGTTTTATAGCATTTTTGAAAGTTACAAGGTCAAATATATGGGTCAAATATTTTAACATTGAAAATGGCCAGGTTGGTTACGTTGCCTTTGAGAGCGTATGGTAGCCCAGGAATGAGAATTACCCCCATGATGGCATACCATTTGCAAAAGAAGACAACCCAAGGTATTGCAAATGGGGTATGTCCAGTCTTTTTTAGTAACCACTTGGTCACAAACACTGGCCAAAATTAGCGTTCAATTTAGTTTTTTTACTTTTTTCACACACAAACAAATATGAATGCTTACTTTGGCCAGTGTTTTCGACTAAGTGGCTACTAAAAAAGACTGGACATACCCCATATTGAATACCCTGGGTTGTCTACTTTAAAAAAAATATGTACATGTGGGGTGTTATTCAGAGATTTATGACAGATAATAGTGTTACAATGTCACTATTGATAAATTTTTAAAATGTATGTTTTTAAACCGCAATATCCTACTTGTACCTATAGCCCTATAACATGCAAAAAAAAGCACGTAAACACTAGGTATTTTTAAACTCAGGACAAAATTTTGAATCTATTTAGCAGTTTTTTCATTCGCTTTTGTAGATGAGTAAAAGATTTTTCAAGTAAAAGTCAAAAAACATGTATTTTTTTCAATTTTTCATCAGATTTTTGTATTTTTTTTAAATTAAAATACATGAGATTATATAAATAATGGTATGTAAAGAAAGCCCATTTTGTCCTGAAAAAAACAATATATAATTTGTATGGGAACAGTAAATGAGAAAGCGGAAAATTACAGCCAAACACAAACACCACAAAAGTGTAAAAATATTCCTGGTCGCAAATGTACAACATCGCAAAAACAGTCCAGTCCTTAAGGGGTTAAGAAAAGTTTGGTAATAGGACTGAAATGGTGAATGTATGCTGTTGCACAGCTGTAAAAAAACAAATGACGTTATCTTGTTGATTTTGATGTCCTATGAGTGTGTTCTTCACTTTGGCTGAGCTCATCAAACTTGATGATCTCAGCCAATCCAATATAGGAAAGCATTGAGAGGCTATTGTGCATGTGTGGCAAAACGCTACACGGCCAATGAGCATCTCCTTGGGGAGCGTTCAGCGTCCATGCAGACCCAATACACTGCCTTCAAATCCAATACACTGGCCCTTAATATAATACACTTCTCCTTCTCACTCCACTCAAATTGAATACGCTGCCCACCCCCCTGCCCCGCAATTTAATACACTGCCTCCTCTCCCCCAATATAATACACTGCTCCTCTTCCCCTAACTTAAGATGAGCCAGCCGTCCTCCAGTTCCAGCCCTGCTGTTCTCTAATGAAGCAGGCCAGATGCTCCTCTGGCTCTGCGAGCAGGAGGGAAGGGGGAGTGGCCGGCCTGCTCTGCAGACAGAGAGCCACTCTGCATACTGTAGCGCAGCCGCCGGATATGACTTCACATGCTGTATGCGCATATCTGGTGGCCGGCGTGGACTAATGCTTAGCGCTCTTGCAGCTGTCGCAGCACGCGATCGGCCATGGTAGGGCAGATGGAAACAGACAAGAAAGATCTTTCCTGTCTTGTGGCTGGTCATAGCCACAGCACAATGCAGCCCTGGGCAGGAGGGCTGAAAAGATAGTCATTATGGCCCACATGCGGCCCATGGGCCGCAAGTTTGACATGCTTGTCTTAAAAGAACTAGAAAATGTTGCAGTTCTTAGGAACTGCATCCTTTGCAAGTACTCCCTTATTTTCTAATAAACCTATCAGAGAAGTCCCTAAATCTGTTTGCGCAGGCGTGTGTGCACACGTCTGATCTGAATGTCTGTGCAGACTTCAGGGGAGCACACAGAAGGAGAAAGCAAACCTCCCTGTCTGTCTATTTCATAGATGGGGATGTTCCATAAATTAATTATAGAAGTGCTGATTTCTTATAGAAATCAACACTTTCATAAAATGGGCATTAGGTAGGATACCCCTTAACTTTAAAGCTGAAGTGCTTGGTGTGGAGCAGTCCTTTAGCTGTCATTTATTATGTTCATGGTTCTGATACTCTTTGTAACTTAAATCTTTAATTTTGTATTATCTATTGGAAATGTTTACAAAATATTATTTGGGAAAAAATGTGCTACCCTGCCCTCTTGTTATGGCAGGACTGCTTACCTATCATCCCAGGGTCTGCTCACTGCTGTCTCTGCTATTGTAAGGTCATCTCAAAAGTACAGAAATTAATATGGGCAGATGAGCATCCTTTGATGTTGCAGCTGTGATTTTGTCCACCGTTCTTTCTTTTGTTAAAGTGGATAATAACTCCAGTACTAAAGTTTTCCTGTCTTAGTACTTCGCTACCATTCTGATGATGTCAAGGGATTGGGTGATAGTCATCAAATGTACTGCTAAAAAGACTTTACACCACCTGTTTAATTAATAATGTGTTGTAACACATGATCAGGGACTTTATAGATAAGAAAAACATTTTTTTTTTTATTTCTTTTTAAGCATGACTAGACAAATGTTTTCTAAAAAATGTCTCCTACACGCCATAAAACAACAAAGTGGTCAAAATTCTAATGTGATGTAATTAACTTTACTTGATAGACATCAATTCTGTTCTTCAATTCTTTATTATTAATGCAAAAGTATTTCATATATTGTTTATTTCCTAGGATGGGGCTTTTGTAAATCCCAAAGTGCAAGATGGAAATTTCCCTACAGAAGAAAGTGCACTATTAAACAGTGGGCAGCAGTCAGCAGAGGTCAGAGCGGAGTCCACCATGTGCATGAAGATGAAGAAGCTATTTGCCTGCCCCCCCCAAGGACCTCTATCCCTCATAATCACCAATGGTACAACTACTCTACTGTAGCTATTAAGGGGTCAGAAATGCCACACATTGTGAGGACAGATATGTATGGGTATATAAAAGTTTTGGGATGTGTGACTAGGACTGTATATATAAAGTGATTTAACTCCTCAATTGCAGAGAATTGAGCAGCGAGACTGCAGGGGCATGATCTATACACCAAAACTGCTTCATTAAACAAAAGTTGTTTTGGTACTTAGACTATCTCTTTAATGGCTTAAAGGTAGCTGACAATCTGTATGTAAGTGTCTATCTCAAAGCTATAAAAACCTTTACCAAATGCTGCATTGCCTGCTCATGATGTTCAGACCGGACATTGTTTGATCAGAAAAATGTGATGACTCTCAGTGACTGCTAATTCACTGCTAGGCTGACGTTGATCCTATTATGTAGTACTGAAAAACTATATTCATACTCTGATCTCAAGTCATGTGATTACCTTTCAGTTACCATGATAGCCCTTGTTTGGTGTGTCATTTGGTCTATAACCGGTGCGGAATGTCTTCCTGGAGGAAACCTGTTTGGAATTTTAGCTCTATTTTTCTGCGCATTCTTCGGGGGGAAACTTGTTGGTCTCATTAAGCTGCCAACTCTTCCTCCAATGCCTCCACTCCTTGGTAAGTTGAATATTAATAATAAAAAAATTATATAAATATTTAGTAAAGTGGGAATTCAAATGCATTAGTGCATCTCTATGGAGAATGTTCAGTATCTCCATGCAGAGTGTGCAGCACTGGACTAGAAAGCACCTCCAGTGGCCATTTGAGTGTTATTAGCCTGCAATGTATATACTGTCTTTTCAATGTTAAAGCAGCGTTTACAGTGCTCAGCCTGTAGGGACAGGCTATAGACATCAGAACCACCACATTAAGCTGTTGTGGTTCTGGTTACAATACTGTACCTTTAAGGCCAAAATTGCTGAACTGGAAGCATTCTCTAAATCATCTATGCTTACACTTTTGCTACTCTGACCTTAAAGAAACACTATAGTGTTAGGAATACAAAGCTGGAATCTCTGCTAGTACAGCTAGTGCGACTGTACTGGGGCCCACACACTGTCAGGGCGCATTGGGTGGTCCATGCACTTAGGGACAGCCGATGGGTATCACTAAACAGGGGCCTGGTCAGGTGCAGCGTCCCTCTAAGAGCGCTGTGATATCTACCAGCTTGGAGGAAGTGACAGATGATCACTTCCTCCAAGCTTCAAACAGAACGCTCCATGCTGGGGGTAGAAGGCAGCAGCAGGCAGAGAGACCCATATCATCCTCAGCAACCCCAAAAAGTCACCCTGCAGATAAAAGGTATCCAACAGGAGGGTGGCTACATAAAAAATACGATCAGTGTGTGTGTGTGTGTAATTATGTTTGTATTTCTGTGTATCACGGTGTGTGTATGTGTCACTGTGTGTATCTGCGTGTGTGTGTGTATATATGGCAGGGTGTGTATTTGTGTGGCAGTGTGTATGTATATGTGTCACTGTGTTTTAAAGTGTATGCATGCGTGCATGTGTCCAGGTATGTGTATCTTTGTGTGTGTGTGTGTGTGTGTGTGTGTGTGTGTGTGTACATATATATATATATATATATATATATATATATATATATATATATATATATATATATATATATATATATGTACACACACACACACACGTATGTAGGAATGTGCATACATCTCAGCAATCAAACACAATCACATCTAAACACACCCTTGCAAACACAAATATTACATACAAACACACTTCTGCATGCAAATACAAACACCCCTTGTATTAAAACGATAAAAGTATATACAAACCGCAACTCTACACACAAAAGCACACCTGCATTTAAAAGCAAACATTACATACAAACATACCCATGTATTCAAACGCAAATACAATACACAACTACACGACTGCATTCTAATAGCAACAGTACGTACTAATAGACCCCTATATGCACACACAAAGTTTAAACAGAAACACGCTTACATTGAAATGCACAAACATTGCACACAAATGCAACCCTGCAAGGATGGGCAAATGGCAGATTCCCAAGCATCTTTGGATTTGCACAACAGATATTTTTTCATAATTTTTCCACTGGACAGGGGCCCAAAATTTCTTGCACCAGTACCTTTTAACATTAGTTCCGACACTTCCTATAGTGTTTTTTAAATTCACTTAAAATTCTCACTTTAGTAAACAACACTTTTCGGCAAGTTATTAGTTCTTAACTGCTATTCTTAAACTAAATAATAGTATTAGAGTACTGTTTATTTGAGAAAATACAAGAACATATAACCAAATGACATGTGCTTTATTCTCCAGAAGCAATATTTTTGGAAGCTGCTTCTGTTGCTTTGGTACTTTGTTGCTTTCTCAGTCCACTGAACAGTGTTTGTGCTACAGAGTACAGCATCCCCAGTGCCCCAGTCTCCAGACTTGATTTAGAGCCCAATCCACATATTTACCTCTGTTATGGGTAAGGATTAAAATGTATGGTTAAGCTAGTGGTTGCAGTTGAGTTTCTACATTTAAAATGTTGTGGAGTATGAGTTAAATGCCCATATTTGGGTTAGGATAGTATACATAATGTTATCCAGTGCCTAAATTTGTGTTGGAAACACCCAGATACATAGTTGCCAGAGCAGGAGACTGTTTTGAACTGTACCCAGTGTCGATGTATGGATTAGAGTGTTAACCGCCTGTATTTGCTTTCTTAAAATAGTTAGATTACATTTGTGTACCTCGTTTAAGTGAGCTATAAAGACACTATGCCCTAATTAGTGCAGACCCGTTACAAACCAGACATTATCTTTGTGCATTTATGGTGCTTCTTAATTTTACATATGCAGATGATTTTCTTTTCTTTCATTGAAAATATTCAAAACTGTTTAATGCAAAATATTGTGAAAAGAAAATGAGGAAAATAGTGTAATAAATTATAAGGGTATTTCGCCTACGTGACAAAACGTTGCGCTGCAACAATCAGCATCTCTTCGTTGAATCAATGCATCTCTATGGGGAGTATTCAGCACCTCCACGCAGGGTGTTGCGATCCTGATAGGTGCTGCACTGACTCATGAAGCACATATAGTGGCCATCTGAGTGACTGCACCTAGAGGTGTTTCAAGCCAGCAATGTAAAAGTGTTTACAGGGTTTTTTTTGTTTTGTTTTTTTAGAAATGCTGCAGGGTAAGCTTTTATGCTCCAAAATCATTTCATTGAGATGAAGTAATTTTGGTGCTTAGACTGTCCTTGTGTTTTCCTGCCTCTTCATTGGACCATGGATCTTCTTTACTCATCGGGTCATGTAACTATTTTTGTTCACAAAGCACCTGTATGTCCTATTCATGTGAACCCTCATTGTCATAAATTCAGTTTTCCAGCGATTAAGATGTTCATTGAGACTTATAATGGATAAATAGTATGTATATCTTTATACTCTGGAGAGTAATTCGTATAATGTGTGAGTGTTTTTTTTGTTGTTTTTTTTTTACTTTCAGGGATGCTCTTAGCTGGTTTTCTCATAAGAAATATACCTTGGGTCACTGACCTTGTGCAGATTAAGTATAAATGGTCTGCTGCTTTGAGGAACATTGCTTTAGCCATCATCCTGATACGAGCTGGACTTGGACTGGACCCCATGGTAAGAGACACCTTATTTAGTACTTAAAGATACGTGCATCACTTGACAATTATGTTTTTAAATCAGCAAGCAAACACAAATATACACCAAAATAAAACATGAAAAAGTTTGAAAAGTATATAATACTTGTTTATAAACTTACAATAAACTTGGTCAGATTGCATTATTGGACACACCTCTCAGCTGGAGTAATGTCTTCCGCCCTCCCCCCACCCAACCACAACCTATCTCTGTTTTAAACCAATACGCTAATGACAGAAATGGGGCATCATTGTGCAAACAGGAGAGAGAAACCTGACACTGGAGACTGCTCTGCATGATAAGACTCTCTTCTCTTCTCCCATCAGGATGTTGCACATATGTAAATCTGTCAGACAAACCAAAAGCTTTTTTGCAGCATTCCGAGGCATAAAAAAAAACTGATTAGTTAGTTCAGTGTTCTCCCTGGAGTGGGTGTGGAAAGTATAAGAAAGAAGAAACATGTAAATATGAAAAAAAAATCAGTATTTTCAAAGTTTAATTTTTTCATTTTTTAAAATTGCACAAATTTGTAAATTGTGAAAAAACCCTGTCTGGCCCCCTTTAACAAAACCCCTCTCCTGCCCGCCGTTCTACAAAACACATGTCCTGCCCCCATTCTACAAAATCCCTGCACCCCCCTGTGACAGACCCATATGTCTTTAAAATACTTTTATTCCTCCTTGGTTCGTCTGTTTGTTCGGTTAAATGCCTGTCCGTACACCCCGTTCGTTTATTTCCTTAACTACCGAATGAACTGCTGAATAGCCGGCCACCCAGCATGGAAGTGTGCTGCTGGTTAACCTCTTGGCCTCAACAGAACGTTGTGGTTAACCACAAACACGTTCTAATTGATAAGGGTAGGCTGGGTGGTCGTCATTTGTGTGCCGAACACGAGGCGGCGGCCACCTTGGACATACGAATGCCCCCCGGTGTTCGTTGAGAATCTTATGGAACTAAAAACGGACACTGAATTACACGAACACCGCTGAAGCCGCTGACCACCCCCCTTACGGTGGATTCTGTATACGAACGACATCCTGTTAGGTAGTTTTAATTCACGAATGGACTCACCTCAGATAGCTATCCCATGGCGATTGGACTACGTGTATGGGATCTGAGCGCTATTTGGTAATAATGTGCGCTCAGATCCAAGCTATCTGAGGATATGTTGAACCCATATATTTTCTTCAGTTATTGTAATGTTGTTATATAATTTTATGTATTTTCTCCACCATGTGTAAAATGGAGTTTGGCCTCTATCCTGGGAGATAATTGAGTGACTCCCCAATTATCTCCAGGATAGAGAGGAGGGTTCTGTACAGCAAAAGGTGAATGTTTATAGCCCAAGTGTTTCTATTGGCTACTGTATTATATTTGTCCCAGTTTTCCACCAGGTCCCCTAGGGGAGTGTCCACCTGGTGGAATACCGCATAAATACCAGGCAGGTAGCCCAGATTAAACAGATCTCTGCTTAACCCTCAATACGGAGCTTGGTCTCGTACTTGGGGGTATTGGATTCGTATGGTTTACTCGTTCGGCTGTTTGGTTCGTGAAGGATTTCGTATGGTTCCTGTTCAGCTAATTGCAGCTTTCGTGAGCTGCTTCTCTAATCGGAAAGGGAACATCGTCAGCGGTATTAACCCCTCTTATACTGGGGTGTACCGTAACACCCCCTTCCACAAATACCCTGCTTAGCCCCCTTTAAACAAATCTCTGTCCCCCTGTTACAAACCCCTGCACCCCCCTTCCATTAAACTCCTGCACGTCCCCTTCCCCCAAAAAACCTGCCTCTCCTTCTAAAGCCCCCGCTTAGCCCCTTACAATAGAATTAATTTTTTTACACAATAAAATTAGCAACAGTCCCAGGCATATAGTCACTCGCACACAGTCACACACACGGTTACAGGCAGACAGTCACACAAACAGTTACAGACAGTCACACACACATACTTACAGGCAGCATTCCCCAATCACAGGCAGACACACACACACAGTCACAAGCAGGCACTCATACAAAATCACAGGCAGACAATCTGTTACTTACAGACAGCTGCTGGTTTGGCTCCACTGCCGATTAGCTCCGCCGCCATTCTTTGATGCGGCCGGTTTTGAAGTTCTGCGGCTGCCTGTGTGAGTGAGCTGTGCGACTGCCATGCAGCCCTGGTCATGGCACCCACTTTGTTAGTGTCCCCCCACCTCTGCTTATCACTGCCATTAAAAACTCTTGACTCTAGATAAGCATGTGCCTATATTCTTAGGTGTTTATTCTGTAAACAGTAGGTTGTTAAAGTAATTTATAGAAGATTTCAAATTTAACTGGATGTGTAATTTCTGATGTAAAATATGCAGCTTGGTTTTTTGCAGGTTTATTTACTAAACTGTGGGTTTGAACAGATTTTAAATTAATTTTAGCCGAAAGTAGCAAAACTAAAATGATTTTTTCTAATTCACACTTAGCTATTATAGTCTTTACTCACTGTGTCCAGCTCTAGTAATTTGTTGGTTCTACATACGTGATAATAATAGTAAAGTACCAATCTGTTTTCTGTTTTTTTTGTTTTGTTTTTTTTTTGTGTTTTTTTTATTTTTTAAATTCATTCTTCCAGGCTTTGAAGAAGCTCAAGGCAGTGTGCTTGCGTCTGTCCCTTGGTCCATGTGCAATTGAGGCTTGCTCGGCTGCTCTTCTTTCGCATTTTCTCTTGGGACTGCCCATAACATGGGCATTTATGTTGGGGTAATTATTCATTATGTACTTGCTTATCTTATATTTGGCATACAGACGAATAATTTTTAATTTTACTTATATCTGTATACTCCAGCAAACCTATAATTATAACGTCCAAAAATGGGATTCTTATCTCAAACTCCTATTAGAATTGTTTAGGGGGGTGTTGAAAGTTGAATTCCTAATACTATAGGACCCTCTGATTTCCCCCATCCGGCACATGTCTTTCGACACTATCTGATGGGGGGGACATAATACGCACGCACAGGGCACACCCCGCTCGCTTTAGGCCTTCCTTTTCTCATAAGCTGGACCTCTTCGTGCAGGAAGTATCTCTAGTGACTCTCCGAGAGACCATTTTTAGTGACTCTCCGAGAGACCGTTTTTACAGATCAATTAGCTGTATTAAGCTGTTGTCCTTGTGCTATCCCTTTAATATGTATGGTGATAGTTTAATTCAAACAATAAATCTGTTAAAATGAACAGATAGTAACAGAATGTAATTCTTTGATTCTTGGCATCTGAACTTGGCAGGAAACCATGGTAGCTTTAGACTGCTTCAAGGTTAGATGTTTAGTCTACAAATAGTTGCAAGATTCATCTAAATGTAGTAAGAACTTGCAGGCATGTGGCATGGAAAAACTCTTACAATGTTCTACTATACACTATTGTTACATTAGAGTAATAGAGACATCTGCCCTGTGTGAGAATAATGTATTATGCAATTATCATCCTAAAAAAAAAAAAAAAAAAAAAGGTAGCCAATGGAAACTCAATCCCTGGACTGGTGGGGGTTATCCCGGTACTCACTGACTTGTTAATCGTCTCTTGGGACATAAGGCTTACAGTGTACTGTCCTCTAATCACTACAAAATGACTACTAAACTGCAGTGCAGACGAATGGAGGCACCTGATTACACACCCCAAGCTTTGGGCTACAAAGCCATATTCGACCAGCAATGCAATCAGTTTTGGGAGACCCTAGCCAAAAGTGGTACCCACTATCGGACAAACCTCCAGGGCCCTGTGCAGCTGTCCAAGTAGCAGTGGAGAAATCTGCCACCATTTGTTCATGCTCGTGAACACCCAAATCACAAGCAGGTCGGGAAATCCACTTTCTACTCCATGCACTGATCAGAAAGGGCCCACTCAAAGCCCAGTTATCCACCAGCAGTTGAAAGATTCCACACATTGTGGGCATGCTGGACTGTGGACTACATGATGCCAGACCAGTAAAATGGGGGTGCCTGTGATATGTGGACAATGGCACTGGTCTGCTGGCTCTTTCATCCAACCGAGCAGGGCTTTCTGACTATGAGCTCAATGTCTTGCCCAATTGCTGGTGCTGATTGGGACCCTGACCTTCCTGTATAGACTGGGGGTTGTATGACATAGCATGATGATTGTATGGTGGAATGCCTACATGTTTCAACCCAATATGCAATATATGGCTTAGCCAGCTAGTACTTGTTAGGAACTCATACTTTTATATGATGTAATCTTTGCAGCCCACACATTTAATGTTGTATATATTGAAAATAATTTCTCACTATATTCATGTCACTCTCAGTGGAAAATATATTGGCATTTCTTTCTGTTCTAAGCTACTTTAAGCGACTATCCTCTCCATAATTCATAAAATTAGATGTCTTTATGTGCTATGGGATTTGTCTGCTTCTTACTACTATGTTCAAGTTTGAAATATATATTTATTTATTTTTATTTATTTTTTATTAGCTTTGTCTTAGGGGCTGTATCTCCTGCTGTTGTTGTCCCTTCAATGTTGATATTGCAACATGGAGGATTTGGGGTTGAGAAGGGTGTCCCGACCTTGCTAATGGCTGCTGGAAGCTTTGATGACATCTTGGCAATAACAGGCTTTAATACTTGCCTAGGCATGGCTTTTTCATCAGGTAAATACTCTTATTATTGTAAGGGTTGTTAAAACTTGCCATATCACTTTATTTTAAAGTTAAACCGTCCTATTTCTACATTGTGATAAATAGGAATGTATGGTTTTCATTGTTCTACTCTCTGTGAAATGTAACTTATAAATTAAAATGTAACCATATTCCCAGCATATTTTATTATTTATATTTTTGCAGTGCAAAAGATAGGTGCAAACAGGCTCGAGGTACCCCAACGGCAATCCTCTAGCGTCATATCAAGCTTTACAATTGGGTAGTAGATTGGATGTGCACAAGTTTATATTATAGTAATCAACAGTTAATAACAAAATGAACGTGAGCAATTTAGGAGAGACACTGCGCATCTTATGACATACAACTTTCTATGCATATAGGGAATGGCACATGGTAGAACAGTGATGTCGGGTTAGATAGACTGCTTGTTGCGTAATTAACGCAACAAGTTGTCTACCGCAAGTCCGCCTTTTGCCGGTTATAGCAGTGTGTGCAACTTGCGCATATGCAATATAATTGAGAATAACCCCCCAGGCCACACTCCTAAAAAAAACATAGCTACATTGTCCGTGGGAGCACAGGAGTTCCCCCCCTGCCCCCCCCCCCTCCCCTCCATAGCGTAGGTAGAGTTATGGTGAAGAGTATTGGCAAATAACATAAAAAGAGTAAAACACAATAAACACTTTGTTTTGGGAGTGGAATCTCGCTGCTCAGTGAACGGAATGGTTAAAGGACCACTATACTGACAGGAAAACATACTCGTTTTCCTTGCACTGTAGTGCCCTGAGGGTGCCCCCACCCTCAGGGTCCCCCTCCCGCCGGGCTCTGGGGAGAGGAAAGGGGTTAAAACTTACCTTTCCACAGCGCCGGGCTCTCCGCCACTTGAGCTTCGAAGCGCATTCTGGGTGAGGTGCCCCATCTGTCCTGAGATCTTCAGCATTATAGCTTGTAGTTTCGTTGGCTGCTTTGCCCAGTTGGGGCCCCTCTGGCTGCATCTCGGTCTTGCGCCTTTCAGGGTACAGAGCTCTGGCTGGCTTTTGTCCCGTGGGTTGTGATGGTGCTGGAGGTTGGGGTCTATTCTCCAGGCGTTTCCAAAATTGCCTGCATCTGGCGTCAAATCTTGCCTGGAAGGCTGCTGCCCAATCACTGGGAGTCTGTCACTTTGCCGTCAGCCATCTTGGTCAGGCCTTGTGTCTCCCGCTAATCAGATATGCGCCCTGAAGCGATTTGTAGGTGAGTACTCTCTGTCTGGGAGTAAACCGGGATGACCCCCGCCGGTCCAGCGTGGGGGACAACGATGAGGGCTCTTGTGCTGAAACTTAGTTTGTCATGGCAGCGGAGAAGCGGCCGTCTCCCCGCGCCCGCCATGCTTGTAGGCCTCATACTCTTGTTGGATACGTATAGCTCGAAATCTCTCTTGAGTGGTGTCAACGTGTGCAGCTGAATGTCACCTCTCTGTTGGCTTTCTCGTGTCAATAAATTTTAGTTTGAGCATTGAAAGTCTTCTTTAATCGCTGCATGCAGTAGGAGCTGCTGAGGTTTGCTTCCTCTCATCTCTGCAGTCAGGCCCCGCCCCTCTCCCAGCAGATTTATATGCACATCTAACTAGGTAGCCAGCTTTGAATAACGTCACAATTTTCAAACCCTCTGTAACTGAATAAAAAAAGAAAACCTTGCATAGAGCATGTGATCTCAGCAACTAATGAGAATCTGATTTGTATCTCTCAGAATGTTAACGGCACAGGAACGCTAAAGTGTTATTTCTTTGAGTGATGCTGGATGGCCACTATGCCCAAGCGTAAGCAATGTTTGCCTACAAATCTTTTATCAGAAACCTTCTACAGAAACTTTGTGGAGAAATGCTAAAGACAGTGGCAATTTAAAGGAACAGTGTAATACACGAACAGTATAATATTTATATACATACTCTTCACCGCAGTCCAATATATCTACTGTGAAGCAGTTGATGTCTGTCTAATCAAATGCTATTGCTGCGATAAACCAATCCAGGGCTGACACCTAATGTAAAAATAGGTTAAATTGTGGAATTTATTTTAGTATTAAGACCCTAGTGTGTCTAAATGACAGCAACCAGAGGGAACTGTAAAATGAAAATAGTGTTGCTACTCAAAACTAACACTTTTCTACTATGACAGAGCAGGGGCAACATCTATGCCCCATAATCACTTGCACAAGAAGTGATTTTGCTGCTTAGACCCTTTATGTGTCACATTATGAATCTGGGATTACCTAGGGGCCTGTTCAGAAATGGTTATGTTAAATGGATAACCTAAGCACCAAGTTAAATTTAGCTTAATGAAGCAATTTTAGTGTTTAGATCATGCCTTATGTAGTCTCACTGTCGAGTCCTCTGACATTTAGGAGCTAAATCACTTTTGTTTCTGTTGATGCAGCCCTAGGCACATCTTCCCTGACTGTGACTCACACAATGTACTGAAAAAAACAAACAAAAAAAAAGACAGTTTCATTATTAATCAGATGTGACACCACAGTGTATTTACTGTAGAAGTTTTGATGTCCTGCTCTGTTAATTGAAATTCAATCACACACATGAGGCTTTGGCACCCTCTTGTTATTAACAGAACAGGAGATAATACATTCTAAATAAAACAGACTGTTCTATCAATTAAGTTAAAGCATTGAATCTCTTTAAAGAAAATGTGTAGTGAGTCTGTAGGTTACATGCAGCGGAGGTGTGTCTAGGGCTCCATAGACCAAGTGATTTACCTCCTAAAAGCAGATGATTGAGTAGTTAGACTGCAAGGGCATAATCTACACACCAAAATCACTCCATTAAGCTAAAGTTGTTATGTTGCTTATTGTGACACAGCTCCCATACCCTGACTCAGTAACTCCGCCAGGTCAGCTTCCTCTCTACCAGGGACTCCGGAGTGCTTCAGACCCAGTCACTAAAGTCAGTGGTGTATCCTGGTTTTGTGCTGCCCCCGCGCGCCTGCCCCCCCAACCCTTCCCCCCCGCCTTCTAAATACACACACACACATTCAGACAGATACACATACACTCGCTAACAGAAACACACAGACACACTCACTAACAGACACACACTCACTGACACACACACAGGAAAACACACTCACACTAACAGACACACACAGGCAGACACACACACACTCACTGACACACAGTCAGACACACACATACACTAACAAACACACACTCACAGGCAAACACACTCACACTAACAGACACACACACATACACACACAAACACTAACAGACACACACTTACAAACACACAGTCAGACACACTAACACACTAACAAACACACACACACATTAACAGACACACACTCACAGGCAAACACACTCACACTAACAGACACACACACAGTCAGACTGTGGGGATATTTATGGGATAATAATAGTAACAGTGAGAATTGCCCACTAATTCAATTCTCAGATCCCAAAGAACGTTTATTGTGTTAAGTGAGAAGTATTTCATATAAATAATATCACAATTTTTGTTATAAAAATAGATTTATTTATAATAACAAATTAATTAATAATAATAATAATAATAATAATAATAATAATAATATGCAACATGCATGACAATAATCAATGAATATCCAGTATAAAATGGTATGCAATACAAAGGAATGGCTAAACACGTTTCAATGGCTAAACAGCATTATCTGTCAAGTCTTCTGACGATTTATGACTATCTTTCACAGGGAGAAAGTGAAGCTTTTCACAGCGAAGGGCCATAAAACCCTGGCTAACAGTTAGAATAACCCTTTCAATGCTGGCTAGACCTCCTAGGTAATTAAGATCTATTCTTATGTAAATTTTAAATAAAATAACATTTAAACCAGTTCATTAGTCATTTCCTGGAACCATCCAATAAGAGAATCTATCATGATTATATAAGCAGATTTTAATTTGTCTAAAAGATATCTATCTTATATTAGAGCAAATCAATACACCTGGATAAAAACAACGGTATGCTACCACGTGATAATATCACATCAATATATAATTATTCTTAATTCCACCTGCAGAATGGAATGTTTATAACTATATATTCTTTAGTTAACTAAGATTTCTTAATATGGAAATCTGACCGTGCTTTATCCTAGTCATATATAATGCTATTAGTAAATTTTAATTAATTTAATTAATTAAATGAAACCAGTATAATTACCAGTTGAGTAGATATTTCATCCGATTGGTAGATAGTCCCAGGAACTTATTTGGATGTCTGTAGGTGCATGGAGTTATGGTGAAAGGTGGTGTTGGTTAGAAAGTCAGTAAAATTCTAAGTGTTAGAGTTTTAAGAGTAGAGTGTTAGTCTCAGATGTTGTCCTGGGTTTCTCTGCATGTCCGAGTTGGAGTCCCCCAAACTTCCAATTCCTCTCTCCTCTTTTTCCTTCTCCTTTGCATTCCTCAATCTTCCCTTTGTCCTAACTTTTAAAGGGCCAGACTCTCTGTACGTCATCAGTTGATAACCCAATAGAAGCACTAGAGGTGTGGTTATCTTCCAGATCGCAATTTAGGTATTTGGTCTATAGAGGGCAGTCTTGTCCCACTAAACATACCTATCCAGGAAAGAGTTAACTTTTCCTGGTGGCTATTTTGACGTCATTTTGGCCTATCTCTATCTTTGCTATAACTTAGATTGCTGTCAGATAAAAACAGTTTCTTTAAGTTTTGTCCAGACTATGTGTCTGCAAATCTGAGTTTTGACCCGTAACTTACAATGGGACCTTATACATATAGACAGTCTATCCAACCCCCGTTCTTCTTATCACTTGTTTATACTATGCATTCCTTTAGCTCTGGCAAAGTGGTTAGTTTTACAGAAAGAAATCTTGTGTCTTTTTGTTAACTTGAAAATAACAAAATGGAGTCTGCTCTGTTCAGAGTGACTCAGAATATACACTTTTAATTTCTATCATAGCACAAGATGTTTGCCGATATAAATACCCTGACAAGACACACACTCACAGGCAAACACACACTCACTAACAGACACACAGTCAGACACACACTCACACAGTCTAACACACTAACAAACACACACACATTAACAGACACACTCACAGACATATACACACACTCACTCACATTAACACATTTTAATTTTTTTTATTTAATCCACCCCCCCCCCCAGCCTCCTTACATTTGGGAATGCTGGGGGGGGTTCTGTCTCTCCCTGGGGTCCAGTGGCTGCTAGGCTGCTGGCGAGGGAGCACTTCCTCTGAGCGGTCCACTCAGCTCCCTCGCCCGTCGCAGAGTGAGGCTGGGAGCCGGAATATGACGTCATCTTCCGGCTCCCAGCCTCACTATGTGGCGCGCGAAGGAGCTGAGCAGACCGCTCAGAGGAAGAGCTCCCTCGCCAGCCGCCCGCCCAGCACGTCTGTTAGCCGCGAGGCTAACTAGGCATTTGCCCTGGGCATTTGGGGGCAGCGTTTTTTGCCGCCCCCTGAAAAATGCCGCCCAAGGCAAATGCCTAGTTTGCCTCGCGGCCAAAACGCCCCTGACTAAAGTGTGATTAGGGTCTCTGAGGACCTCTTCCACTGGATCAGGCTGTAGCCCTCTTATTCCAGACAGGCATCGCCCTCTCTGCCTCTTCCAATCCTCTGACAGGCAGACATCTATACCTCTGCATACTGTGTCTCTAACTGTTACCTTTACAAAGGCACTTGTGGTCTAGATCTTTCTTAACTTGTCCCAGGCATCAAGGACCAGTGCAGTCGGCCAACAAGTCTGAAAACTCTGTCACAAACCAAACAGGATACACAATTCCCAATGGAACCAACACACAATACGTTATTTTGGACAAGGACTACTCTGGTAACTGGTCCTTAACTATGTGGTGAAATCCTTTATAAATATAAACAAGCATACATAACTTGAAGATGAAACCTCATGCATCAAATATATAACACAATCACAACTTTCAAACCTATGGAGATACACAGATGCAACTGGTCAGTTATTTGTAATTTCCTAATTTGCATATTGTGATAATACAAATCAATAATTTTCCAGTTTCACCAACAGAGGGTGCTAGAGAGTCATCACAAGTCAGAATAAAATCCAGTTTTAAAACAAGGCACAACTTTGCAATAGTGCCAAACCCAAACCAGTGTGGAAAGCAGTCCGAATGGCCCCTGTCTACCTGCCTCCCTGAACAGAACCCCTTCCCGACCAAAGCCCATAGTTGGTGGAAGGAGGCTGACCTGCAGTCCTCTTTGAGTGCCAAGGTAATGGAGGCTTTATTTGCACTTAGATCTGTTTTTATTTCCTCCTTACTCAAGAAGGGACTACTTTCTTATATCTCCACCATGGAAAAGAACTAGGATGACATTTTGCCACCTTGTGAGTACTAGCACATTATTGTTTTCTAGTTATGGTTTTCAGCTTCTCGTCTCCAATGTGGGTTACCTTTCTTTATTATGCATAGTGTCTGATTCTTTGTTATTCTTAAAATGGAAATGCTTATCTGGTGTATTTGGTTATGTAGCCCTGATTTCCATCCTGCTTTCGATATCTGCTTACTTTCGAATAAAATAATTTTGGGGGAAAATATCCACTGGATAAAATCGTTTGGCAAATTCACTGTTCTAAGTTTCCTCGTGTCTCTCAATGGCTAAGACAGTGTGCTGACATTGTTCCTGATGGTTAAAGTAAGTCAATTGCAGACCTCCCAACCATCCTGATTTTAGCAGGACAATCCCAATTTCTGTCCTGTCTCACCACCTCCTCAGCTATTGGCTAATTGCAGGAAATTTGATATTGTTTTTTTGGAATTCATGTTCCCAAAATGCCAGCAAAAGTGTAACCTATTAACTATTATATATATATTAACTATTGCTTAGTCTTTTGTACATTGTGGGAGAGAGACAAAGTAAGGCGAGGCGTAATTTACAATGTAGAGGTACTAAATCCAGAAATTTGTTTTGTGGAAGGTAAAGACCAGAAATGTAGTAGTGGGGAAGGTAAGTGAGCTTAATTTTATTATAGTTTATTTTCATTGCAAAGCAATGAAAGCCAAATGCTATATACTGGGTTGAGCGTGAAGTGGGTTAATCCATTGTGCACAGCTGAAAACTAGGCTTTACGTCGGTAAGAAGTAATAACATTGATGTTCTAAAATCTTTTATTCTTAATTTGCAGCACACTGATTTAACACAACATGTGATGTGTTTTCACAGGCTCCACCATTAACAGCATTGTCAGAGGAGTACTGGAAGTAGTGGTTGGCATATCTGCTGGACTCCTTTTGGGATTTTTTCTTCACTACTTTCCAAGCAAAGATCAGGTGAAACCAGATTTCTTCTCCGCGTCTAATCCTATGCTGACATGCATTCAGTGACCAAATACTTTGGTGGGTACACTGCTGAAATGCACATGGTGTCGGTAGCAGATAGAAATGTTTTTGGCAAAAGTAAAAATAGATTTCAGTGGGCGAGTGTTGTTTAACCTTTTATGAACCACTGAGTATTGGAAATAAGGTCCTTGCTTATTCGGATTTTAAGGTTTCCAATTTTTGTTGAATTTTTGCAGAATGTTGAGTAAAAGAGCTGACTTTGGCTATTACCTTTATAGATATATAATATGCCACTATATGTACACTATCTGTAATATAAGAAACACCTTGCTTCACCCCATTTTACACACTCATTTTACCAAGTCTCTGCTGGGGTCTATCTAAACAAGAATGTATCAACATTTTTTCAAAATATGTATTCTGGCTGCAGGATGATACTGTGGCCCAACAGGCAGGACTAAGTAAAACACGGAAACAATAGAAAATATAAATAAACGTGTTACCAGCTAATGTAGAACGAATAGTCAGTAACTAGCCGAGGTCAGAAACGCAGACAGAAGCATAAACGAATGGACAAAGCCAAAAGGTCAAGGATACCAGAAGTACGAATAGTCAGGAACGAGCCAAGAAAGAATGCTCTCTCAGATAACAGCTAGTGGATATCATGACAGGGCAATGAGTAAAACAGTAACAGGGGGTGTAAAAAGCCCTAAACGTTATTTCATTGGTTAGTATAGGTCATGTGATTCCAAAATGTACGTGCGTGTCGATGACACAACGCCACTTCATGTTCGCGTGACTTTTAACCTGGCCGAAGGCGGGGTTACTAAAACCCCATGGGAAAACAGCAGCTGGCGTAAATGAGAATGGCACACTTGCCAGGGGAAGCGGCACAGGCGGATGGAGCTGTGACCTGCCGTGCCTGAGGTAAGTGTAAAAGATTTTCAGCATGACTGCACTGATCTGGCGTGGTCATGTGTGCTGCCATGCCGTGAGCCATTACACTGGCTTCTGGAGTTTCAAATTACACTGACTTCTGGACTATCTCCACTTTATCCCTGACATCGCTTACTTGGGTAAATATGTGTCAGGATTACAGAACGATCCAGCACGTAGAATTGTATAACACACAATGATAGGTAACGTATACCGGACCTTAGAATGGCTGGACTAACGTACCAAAGAATAGTCAGGAATAGCCGAGGTCAAGGGAAACAGAGACACAACGATAAGGAAAAGCCAGGAGTCAGGGATGCCAGAAAACAGGGAAGTCAAATAACCAGAATTACATGAATCAATAACGCACTCTCGGACAACCACCAGGGAAACCACGACAGGGCACTGAGCATGATGAGAACTGGGCCTAAATACCCCTCCTCTAGATCTGATAGGCTGTAACCGGCCTTTGACCCCAAAGCAGTTACCAGGTTCCATTTTGCATAATTGCTGGTCAGCATTAACCCTTCTGTGGATTTGATTGCTGCTCGGCACTACTTTTCCTGTATGGACAGTAAATGTCATTAACCACATTTTTATAAGCGGATGAATACGTGACAATATGATACTTATATGTAACATGTTTTTAGAACACTGCTTGGTTGGTACCATTTTAGAGGTAATTATCTTAATATTAAGCTGTTTAAAAACATTAGTTGTGATCTCCACCAACGCATGGGAAGAGAATTGGGTGATGTTAATAGAGAACACAACAGTTTACCTCACCTCTGGTCCTCTAGGATGTGGAATGGGACATTACAATTTAAAGGAACATGTATTCCTGACCCTATAGTGTTAAACCCACCATTTAGGCGGCTCCTCCCCCCACACACACACCTTAAAAGGTATTAAGACTCATCTTGTTTCCAGCGCCGTGCGGGTCCACCGGCACTGGCCCCACCTCCAATCCGCCTCCTTGATGACATCCCATAGGGAAAGCATTGGATTGGCTTAAAGCGGCACTGTCATTGCCGAATCTCGTTTTTTTGTGTGTTTTTTTAACCCGCCTCCACTATCTCTAATTGACCCCCTAGTCACCCCCAAATGCCACTAAGCCCCCCATATTATCAATTTTTTCATCTTTATTTTCTGCCCCGATCTATATTCAGGGTGCCACCATCTTTGTGTGGGTAGATGAAGTCCCTGTGGGACACATCATCTGCCCACACTAGATAGCACTGAGATTTCCGCACATGCCCAGTTAAACACTTGGACATGCGAACGGGAATTTCATCTATTCATTCATTCGTCAGAAAGACGAATGAATGAATAGAAATGTCAGACGAACAAACAAACACTGAATATCAGTTTTTGTTTGTTCGTTCAGTTTATTACAAGGAGGGAGCTACCGGCACGCAGCTCCCTCCTTGTAATATGTAAAGAGAGAAGTGGCAGGGAGCAGTGCTCCCTGCCACTTCATAAGCCCCCAGGTCCCTCCTCACTCTATGGTGGTCAAAATCTCCCCAATGCCCCTACTCGCTATACCGCGAATAGGGGCATGTCCACTAAACAGTGAGCAGCCCGTGGCTGCTCACTGTTTAAAAAAAGAAAACTACTATCCTAAAAAACAATAAGGGGGGAGACCTACTGTCTTCCCCACCCCTGAGAGGTGGGTGGGGGCCCTAAAAAAAAAACAAGGGGGGGACCTACAGTTCCCACCCTGGCCCCCACCACTGAGCGGTGGGTGGGGGCCCTAAAAACAATAAGGGGGGACCTACTGTCCTCCCCACCCCTTAGCAGTGGGTGGGGGCCCTAAAAACAATAAGGGGGGGACCTACTGTCCTCCCCTTGGCCCCCAACCCTGAGCGGTGGGTGGGGGCCCTAAAAAAAAAAAAACAATAAGGGGGGACCTACTGTCCTCCCCCCCCGGCCCCCACCCCTGAGCGGTGGGTGGGGGCCCTTAAAACAATAAGGGGGGGACCTACTGTCCTCCCCCTCATGGCCCCCACCCCTGAACAGTGGGTGCAGGGCCCTAAAAACAGTAAGGGGGGGGACCTACTGTCCTCCCCCCGGCCCCCACCCCTGAGCGGTGGGTGGGGGCCCTAAAAAAACAATAAGGGGGGGACCTACTGTCCCCACTTAGTATTAGTAAAGTTGTCTGAAAGACCAATTTAGGTCTTTCAGCATTTTAGTAGATAACTCCCTGATACCGTGGGAATTAGGGAGTTAACTACTAAGCGGCTGCAAGATGCAGCCACAGCACAAATAGGATCGGAGTTTCATTCATTAGAATGAAATTGCGATCCAAACAAAGTCCCGAATTGCATCTTAACACGAATGGAGAAACTTCTTATTCTGTTAGGATGCAATTCTGCAGTTTTGTCGGCGTTCTGTCTAAGTGACAGGACGTTCGGCAATACTGACAGGGAGTATCGTAGGAACAGGGAGGAGAGCTAAGGATCATGGGAATATTGCTCTGACCAGCAGAAATGAAGCACACTTTGCTCCTCCGCTGGTCAAAGCTGGTCAAGCGGAGGAAACCTCCATAAGGCAAAGAGTCCCTACTTTGTCTTATGATTTTAAAGAAAAATAAAGAAGACAGGAAGAAAGGAAGAACCGATCCTGAGAGAAGGGGAGAAGAGGAAGAGATTGAGGAAAGGTAAGTTCGGCAAGCATTCAACCTCTGTTGCCTATATCAAGGACTCTGCCAGAAAGCAGCAAATCTGTGCACTGGCAACAAATGGTATTGTTAAGGTATGTGCCATGCCCGTTGTATCTTGCACAGCATGTAAATTAAAATAAAATATGAATAGAAAATTAACCTATTCAGGTTTAACATTTTATTTTAAAAGCACTTTGAGTTGGCTATATGATTGTGCTAAAATATCAGAAGTAATAGTGCCTCTTTAAATCCTGGACTTTCTCATATAACTCAAATTGAAGATAATCCTGGGCACATGAGTGTAGTTGATCCTTCTGGAATCTGAAAAATGTTTAAGTGATTGTAGAACATTAAAGCCATGTTGACATTGTAAGCAGCTGTGCGTTCTGGGAAAAAATTTTAGTTTTATCTGCTTTAAGTTTTTAAGGGGGGTGTTTATGGTTGTGAAATCAAAGCTCAGAGACCACAGTTTTCCAAGTGTTCTTTAGAATGTTATTATTTCTTATTGTGTTTTAGGTTATTTTCTCTTTCATTTCTAGGAACTATACTCTATCTCTATTTATTTCTATCTCCCTATCTATGGGTCAGGGTCCACCCACACTACTCCCCCCTCCCCCCCTCCGACATCATCCGGCATGGGAGACCTATTGAGCATGCATGGCCGGCGGCGGGGAAGACCTAATGCGCATGCGCGGCAATGCCGCACACGCGCATTAGACCTCCCCATACGAAAGCATGGACTAATGCTTTCAATGCTTTCCTATGGGAGGACATCCAGCAATGTTATGGCACACTTTTCGTGTTCTATAAACACGGATGTGTCCTCTAGTGGCTGTCTAGTAGACCGCCACTAGAGGAGGACTTAACCCTTGAGGTAAATATTGCAGTTTATGAAAACTGCAATAATTACACTTGCAGGGTTAAGGGTAGTGGGAGTTGGCACCCAGACCACTCCAATGGGCAGAAGTGGTCTGGTTGCCTGGAGTGTCCCTTTAACTCACTATCTATCTTGCTCACTCTCACTAACTCCCTCACTCATTAACTCTCTAACTCACTAACTCTCTCACTAACTCTCACTCACTTTCACTCTCTATCTCATGCTCACTCACTCTCACTAACTCTCGCTCACTCTTACTCTCACTCTCGCTCACTTTTACTCTCACGCTCACAATCTCTCTCACTTACTCTTTCACACTCTCTCTCTCTCTCATGCTCATATTCACTCACTTTCACTCTCTATCTTATACTCACTAACTCTCTCACTAACTCTCTCACTCATTAACTCACTTACTCTCTCGCTCACTCACACGCTCACAAACACTCTCACTAACTCTCACTAACACACTCACTCTCTCACTCATTCTTTCACTCTCATCCATACTCACACACTCACTTTCACTCACTCTCACATACTTTCACAGTCACTCACTTTCACTCCCACTCACTCACACTCAGTTACTCACTTTCACACACTCACTTTCACTTACTCACTCTTTCTCACTCACTCACCCACTCACTTTCACTCACTCTCACTCATTTTTAAAATTAGTTTACTTATGGTTGGTTTGGATCCTCCTGCTTGGTCTCCTGCCTTCTCTCTTCAGCCTGTCAGCCTGAGCCGACGCTGTGTGCTGGAGATGTTTATCTCCCACACTGTCGGCTCTTATTGCTGACAGGCTCCGCGTTACTACAGAACACAGGAGGCGCGTTCACAGTGCCTCCTGTGTCCTAATAGCACGTTTGATGTCTTCAGCTAAGCGTGAAGACGTCAAACGTGAGTCCTGTGCGTCAGGCAGGACTTGACTCGGCAGTTCCTATGGTGGCCGTCTGAGTAACTGCCACTGGAGGTGTTCCTAGGTTCTAATGTAAACACTGTATTTTCTCTGCAAATACCGTGTTTACATGAAAAAGCCTGCAGGGAGCTGTTGTACTCACCTGAACAACCCTATTAAGCTGAAGTTGTTCAAGTGACTATAGTGTCCCTTTAAGAATGACTAGCACATTAGTGGTGTAAAAGGAGTAAAGTTCAGCTGCTACAATTATAATTATGTATGCTTCTATAATAGCCATATAAAGTGTTTGATACTGTGATTCTGTGGGGGACAAATTCTACAGAAATGCGGGCCATAAACATTGCATGGAGTACTGTAACTAGTGTGAACTGAAAAGCCATTCAATTAACAATAACTGAACTCATTTTCATTGAAACAAAATGGTGCGTGGCACTAATGGAACTACTCCATTCCTTAGAAACGTCTTGACCCGAGACTCTCATTCATCTGTGGGGCAACAAAGGGGATACTAGGATGTCCCTTTCTACTTTTTTTTAATGCAATAGACCCTACCCTCTGGCCATGAGTTTGAGTCCAGGGAATGGACAGTGATTTTTTTACAAAATCTATATATGGTTTCAAAGAAACACAAGGCAACAAATAGTCCCACAAATTGTGACAATACTTGAACAGCTGTGAGGCTAGACAGCTTGGCATTATTTCCCATCATTCCCACTCATCCTCCCCCCTCACCGCATGCCACCAATTTTTTTCTTCTTTTTGTCCTCTTCATCATCTTCTCTTCTCTATCTTTCCTTACTCCTCACAGACTCTCTTCCCAGTCTCCTACTTTCAAAACATCCCCCTTACTTGGGAATTAAACTGCATGGCTAATTTGCATCCACCTTCATTGGCAGGTGTCGAACAGAACATCACAGCTAAGACTGCATAGCTATACAGCACAAATTTTGTCTTACGTGTCTACTGTATCTACCATCTACTGGATTTCCTTAATTACGTTTTAAATATGTCTTGTTTTCTGTCATAACTGATTAAATCTTGAAAATAAAGATTGAAGTAAACCACCCATGGACAAATGGTATCCATAAAGAAAAGTAGACATAAATCAAAGCATGTAAACAGGTAATACAGGATCGAATCAGCATCATACATCATGAGTTTGACAAAACTGGAATCTGTGACTGGACAGCTGTTCAGGAACCCCTTATATTCAAATCCAACGGACACATATGCAGAATCAGTGACCCTTTATTACATTCTCTAATGTTACAGAAGATATAAAGTATTCATGAAACTATTATTTTTATTGTACAGGGAAATCTAAAATGGAAGAGGACTTACATTGTCCTGGCTCTGGCCATATTTGCAGTATTTGGCAGTTTGACGTTTGGTTTTCCTGGTTCTGGAGGCCTATGTACACTAGTTATGGCATTTCTAGCAGGCATTGGATGGTCGGCTAATAAGGTAATTATAAGCTGTATAGTCTGGACTACCCTCCAAAGTGTTTACAACAAGCATTGAACAGATTTAATTATTTTACATTAAAATATAACTTTTTTTTAACATTCTACTTCTACATACACCATTTATTTGTATTAGTGTTTATCTTCATTAGGGTGTTATATTTCTTGTAGACTGTTGTTGAAGATGCAATTTCAGTTGCTTGGGACATCTTTCAACCACTGCTTTTCGGTCTGATTGGTGCAGAAATATCTGTTGCATCTCTGAAACCTGAGACTGTTGGTAAGTTGTAATTTGGGTTTCCTAACACTCGTCTTAATGCCTCAGGTAGGAAAAAGGCAGTCATGGTATAAGAGACTAATAATAAATACAAAACCAATAAGTTAACGTTTATGCTCTGATATACACAAAGCACCTAAGGTTAGAAGTGTTCCCTTAAAGACACTCAAAATACAATAGTTACAAAGGAAAAACAAAAAACAAAGGAAAGAGTTGTGTAATTCATCATAAAGTGATAATAAATGGTACAAACTTTGTAATATATAAACAAAATAAAGTGTCAGCGCTATACTTGAAAACCTAATTTAGGTGATCACTCTCAATCTGAAGTAAAACACTTATAAATGCGGATTCATTGAAATACTTCCAAGTGCAATAAAATAAAATACAATAAAACAGACCACCATAAGTGTAGTACTCATATAATCATAAAAAGTCTTGCTATAAAGGAACAGGCCTATACTTTCCGAATAGAGAATGGAACGCCCACAGCAAACCCTACAGCACACCCCGGTAACCCCAACGGCGACGGCTACGGGGGACTACCCCACACCTCCCCACACAACCCAGAAATCTAAACACTGAAAGCAAGCCGACAACAAACAACTACCAACTCCATCCCAGAGAACAGAACCCTACACCCCATAACCCTACACCCTACCCTTCCACCACATGCCCCGAGAGCACGATACGGACACCTGACACCGTGAAGCACAGGCAGAACCCACACACGCTCCCACCCTTGAATAACCGAGGTACACGATGATGGGCCACCAATGGCACATAAGAAAGGAACAGCATGCACAAAACCACAACGCACAGGGATCTCGGCCACAACCGTATAGAGCACCATACACACCCCACCAAATATCACCCCCACTCTCTCTTTTCTGCACCGCCCTCGGTCAACATCAACAATCAACGAAAAGCCATAACCAAATATTAACACTACGAAACCCCCCCACACACACACACCAGGCCCAACCTACGACCGTTCACCTTCAAAACGCACCGCGCAGCAGGTGTAGTGAGTATCCAACTAAGCTATCCCCACTGTTAATCCTTGATAAATGCCAAAATCCTGAAATTTGTTACCACTGTATAACAAAATGTGACTTATTGCTAGCTCTTATATGTACTCACCGAACAGACTACTGTATGATGTGCATTGTACTTGAGACTGCATGATTTCTCAACCCTTAAACTCTTCCTTTCTGTACCCCCACCCCCCCACGAAACAAAAATCTTAAAAGAATTTATTAAAAAAAAAAAAAGTCTTGCTATAGGGTCCAATAAATCTTGGGTGATAATCTTTTACAGGGTTAAGATTAGTCTTGCAGCTATGTCACAGCATCTGTAGATACATTGTTGCACTGTGGGTTTTTAACCTTTAAATGATACAAAAAGACCTATCATAGCGTAATACTGCAATTTAATCAAGTTATCATACAAAATCCTTCCCCCAAATTAAAGACCCTTACATCAGCAAGTTGTGGTACTCGTTTCCAAGATACCACGATATAAACTTTAAAATACACAGAGGTTTGGCAGCCGTTACCATCCATGCACACTCCCACCTGATCTCATCGCTGATTAAATGAATATTCAAACGGAGTGGAGGCTGTGGCTGGCAAACGATGCTGACCGTTAGACATGCATCCACCTCTGGCAGCAGGAAGCTGTTCACACTTCGACGTGTTTCGCCGACAATACCAGGCTTTCTCAAGATAGTGTAACAGTTCATTGGGGCATGCTTATATATGCTCCTGTCTAGTTAATTAGTAAACATCTGTTTGTTTGTTTAATTATTCAGTAAAGGGTGTTGTCTATATCTGAACATTCTTGGTCCACAGACAAAACTCAATTAAAGGACCACTATAGTGCCAGAAAAACATACTCGTTTTCCTGGCGCTATAGTTCCCTGAGGGTGCCCCCACCCTCAGGGTCCCCCTCCTGCCGGGCTCTGGGGAGAGGAAGGGGGTTAAACTTACCTCTTTCTCCAGCGCCGGGCGGGGAGCTCTCCTCCTCCATAGCGATGTCATCGGCTGAATGCGCATGCGCGGCAGGAGCCGCGCGTGCATTCAGCCAGTTCATAGGAAAGCATTTACAATACTTTCCTATGGACGCTGGCGTCTTCTCACTGTGATTTTCACAGTGAGAAGCACTCAAGCGCCTCTAGCAGCTGTCAAGAGACAGCCACTAGAGGCTGGATTAACCATATTATAAACATAGCAGTTTATCTGAAACTGCTATGTTTATTAAAAAAAAAAGGTTAATCCTAGAGGGACCTGGCACCCAGACCACTTCATTTAGCTGAAGTGGTCTGGGTGCCTATAGTGGTCCTTTAACCATTTCAATCATGCTAAAATAAATCCTAAACATTATAACCATAATGTCAGTTTACGAATACAAAGATCCTATGGGGCATGAAAGATAAATACAATTATAATAAAAATTGTTCAATGCAAAATAGACAATAAATACTTGGCTGGAAACTAAAAAAGTGTGTGTGTGTGTGTGTGTGTGTGTGTGTGTGTGTGTGTATATATATATATATATATATATATATATATATATATATATATATATATATATATATATATATATATATATATATATATATATATATCTATATCTCAAAAATGCTGAAAGGAAGAAAGAAATATAGACATATAGTTTCCTTATATTAAGAACCTTTATTATATTAAGAAATTGAGGAGTGATCACTAAGGAGTACTCTCTGGTAGATTAATGGAGTAATACATCAACATGGATTCTTGTCTAAAATATTTAAAAACATACCAAATATATATGTTATATGTGAATATTAAAATTGTAATAAAGATTCATGCTGAAAAGCATCAAATCTTATATATCTTAAAACAAAGTGACTTAAATAAAGATAAAAAATGGACCAAACCAACTTTGTTTCTTTTTGGACATGGCTCACTATAAGTGTTAAGAAACTCCACCATGAGCGTCATATATAGGAGCTAATTATATAATATTTACAAGTTCAAGATCTACATTCATTCCTGACGGAGCCAAAGTTTTCAATCTATAAATCCAGTACATTTCCTGATCAGTTTTTTTTTTTGCTAATTCTCATCCTCTCATGGCAATATTGACCTTCTCAATCCCACAAAATTCTAAACACTGGCATGATGCTCCATAAAATGCCTGGATACTGAATGTTTACCAAATTTCCTTTTAATATTGTAAATGTGCTCATTAAGTCTTATTTTTAACATCCTCTTGGTTTGTCCTACATACTGTAACCCACATGGGCAGCTTAAAAGGTACACAACTTACTTCAAGTTGCAAGTAATGCATTCTTTAATATTAAAAGATTGTTTGGTAACTGAGGATTGAAAGTTGGCGACTTTTTTATTGTAGAGAGAACCGGTCGCTTTACATATGCTGCAGTTCCCACATTTGTAGAAGCCCTTTTCTGAATTAAGAAAATGTTTTTGAGGTTTAGGTGGTCTAAAGCTGTGTACCAGTTGATTTTTTTTTTTATGGTCGGTGCTCCCCTAAATATAATTCTATACATATCATCGATAGCATATAGTTCATCACTTTATATATGCCTAAATTCCAAGATATAACCTATCTTATATAGTTCATGTATCTTAAATTATATACAGTAAATTACAGTAATAACTAATATACATATTCACAAAATATTTTCTCCTCTCTCCTTTCTTTCCCCTTCTCCCTCCCTCTCCTCTTCTTTATCCTTTTACTTTTCTTCTAAAATAGCCCTTATATTATCTACATTGCTTTAACCACTAATAGTGACAGTTATCACTCTAAAGAATATCCCCTTACCAATCATGCCAAAAAAAAAACAAAACAGAAAAGCAGGGTAGGGGAAGAGTGTTAACCTAGCCTAATTTATAAAATTATTTTCTTCCATAACTAATTAAATGATTAAATGAAATCATCTATATGTTGATTATAGTCAGCAAAATGTATTCCGTATAGAGGCCTCTAGGTTTATCTAAATATTCCGGAGTTTAATTAGTATGTGATAGTAAATATATCCGCCACATTTGGTCTATACCAGGGCTCGATTTCCCTATTTTCATTTGATTCAACATTAACAATTCATGTTCCACTGTTGAGGTCATTAATTCTTCAATTTCTCGTCGAGAAGGTAAAACCTTGGTCTTCCATTGTCTAGCAATTAATATAGATGCTGTACTTAATAAGAGAAAAATCATTTTCTTGATTAATTTTGGTAAATTACTTGGAAGTAGTCGTAACAATATAATTTTAGGATCTTGGGATAGTTCAATATTTGTCACATGTTTTATCATCTTAATAACATCATTCCATAAGGAATTAACTGCTTCGCATGACCACCAAACATGTAACATAGTACCTTTAGCTTTATGACATCTCCAGCACTGGTTTGACGTTAAGGGGAACATAGAATTTAAGCGTGTTGGTACTAAGTACCACCTATAGAGAATTTTCCGTGCTACCTCAAGAAGTGACCTTGTTTGGTTGTTTTTCCTTCCCTTTTTTTTTCTTTCTGTATCCCTTATTATTTGAAAAAGATAAAATAAAAGAGTAAATAAAAAAAAATATATATAATTCTAGGGTGATCCGGTAAAAAAGTAGCCAAAGTGGGATCTTTCTTATAAAGATGCTAATGTTTCGTGATGGAATTGCGATTGACTACTGTAATTGAAAATTATAGGACAATTAAAACTGTCGTCCTGTAGCCTATCTCTCTTAGTTGTATTCAGGAGCATGTGTCTCTCTATATTATCAACTCTTATCATGGATTGTCGTAGGAGCTCTGGTTCATATTCCTTTTCTAGAAATTGAGTCTTAACCTTTTCCAGTTGTTTCTTGTATATTTCAGGGTCTGAACAGTTTTTCTTTATGCATTTGAACTGTCCATATGGTACGTTAGTCAACCATGGTGGATGGTGACAGCTGGACCTTAGAATGAAGCTGTTAACGTCAACAACCTTAAAAAAGATCTTACATTGTAAGCTTTGTTCTTCCACATATAGAACTAGATCTAAAAAGTCAACACTAGTTGCACTGAATTTCGAAGTAAAAGCTAAATTAAATAAATTGGTATTCATTTATTCTAAAAATAGGATGAGTTCTTTCTCCTTCCCAAATAAAAAAACAATCATCGATGTACCACTTATAGAGGACCAGGTTCGCAACCCAGGGGTGACCCTGCCATATATAGAAATCTTCCCAGTAGGCCATGAAGATATTAGCCTAACTGGGTGCGAACCTGGTCCCCATAGCACTACCTGTGATTTGGAGGTAAACCTCATCATTGTGCCAAAAATAATTATGGGAAAGAATAAAATGAATACATTCAACTAAAAACTCTATTTGTTCCATTTGTAGCTCCGAAGTCTTGTATAAAGTGTGTCTGACTGCCCTTAATCCTAATTCATGTTGTGTAACTGTATATAGTGAGGTTACGTCACAAGTGACCAGCCTATATGTATTCTTCCAAGGTATGCCCTCTAGTGTTCGAAGTAGTTCACTACTATCCCTTAAATTGTATTTGGTCCCCTTAACTGATGGCTGCAGTAGTGTATCTATATACTGGGACAGATTTGAAGTTAGAGACCCGATCCCCGAAATGATTGGTCTCCCTGGTGGTTCAGTTGTGTGCTTATGAACCTTTGGAAGAAAGTAAAAACAGCTTTCCTGGGATATGTATTTAAAACAAAATCGTATTCCTTCTTTGTCAAAATTCCCACCTGTCTCCCCTTATCCAAAAGAGTAGTTAAATCTCTCTGGAAGTCTGAAGTTGGATCTCTATTTAGTAACTCATAAGTTTTCTTATCTAATAGAATCCTTAGGCACTCTTTTTCGTAATATTCCAAGCTCATCAAAACAATATCCCCTTATCTGCGGGTTTAATAATAATATCCCCATTGTCGCTCAGTTCCTTTAATGCTTTTTTCTCTTGCAATGTCAAATTTTGATGTCTATTTGGGATTCTAGTTGGAATTTTCTCCAACTCTTCCAATACTGCCATGTTAAAGGCATTCATATATGCACTTAATGGATTTGGAGGACATAATTTGGATTTATGTTTAAGGGCTGTGTGGGTAAAAGGGCTGTGTGGGTAAAAAGGCTATCCTGTTGAGTAATTGGTTTATCGAAAGGCTTGCTACTAAAATAGCGTTTTAAATTTAATGTTCTCATAAACTTCTGGACATCTAGAAAGTTCTTAAAGGGATCTGATCTAATAGCCGGAGCAAATTTTAATCCCTTATTGAGGAGTTTAATTTGGTCAGATGTTAATTTAATATTTGTTAAATTAAAAAGTCCCATGGGTTCTACCATTTGGTTCTTTTTTCTTTTCTGGATTCCTCTACCTCCCCTACATTCTCTCTGTATGGTCTTTTGTATCGTTCCTTTGTTTTCACGCTTTGGAGTTGATGACTCATAAACAGATAGCGAGGTCCTAAAAAAATCTTTCCCCTCAGTCTGGTTATTATGGGCTTTAGATTTATTATGTACAATGTCTTCTGTGTGCCTCAAAGCCTCAAATCTATTGGGGACCTGGTTTATATTGGTATGTTTTCTTGGTTCTGGTGTATAGGGTTTGGGTTTGAAATGGGGAGTATTCTTCCGTCTTTTGTAAGTGACTAGCGTCCAACTATTTTCTCTAGGTGTTCTAGGTGTCCTAAATTGAACCCTTTCTTTGTAATGGTGATCCGTCTTAGATCCTTCATTTGTCTTAGTTAATTTATACTCTCTCTTATCCCTAATACCCCTGCGTATAGCCTGGGTGGTATGGAAGGAATTCTTACGTGGTTGTTCCTTTCTATGGTAATTCCTCACTCTGTTCTCTTGAAAATCCTGTTGATCCCTTTCAAATTTCCTTTTTTTAATATTAATAGTCTCCTCAAAAGTTTTCAAGGTTAAAAGCCCACAGTGCAACAATGTATCTACAGATGCTGTGATTTAGCTGCAAGACTAATCCTAACCCGGTAAAGGATTATCACCCAAGATTTATTGGACCCTATAGCAAGACCTTTTATGATTATTTGAGTACTACACTTATGGTGGTCTGTTTTATTGTATTTTATTTTATTGCACTTGGAAGTATTTCCATAAATCCGCATTTATAAGTGTTTTACTTCAGAATGAGAGTGATCACCTAAATTAGATTTTCAAGTATAGCGCTGACACTTTATTTTGTTTATATATTATGTGTAAAGTTTTTAAGGATCTTTATATGTGTATAGCTGCTGAGTTTACTCAGGTTCTTATTTATATTTAGTTTTATTTACTTTTAAGATCTGCGCTCTCCTATTTTGTCTAGATCTACAAACTTTGTAATAGTATGGTTTACCATAGACACTGTGTGTCACGTCAAGGGTGTATAATTTATTATTACACTATGGAATATCATCCTTTAATGTAATTTGTGTAGTAAATGGCACAAATTACAGAGATGCTATTGCTGAGGTCAACAGGGATTACATCTTTTGAAGCTGGGACCCCCACAGAGGTCAGATGACAGAAGGGGATAGGAATAGGATAGGAATGTGAAAAGGATTTTACTATTTGGATGTGAAGTAATCAAGGCTCTGCAAGGTGTGAGGTTCTACACTTGGAAAAAGTCTGAATGCCTCTTCATCCATTTGGTATGTACCTTGTAAAGGATAGTTAAATCCTTTGATATGGTAATGGGATTAGTTTCATGAAGATCCTTGTGTTCCAGTATCTTATCCAAATGAAACATTAATACTTACCCACAGGTTAATAATTAAGCCTAATTTTTATTATATTTGTAATGGGACAAGCCCAATCTCTTAATTAAGCCTAAACATGAGTTGCACAACTTAAACCGTGTGGCAGGAATTGTGATGTCCGTCCTATTGGATCGTGGGCGGGGCATGCAACCTTTTTTATGGAATGGGAAAACAATAACAAATTCATAGAGGCAATTATTATTTCTGTGGCAAGTACAGTAGAGGAGATAAAACCAAAAGTTTATATGTGGCTTGTTGTTTTCTGGAACAAAGGAGTTGGTCACTTAGTATCTCTATAGGTATGCCTTTGCTCCACCCCTGGGTGAGGCGTGGTAATTTACAGGGTATATCTCCTGTGATCCTGAAAGGTGCTGGTGTACTTGCTTGGGGCCAAGATCTAATTTTGAGTGAGTCACCATCATCCTTCCTTGCCAGAGACCCCCTGGACAGAAGTTGTACTTTGAAAACCTAATTAGGACTTCTGTATTTTATCCTTTTTGTTTTTATCTGTTGTTGGTGTAAATAATTTGTTTATCATATATTGTTATATGCACTGTGATTATTTTTTTTTCTCATAATAAACATTCATTTATTAAGTTCTGCCTTTGTCTGGTTAAGAATCACGTTACCTGAAGAGACTAGTTAGTATTTTTGTAATTCCTTGAATATTGTAAGTAATATTTGGTGGGTTTTATTGTTGATTTTACCTGGGGGACCAAGGCACCCCATTTATAAATTATCTTGGTGGTGGCAGCGTTAAAATAGTAATATTTATATTATTATGTTTAAGTGTGGGTGGTGTTAAAGGGGGATTTTGTCATTATTTCCGGTCTAGTGCAGACAAATAGTGAACTTTAACCCTTTCACAACCACAACTACGTCACGCACACTCTTGGAGTAGGGTGCGTTCGTGACACTGTGTATCGATATAATAGCTGGTACGATCTACCATGAGTACATATCTATTGGGAAAAATATAATATAGTACAATTAACATAAGTTGGGGGTGGAGGTGGTAGAAAACTCACAAGATATAGATGTATTCAGGCATATCTCCCTTAATATTAGGGTAGTAGTGAAGTTGTGGAAGACCTCCAGTGATGGAATTCGGGATATGTGATAGATCTTCTTGGCCACTCAAATCAAAGAAGAAGATAGATAGTGCAGATTGTATAAAAAGTATAACAATTTATTGTATATATTGCACTTACAATGTTTCAGAGAAAAAAAAGCATGTCTCCACACCAAGGTGGTATCCACGTGTTCCAGTAGGTAAAGTCACAGCAACGATTCCAAACAGCAACAACAGGGTAAGATAAATAAAAAGTTCATATGAACAAAATAACTAAATCCAACGCGTTTCCTCCTCTTCTGGACTTCCTCAGGTATGTATAGATCACCAGGTTCCGCTTTTATATTAGCCAGGTAACGGGTGTTATTGACGGCAGCTGCTGGCGTGTGTTCCACTGTGGAACATACGGACCAATCGAAAAATAATGTTGCCGATATGAATGGCAACATAGTGTTAACTAATTCCAACAGAACCAATTGCAAAGAAAGGCTCATATTTGGCTCAAGCATATAATACAGCGATCCAATACAATCACATACAATGGCAGTATATTAGGAGCTGGGCATGTCAGCAGAAAATGCTTGTTATTTATAGACTGATATACATTTATATTTGTTCTAAAAAGCATACATGTCTGAGATACATTGAAATCAACAAAATGATATAGAAATATATATCAAATTGCATGTACAAAAAATAAATAAAAAAAATGTAAAATAAAAAATAAATAAAATGTGAGATATAAAAAATGGCTAAATATATATATATATATCGAATGGTCCGTATGTTCGTAATACAGGAAGTGACATCATATGCGAAAGTAATGAATGCGTTCCACTGCGGAAAGCACGCCAGCAGCTGCCGTCAATAACACCCGTTACCTGGCTGATATAAAGCGGAACCTGGTCGGATTGGATCTATACATCCCTGACTAAGTCCAGAAGAGGAGGAAACACGTTGGATTTAGTTATTTTATTTTACCCTGTTGTTGCTGTGATTTTACCTGCTGGAACACGTGGTTACCACCTTGGTGTGTAGACATGCTGTTTTTTTGCAATATATATAATAACTTGTTATACTTTTTATACAATCTGCACTATCTATCTTCTTTGATTTGAGTGGCCAAGAAGATCTTTCACATATCCAGAATTCCATCACTGGAGGTCTTCCACAACTTCACTACTACCCTAATATTAAGGGAGATATGCCTGAATACATCTATATCTTCTGAGTTTTCTACCATCCCCCCCACCCGTACACACACTTATGTTAATTGTACTACACTATTTTTATATTTTTCCCAATAGATATGTACTCATGGTAGATCCTACCAGCTATTATATCGATACACGGTGTCTATGGTAAACCATACTATTATAAAGTTTGTACCATTTATTATTATCACTTTATGATGAATTACACAACTCTTTCCTTTGTTTTTTTTTCCTTTGTAACTATGGTATAAGAGACTTGCTTATTTCCTCTGTCTAACATGCAAAGAGGTTTAATGGGATATATAACTAATATATTGTGTCAAATGAATTCAGTTGTATCCAATATAGATCCAGTAACATTTCATGTTTTATTTCAGGGTTATGTGTGGCCACACTTGTCATATCTTTGGCAATTCGTGTATGCGCAACATATTTAATGGTATGCTGTGCTGGATTTAATTTAAAGGAAAAAATATTCATCTCACTGGCTTGGATTCCTAAAGCAACAGTACAGGTAAGCTTCAAATTCAAAATAATGCAATGCATAATTAGTTTTATTTGGTAATGCAAAATGCATAAAATTGTTATACTGACGGTAAAGTATCTCTAGGTGGTTTATTCTGTAAACAGTGATTTTCCAAGTAAAATGTAATACAAACACAGAAAATGTGCCTATTTGGGCTTAAAGGAGCACTCAAAACATCTAAAGCACTTTACATTGTTGAAGAGCTTTATGTGTAAAGAGTGTGTCCTCTTTTTTCCATTTTATCAAAAGGGGAGATTTCAATAGAAATTGGCACTTTTATACATTAACCTTGTTGCACCCCCTGGCTGTCAGTGAAACAGCTAGTCCTGTTACTTCCTGGTTTGGTTAGCTCAGAGGAGCTAAATTTAAGAAGCAGCAATTGCCCAGAGCACCTACCTTGCAAAGATTTCTCATTGACCTGCATTGGGAAGTCTGTGATTGAACAGTCACATATAGTCTGGGCTGGGTGAGAAGGGTATGGCTTGCCAAAGCAGCTGACATGAGAACTGCAGGGTTTGCAAGCTTTTTTTAATATACCCTCAATGAAAAGAATGCATAATTAAATGCTTGCATGCTTTACTGTCCCCTAGACAGTGATTGTTTTATGTTATTTTTGTTTTGCATTTGGGCAGTGGCGTGTGTTGAAATTGTTTATTTTATGGCTCAGCTTGCAGTAGAAGCCTACAGTGTGTTTACTTTGCCCACTAATTGTATTGTCTGGATGTCTTTAATTTTTGAGAATATTCTCACTGTCATTATGTATGAGGACATAATGAAATTAGCAATATTAGAGTTGTATTTTCATTATAAAGGTGGATTGAATGTAGACTTACATACCACTAACACATGATTTGTCTATGATTGACCTGCTAGCTTCAGAAGCTAAAGGCAGATGTAGTTTTAAAATATCTGGAGAACATCAGTGGCACAGCTGGGGTGGGCTGATTCAGGCTAGAACCCCAAGTTGGCCTCCGAAAAGCACTGCATCTCCAAAGTGCCATATATATGTATCAGCCATGAGTCCCAAGATCCTGAGGCGACTCAGAGACTCTAGGCTATGCACAGGCTAGAACCCTAAGTTGGCCTCCTCTCTTTTCAGGCCACGTTTAATTCATTCTGTGAGTTTGCGGTAGTTCAGAGTGTTACTATGAGTCCGTAGCTCACAAGAGCCATTACATGATGCTTGCAGAGACCAGAAACTCTCCACACCGAACCACCAGGAATCTGAATTATGTCCCTCTTCCTGCCGGAGGGAGGGTAGAATAAACTTGAAACCAGAGTACTTGAAAACCAGAGTAATCTGAATGTACCTTTCCTGGTTAATTACAATTATTATTATTATTAGTATTATTATTATATAAAAATAAATAAATGTTTTAAACAACACATTCCTTACACACACTGCATACCCAATCTCATAATACACAATACTTTTCTTACACACACACACACACACACACACACACACACACACACACACACACACACTCTACCTGCCCTAAACACTAGGCATCACCAGCAAAAATACATAATAATAAAGTCTATTGTAATAAATGCATTGCAACTGCTGTTTTCTGTAATTCCTGTTGTATCACATAGGCTGCAATAGGGTCAGTAGCCCTCGACACAGCAAGGACAAATGGAAAACTAGAGTATGAAGAATTTGGTATGGATGTCCTCACGGCAGCGTTTTTGTCGATACTGATTACCGCACCAATAGGAGCAGTCATCATTGGCCTGACAGGACCCAAAATGCTACAAAAAGCAACTGATGAAGAT
Source organism: Pelobates cultripes (assembly GCA_933207985.1). Classification (NCBI taxonomy): domain Eukaryota; kingdom Metazoa; phylum Chordata; class Amphibia; order Anura; family Pelobatidae; genus Pelobates; species Pelobates cultripes. Next base: position 157,187,200 of record OW240917.1, read on the forward strand.
AAAGAACAAAGAACCACGATAGGAGAATCTATTATTGTCTGAAAAGCAGCAGTTCCTCCATGCAGGTTGTGGAGGGTCAGGAGAAGTGACTCCTTGACTATTTTTCTATATAGGCATTACACTGGTTTGGAATGCCATAGATATAAATTCAAATAGCTGGTATTTTAGCATAAAGCCACATTTGTTTAATTTTGAAACAGCTTTATTGTATTTATGGAACATGACTGGGAGGACATAAAATAAAAAGGGTTACAAAGCTAAAAACTAAATATAGCACTTGGAAATTGTTTGCTGGTTTGTACACACAAAGGAAATACCACGTTCAACAATATTTTTCAAAATGGATCTAATGTGTATTAATGTAAACACACTGATAAAAAAAAATTATTTATATATTAAAATTATATAGACTATATACATATACTGTATATTCAGAGTTTAAGGTTGTTTACGCATTACAAATATTGTTCATCAAAGATTTACACTATTACATGGTACAATCTGCGTTGTAAGTACAGCCGGTTTAGGTAAACAAAACCAAAAATAAAATTCTCTACAAGTTGAAAACCTAAATAGTTTATTACTGAGAACATACACCAGTTCCTCCATGCAGGTTGTGGAGGGTCGGGAGAAATTCAAATAGAAATTCAAATAGCTGGTATTTTAGCATAAAGCCACATTTGTTTAATTTTGAAACGGTTTTATTGTTTATTACTCAGAACATACACCAACGTTCCTACAGTAGAGTTGAAGCTGTTTTATTAACACCAATTATAAATGTATTGATGGTTTAATGAGAGTGGATGAAATAAATTGTATAAGTTGTTAAAGAGACTTTTTAGCCTAGAGTTTGATGCGGTTTTTAAAATACATTAAATTTTTTTTTTTAAATGATGCTCTCCCATACAAAGTACAGTGCCTTGCAAAAGTATTTTACCCCCTTGACTTTACCTGTTTTGTTACATTACAGCTCTACGTTAAATGTTTTAATAATCTGAATTTTATGTGATTGATCAGAACACAATAGTCTAAGTTGGTGAAGTGAAATGAGAACAATATATACATAAAACTATTTTTTAGAAATAGAAAACAAAATTGGCATGTGCGTATGTATTCACCCCTTTTGTTATGAAGCCCATAAAAGCTCTGGTGCAACCAATTTCCTTCAGAAGTCACATAATTAGTGAAATGATGTCCACCTGTGTGCAGTCTAAGTGTCACATGATCTGTCATTACATATACATACCTTTTTTGAAAGACATAAGCAAGAGGCACCACTAACCCAAACACTGCCATGAAGACCAAGGAATTCTCCAAAAAAGTAAGGGACAATGTTGTTGAGAAGTACAAGTCAGGGTTAGGTTATAAAAAAAATATCCAAATCTTTGATGATCCCCAGGAGCACGATCAAATCTATCATAACCAAATGGAAAGAAAATGGCACAGCAGCAAACCTGCCAAGAGACGGCCGCCACCAAAACTCACGGACTGGGCAAGGAGGGCATTAGTCAGAGGGGCAGCACAGAAACCTTAAGGTAACCCTGGAGGAGCTGCAGAGTTCCACAGCAGAGACTGTACGGCTTTACGGCAGAGTGGCCAGAAGAAAGCCATTACTTTCAGCAAAAAACAAAATGGCACATTTTGAATTTGTGAAAAGGCATGTGGGAGACTCCCAAAATGTATGGAGGAAGGTGCTTTGGTCTGATGAGACTAAAATTGAACTTTTCGGCCATCAAAGAAAAAGCTATGTCTGGCACAAACCCAACACATCACATCACATCACATCACACCACACATATAACACCATCCCCACAGTGAAACATGGTGGTGGCAGCATCATGCTGTGGGGATGTTTTTAAGCAACCGGGACTGAGAAACTGGTCAGAGTTGAGGCAAAGATGGATGGTGCTAAATACAGGGATTTTCTTGAGCAAAACCTGTACCACTTTATGTGATTTGAGGCCAGGACGGAGGTTCACCTGCCAGCAGGACAATGACCCCAAAAACACTGCTAAAGCAACACTTGAGTGGTTTAAGGGGAAACATGTAAATGTGTTGGAATGGCCTAGTCAAAGCCCAGACCTCAATCCAATAGAAAATCTGTGGTCAGACTTAAAGATTGCTGTTCACAAGTGCAAACCATCCAACTTGAAAGAGCTGGAGCAGTTTTGCAAGGAGAAATGGGCAAAAATCCCAGTGGTAAGATGTGGCAAGCTCATAGAGACTTATCCAAAGCTACTTGGAGCTGTGATTGCCGCAAAAGGTGGCTCTACAAAGTATTGACTTTAGGGGGGTGAATAGTTATGCACATTGACTTTTTCTGTTATTTTGTCCTATTTGTTGTTTGCTTCACAATTAAAAAAAGTTGTGGGCATGTTCTGTAAATTAAATGATGCAAATCCTCAAACAATCCATGTTAATTCCAGGTTGTGAGGCAACAAAACACGAAAAATGCCAAGGGGAGTGAATACTTTTGCAAGGCACTGTAATGAGAAAGCACAGAGCATTGGCAACCAAAATAGCTCAAGATTTCTCACAAGGTAAATCGTAATGCATTCTCATAGAAAGCATCTGGTGAAGTGCAGTCATTTTAAATGCTAATACAATACAATTGCCTTTAGCAGTCCATTTTCTGTTGGAAATAGAACCTAAAGCTACAGAATTTATTTTTCTTAATGAATTGGACAACTCCCGGCACATCTTAGCAAGGTAAAGAGTTACAAGTTTATTGACTAAAGTAAGAATTCAAAGTGAATTTCAAATGTAATGTCAAAATAGCCCAACCTTAAACAATCTCTAATTTAGCTATGCTTTCAGTTTGGCTATTTTGGCCTTAAATTAGATACACAAGTTCTCGCTTTAATGAAAATCCCTGTTAATGTGCATATGTGTTTATCAATGTGCCAGGAGTGTCACTTTAATAATGAACTCATTTAAGAAACACTCTACCCAGATTTTTCTTTTCCAGATTGTGACTGTACTGTAAATATGAATTTGTGGTCTTCATTTTAAATAAACCAGCGATGATCAAAACGTGTGTACAATTTGTTTTACTTAAAACTATTTTATAGGCTTTACAGCAGCATTTTATATATTGTACCTATATTCCACTGTGTACATGTTGAGGTGCAGACTTCAATGTTGTATTGAAGTAGGAACTTTAGGTGTGAGCACCAATGTCTGCCATAGGTGTTTAATTACTAAACTCTAATGAAACCCTGAACATCATCCATATAGTGGATTCATATGAAAAGAGCTCCTGACATAAATAGGATACTCCTGAGAAGTCGATGTCTTATATTATGGATTATGTAATGAAATCACAATTAGTTTACCCGCAATTAGTGGTTTTATAAGCTTTGGAGCTGGTATAGCATGGGGATTACTGTTACTATATATACACATGCACACACAGACACAGAACTGAATGCTCTAGACCAGTGGTTCCAAACCAGTCCTTATGGCCCCCAGACCGGCCTGACCTCGGAACCCCCGCCAGATCAGACACTAACCTCCTACACTCCTCTCCACTCTCAACTGACGGAGACCGCGAATTGCGAGCCGCATCAGCCGAGTCCGCTCTCCGACTGGGTATTCTAGGCGCATGTGCAAGAACAAAAGCGTCTTAAATGGGAAGTAGCCGTTTTCCAAAAGGAGGTCCCAGGAGACAGGGAGGACACCTGTGAAAATGTAAGCCACCCCCTCTCCTATAGAAACCTGCTCAGACCTATCTATGCTCAGTATTCTGTGCTCCAGACTCCTATCAAGTTGTTCCCTGTTCCTGTCTGCTTATCGGATATCCGACCTCCTGGCTTGTTCAACGTTTATGATCCTGCGCTGCCTGAACCGACCCTTTTGCCTGTCTGACTTTGTCTCTCCCTTACCCTTGTCTATACTACTTTGAACAACCAAAGTCTGTAACTGCATATTGGACTCTATCTACTAAACTGTGACACCCACCAACAATCCACAATTTATGTATTTTCAAGTTTTATTCCAATGGAAATACTAAAACCTGGACTGTTGGTGGGTCTTGAGGACTGATTTGGGGACCACTGCTCTCTAGCCACTGTTAGATCGAACAATTGAGATTAAGATACATAATGTGGCTGTACAATAGAGAAGCCTGGCACGGTTCCATAGTTTTTAACATGTCCCAAGCTAATATTTTCTCCTGTTGAATGAGTGCACAGTTTCATTGAAAAAGAATACAAGAATATGTACTGCTACCAGAGGTTGGCTTAAAAAAAAATACAAATAAAGAAAAAGCCCTAATCTGAGCACAAAAACATTAACAGCATACTGCTGCTACTGGCAGAATACACACAGCACAATGCAATCTCTAACAAATAATGTGTATGATATAGTGAGATTGCGTGTGTTTACATACAGGCTTGAAACATTATCTTGATACAAACTGGTAAAGCAATTATAGCTTAAATCATAGATCATCATAACCAAGGACACCTGACCATATCAACTATAACAATGGAGTCAGACTCATGGATAGCAATTAATTGGCACAGACCAGTGTGTGCATGAACACTAGCTTCCCAATGTTTTCCTATAGGGAAGCATTGAAGGAGATCATGTAGATAGACACAAGTACACCACAAAATATAAGGCAAGTAAAACGTATCTTTAAGCCCTGAAGGAATCAGGTATAGAAAAATGGATCTGGTTTAAAAGGTTATGTGATTCAGTTGTACACTTAGAAGCCTTTGCTTTGTTTGTGCATACCAAACCACTGAATGTAAACATTTTGTTGTATAAAGAAGGCATCACTGTATCTTGTGTAGTGATGTCGTGAACCCGAAATTTTCGGTTCGCAAACGCGAACTTCCGCAAATGTTCGCGAACCGCCCGAAACGCCATTGACTTCAATGGGGAGGCGAATTTTAAAACACACAGGGACTCTTTCTGGCCACAATAGGGATGGAAAAGTTGTTTCAAGGGGACTAACACCTGGACTGTGGCATGCCGGAGGGGGATCCATGGCAAAACTCCCATGGAAAATTACACAGTTGATACAGAGTCTGGTTTTAATCCATAAAGGGCAGAAATCACCTAACATTCCTAAATCACAATCAATATGGATTGACACCTGACATATGACATATTGACACCTTGACATATGGATTGACACCTGTCCTAAGGTTCCCTGATACACACTGACACAGAGCAGAATAGGGACTGGTCCCCCTACATCGGGTCACTTGGCAGATATGGATTGACACCTTGTTACAAACTGCTATTTGTAACGGGCCCTTTAAATGGCAAATTGCCCTGCTTCCCTGGGTTGTGGAGAAGCCTATTTGCCAGCCTCCTCCCGCATGACTATGGCCCCTGGGAGATTGTGAAAATGTATGCACTTTTATTTGGTGTGTATGGCCCTTTAAGACTGTCGGTGGGCATATTGGGGCTTATGGACTCTTTATGTGACTGGTGCTGGCCCTTTAAACACCTTTTTGGGACATCAGGAAGATTGGGACACTGCCCCTTTAAGGCCGTGTCCCCAGACTTGTTGGGGACACGGCCCCTTTAAGACGGTGTCCCCTGTGTCCCCAGACCTGGTGCAAACCCTTTGTGCCTGCCTGGCTATTTCCCACTTGGTTCAGTAAATGGGAAATTATTTCAGCTGCAGAGACTAAGTCCCATTCGGCGATGGGACTTAGTCTCTGCAGCTGAAATAAGGCTGAAAAAAACGGCTGAAAAAAAGACTAAGTCCCATTCGCGATGGGACTTAGTCGTTTTTTCAGCCTGAAATAGACCGACCTCACAGCCCAAATCTATGGAACTGTTTTGGGCAGGAAAATGTGCTTACGGGGGGCGGAGCCTGACAGCAGAAGCAAGCAGACGCAAGACTCAGGAGCTCCGAGGACAAAACGGAGAAAATAAACTTAAAAACGGCTGATAAGACCCCCAATAACCACTGACTACAAGCGGGCACCCCTTAAGCACTAATGGGACGCAAACACAAGAAACTGTTGCCGGACAAACCAGCCCCAGGACTCACAATAGGGGATATGTGGCGACAAGCACGCGGCCCGAGCGGATCCAATATGGCGGCGCTCCACGGAGGCTGCTCGGATTTCTCCGACGACTGCTCAGAGGGAGCTGACGATGAATGCCTCCTAGCCCCAGACCCAATGCCGAGGGCAAAACCCAACAAACTTAGGAAGGACACAGACGCCGAACTGGTAACAACCGGGGTATTAAAGACCCTGCTAGCAGACCTACAAAAGAACATCCTCGCGGATGTCACTGCACTAAGGGGAGAGCTGAAGGGCCTGACAGGCCGCATGACTGTACTAGAGGAATCATCCCAAGAACAGCAGCACACTATCGCCTCACTGCAAAGCGACATACGGGACCTGCGCAACCAAACTATGCTGTATGAACGGCGCTTCGCAGCCCAAGAAGACGCAAGACGGAGACTTAACATTAAGGTCAGGGGACTCCCAGAGGGGTTGCCGGAGGCTGACCTACCGCACACGATCAAACGCCTGCTTGCCACCATTCTGCCCATGGACCAAGCCAGGGCCGTCATGCCCACGGATCTCTTCCGGATCCCAAAGCCCGCTGGGGCCCCAGACATGGCCACAAGGGACACTATACTTACATTTAAAAATGGGACTGACAAATCGACGGTTCTCACAGCCATCCGGGGTAATACCCCCATACAATTTGAAAACGCTAAACTAACCTTTTACGCCGACCTATCCAGTGGAACTCTGGCGTGGCGCAGGTCAATGCGGCCTCTCACCTCCACACTCCGGCGCAACAACATACCGTATCGCTGGCGGCCCTCACACTTGCTCCGGGTACAACAAGGCGAAACAACACACCAAATTTACAGTATGCAAGACGCAGAGGCCCTTCTGCACACCCTAGATCCATCACTGGATTCACGCCTACAAGCGGGACCTTGTGCCCCCGCCACCCCGACTCACAGCTGGGACCCAGTAAACAGTGCCCCATTCAGACCGCGGCGCACCACGCCGGTCACCTACGCCTCAGTGACCACATAAATCTTCAGCATCCACCCACTTCCAGCCTCCCACCCCGGGGCATCGGCTGATCTGCTCATTACCTGGACTGCACCCACGCACTACCGACACACAGAGCGGCGCAGTCCAAGTGGGAAAAGTCTCCTGGGAGGTCTGACGAAGACCGAAGCAAAACCCCACTTTCTCTAGGCATCTGAAGAATGGCTACTGAACTTTGCGGAACTTTATTTATTTTATTTTTTTGTTTTGTTTTGTTACTACGTAGACCATATACCAGTTGCCATAAAACGCTGGGCTGCTTGCATATTGGTTGACTCTGGCAGTTATGCACCTGCAGCCTACAAGCTCTTGGCATCGGCTACAAAGCTCTCAAGGACGCTCAGAGCACGCATACAATGCTTGCGGTACCCATATGTTGAAACGACTAGCCACCCAATGGTTATTATTGTTCTTGTTTTATGTTAATTGTTTTTTCTTGTTTTATGTTAACTGGTTCATACCTTATATCTCATGGTTACCTCAAGTTAACTCCTGCGTAACTATTAATGTACAATTGTACTAGTCTCATTACGTGCCCCCACCCTGTTTGGATGCCTCATAGGCTCTGCTGGCCCGTAGCCAGGCAGTGGGACATGACTAGCCATCTTAAATCAATATTGACTGCTTGCAATGTCTGACCACAAATAGCAATAGGAACTCAAGCTCAATTGTTTCAAGCAGCATGTATAGCCAGATTACTACTCTCATTTTACTAAACCTGTCTGAGCTTACCTTTAAACTTATCTTTGCGCTATATTCTAATGACAAAACGGGATAGCCAGGCTGATGATTGGTATAACTATACGTATAATACTGTGCATTTCTCATGCCACTGCCCAATTTACGTACAACCTCAATGCTGTTTATAAGCTAAAATTGTGCGAAAGGAAAGGGAAAGGGAAACGGAAAAAAACGAAAAAAAACGAAAAAAAAAAAAAGGGAGCCCACTGCCAGAACTCCTAAAATGCTCAGACCATAACCAAACAGAACCATGCAGCCGCAAGGGGTATATACTCCTACCTTGCTTAAATTGCCATCATCAGGTCTACAACCAAATTTAGCTACTTCCCTTCACTAGTCACTCCAGACTTTTACTGTCTAGCCTGTTTAGCCTGCGGGATATATATAACTTAATGTGCCACTATATTACTCCACTACATTACTTTGGTCACTCATGTTTTTCCTCCATCAGTGTTGTGAGGCTTAATCGTTCTTACTAACTTGCCTAACACGACTCGTCACTAAGACACCCTCTGCCCAGACAAACAAGTGTTATGTTTAACTAATTACCATACTTTAAATATAAAATTTCGTGCTGTTCTCTCAAATGATGCAAAGTATTGTCTCTAACAGTTCTCAATGTCAACCTACATGTATCATTGAATGTACTGCAAATCCTCGCATTTGCTGTTGTGGCAATGCAGGATGTATTGTAATCTCATGCACGTTCAAAAATAAAGAATTTAAAAAAAAAAAAAAAGAAAATGTGCTTACGGTCGGTCATAAAGGGACCTCCAGCTAACTTTTTAACCCCTGGATGGATTTGGCTGATTTTTGGTTATGTTTATGTTTTAAGTGTGCTGATTCCAAATATGTAATTATGAAGATGGGATGTGTAGTTTTAAAGTTACAGGGTATGGCTAAAAACTGTATTTTTACTGCCTGTGTTTAATTATGTTAATCTCTTCCCAAACGTCATTTCGTTCAAAGTGGAGAGAATGTTAAAAAAATATATTTTTGTTCGGAGTGTGAGAAATGCTTTTCAGCCGCTTCTAATCTTAAGCATCATTTGAGGAGCCATACAGGAGAGAAACCTTATTTGTGGTGTGTTTAGTATTGTTCTGATCAGTTTAATACCTTCCGCGTCTCCTATCAGTGGACGTGTATATGGCAGCCATTTTAGGAACCGTACACCTGGGACCCGAGCAAGGTCACCTCGTTCAACAGGCTTGCAGCGTATCCTCCAGGAAGAAGAGCCTGAACCCTTACCGGCTGCACGTGTCTTACCTGTACATGGAAAGCTGCTGTGGTTCCTTGATGAGCCAGCTGCCCGTGAGTTAACATGTCCCGTGGAGAAGCACTCTGTCCTGTAAAGCCTCACCAAAAAAAGGAGTGGTGTGTTTAGTATTGTTCTGATCAGTTTAATACCTTCCGCGTCTCCTATCAGTGGACGTGTACACGGCATTGATTTTTATCTAAGCCGTAAACTTTTGCACAGCGAAGTATATTCACTGCCATTGAAAAGGAGTGCATGGCGGTGGTGTGGGCCCTCAAAAAGCTGCAACCTACTTGTATGGACAACCGTTTACCTTACTCACAGATCACATTAAATTTGGGGCACTGCGCGGTCAAGCTAATGTGACACCAGATAGGAGTGGTGTGTTTAGTACTATTTTTATCAGTTTAATACCTTCCGCGTCTCCTATCAGTGGACGTGTACACGGCATTGATTTTTGTAACAGGGAGATGGAAGAAGAGGCTTGGTCGGTCCTCTTACTGCAAATTTGGGGCACTGCGCGGTCAAGCTAATGTGACACCAGATAGGAGTGGTGTGTTTAGTACTATTTTTATCAGTTTAATACCTTCCGCGTCTCCTATCAGTGGTCGTGTACACGGCAGTAATTTCTGTAACAGGCAGATGGAAGAAGATGCTTGTTTGGTCCTCCTAACTGGAGACTGTGTTGCTGTACGGGTGGCAGGTGGAGCCATTTATAAAGTACACACTGCTTTATAAAGCCATTTATAAAGTACACACTGGCGGCTTGAACCCAAGTTGGTGGCGGATAAGTCACGCAAGTCAACAGGCATTCAGAGCTAAAATACAGCAGCGTGTGGACCATTTTTAGCCCAAGGCAGCTCATCTCATCAGGCCTTTTTTACATAGGGTCACTTGGCAGATATGGATTGACACCTGTCCTAGGGATCCCTGATACACACTGACACAGAGCAGAATAGGGACTGTTCCTCCTACATGGTCCTTGGCAGATATGGATTGACACCTGTCCTCAGAGCCCCTGATACACACTGACACAGAGCAGAATAGAGACTGTTCCTCCTACATAGGGTCACTTGGCAGATATGGATTGACACCTCTCCTCAGAGCCCCTGATACACACTGACACAGAGCAGAATAGAGACTGTTCCTCCTACATAGGGTCACTTGGCAGATATGGATTGACAGTTGTCCTCAGAGCCCCTGATACACACTGACACAGAGCAGAATAGAGACTGTTCCCCCTACATAGGGTCACTTGGCAGATATGGATTGACACCTGTCCTCAGAGACCATGATACACACTGACACAGAGCAGAACAGAGACTGTTCCTCCTACATAGGGTCACTTGACAGATATGGATTGACACCTGTCTTCAGAGATCATGATACACACTGACACAGAGCAGAATAGAGACTGTTCCTCTACATAGGGTCACTTGGCAGATATGGAATGACACCTGTCCTCAGAGACCATGATACACACTGACACAGAGCAGGTAGGGACTGTTCACTCCTACATAGGGTCACTTGGCAGATATGGATTGACACCTGTCCTCAGAGCCCCCTGATACACACTGACACAGATCAGAATAGGGAATGTTACCCCAACATAGGGTCACTTGGCAGATATGGATTGACACCTGTCCCTGGGATCCTGATACACACACCTACTTGGATGGTATAGACATTTTTAGCAGCTCCTGGCCCGAACACCTGACCCACATAGGAGCCGTAATAGACTGGATTAGGGAGTCGGACTGACCCTAAAGCCCAGTAAGTGCCATATAGGAACGTGTAAAAGCCTCCACAAGATAGTAGTATGGGCCCCAGAGTGTGAACAGGCCTTCCAACAGCTCAAGACGGCGCTCATTAAATCACCTGTACTTTCTTCTCCTGATCCAACTAAACACTTTCTAGTCCATACAGACGCTTCTATGCTTGGATTGGGAGCAGTATTGAGCCAAGTCGGAGCAGATGGTGGCTAGCAACCCGGGGCTTATCTAAGCCGTAAACTTTTGCACAGTGAAGTATATTCACTGCTGCATTGAAAAAGGAGTGCATAAGCGGTGGTGTGGGCCCTCAAAAGCTGCAACCTACTTGACATGACAACGCATTATTATACCGGGGGTCTAGTAGCGTGGACACCAGTACAGGTCGTTCTCCTTCAGCCTTTTTATACGAGGGTCCCTCAACAGGCACGACAGCATGAAAGACCCCATTTGCACAAGGTTGGATGCCGAGCTACTCATTTCCCGTTCCTCCTCCTCACTGATGTCAATGAAGGTATTTTCTTCCCCCCAGCCATAACACCACAGGTACCAGATAGGTGACAACGAGCACCCTGGGATGCCTGTTGTGGTTGGTCTTGCTCCTCCTCAAAGCCACATTCCTCCTCTGACTCCTCTTCCTCACAATCCTCTTCCAGCGTTGCCGCAGGTCCAGCAAGCGATGCTGATAAGGCTGTTTCTGGAGGTGATGGTGACCACAACTCTTCCTCTTCCTCTTCACGCTCATCTACGGCCTGATCCAGCACTCTTCGCAGGGCACGCTCCAGGAAGAAAACAAATGGTATGATGTCGCTGATGGTGCCTTCGGTGCGACTGACTAAATTTGTCACCTCCTCAAAAGGACGCATGAGCCTACAGGCATTGCGCATGAGCGTCCAGTAACGTGGCAAAAAAATTCCCAGCTCCCCAGAGGCTGTCCTAGCACCCCGGTCATACAAATATTCATTAACGGCTTTTTCTTGTTGGAGCAGGCGGTCGAACATTAGGAGTGTTGAATTCCAACGTGTCGGGCTGTCGCAAATCAAGCGCCTCACTGGCATGTTGTTTCGCCGCTGGATATCGGCAAAGTGAGCCATGGCCGTGTAGGAACGCCTGAAATGGCCACACACCTTCCTGGCCTGCTTCAGGACGTCCTGTAAGCCTATGTACTTATGCACAAAGCGTTGTACGATCAGATTACACACATGTGCCATGCACGGCACATGTGACAACTTGCCCAACTTCAATGCCGCTAACAAATTTGTTCCGTTGTCACAAACCACTTTGCCGATATCCAGTCGCTGCGGAGTCAGCCACTTTTCCACCTGTGCGTTCAGGGCGGACAGGAGTGCTTGTCCGGTGTGACTCTCTGCTTTCAAGCAAGTCAAACCCAAGACGGCGTGACACTGCCGTATCCGGGATGTGGAATAGTACCTGGGGAGCTGGGGGGGTGCCGTTGATGTGGAGCAAGACGCAGCAGCAGAAGAGGACTCAGCCGAGGAGGTTATGGAAGAGGATGGAGTAGGAGGAGTAGAGGAGGTGGCAGCAGGACTGCCTGCAAGTCGTGGCGGTGTCACCAACTCCTCTGCAGAGCCATGCATTCCATGCTTGGCAGCAGTCAGCAGGTTTACCCAATGCGCAGTGTAGGTGATATACCTGCCCTGACCATGCTTTGCAGACCAGGTATCAGTGGTCAAATGGACCCTTGCCCCAACACTGTGTGCCAGAGATGCTATTACTTCCTTTTGCACAATTGAGTACAGGTTGGGGATTGCCTTTTGCGAAAAGTAATTTCGGCCGGGTACCTTCCACTGCGGTGTCCCAATAGCTACAAATTTTTTGAACGCCTCAGACTCCACCAGCTTGTATGGTAAAAGCTGGCGGGCTAATAGTTCGGACAAGCCAGCAGTCAGACGCTGGGCAAGGGGGTGACTTTCTGACATTGTCTTCTTACGCTCAAACATGTCCTTGACAGACACATGACTGTGGGAAGATGAGCGTGAACTGCTCAAGGCGGGAGGCGGAGTGGCGGATGGTTGAGAGGGGACAAGGAGGACAGCAGTGGTTGACGTGGCTGAAGATGCTGACCAGGAGGAGGCTGGCGGCTTAGAGTAGGCGAGCTGCTTGTACTCATGTGTTGATCCCATAGGCGTTTGTGATGTGAGATCATGTGCCTACGCAAAGCAGTTGTACCTAGGTGGGTGTTGGACTTCCCACGACTCAGTTTCTTTTGGCACAGGTTGCAAATGGCATCGCTGTTGTCAGAGGCAGACACACAAAAAAAATTCCACACTGCTGAGCTCTGCAATGACGGCATTCTGGTGGTGGACACAGCATGCGTTGATTGGCGTGCTGTCGGGCTGACCCCGGGTGTCGATGCATGCTGTCTGACTGTGCCACTAGCTCCTTGCGACGACCTTCCCCTGCTTCCAACTCGTCTCCTCCTCCTCCCTGTCTCCCCATCTGAACTTTCGCCCTGTTCTTCTTCTTGACGAGCGGGCACCCACGTGACATCCATGGACGCATCGTCATCATCAACCGCTTCACTTGTATCTGACAACTCAGCAAAGGAAGCAGCAGCGGGTACAACATCATCATCATCATCACACCGTACGTCCATGTGTGTAATGCTGCCTGCCTGAGACATATCCCTGTTATCTACATCCTCTGGCAATAATGGTTGCGCATCACTCATTTCTTCAAACGGATGTGTGAATAACTCCTGACATACCAACTGAAGCGGCTGTGGTGCTAGTTTTGGTGGTGGCGGCAGGCGGGTGAGTGGTATCTTGAGAGGTGCCTGAAGCTAAGCTGGAGGAGGATGGTGCGTCAAGGTTCTGAGCGGAGGCTGTAGAAGATTGGGTGTCCTGTGTTAGCCAGTCAACTATGTCCTCAGAACTTTTCAAGTTCAGGTACGTGGCCTCTGAAAACTGGGCATTATTCTAGGGCCAAAGGGAATCACAGCACCACGACCACGATGGCCCCTGTGGGGTGGCCTGCCTCTGCCTGTCATTTTTGTTGGGATTAGTGGTACTATGCGTGAAAGCTACTGTGAGACCAGATATGAGTGGCAATGTGCACTGGCACAGTTGTGCAGAGCACAGGCTGTAGGCCTGACACCGCTTGAAGATAACTAACTGCTATTCAATCTATAACAGTGAAAAAAGTTTTTTGTTTTTAAATCAAGCTATTGTGTCACCAGATCTAAGTGGTGGCACTGGTCACCGTATCCACTGTTAGCGAACACACCCGCTTTAAGGACACTGACTGCTATTCAATCTATAACAGTGAAAAAGTTTTTTGTTTTTAAATCCAAGCTTTGTGACACCAGATCTAAGTGGTGGCACTGACTGGGGAAATGGGCACAGTATGCACTGTGAGCCTGACACAGAAGCTGGCAGCAGTGGCAGACAACTAAGTGCAATTACATTACATAGAAAAAATAAATTAAAAAAAAGCATACCCTTATCCCTAACCTAGCTATGCTTTTCCCTATCTTATGAACAGCAGCTACACTTTCCCTCCTCTTACTAAGCATGCAGCTTGAGAATGAATCTAAAATGGATGCCTTCCAGGAGGTGGGAGGGTCTGCTAGGGAGGGTGTGCTGCTAATTGGCTGGAATGTGTCTGCTGACTGTGAGGTACAGGGTCAAAGTTTACTCAATGATGACGAATAGGGGGCGGGTCGAATCGCGCATATGTTCGCCCGCCGTGGCGAACGCGAACATGCTATGTTCGCCGGGAACCGTTCGCCGGCGAACCGTTCGGTACATCACTAATCTTGTGTAATGTGTAACTTCTTCCTTCTGTCTTGGTAAAGCAAAATCCAACAGTTTCAGACTCTGGACTTTAAAAACCAGCCTATTAATGATCAACTGGCATGAATGTCCCCAATATGTATGTGTAATGGTGACATGTAAAACATAGCACCAACTATCTGATAAAGGATTAGATATCCACTCCTTTTTAAGGGGGAAGATGAAATTGTGTATTTGAGGTAGTAACTGAATTAAAGTCCTTGACATAAATTAAAGGAGCATTGAATCTTTAGCAACACTCGGCATTATCACATCAAATCAAAGGTCTTAAAGGCACTACCTCTAAAGCAGTGGTAGACAACTTCAGCACGCCAGATGTCGGACTAGATCTTGCATAATGCATTTACAGCCATAACACTGGCAACACATCAAGGAAATGTAGTCCACAACATGCTGAAGGATGCATACCAAAGCTATAGTGGTTGTTTGACAGCCACTAGAGTCATGTTTTTGGGCACATATAACCTTGCAATTTCCCCGAACTTGAAACATTTTATATTGTCCAAAGAATAGAACTGGCTTTTTCCTTAAAAAGACTTTATTTAAATAAAGTGGTTTTGGCATCCCTTTAACCCCTTAAAGGACCACTCTAGGCTCCGAGACCACTTCAGCTTTATGAAGTGGTCTGGGTGCCAGGTCCAGCTATGGTTAACCCATTTTTTCATAAACATAGCAGTTTCAGAGAAAAAGTAAATGATATGATATGAATGAGGCCAAAACATATCAAATGCACTTAAGTTGTTTGGGTGTCTGGAGTGTCCCTTTAAAGGTGTACAGACCAAATTTTTAAACTAAAATACAAGAGTAATGCAATCTATAACATGACCTGTAATCTTTAAAAATAAAAATAAATTAAAATCAATTGTGATGGTTTTAAAATAAGGATTACTTTTAAGTTCGTTATTTACAAGTCATACATATTTATAAACGCTAAAAGGGGTAATAAAGGTTAATACATTTATCATACTATTAATACTTGTGGGGGGTGTGGGGGGGAAGCACACACACACACGCCAAGTAAAATAATTTTTTATTCTTACATAATAAACATTATTTCAGCTGTATCAAAAAAGGGAAAATGTTTAATATCACACTTCATAAATCTGCTATTAACAATATGTGAGTGTTTATCACTTTCTGACAGACTCTTCAGGGTACTGTACTTTAAACCTGGTCATATACTGTGTAATTAGATCTACTCTCTTAATATATCTACTCTCTTAAAAATAAGTATAGGAAAAGGAAAGGCAGTTTCATATTTAATTTTCTTTAAATTATTACCATTTGTAATACCTGCTGAACCTCTAAAGGTAAAATGACTGTCAGATATTTAGTTTCAATTGCAACCGTTAGAAGGTTTTCCACACATTCTTTCCCTCAAAAATAGACTTATTAAAACAAAGATTACTAAACATGTGTTTGAATTCCCAAGTAAAGCTGCTAGATGACAGTCTGACCTATACAGATTGGGGCCTTGGAAGATCCCAAAATTATAAAAATTGGTCCGCACATTTGTTCCATGTTCCTGGTTTTAAAAACATATAGGTCAGGGTCAGCAACCTATGACACCTAAAGTGCCTTTGCATATGAGGCTGTGCAGATCAAAGGATCTTACCTGCTGGCCCAGTGCTCAAGGGAGCCTTTGGTCTGCACGTTCAGAGGGTGCAGACTCTATGTAACCCTCTCTTGCATTCCAACACTTCTTAGGGATGCAGATCATTGCTGCGGGTTATCAAGACATCACTCTGTCACGCAGGAAAAGTGCAAGAGTAGATACTGAGGGACAAGCAGTTCGCACCAACACAAGATGCAGACCATAAATACAAAGCACTAGACCATTAGAGAGGAATGAGGATGTGTCTGGAAAGGGGAGGCAGACATTATTTAAAAAAAACAACAAAAAAAAAACACACACACACACACAAACAAAAAAACAAAACTTAATTAACAGGAACCCCCCAAACATGATTCCCACTCAACTCTAAAGACAGCCGCACATACACAACCCTGGAATCAGCCGTCCAACCACACACACACACACAAAACCAGAGATAGAACACATTAAAATTAAACCTATTACAAGCAACCTATACACACACACACACACGACAACTCAACTATATAACTGGCAGCCAACAATGAAAAAGCAAGCCACACATAATACTACGAAGAGTTCACATAAACACCACATACAATAAAATCAGTTTTTTTCCCCAATTCAGATTTAATTTGTGAACATTCAGAGCTTAGTGCGTAAGCCTGAATATTTCACCCCCATAGCAAGTATGACAGTTTAATGAATGTATTGACTGTGTGTATTACATGTCATGTGAGCCGGCTGTACATAATTGGTGTGTGTGTAATGTGTGCAGGGTTTGCGTGCTCTCCTTTGCCCCCTTCTGCAGAGACGGGGCTTTGGTCCCTGCTTGCACATTGGTGGAAAGTGTGTTCTGCACTTCCAGATGCTAGAAAAAAAAAAAAAAAACAAAGTCCTCAATCCCTTGCAGTCTGGCATTCAATGAATCAAACTTGATTACTGCAGCTTGCACCTGCCAGAGGTGCAGACCACATGCTCCTTGCCCGACTCTGTCCTCCCTGTCTGCCTTGCACCTGGAACTACATGTCCTCTGTGTTCGAGGATACAAACATCCCTGAGCCCCCGCACCCTGCGTGCGCACACACTGCCGCAAATCCCCTCTACACTCACAGAACGTCACAGACATCCCACAAACATAATACACACAGCCCACCACGCATAGCCCACATATATACACATAAAACCTCACAAAAGTAGATGCCACACCGATACAGTACACATTCAGAAATCTCAACATAAACGTTACCTTTCCAAAATTATTAAAAATAATAATAGGGTCGCACATTAAGTGACTTCAAAACCTGACTTAAGCACAACAGTATCAAAATTGTTGCCTACCCCTGTTATAAGTATTCACAAATGAAAAATGGTTTAAGAGGCTAGCAAAAAAAGTGAGAGAATACACACACACACACACACACAATTTTAAATTTGCAAAAACAATGAGGCCTGGGACACTGGTATTTATATAGAGATGGGTCAAGCACCTCTAAACAAGGCACAGACATACAGTTTTACTGGAGTTTTAGTACCATGTTACATTACGCTCTATTCACAATTAACATCCAAACCTTGACAATATGCACCACATTAGCTGAACTAGCCTCAAATGTGATGGGGTCGGGGGTACGTTCTTTAAGACTCATTTTACAGAGTGGGTAGGGACTCAGGTTCAGGTTCCTGGATCAAAGACTTGGCATGAGATGAACTACACTTCTTTCTTCTTGAGAATAAGAGGCCCCACGTTGTCTCCTACTATCTCGTTGTGCTTATTATGAGAGCCGTCACAAACGGGAAACTATGAATGAAAAAAAAAAAAAAAGAGGGAAGATGTTATATACAACATTACTTATCCAGGCGTTTGTATGATGATATGCTTGCTACACAACAAATTATATCACATACATAATTTTCTATAGATTCCTGGCTTTCTACTAGCTATCTTGTCCCCATATTCTATTTTGAGCTTGATAAAGGTTAGCAGTCATTAACCTCTTTATTATACAGCAGCAAAGGATGATATGTCAGTTGGCCTATCATAACACTTCTGCACCACTATGGAATATGAAAATATATATATATATATACACACACACACACACACATATACATACATACATACATACACACACAAAAAGCTGTCATCTCTTCACAGGTGAAACAGTTGCCCATTTCCAGAGCCTGAATGGATTTCTGGAGATGCATATTTAATTTTTTTGTCTGATGTGTCAACTTTTATTTTTTTACCACAACCATCAGTGATGTGTTTGTTTTTTATTCTTTATTTTTGCTCATCCCACTGTTGTGAGAAAAAATGTCATGCAAGACAAGTACAGAGTTATAATAAAACAAGATACATTAATAATCACAAGCAAAGGAACCAGTGAGGTGTTTTTAGGGATATAGATAAGCCTAAGCAGGTGTGAAGTAGGCAAAACATTATTTGGTCTAAGCGGGAGTTGGCTAAAACCATCTCTATTATACATCTAATCTATCAATACCTAACATAAGTAGGCCAATAATAAGAGGTGTAAAAATAAAACAAAATTGACTTGGTATGCAATTTTCCTGAACTAGTAGCAATCATCCGAGATGTATGATGGTATTATCTATTTGAGCTTAGGACAATAGGCAGAAATCCACAATTTGTTTTACACCTCTGGGCATAGTCAATGTAATCTAGTATCCGCCACTAAGATTGAAGGGGGGTGGGGTTGCCCACGGAGAGCAGTAGACATTGTATAAGTCAAGTATATAAGAAAGTGTCAAACCAGGTGTCGGACAGAGTGAGTAACATCTCCCCATAAGACCAGAAGCATTCGCAGAGATCATCACCTGGATCAGATTTTGTGGATCCCGAGTAGAGCGGTAATGGGTTGCAGAAGCTTTCTCCATTGTAGAGTTTCCCCAGAGAGGTCAGAATAAAATATGAGCACTATATTTTCAAACACATATGGTGGCTCTCTGATGCCGTTTTCACAGTCCCTATGCAATTTACAAGGCCTGTAAGGTCTAAGTGGAGCGTTGCCACATCCGCCTCTATAGTTTTCTGGAGGTTAGCGAATAGCTCCTTCAGAGTGGCTGTAGTAACAGGCTGGGAGTTTTCACTCCGTGGGTCAATCTGAGAGTGTGGACGAGTCGGCAGGACTGCAACTCTGCCCAGCATTAACTCCTCTGAGGAGTCTGAAAGTTGTTGAGGTCGGTGGCCATCTTGGGCCCACATGCACAATGTGCTTGTCTCAGGAGTTCCTCGCTATATATGCCCAACCTGGGCTTATATGATTTTTGATTCTTGGTCTTACAACCCATGGTAAGTATGTATACCAGCACCCCCATTCTTAGGTCATGTAACTGCTCGGGATTTCAAGAATACAGCAATAAAACATGGAGCCCATATCATGTTCATCCATCAGCTTTGGCTGCTTGGCTCTGCCCCTGTTTTTTTTTTAACATACAAAATGAAGCTCTGTAAAATGTTAGCATAGGACTCACTTGAGAGGTTTTGCATTGACATGACAGGTGAGCTTAAACTTTAATGGCCATTGGAGTGATACTAAAAAAAAACTGTTATTTAAATGTGCATAGTGATTAGGGATAGAGCCCAAGTTTTTTTATTATAAGCATTCATTGTAGAAAAGGAATCATTAAGGATGCAGTGTATTTAGTAATATCAAGTGGTCGTATTTAGTTAGTGCTAGAAAAACACCAGTTGAATTCAAACATACCGGTGTCAGTTGTGTATGCACGCCAGTTAAATCAAATTACTGTGCAATTTAAAAATTGTCAAATGCATGTGTTGTGTAAATAGTACAAATGTAATTGAGGGGGGCTTCAATTGTAAACTCTGATAATTCTTTAGTGGTAGTGTATTTTAGTTTTGGAGGAGTCGTGTCTTAAAATAGAGTATCCATAAAAGATCTTATGACCATGGAAAAACTCTTCAAGTTCAAAGAGAAATGTAGTTAGATTGAGTGAGAAAATTAAATTACAATAAGTTGATCAGCCATGTTATACACACATATTTGCCAAGTATTATTACTTATACACTTATATTATGGCCATAAATCATATACATTTCACTAGTTACTAAGAGGTCATTCAGGGGTTATATTTTTAAAGGAACACTTCATGCACTATAACTACTACAGTGCACTGTAGAGGTTATGGTGGCAAGTGTGCAGTGGACACAATTGTAAGAGGTCAAACCATTTTATAATGCTTTCTTTTTTTATTTTTTATTTTTTTTTTTAAACCTGAGTCCATTGCCCCCACGGCTTCACTACTTGTGGCTCTCTGTCTGAACTAAACCCTGCAGTTAACGGCTTAGCTCACTGGTTTAGAGCCATCCGCTGATACTCTCAGCCAATGAGCTGGTCGTGCATTGCAGGGCTTAGCTCAGAAGAGCGAATGGAAAACTCATGCCTAGGAGATCCTGGCTCACTGCCGGCAGTGCAGAGTTTGGAACAGATACGTGATAATCCTCAGAACCCAAACAACTGCTCACCATAAATGGTTAATGTTGCAGTGCTGCCTTTTTTATTACAATGAAGATCTGACAAACAGAATATAAGAACTGAAGAATGTGTCGCTAAGCCAATGCCATAAGTATTAAGGCCTTTTGGCCTGTAATTGTGGGAGGGGCGTATGACTCACCTTCTCCCTACTTAAGGGACACCCCTTACCTGGCTCCATACCGTTCGAGGTCAGCGCTGCATCGAGAATCCACTTCCGGTTCACGTACGGCGCCATCTTGCTTTTCAAAAACCCGCGGTTTTCGTTTGGTGTAGCTGTGTCCAGGAATCCTTACAGGTTTTCCGCCCGTTCAGCCACGCACATACCCGGTGTTTTCGTCGCAGATTAAGTCCACAGGACTTCAAAATCGTAAGTCCGTCGCCCGGATCATTTCCCACGGCGTCGCGATTTAAAACGGCCTTACTTTACGGCCACACGCTTTACGGCCAAGTCACAGGCATATTAACCCCTTTGCTGCCGGCAGGCATATCGGTTTCGGTTTTTCTTGTATTAAGCAAACTTGTTCTGCATATCAGCAGCTATAGTTGGTTTCATGTTATTACTGTTATTTATTTTATGCAAATTACGAAATCCTTGCATATGACTGGGGCAATACCCCTGTTAACTACTTATAAATAAGTATTTATTTAGGTTATGGTTCAATCTTTTAGCAGATATGGCATTAAAGTTTTATTGAAATTCTTCATGTTATATACATATATTTATGGAGTTAAGCTTAGACAAGCTTTTACATTTTACAGATATCTCTTGTAGGATTTACGTTATAAATTATGTTTAGAAATTACGTTTCTATCATACCATGTACTCACGTTTCTTACATGGCACTTATATATTCTGACTTTTTCTTTGTGTACTCAAACGACATACCAAGTACACAAGAACACGGTCTCATAAAATCTCACAAACTTTCGGGTTGAATCACACGTCTTGATTCAACCACTCATACGTCACGTTTGTTTCCTAATTTGGGATAATTTCTCAAATATTTCTGTACCTCGTACTTACCTCTTTTCATGGCTTACGTTTACGGCCTAACATATACGGTATTGTTTTAAATCCTGCACCTTATTATACTACAAACACTAGCATTACTATATCATACACATTAATCTTGTCACCATAAGAGACATATCATACACACCCCCAAGCATGATTACCATACCACATACAGGACCAGTCGGGCCAATATCATTCATGTATTCCCCTTCCATATGTACTACTAGAACTCATCACAACTAACTAGTCTAAATTGGTATCATAGGATCCAATTCTCACACTATCACATTTGGTTTTTCAATCCCTTTAGTCTCTACCTATCGCTTATCAAACGCATACATACTACCAGGTACGTTAAGCCTGCTCACGCCATACATCACATATGGCTCCTCCTCTACTTAGGACATAGAGTACTGGCAATTTTAGGGGTTATAGGCCCAAATAGGTATCCCCCCTCCGGGCATTCTGCCTATCGTTTAGTGGTCCGCGAGGCCAACACCCCGCCTCAACGTTTCGGAGGTAATGCCCCCCGGGCCACACGTGAGTTAGCCGCCTCGCATTATAGAGAGGGTGCCACCTGTCACTCCCTTCCCCTGTTTTCTTGTATTGTCACCGAGAGGCCTACGAATTCCTGCCACTACGTCGGGTGGCCTCAATAACCCCTCGCGCCAACGCATAGATAGAGCCTCTCATAGCCACTTGGCAACTAGCAGGGCCTCACCTGTCACCAAAGAACAAGTTTAATTTTTCGCCTCATCCGGCATAATTAGCCTGCCAGTACATCCCCTCGGGGGTTTTTTACGCTAACCATATACTTTGTAATCTAGTATGTCTCAAGAAGGGGTAGAGGATTTCTCCATCCCAAGGACTCCGGCTAGAACAAACACCCCATCACAGGAGGAAGATACGGCTAGTCCAGCATCTTTCAGATCATGGACTATCCCTCGTATCACTAGCGAACTCAGGAGACGACAAATCCCTTTTCCAGCAACAGCAAGGAAAGCGGAACTTTACAAATTATTACACACCTCAACCGATAACATGGACGCTGGGGAAGGGTCGAGCCAGTCCCACCCAGGAAACATACATGACATGCTCACGTCCCTCATGACATCCATGAGCAAGGTCAATTCTAGGCTGGAGAAACTTGAATCGGTCACTACAGCCCTCACTATGGCTGGACCGGCCACGGCAATTCCCCCATCAGTGGTGGAGTCGCAATCAGTTTCTCCAGCTATCACCTCGGATGACCAAGAAGTTTACCCTGCCCACATGATTCCTGAGCACCTCAGGAGAGATATCCTGGAAGGTAAAGATGTCAATCTGGCCTCACTACTAATTGCCTCCCAGGATATAGTGGAACATAAGACCTACGCTTATGACGATATTTCTGTGGTGGTCAAATCCAGGGATGCACGATTAAATAGGAAGCTAACCATTCCAGAATTTGTATTAGCTTTTGGCATTTATCGGGATGTGGTCTGTACGGTATATCCCCACAGACGTGAGGAGTTTGACTTATATATGCACAGGCTGGTTGATCTGGGCAACAAATATGGTGGGTCAGCTTTCTATGACTACCATAGATCCTTTTCTGCCAAAGTGTCTGGCGCCTTCTCACAGTACGGGACAAGGTCCAACTGGAGTAAGATTGATACGATCATATTTTGCAGGCACTTTGCAGGTCTAAGAGCACCGGCCTGTGCACACTGCTCCTCCATGGCTCATACTGCCAATTTTTGTCCGACCACTGCGAACGAACCTACCACCTCGCAGGGCACTAGCTCCGCTGTGTCAGCAGAGAGAACACCCAAAGACAAACTGGGTCGACCTATCAAGTTTTTGGGGAAGTCCCAAATATGTAATAATTTCAATGTCGGTGCATGTAATTACAGCGGTTGTCGGTTATTGCATATATGTTCAAAATGTTTTAGGGCACATGCGAAAACCATGTGTCCAAATAAAATGTACCCTAAGCAATACTTAACTGAGATAAATATTTCTGTACTCACGGCATTACTGTCACGACATCCATCTAGACATTTGGTAGACTTCATCATCACTGGTCTATCACAAGGATTCCATACTGGTCTCATACACATGCCTTCAGGAATCCTTGAATGTCCTAATTTACAATCTGCACAACAAAACCCTACAGCGGTTAGCACACTCATAGCCAAAGAAGTGGCAGAGGGCTTCCTATTGGGACCCTTTCAGTCCCCTCCTTTTTCCACATGGCGGACAAACCCCATCGGTATTGTCACAGGGAAATCTTCCCACAAACAAAGACTTATCATCGATCTGTCTGCACCTCACACCTCTGCCTCACCTAGTCTGAACTCCCTTATCCCCTCTGAGGAATTTTCACTTCAATACTCCACCATAGATCACGCCATTACAGCTATCATGCAGGCAGGGGTCGGAGCATGGCTCAGCAAGACTGACATTACAAATGCCTTCAAATTATTGCCTATCCACCCTACACTATGGCACCTGCATGGCATTAAGTGGGCCGGGCACTACTACTTTTTCTCACGCCTAACGTTTGGTTCAAAAGTAGTCCGGCCATTTTCGACGTATTCGCCGAAACATTATGCTGGTTATTATTAAATGTAGCCAGATGCCCTACAGTTATACACTACCTGGATGATTTCTTACTGATCGAAGAGAACACTTCCCCTCCCAGTAGCCTCATAGAAACCATCAGTCTTTTTAAACAGGTGGGTGTTCCAGTCTCCCCCACCAAAACTGAAGGACCAGATACAGTCATCACCTTTCTGGGAATCATGCTAGACTCAGCCACCATGCAAGCCAGCCTGCCACGCACCAAGATAGAGAACATTCTCACCAACATTAACCTCTACATACACCTCGGTACTTGCAATCGCAAAGAATTGCAGTCTCTACTTGGGTCACTGAACTTTGCCATGCGCATTATACCTCAAGGCCGGGCTTTCATCTCACGGCTCCTAACCATGTTCCCACTGTTTAGACATGATGCACACAGGTTACCACTGGATACCCAAGCCACGGCAGACCTACTTATGTGGAGAAACTTTTTGACCACCTGGAATGGGAAAAGCATGTTTCTCCCTAAATTGTCTGACTCCTCACCTACCATCTGGTCAGACGCGGCGTCTACCACAGGTTTTGCAGCAATTTACGGGAATGAATGGCTTTGGGGTAGCTGGCCTCCAGAGGTACAGGACCTGGAAGGGTTTTCCACTACCTCAGCTCTATTTGAGATGTATCCCATTGTGGCAGCTGCCGTGACATGGGGGCATCTATGGGCAGGTTCGTCAGTACGTTGCCACTCAGACAACCAAGCTACCTGCCACATCATAAACAAAGGCCGATCCAAGTCACTGACCATTATGAGGTTCTTGAGGAAACTCACCTGGCTGGCTGCATGCCATAATTTCTTCTTGTTTTGTGTCCATGTCCCAGGTGTTTGTAACACGGCTGCTGACAATTTGTCTCGTTTCAATTTTCAGGCTTTTCGGCAAATACTTCCGTCAGCCGCACGTACAGCCACGACCACTCCACCTTTCCACCAGCTAGTCATGGACTAGAAGCTATTATGCAACATAGCAGGACATTGGCACAATTAGCACTGTCCACCAATACCCGGAGAACATATGACAGGGCTTTCCTTCTATTTAAAGATTCCTGTCACTGCACAACGCCACACAACCTTTCATCATGACATCTTTGTTAGGTTTTGCTTCTTTTTGCCACCTCAAACTTAAATTATCTTACAACACAATCAAGCTATATCTGACAGGCATACAACATCACATGCTAACATTACAACCAAACAACACAAGTTTCATGTCCTCCTACCAGATAAAAACATCCTTAGAGGTATCCAGAGATCCGAACCCCCACGTACCGCGCAAAGGCTACCTATAGACTTCAATATCTTCAAGGATTTATCCAGCCTACTAGATTCAAAACCCTTTGCGAACAACACAAACCTTGTTATAAAAACCGCCATATACGTAGCTTTTTATGGTTTCTTGAGACCAAGAGAATTTACCGCCATCAACACATCCCAGTCCACTCACATTCTGCTTCATTCACACTTAACGAAACACATGGATTACTATATTTTAGCTCTGCATCACTCCAAAACCAATCAACACGCACCCCCGGTAGAGGTTAGATACTATCCTACCCACAACGTGTGGTGCCCCGTCACATTACTGGACACCTATACTCAGCATTTCAAAGCATCACCATCTCAACCACTTTTCTGTCTACAAGGTTCGGTACTCACTACCACCACCTTCATGACCCACGTCAGGTCCCTACTTACACAACTAGGCCTAAAATCAGCTAACTATTCGGGCCACTCCTTCCGCATAGGGGCGGCCTCCACAGCGTCCAGTGCAAACATTCCAGTACATGTTATCAAGTCACTAGGGCGCTGGAAGTCTTCTGCATACTCTAGATACATACCTAACCCGGTACAAGAAGTTAGAAATGCCTTTCAAGATATGTCTGGTTGAAGTATGTATACTGCTCATTTCGTAATAAAGTGTATTTTCTACTTTTGCCCTCTTTATTTGCAGGCCTACCTCATCGTCGGTTCCGGCACACCACAACCGACTTGCTCTTTCACACTATCCCACACTTATCAGTGTTTGTATCTTCTGTACTATCATGAGCCCTTAACACAAGTATTAAGGCCTTTTGGCCTGTAATTGTGGGAGGGGCGTATGACTCACCTTCTCCCTACTTAAGGGACACCCCTTACCTGGCTCCATACCGTTCGAGGTCAGCGCTGCATCACCCTCCCACCCACTCCTCTTTTATTAACTCCTTTTTCTCATACATTTCTTATTGGTGGGCCCTCTTTATTTGCAGGCCTACCTCATCGTCGGTTCCGGCACACCACAACCGACTTGCTCTTTCACACTATCCCACACTTATCAGTGTTTGTATCTTCTGTACTATCATGAGCCCTTAACACAAACATTATTTAGATCCAAGTTAGAAATGCACTCCAAGCAACAAAATACTGCACGCTGTAGCGGTATGGTGCCAAGAATCCCCTGGCATGCTGCCATTTTAAGAATCAAAACCTTTTAAAAAAGTTTTACACTTACCAGGATCCCCTGGGCACTCGTGGTCTTTTTCACAGATATATCTGAATAGGACATTTCTAATGCTGGATGTAGTTTATATTAATGCAGAAGTAGGAACTTTCTCTTAAGGATATCTGTGAAGAAGGGCTAGACCGCAGGCACCAGGGCAAGTGTTAAACAGTTTGAATACACCAGGGCACTCCTGGCACCATAATCATGCAGTGATTAGGATGCTTCGAGTAGCGCCTTTAAGAAATTCTGTGTGCAAACATGTGTTTCACATAATGAAGCATACTCCCAACTATTCTGCATTTGGCCCCCTGTTCACACTTCTGAACAAAGACTCATTCCTGTTTGCTTCTAAACATCTCAATATGGAGCGGTATGGCTCAAAATAAACCAGTATTTTAAACAAAAAGTTCTGTAACTTGTATAATATTACAAAGGTCTAAATGGTACTGGGTTCAAATATAGTCTGTTTTAAGCTTAGAGAACATAAGAAAAAAAAAAGTCTATTTCCACTATTAAATATATGCATTCCCTGACCTAATTAAGTTTATCCAGTAATAAAGTACTTACGGTCTTTGAGCGCCAACATCGGCAGTATGCAGCTTTAGCAAGGTGCAGGTCCTCTATATTGATCTCATTCACTACTTTGGGGTTCTCTTTTTGAATTTTAAGGTTTATTAGGCTATCTTTTTGTTGTTTCTTTTTTGCTAAGAATGGTCGAATAGCAAGGTATCCAAGCAGTGCCATAACACCAAGGAACGGCAATAACCGCAACCATTCTGAAACTAAAGAAAATTACAAGTTATTTAGGATTCAGTTTATGTAACAAAATATCTCCAATCACAAATTAACTTATTTAACTACTTTTATTACTTGGAAATGGTAATCATAGTCTACCCATTAACAGCAATGCAGATAGATTTACCTTAAAAATACTAAAATGTGATCGAGTTTTGGGTCCTTAAAAAGTAATCTGCTGTGAGTCCCTATACTGATGATGCAGTATTGGACTTGCATAAGTGACATTGCGCATGTGTCAGTTCTACGATAGATAGAGATAGAGATAGAGAGATATATATAGATATATATATATATATATATATATATATATAAACAAAAATAAAAATCATCTGTGATGTACAAAAAAATCAATCGACGTTTCGACCCTGCCGGGTCTTTTTCAAGATCTTGAAAAAGACCCGGCAGGGTCGAAACGTCGATTGATTTTTTTTGTACATCACAGATGATTTATTAAAGCACCAGTTTTCCTATTAACCAGAAGACCTGTGAGTGCATTTTGATTTTTATTTTTGTTTATATATTTGACGCCAACAATTTGCACCCAGGCATGTGAGTTACAAATTTATATTTTTTGGAGGTGAGTGCCAAGCGTTCACATATATATATATATATATATATATATATATATATTTATATATTAGGACTGATTAAAACCTTTCAGCCAAAGTGAGCAACAGGGATGATCTGCAAACATTTATTTTAATTAAAATAAATACATTTTTTAAAACGTCTACACACTACTTCCATTGTAAGAGAGCCAACGTATAACTCTGCTGAAGACAGTAGAGATAGATCTTAATAGAACCCCTTTCTCCTAAAACTGGAGATATCATTTTCAACTGTGCAGGAGCTTAAAGATTATAGCTCCCAGTGGCCTCACTGAGCCACAACAAAAACCAGGATAAAAACAGCTGTTTTTAGAAGATAAAAACTTTACATTCAGAAAGTATTATTATTGGTTATTATTTATATAGCACCAGCTTATTCCGCAGAACTTTACAAAAAGAGGGAAATCTACCAAGTGAGACAATAGCCAAATGTAACAGCCACAGGTAGTTAAGGACCCTGCTCAAACAAGCTTATAGCCTAGAGGTAGTAGGGGAGTATTTAACAGGCCACATTGGGTTTGAAACAGGGGAAACCAAGGCTGATGTACATTTCAGATGCATCCCAGCAGCCACTGGGACACACAGTATGTGATACCTTGCCATATTTAAATCTAACTAAGCACTTAACCTCTCTGTGGCCATCCAGTTCCTTGCTGTAAAACACAATTATAATTATTTATTCAGCAAACAAATCTTTCTAAGGGCTAAACAAGACAAACATTTAATCCTAAAGCATGTATGAAATAAAGGAGCAGTAGGCAAAGAGAGCCTTGTCAAAATGTGTTTACAATCTAAAGAAACTATCTGCAACCATGGAAAGCCAGCAACCTTTAATACACAAATAGGTAGTTCCACTCCAAGCATCCCTCAGTGCCATTTACTTGAGGGACGAATGTGGGAAATCTAAGTAAATGAAAATTGAATTTAAATTTTAAGGCCAAAATAGCTGAACTGAGAAAATTCTTCAAGTCAGCTATTCTGCCAGTTCGGCTACTTTGGACTTATTTAAAATTCACTGTAAAGTCCCTACAATTCTCACTTTATTAAATAATCCTGCCCGTGTTTATTCAAAATTGCTTTCCCAAAGGGTTAAAATCTGCTTTTGTAACCCGGTTGGAGTCAGGGCTCAATTTGCATAGATCTAATGCACGGAGTTATACAATGATATAGATGGGGCGGGAAACAAAGTTTTAAGTTAAAAAATTTAACTATTGCAACAGAGGATTTTATTTCATATTATACTTAGTAGCAGAACATCATGTATACGAGAAATGTCATACCACTAGTAATAACTAGGTAGATCACTGAATGTTCTTGGGGAACTGGGTACAATTTTATGGTAAAAATAAATAGAAAACTCAATAAATGTCAGTTATGTTATATGGTATGTACGTGTTGGGATGGACAAGCAAGTATATCCGTTTATTAACATGGTAAATTTGCCAAGCACTGGCCTTGTCCTGCTTCACTCCGAGGGACTGGATCCGAGCAAGGGCCTTCTGAGCCACCTGAATGCCTCAACCTGGTGATTTTTTTGCCTTCAATGGTATCCTTATCCCAAACTGTACCCTGCCATTCGTTGTGGCTCATGCCGGTGGCCATGAGAGAGACAGAGGTACTTGTGAGACAAGCGGTGAGGAGGAGGCTTCTGAGTCGTTCACAAGTACTAGCATTGTGGGGCCCTTCCATGTTAGCAGACTGTGTGTAGCCCCTGAAGGGCACAGGCTGAGAGAAGATGGGGTCTCATGGCCATTTATTTTTCTTTTACCTATGACACTGAGGGAAACAAGCCTTTCATTGTATTTCTATATCCAAACGTTATTCTTAGCCATCTGTGACTATGCTGAATTTCACCCTGCTAACCTAATTTAACTTTCAAATATCAATAGAGGCCTTGTGGGTGGGGGCATCCTGGGACACAATACTGTTAGCTCATAGTCTATTATGTTTTGTCCTTTCTATTACTTTCTTCACCTTTAAAAAAAAAAAAAATGTGCTATTGATTCAATGCCATGTTTTTGTATCACACAGTTTGATATTACTATGCTTGCCTTTGCTGACATGGCTTCAAACACGCTTTTGTTATCTCATGCACAGCTAAAAAAGAATTTAAAAAAAAAAGTGTAAAATCAATTGCTACAGAAAATGATGAAATGCCTCATATGAAATTGCAATGGATATCTACTTTAAAATAATAATAATAATAATAATAATTTAAAAAATGAACATTTGCTGTGGTAAGTTGAAATGGAAGGTCATTTAATTATCTTAGATAAAATAAATAAAATAATTTTTTTTAAAATGCATCAAGAAAAATAACTTTTTTGCATATTTATTTTTTTGTTGCAAAAGCAAACATTAAAGCATGTAATAGCACTGTGCCCATTGTTCCTACAAGAGAAAGAACTGCAGTTACAGACATTTGTCTAAGCTGTGAAGAGGTTTTTGCATATTTTTTTTAGTGGGAGACTGCTAGCTTCTTATTTGTTTATTTAAAAATCTTAAAAACCCCCATATCTTAATACAGTTGCATACATACAAGCCTCCTCCCACCATGAAAACAGCTATGCAAATAGCGTAACTCCTGCGTATATATAAAAAGAATAGTTGTTTTTTTAGTCCATAGTGAGTGTTTATGAGCCATGTCATCAACAACAGTAAACTGTCCTAATGAGCAGAGCAACGTCCCATAGGCTGCACCCAGTCTGCAAAGTCTGTACCCACAAACTTTCTGTCTCCATTTCACCCTACAGGAGAGTGATCCCTTAAAAGGCAAAAAATGATCTTATCTGCCAAATGAGACTACAGACTTACACGTCACTTGCTGATGCAATATAAGACTTTAAAATACACCCACATTCTGTTGGAAAATAAGTTTGCAAATTTAGATTTTACATGTGCATGCAAACTATATATACCCCAAGCATAATGGGAGCACTGCTGGTTTTTACATTGAATGGCAGTGTAAACAGGACTGCAATGTGCGGTACAAAGAAAAAAAGTTTACTCTACACTTTTAGTTAGTTTTGCACCCTTCTGCCAATTCCTGTGACATTTCTAGATTAGTACTATTATACATGGGAGACACATTGTATTTACATGTTATAATGTCATTGGGAATACACAATCACGGTGCAGCACGTTGCACTTTTAGTGAGGTGTGGAGGAGGAGGGCAGTGTTCACTATCAAACATGCATTTACCTGTCAGCCTGGTGAAGCCAGCAATGCTGTCTGGGACTGGCAACCTCTTCAGGTAAGCTGGGAGCTGCACTTTGATGACCCGAGCTATGCTTTCTAACACCATGATGTCTGTGCTCACAGTCAGCACTCACACAGGAAAGGCTTGCAAAGTAAAGGATCTCTTCCTGGAGTCAGCAATGGTGTCTGTGACCTTCCTTGTACCTCCCTTTCTCTCTGCGTGCAGCAGCACCTCCTCCTCATCATCATCATCATCATCACACAGAGCCAAGTGTATGGCTACAGTACTGAATGCTGGTTAAAGCTGTAACACTATTTGTACTTTCCCCTTTTTCACTTTTATACATTGTTGTACACACTTATTCATCACACGATAAAATAGAGACAGGTTATGCTGGTAATAAATACTAATACATTGTTTATTAGTCCAATTATGCCTCTAAAATGCAAAGCCAGCAATGATACTCTAAACTGATCTTGTATTGTAATCTTGAGCACAGGGGCGGACTGAGAACCCTCAGGGCCCTCGGGCAAAATAAATCAAGGGCCCCCTTACAGGCCCCACCCATACTCTGCAGCAAGCGCCACCCTTGTCCCGCCTCCATGCACCGCCTCCAGCCACACCCTACACAATCTTTAGACACAAGGAACAAAAGGGCAATAAGCCCTTCGAGGCCCCAGTAGAGACTACAATTGAGGGCTAATGGGCCATGGAGGGGGGTCTTTCTAGCGGAGGCTATCTCAGTGTCCTTTAGAGAGTGTGTTAGAAAGAATCCCCTCCAAGCCCCATTAGAGACTACAATGGAGTCTAAAAGGCTTGGAAGGGGGTCTTTCTAACAGAGGCCATCTCAGCGTCCATTAGATATCCCCTGCTGGAAACAGTCGCCTCCAGGCCCCAGTAGAAACTACAATTGAGGGCTAATGGGCCATGGAGGGGATTTCTAGCAGAGGCTAGAGTCTAATGGGGCCTGGAGGGTGGTCTCTCCAACACTCTGGTTCCTATTCACAATATAGCAACACAACATAGCTCGCTGATACCTAAGCCAAGTTGGCTCCTCTTACCTTAATTACTGTTGCTGGCTGGCAGTCTGTGGGCTTGCTGGCTGCAGCTGGCAGGCTGTGGGCTTGCTGGCTACTGCCGGCAGGCTGTGGGCTTGCTGACTGCGGCTGGCAGGCTGCGGCTGGCAGGCTGTGGCTTGCTGTAGGCCTGTGGGCTGGCTACTGGCCTGTGGGCTGGCTAACTGGCCTGTGGGCTGGCTAACTGGCCTGTGGGCTGGCTAACTGGCTGGCTACTGGCCAGCCTGTGGGTTGGCTGGCTGGCTACTGGGGCACTTGTAGATTATTTAAAGAAATAATCCATGCACAATAACCACTACT
This sequence comes from Pelobates cultripes, assembly GCA_933207985.1. NCBI lineage: Eukaryota > Metazoa > Chordata > Amphibia > Anura > Pelobatidae > Pelobates > Pelobates cultripes. The sequence continues at coordinate 157,220,039 of OW240917.1, forward strand.
GCGCCAGAGTAAGTAGTCAAAC
>OW240917.1:157220160-157484953 GCA_933207985.1 Pelobates cultripes
TAAAACTCTAACACTTAGAATTTACTGACTTTCACCAACACCTCCATGCAGAGAGACTACCAATTGGATGAAATATCTACTCAACTGGTAATTATACTGGTTTCATTTAATTAAATTAAATTAATTAAAATGTATTAATAGCATTATATATGACTGGATAAAGCACGGTCAGATTTCCATATTAAGAAATCTTAGTTAACTAAGAATATATAGTTATAAACATTCCATTCTGCAGGTGGAATTAAGAATAATTATATATTGATGTGATATTATCACGTGTTAGCATACCGCTGTTTTTATCCAGATGTATTGATTTGCTCTAATTCAAGATAGATATCTTTTAGACAAATTAAAAACCTGCTTATATGTGGTAAATTCTCTTATTGGATGATTTTAAGAAAATGACTAGTGAACTGGGTTAAATGTTATTTTATTTAAAAATACATAAGAATAGATCTTAACTACCTAGGAGATCTAGCCAGCATTGAAAGGGTTATTCTAACTGTCTGCTAAACTTTACGACCTTACGCTGCACTCTGAGGAATTCTGTTCTTCGCTGTGAAAAGTTTCACTTTCAGCCTGTGTTAAAGATAGTCATAAATCGTAGAAGTCTTGACAGATAATGCCGTTAAGCCATTGAAACGTAATACCCATTCCTTTGTATTGCATACCATTTTATACTGAATATTCATTGATTATTGTCATGCATGTTACATATATTATTATTAATTATTGGTTATCATAAATAAAAATCTATTTTTATATAAACTGTGAATATTATTTATATGGTATACATTTCACTTAACACGATAAACGTTCTTTGGGATCTGAGAATTGAATTAGTGGGCAATTCTCACTGTTACTATTATTATCCCATAAATATCCCCACAAGGAAAAGTTGTGCCGAGCAGCAACCTAATCCACAGAAGGGTTAATGCTGAGCAGCAATTATGCAAATGAAACCTGGTAACTGACTTTGTGGTCAAAGGCCGGTTACAGCCTATCAGAACTAAAGGAGGGGTATTTAGGCCCAGTTCTCATCCTGCTCAGTGCCCTGTCGTGGTTTCCCTTGTGGATGTCCGAGAGCGCGTTTCTGTTGTTTTCTACCTGGTTTTTGACTTTGGCTTATTGACTTCTCTATATTCTGGTATCCTGACTCCTGGCTTTCCTCATCACTGCGTCCCTTTCTGTGTTCCCTGACCTCGGCTAGTATTTTTGACTATTCTATGTACGTTAAATCCGGCCATTCTAAGGACCGGTAATACGTTACTTATTTGTCATCCATGCTATACAGTTCTACGTGCTGGATCAAACAGTAATCCTGACTCTGGGTAGATATAGCAAACGTAATGACAGTCCACTTGCTAGAGTAGAAACACTCTGCACGTAAATGTCAATTGGAAATAGTTACAGTATCTATATGTTACAGATAACGAATATTATTGAGAATATGTTATCCCATGCATTCAACAAAAAGGTGAAAGGTCAGTAAGAGGAATATCCAAAGCCAAATGTCTAAGCCTGTTACTCAAAGTTGAATCTTTCCTATTTGCCAGAATTCAGACTTTAATAAGTATGGTCTATAGCTGGGATAGGATTGTAGTATAAAAGTGAGTAAAGGAGTCTTAGATATTACACATAAAATTACTCTATTAAAAGTAACTAGTAGAGAGTTGTAAGTAGATTTGGAAAAAGAACCTAATGCTTCGTCCAACCAAATCTCTTAAAACATAATAGAGGAGAATAGCATCATTGTGAAAGTTGGGGGATCTCAAAGTAACCTATTGTGGCTGCTTATGACACTGCTGTTAACTCTGTTGAGAAATGTTGCAAATGTAGTTGCAATTTGTAACTGTGTTTTCATACAGTCCTATTTAGAGGAGGTGGTATAGCCTGATTATAAAGCTGCAGTCTATGGGCATTAGGTATAGATTGCCTCAGCGATTATATGATGCTTAATCCTAATCTAATCCACAGACCAATGGAGGAAAGTGTGGGCTCAGTGGATAGTAGAAACTCTACTAACTGAATGTGGTCTAGACTCTAAGAGGAGAAAGAAATAATAGAAAATAAAACTAAGTGCTAAAGTGCAGAACCATGCTTAGAATGCTGGTTGCCTGCACTGTGAAAAGAAGTGCCCTGTGAGAAGAAAAAACAGATGCGCGTTTCGGTGCCTATGTAAGTACACCTTCGTCAGGGGTAGAAACCCGACTGACCTAAAGTCCTCTTAAGTAGGGGAATGCCTTGCTTGGAGTTAGCGATCATCCAATCGCCTGTTGCCACATGTCTCACGATCGGTGCCGATAAGGTGACGTCACTGGTTATGCAAATTGGGACTTTTAGAGTAACCAATCGCCGAGCTAGATGTCGCTACTTGTCAGTTGCCGGTCCAGTCAATAGTTAACTCATAAACCGCTGGGATGAAGTGTGTAAGAAAGTGCCAAAAAGTTTTGCTGGTAAAGTTGAATTCTGAGTTCTGGCAAATAGGGAAGATTCAACTTTGAGTAACAGAGGCTTAGCCATTTGGCTTTGGATATTCCCCTTACTGACCTTTCACCTTTTTGTTGAATGCATGGGTTAACATATTCTCAATAAAATTCGTTATCTGTAACATATAGATTCTGTAACTATTTTCAGTTGAGTGTTTCTACTCTAGCAAGTGGACTGTCATTACGTTTGCTATATACATTGTGGCAGGATGGCCAGGCTCTTCACAATAAACTTCAAATGCAACAGTCAGGAGAAAATAGTACTGCAGTTTATTGTCACTTTCCTCAATATATACAAGGTTGTGCTCTCCCATAAAAATAAAACAAAAAAGAAAATAAATCCTACTCCAACTTGGAGACTTACTAAACAACAGTATTACTAACTATTCAACTGGCCAGCTAATCTGGTTCCCAGTTTTAAACAAAATGAAATACAGCACTTTAAGCAGGTTTTACACAGTACCTTTTTCTCAGCGTCTTGGAGTCTCAGGCTTAACTTCATCCTCTCTCCCAGCTATTAGATTCCCACATGTCTTCAGAGGCTAACCTTTTAAAACCCTAGTGCTGGTTAATAACATTCACCTGGTTGATAACATTCAAGGGGTGACTCCCACCAATTAACCCCATCATGCTGGGAATAGAGAATGCTCCAATCTATTACTAACATAAAAAGCCTCTCTGACCCTGCCACAACATATACATAATATATATAAATATAAAATTCTCCAATATATATATATAAATATAAAATTCTCCAAATCAGGTACATTGGTCCATAGCAGTGAAATCATAATACATGATATCATGCTGTGATGTCATAAATGTTTTTCCAGTCATGTGTGCTTAAGGATGACTCTTCCATGAGTCCAAAGATACCCAACATCTTGGCTGTTTTATAATATCAAAGATATATTTCGGATTGTAGACCCCTTATCTCTATATGCAATACTATAAAATGAAAGTAATTCTGTAAAATATGCTTAATTTATGTTAAGTAAATATTTACCTCTCATGTTGATTTTCAAAAAAGTTGGAAATTATTTGGTTTGGTTGGGTTTACAGGGAGTGGCTTGAATGTGATATAAGTGGTGGGCAACAATCTTGAATTGTTGGTAAAATGTGGGAGCATACGAAAATGAAGAAGTGTATGAAGATTGGATAAAAGGAATATTGGTGATCGAATATGTAAATATTGAAAGAAAACCCACAAGAAGGAAATTATGAAGGGAGTAGTGGTACAATAAGTAGTGCTGAGGCTTCACCATTGAAAGAAATCTAAATTTCATTTCTCCTGCACAGCTCATCTTGCAGGTTGTCCACATCCCTCCTGTACCACTATAATTAATAATGGATCAATGCTGGAAAGTTGTGACCTGCATATTTGTACCCTTCTTATAGCATGTTTGGTGGTTCTGATTATACATCATCACATGTGGAAGTATGTATTTGGTGTTTTTATTCTTGGCCAGACTAGGAACTAGAAGCAGCCCTGGAAACAATGTTTACACCAGCCCTACAATGTATTATGGCTGGTGTAAAAGATCTGCACACTTTGCTGGCATGATACATTGTAAATTTGAAACTATCTCCAACCTGAATGAAAGTATTCATAGAACTTAAAAATAAAAGAATTGCTTTATTTTAACTTCTTTATGATGTTAGTGTCACAATACCTTACCTTACCTTAATACCGCGGACCCGCGAGGAGTTGCTCCGAATGCCGACTTCTCCCGGCGATGGCACGGCATGTCCAATGTCGGCCGCTCTACGCACGTCCCCTTTCATGACACGTCATAGCGGCTATGCCATGAAAATTCAAAATATTCCACGCTCCCTGACGCTTTGGCGTGGATTTAAAGAAAAGACACTCCACCATAAAAGAGCGCATTTTGCTTTTATTCAGTGTCCTATTGTGGTTTGCTGGTTGTTCCCTCTAGTACTATACTGATTTCTAAAACATACAGTTAACAAAATACCAAGTAGTGATCAGAGTGCAAAAGACTTCAAACAAAACTTGATGTAAATGCAGCGCTAAATAGTGATATAGAATTTATTATAATACACTTACCCCTTACAGTATATGTTCGGTATACATGTAAAAATAAACAAAGAAATGTGAATATATATAGAGTAGTATTGTCTGATATGTTTGAAGGTATATCAAATGAATAAGAAGAGTAAAACTCACATTTAGGAGAGCCTTTTATAAGAGTATAGGCTCTAAACACAACAGCGTCTTTGCCTTTAAAGGTAGGCAATAATACCTTGAAATAGGGGGCATTTTTCCTTTCTTTCCGTCGATGAATTATATCTCCAAATAAAACATAGAAAGAGATTCCTTGGTGCAGATAGTATGAGCAGATAGTAGAAATTAAATATATAAGCTCAATTGCTCACCTTGTTTAGAGCCTTTTAAACTGGCTCTAAGTATTGTAGGCATAGATGTCAGTAACCAGATGACACTTCCCTCTTATGGATACCACAAATATGGAGAGGAGATGGAGTATGGATGACTAACAGTATAATTTATTAATACACAAAATAAACATAAATAAAATACACATATGAATTATAAAAAGAATCCTCTCCCTCCTCTGTTCAGAAACACGTTTCGACGTCCTTTTCGGCTTCCTCAGTTTGTATTTGTGATTCCCTTAATGTCCGGTTTTATATCTTCCTCTTTTGCGCCTTTTTTCGGCCGCCGGGTTTCACTTCCGGTTTGGCGTCATGACGTCACTTCCGGGTCGGCTCGAAAATGCCGATACATCACTTCCGGATTTCGGTTCCTACTACAAATCCCGGCATGCTTCACTTCTCATTCTAACTTATAGAGTCCGTTTCCATACTTGTCACACTTTGACACAGTGTATGGAATAAAAGTCCGTCTTAGTGGCTCAAAGATATAGAAATATATTAGTAATACATAAAACATATATATCCATATTTAAAACCAAAACATATATAGTATATACCTAATTTTTGGTTTATAAAAATAATAAATATAGATAAGAAATACATTAACATCCAAAAACCTACCAAAAATAAATATATTGCATCTCTTTAAAACTTTCTTCTTTCTTAGGTTTATACTCTAGAAGAGTTTGTCGGTCCATCTCTTCCACTTCCTTCATAGTATTCTGTAATATTGAATTTTCGTAACCCTTTTCTATAAATTGAAGGAAGTGGAAGAGATGGACTGACAAACTCTTCTAGAGTATAAACCTAAGAAAGAAGAAAGTTTTAAAGAGATTTTAATCAAAATAAGAATAAAATAAGAGAAATAATGAGTATTGGCCTATTTTAAAAAATGACTCAAGTTACATGGCATACTACCTGATCAACCTAAAATCATATATAGAGGTGCACCAAATTTGAAATGCTTTTTAACAAACAACCATATAAAAGAAAAAAAAATAAACCCAATTTTTCCAAAAGCAAGGTTTCTTTGGGTGTGGTCAATGTTTGGCTTGTAGGAACACCAAAAGCGGTAAGAGGCATGTTAAGACCTGCAGTGGTTATGGTGCTGCGGTCTTGCTTCCCTGTCCCAACAGCTGAGCATGAGTGATTATAGCTGCAGCAGGGAGTGGAGGAATAGAATAGATGAAATGCAGTTCCAAGTTGATTCTTCCCAGCAAGTAGAATATCCCCCAAACATGAGCCTAGACTTCATGAAGGGTGTAACAGGGCTTTTTTGAGAAATCCTCCTGCAAGAGGACCTCCCACAGCAAACAAAAGCAACAGCCAATCATCACACAGATTTACAGTATTACACGCCTCCTCTCTGCCTGGGAGATATTGAGATAAGTTAAGGAATAAACCAATTATCTCCAGGCAGAGAGCACACAATTTCCCCAAAACTTAGAACACCCCTTTCCCCACAAGGTATCCCCACAAATTACATATCCCTTGATAGCCCCGATCTGGGGGACAAACATATCCAAATTTCACCCAGATCGGTTCAGGGGTTCTGAAAAAGTGTGGAGGGTCCCTCCTGCCCAAAACAGTTCCATGAATTCAGCGTGTGCGGTCGGTCAATTCACAAAACTGCAAAAAACGAACAAAAGTCCCGAATGGATTCCCCTGGCTCATAGTAGCGATTGCTCCCCTTGTCCGTTCGCACAGAACTACCGAATGAGGCTCTCCTGGCTGTTCGGGAAGTATGAAAAGCCGGCGTTCGGTAGTTTCCAGCGGTAGTTCGTGAGGTTGAGTGTCCGATTTTAGTTCCAGACACTTGACGACCAAGTCCCGCTGGCTCTCCTCGTGCGAACAAGATGGCTGCCGTTTTCTTTTCCACGTGGCGTTTGGTTATACGAACAGCGGCCGCCCAGGGAGCACTTAATAGCTAGTCTCTTTGAAGTAAATGAGCCAGGAGGGTGGTTGGCATTCGGTAGTTTCAAACTACCGAACCAATCCATTCAATATACAAGTATTCACATATAAAAATACCGAATAAAAAAGGAGAAAATAACAGGTAAAAGTCTATTTTCTTCACAAGGCATCTTACATCTTTTGAATATTTGATAATATAAATTGAAAACTATGACTACGTGTTTTTCCAAAAGAGTCATTTATATCCTACAGTGTCCATGTGGTCTGTACTATATAGGGAGGACTAAACGTGCCCTACATGTATGCATCAATTATAAACATTATAAAAGGTTATGACAAACATAACATGTCCCTGCATTTTAAAACACTACATAATAGTGATCCCACCTTTTTAAAATTCTTTGCTATCCAAAAAGTAGAGATGAATTGGAGAGGAGAAAACGAAATTAAAAAATTAGGTCAAATAGAAATGAAATGGATTTTTAACCTTAACACTCTTGCCCCTTTTGGTCTTAATGTAGATTTTGAGTTATGCCATTTTTTGTAACCTGTATAATATTTACTTAATATTTTATTATTTTAATTATTATTGATGTTTAGGTTGCTTAGATTCTGATCTTGTATTTTATGATTAAACTTTTATACATTTTTCCTATAAAACACTTTTTTATTTTATATTTTTTATATTAATTACATTATTTAATCTGCAATATATTTATTTTTGGTAGGTTTTTGGATGTTAATGTATTTCTTATCTATATTTATTATTTTTATAAACCAAAAATTAGGTATATACTATATATGTTTTGGTTTTAAATATGGATATATATGTTTTATGTATTACTAATATATTTCTATATCTTTGAGCCACTAAGACGGACTTTTATTCCATACACTGTGTCAAAGTGTGACAAGTATGGAAACGGACTCTATAAGTTAGAAGGAGAAGTGAAGCATGCCGGGATTTGTAGTAGGAACCGAAAGTGATGTATCAGCATTTTCGAGCCGACCCAGAAGTGACGTCATGGCGCCACACCGGAAGTGAAACCCGGCGGCCGAAAAAAGGCGCAAAAGAGGAAGATATTAAACCGGACATTAAGGGAATCACAAATACAGACTGAGGAAGCCGAAAATGACGGCGAAACGTGTTTCTGAACAGAGGAGGGAGAGGATTTTTTTATAATTCATATGTATATTTTATCTCCTCTCCATATTTGTGGTATCCATAAGAGGGAAGTGTCATCTGGTTACTGACATTTATGCCTACAATACTTAGAGCCAGTTTAAAAGGCTCTAAGCAAGGTGAGCAATTGAGCTTATATATTTAATTTCTACTATCTGCTCATACTATCTGCACCAAGGAATCTCTTTCTATGTTTTATTTGGAGATATAATTCATCGACGGAAAGAAAGGAAGAACTCCCCATATTTCAAGGTATTATTGCCTACCTTTAAAGGCAAAGACGCTGTTGTGTTTAGAACCTATACCCTTATAAAAGGCTCTCCTAAATGTGAGTTTTACTCTTCTTATTAATTTGATATACCTTCAAACATATCAGACAATACTACTCTCTATATATTTCTTTGTTTATTTTTACATGTATACCCCACATATACTGTAAGGGGTAAGTGTATTATAATAAATTCTATATCACTATTTAGCGCTGCACTTACATCAAGTTTTGTTTGAAGTCTTTTGCACTCTGATCACTACTTGGTATTTTGTTATCTGTATGTTTTATAATTATAGTGTCTTTTGGAGTATTCACTAAAAGTGCACATAGCAGCTACATTCTATAATTCACACTAAATAATATATTAAGCGCCTTTATTCTTGTCCACATCCACTTTTGTGTGTTTTTTTCTATACTAATTTCTGTCTGTGTGTTTTGGTATTTGACTTGGCTTGTGTTGAGTGCCAGCACATATTGTGTTTTTGTATATTGTCTTCCCTAGTGTGAAGCACCATTATGCGATTTATATCTTTTTCACTATAATATCAATATAATATAGTGTTTTGTGAAGATCACTAGCAAACTAGATCTTTGGCATTTTTCCAATAGGATTTCATTTTTTCACCTATACATAGTTGACTTTATGGCAACGTTTGCCTATACTAAGGGTGACATTAACCGTATCACATCAGCTCTTAGAGGAGCTAGGGAATTTTTAACTAATGATAGTGAGCGTGGAATAGCTCATAAACTTGAGAGAGATTTAAAAAGAAAGATTAGTTGGGAATTACATGTAAACACCCTAGGAGAATATCTTAGACAAAAAAGAATCCCAAGGGGTCTGAGGGTTAGGTTACATCCCACATTATGTAGGGATAATGTTGAACACCGAACAGTGTGGTATAAAATTCTAAACAAATGTTCAGTGGACCTTATGGTATTAACCATAGAATCCCTACAGAAAGAATTAACTAAACTTATTAAAGAGATAGCAACAGCAGAACAAGAACTAGCAGCGGTCACTGCATCAACTGATTTGGAAACGCTCAAAAAACAAATAGAAGAAAAATTAAAAGAATATCAGAGAGAAACGGAAGAATTCAAAAAGAAAAAATTTCATAGAGATGAATTAGATTATCAAAGGGATCAGGTCTATACCTGGTACTCTAGAGCAGATAATCGTTCATATAGATCTAACAGAGACACAACTACACAGAGATGGCGCTCAGACACAGAAGGGGCTACATCCTCTTCCTCTGCCTCCTCATCCTCAGGGATGACTTTTTTAGAGAAAGGCACACGACACGAAGAAACATGAGGCGGAGGGGTTACAACAAGAGGCACTCGAGAGAAAAGACAAGGCCGACCGCCCCAATCGAGACGCAATCTCTAATACATAATATTTCAGGTAGGCCTTTAACCCCTACGGAGGAGGGGACCCTGAACAAGGGACTCTCCTTCATTCCTACACCCCATATAGAGTGGCATCAATATGACGTCAGTTTGTATAAATTCTTTCGCCAACTTAAATTACGTGCATTTTTCTCAACAGATCAGCACAATTTTTGTACAGCAGCAGAATCTACTGACAATAATACACAGATTACACAGAGAGATCTACATGAGGAAGGAAATATGGAGGCTGTGGGACACTACGTTTCCGGGTCTGGTCCATGTGCTGTCCTTTCCCTTGATACAGGTTTGAAACCTAAAAGCACTTTCACACCACATAATATCAATACATCTATTGATTTATTCACCAATCTTGTGAAAAAAGACATGTATAAACTTAGGAGAAAACATCAACATATTCACAGATATCAAAAACAAAGTGTCAATTTTACTAAACAAGATTGGTTGAATATCAATAACTTGAAGAAAGATGCATCCATCATTATCAAACCAGCAGACAAGGGGGGAGCACTGGTGATCATGGATCGTACATACTATATAAAAGAAATTGAGACTCAGCTAATGGATAACACAAACTATTTACTTATAAGTCAAGATCCCACACATAATCTGAAACGTACACTAGATAGGCTTAACCAATGGGCCCTCTCTAAAAACATTATCTCAGATGGAGAATATAAATATATGAATCTCAAATACCCAAGAACTCCAGTGTTCTACACTCTTCCAAAGATACATAAGAATCCCCTCTTTCCACCAGGCAGACCAATAGTCAGTGGTACTGGGTCTATATTTCAACACCCAGCAGAGATACTGGATAAATTTTTGATTAAATATGTTCCATTGCAGAAATCATACCTTAAAGATACTACCACATTTCTTACACTACTAGCAGATATACATGTTCCACCAGGTGACTTTTGGTTAGTAACCATGGATGTACAGTTACTATATACTTCAATTGACCACAATAGAGGGATTCAAGCAGTGGATTGGACACTGGATAGAGACCCGAGATTAACCCAACAAGGGGAGACCCGAAAATACATTAGGGAACTACTGACTTTCATTCTGACGGAGAATTACTTTCTGTTTGGTGATAAGTACTACAAACAGATCAAAGGCACAGCTATGGGCTCGAATGTCGCTCCAACATATGCTAACATTTATATGAATCGAATGGAGGAAACATGCATCTATCAGCATCCTTTGTTTTCCAAATGCTTAGTTTGGAAAAGATACATAGATGACGGGTTCATATGTTGGAGCGGCACCAGGGCCCATTTACAGGAGTTTTTTGAGTCATTGAATATACAAGATGAAAATATCAAATTCACTATGTACTGTGATATGACTACGGTCCCTTTTTTAGATGTTCAGGTACAGAGAGTACAGAATTGCCTCCATAGCGACTTGTACATAAAACCTACTGACCGTAACAACCTATTGACTTACTCAAGCTTTCATCCAATCCATCTAAAGAATGGGTTACCATTCAGTCAACTGTTAAGGGTAAAAAGGATAGTATCACAAGAAGATAAAGTGATGACAGGTTTAGATTTTATGGCCAAAAAATTCATAGAGAGAGGCTATCCCACACATATAGTCGACAATCAACGACAGAAGGTTAACAATCTTTCCCGACAAGAAACTCTTTCGGGCGCAGGGGCCAGAGATAAAGTAGAAAGGATCACGTTGGTGACGCCATATACTCCATTCAACAGAGATATAAGACAGGTTATATTGAAGCATTGGCAACTTTTTCAGGGGGATGCTCAATTACCCCCGATATTCCAACAGCCTCCACTTTTTGCATATCAGAGGGCCTCGAACCTGAGGGACATGATAGTAAGGTCAGATATTGGCAGTTCAAAGAAACAAACCAGATTCTTTTCAGAACCCAAAAAGTAACAGTGTGATCAAGGGGGAATATTTTGTTCATCCCAGATAAGGCAAAACATTTTATGTTAAAGAATTTTTCACATGCAACTCAGACTTTGTCGTATATGGTCTTAAGTGTCCCTGTGGACTCCTGTATATGGGGGAGACCATCAGGCCAGTGAAAGAGCGGATAGGGGAGCATAAAAGGAGCATTAGGACAGCATTACAACACAACAAAGTGGAGGCTCCAGTACCCAGGCATTTTAAAACACATGGTCATAATGTAAACCAACTAAGGTTTCAAGTCTTGGACAGAATCCCACCTCTACGCAGAGGGGGAGATAGACAGAAGCTCTTATTGCAGAGAGAAACAAAATGGATAAGTACCTTGGAGACTTTGTCACCATTAGGACTTAATGAAGACTATGACCTTAAACATTTCTTATGACATTTTTCTTGTATTTATTGTCTGCTCTATGATTTTGTGCTCCCTACACAGTTCTGGTCCGGTGTCCTTTCCTGCCAACATTTTGACCCTTTTGGGTCCGCTACCTGCCATCAGCACAGGGTCCCCCACACGCGGGACCCGGGGGCACGGTGGGGCATTGCGAGACAGGTGAGTTGCATACTTGGTTTTTACTATTTTTTCTTAAGTTTTTTTCAAAAAAGTTTCATATAATTCCCTTTTTGACTTATCTTTTCTTGATTATTTTTTCTTGATTTTTTTCCTTTTTTTCCTTTTTCTTGTTTTTTACCTTTTTTCTTCTTTCTTGTTTTTTGAAATAAGTTTTTTCTAATAATTCGTACAAGATATAGATAATTTATTTCCTTCTTTCTTTCCTATATATAGCTGGTTACTCAACTGGTTTATAGCTACAGATACTCTTTCCCTCTTGATCATCTGTTACAGGTGAGCTTTATAATAACTATACATCAGTTAGACAGATTAACTTTGGAATATTAATAATTTCTTGTTCCTATTTATTATTTTTTGGTGTATTATCCTTTAGATTATTGTATATTACTTGTTTTTTCGTTTAGTTCACTTTATATTCATAATTATGTATAACATAGACTTTTTTTTTTTAATTCTTTATTTTTGTGGGTTTGCAAGTCAAGATAATCAATTACAGCATGTGCTCAGAGAGATAAAGTGTAACATTTTACATACTAGATCATCATTACATGTTATAAAGTTGCACATGTGCGTCGTCTACCCGTTTTTGTTTTGTGAGTCAGGCTAATCCTCCTCTTGTCTGTATAGAAGAAATACAGCAATATGTCTGGGAGGGTTTGGGCGTTAAGCTTAGTGTGCCCTGCAGATTGGTTCAGGGTGTCGTGCCTTGCCTGGGGCAAGTACGGTAGGGGGTTGGGGAGGTGTAATCGGTATGGCCTGTGAATGCTCCTGCCCTTGTGTGGGCCCTTAGGTCGGTCGGAGTTTTCCAGGTGGGTCGCTTACCCCTTGGTGTGAAGGTATAGACTAGTTGTTATTAAGACCCTACTCTGTCTTCGTAAGGGTGGGGGAGGGGGGGGGGTAATTGAGTAGGACATGTCTTGGGCAGTCCGCTTACGGAGCCAGGGTGGAGTTGGAATCCCTTAATCTGAGCTGTGAGTGTCTAGCTAATGTGATTATGAGTGTTGGAGTGAGTATCAACGTAACGAGAAGTCATGCATACATGCATATAAACTGGTGTAAATAATGGGCCTAAGAGGCCTTGAACTGGGAGTTGTAATCTCCCCGACAAAGTACATTATATAAAGTTGTAGGGGTGAGTGTCCGATCATCTCAGGTTTGCTGGTCCGTTCCCCTGGGTGCAAAGGGAGTAACTTCCGCGATGTTCCACGGTGGGCAGGCTTCTGTGTTCATCACAGCTATCGGGATGCCCATCGATTGGAAGAAAGGTGATGCTTCCGAAGCACTCAGTAAGAGGTGTGTCTTTCCATCATGTTCCGCCATCAGTCTGTGGGGACCCCATTTATAAGGAATAGAGTTATCACGTAGGTGTTGCGTAATGTGGCGGAAAGTTCTGCGCCACGAGAGGGTATGTCTCGACAGGTCCCTGTATAGTGTCAAGCTTGCTCCTTCAAAAGTGATTGGGGGGGAACCCCGTGCTGCTCCCATAAGGGCCCCTCTGTCAGAGTCCCGAACCAGTTTAAGCAGTACATCCTTTGGGGCATCTTGTGGTGCCTTTGTGGCCTTAGGGAGTCGAAAGCAAGAGTCAATTCCAGCCTGTTTAGCCTGTTTTGGTGATAACAGTGTGGCTATCAGCCTTCTGCAGTAGTGAGGCAGTTCCATATTATTGATGGTTTCCGGTACCCCTCTAATACGCACATTGCGCGCTTTTGCTTTATCCTCCATGCCTGCTAGCTGGGCTGCTAGTGTAGTGCATTGTTTCTGTAGGGATCCCAGAGTTGCATCTGTGGCCGTTTGCGCCACCCTAGTGCTTCTGAGCATCTCCTCTGTTGAGGTTACGCGGCCTGCAAGGGTGTTTACCTCTCCTCTAATCAGTGCCATATCGGCGTCAAACATCGCCCTGATTTCTATCATCATAGCCTTTATATCGGCTTTCGTTGATGGTGCTAGGTCGCCAAGGTCTGGTGGCTGTTGGGGCTTAGGTCGTACCTTAGACTGTACAGGGTCCGGTAGGCTGTCATCGTCCGAGGACTGCGAGGTAAAGGCCTCAGCCGGCGCCATCTTGGCTGACTCGTGTCGCTGAGTCGGACGCATAAAAGCGCCTATATCTCTGGATCCGGAGCTCAGCTCCGCTCTGTGCTTTTTCGTTTTTTTCCCCATGGTCTAGGGTATGCAGGGGGACTTTTTCTCTGGACCCCGTTGCAGATTTAGCCTCCGTTTTGGCTGTGTTATTGGGTCGGCCGTCGGAGCTGCGGTAAGCTGCGACCGTCTCGCTCAGGCGCTGGCTCCGCCCCCCTCTAACATAGACTTTTTAGTATAATGGTCCTTTGGCAGTCTCCTCTCTTTATAAGCATTATGACCACTCCTCAGGTTTCTTATATTGCATATGTACAAATTGTTTTTGTAGTATCTTTTACTACACATTGATTAGTAAGGTTTTACTTCCATTTGATTTCTCTTTATTCTGTTAATATGTAATATGTATGTGAACAATAAAGTTTAGTTTAATACGTATGACGCAGCGACGTCAGAAGGCGGAAGTAGGTCCACGGAGTGGTCGCGGCTGAATTTGCCGCTCAACTAGGATATTTAAATTGACATGTCTGTACTTCGGCAGGACGGAGAGGAACAGGGGCCATCGAAGGGACAGGAACGTCCCGAGCGCGCAGCCCGTTTCAAGGATTGCTCACTCTAAGGATCATTGAGTGACCTGCCATATCGACCAGATTCTGCAGAGAATAGATGATTGACTGTCTTTTCACCAAACAACAACTATCATTTTCACCCTCATCTGGTATACACTACTTACAGACCTCAGCATCCTCCTACTGTGCATGCTTTAAAGCAACATCTATATCGGTGAGATCCATCCATACAAAAATGAATTGTATAGTGCACTATATTTTGGACTATTAGTCTTCAGGACTGTATCATATATATTTTTTCTTTTTTTCTTTTTTCTTTTCTTTTCTTTTTTCTTATATTTTTCTATTTTTTCATTTTTCCATTTTTCAGATTTTTTGCATTTTTTGGATTTTTTCCATTTTTTGGATCATCACCCATTGTAAATACACACACAGCTCATGAACTTTAGCACAGGGAGGATTTTGGGTGTATATATGTATATAATCTATGTATATAGGATGAAATGAGTGTCATTATAATTAACTTCATGAATTTATCCAATAATCATTACAATAAATATTTTTGCAAGTAAATACAGGATTAGATTTTACTATAATCGCTTTGAGTGCGGTATTCATAATTGTTTGTGATTTAGATTAGGAGGTTGTTGTGGGGTTAAACCTCGAATACCTGCACCTTGCATAATTGAGTGCCAGCACATATTGTGTTTTTGACTTGGCTTGTGTTATATTGACTATTCTGATTTCTGGTATCCTGACTCGTTTTCTCTTTTTTTCCTGTTTTCTGGTTTCCTGACTCGGCTACTCCTTATGGTTATCCTGCTCTCTGGTTTTCCTTGATTTTTGCTATACCTCAAGTGTTCTATTTACGTTAAACCCAGCCATTCTAAGGTCCGGTAATACACTTTCTAATAAGGGTTATATTGTGCGTGTTGGGGTCACTTGTCGGAACATTTATGACATGCCATTATGTTCTAAATAAAAGGAAATTTTAATTATCATAGACAGCTTTGCAGTGTGAGCATGTGACCCAGGTATTAATAGATAGTGATAGGCCATTTTTAGTGGCCCCAGACTGGCTTATGAGCTGAGCTGTATGTAGTGCCAAAACCAAGCGGTGCATAAAGCTCTTTAAATAGGCATTTAAATGCCTATAGCTAAATCATAGTGTGAGCAGACTTAAATTACTACTCACACCAGGGAGACCCAGATACCTATTGACACCTGGTGCTCTCCTCTGCCAGCTGGGATCCCATTTAATGCCCAAGGCTGACCAATGAGCTGTATACAGCCATTTAAATGCATTGAAAACACTGTGGTTGAGCAATTGCACTCAACCACAGTGATTCTCTTCTTGCAACTCCCCACGGGTTTGAACAAACTCTGTTGTGCCAATTGTGATTGGTGCTGCGCTTTGCCAGCTTTTCAGCACTGATCACAGTATAACCTGCTGGGAAAACATGCATTATTCATTATTACAGGTAATGTAATAATGAAAAGACCAAAGAAAAAAGTTACATGTGCTCTTCCCAAATCCCTATGTAATTTTTTAAAAAATATGCAGGTTATTTAGTTGCTCCAATGGCCATGAGAGGGTCATTGGAGCAACTAAATAACCTCCATTTGTTTAAATATCCATAGGAATTTGGGAAGAGCGCAGGTAACTTTTTCACTTTGGTTTTTACTGTATTGGGGCTGATGTGTACTGTGGTCGTTTGCTTGCACCCAAGAGTAGTGGGAGTTCGAGCGCAGGACCTGTTTTTCCTGTATTTGTAATATATAATAGAGCCTGTAGATGGCTGCAACATACCACTCTCTACTGTTATGACTGGGAAACCCATCTGTTACATAGTTGTCTAGGTTAAAAAAAGACTGAAGTCCATCAAGTTCAACCGTAAAGCACATTCGTGCATTATCCTGTTGATGCAATAGAAGGCTAGAAACCCAACTGTAACCATTTCCAATTATGTCACAAAAAGGGAAAACAAATCATTCTGGACTCCATAATGGTAATCAGATTTCTCCTTGGATCGACAACCTGTTCATATACATATCAATTATATCCTTAAATATTTTGTTTACGCAAAAATGCATACAAGCCTTTTTTAAGTGTCTATAGAATCTAATAGCCAGTGGCGTACATACCGCAGTCGCAGGGATCGCAGCTGCGACCGGGCCCATCACTCCAGGGGGCCCGGCCGCCCTGCGGACCCCCGTGACTGGGTACCAGTTACCACGTTTTGCGGCCCCGGCCCGCGCAACAAACCACCGGAGCCGCATGTTAAAGGGTCCATCGGGTGGCCCATGCTTTCTGGGTTACCCAATGGATATGGATTGTCAGGAGGCCCGGTCAGCGCTGGGCGCTTTAACAGCGCGACCGGGCCCCCTGTGATGACATCACTGCTGGGAGGAAGTGACTACCTGGTCACTCCTCCCAGCTAACACAGAGAGCCGCGCGGGAGGAAGGAGGAGGGAGTCAGAGTGGGAACTCTGACTCCCATCAGGCTGAGCCACCACTGGACCCCAGGGAAAGTCACAAAAGGTAGGAAACATTTTGTGTATGTGTGTCTCTGCATGTGTGTATGTATGTCTATGTCTCTGTATTTGTGTGTATCTGTATGTATGTGTCTGTGTCTCTGTATATATGTATCTCTGTATGTGTGTGTGTGTCTCTGTATGTGTGTGTGGCTGTATGTGTGTCTCTGCATGTATGTGTCTGTCCGGGGGGGTGTGTCTCTCTGTGTGTATGTGCCTGTCGGGGGTGTTTGTGTCTGTATGTATGTCGGGGGGGCCCACGGTCAGGGGGGAGAGGGTCGGGGTAGAGGGGAGGGAGAGGAGGGCCACTGATCAGTTCTGCACTGGGGCCCCATGGATTGTGTGTACGCCACTGCTAATAGCACAACCTCTTTAGGTAGAGAATTCCATATCTTTCTTGTTCTTATTGTAATGAACCTTTTCCTCTGCTGTAAGTGAAAACTCTTTTCTTAAAGTCTCAATGGGTGACCTATTGTCTGCTGTATATTACTGCTAATGAACAGGTTAGCAGATTGTATTTGTACTGATTTGTACTGACCCTGTATATATTAGTATAGTGCTATCATAACCCTCTAAGGCGCATTTTTTTCTAAAGAAAACAATTCCAGTTTTTCTAGCCTTTCCTCATTAGTAAGGTTTTCCATCCCACTTATTAGATTTTTAGCTCACCTCTGCACTGTTTCTATTTCTTCAATATCCTTCTTGAAAACTGGTGCCCAAAATGCACGGTATATTCAAGGTGGTGTCTTACTATTGATTTGTAAAGAGGCAAAATTATATTTGGATCACATGAATCAAAACCTCTTTTTTTTGTTTCCTGTACCAAAGGCTGAAATCTGTATTCTTACCTTCACGCACACCACACGGAAACAGCTTCTGAATCGCCAAGACCTAGGCTATTACACCATCCATTCCTGCACTTTCAGAGTCTTCTTCATCATGATGGGTGCATTGAACTCACGCTTTCACTCACATAGTAAATACCTCATTAAGTCCAGTACTGTACTTTGCATCCATAAGATATAGAATTTTTTAAATTTTATTATTACCCTTACCCACATGTTAGTGGGTAGGTTAGTCAGACACTTGTTATCCACTCTAATCCTCATTCGACCACAGTCATGCTAGAATTTCACCATGTTTCTGTTTAGTAGGTACTTTTGAATATTTTGATAAGGGATGCACCCTTCACGTAGAGGCCGGGTGCGGTGTTCATGCTTTTTGGAGTGGAAATCATCAGACACCTAGCAACCCCCTGCAATGGGTTTATGTTGACCAGAAAGCCAGTCCCCCCCGATTGCCTATACTCCCAGCAGTATGATATTTTACATCCAGATAACATTTTCCAAGCCTTCTGAAAGCTTCATAGCTTTACTTCCTCACTCCTCACCCAAACTCAAATTTTACTGATGATCATGCACGGGCCCGCACTCAGTGCCCAAAGAGCGTGAGATCAGTTGTTTTTTTTTGAATTCTTTATTTTTGCACACGATAGGCAATGCAAGAATAATACGACTTGGAGGCTTGCGCAGAAGCCAAAATATAAAAGAGCATACTTATAAACATAAAAATTAACATCGGCCCCTATGACAAGCCACTTTATAGATTCCATAAAATTTGCTCCCCATCGAGGATTTTATGTTTTTATATGGCTACATCACTTAAATTCCCAATTTTACGTACGATAGGCATAGCAAGAACAATACAACTGTAAGGCTCGCACAGGAGCCTAAATGCTAGAAATCAGACTTGAAAACACGAAATATGACATAATATGCCCAAAAGACAAGCCTCTTAATGAATGCTATTCCTCTCGCCTCCCATCGATGATATTGTATCTTTTAGTCAGGCCCTGCATCCTGAGAAGGAGCCCTAACTCCATCCATGTCAGGGTGTACTTTAGGCATCCTCAATTCTCCGTCAGTATACTCATGCCTGAGTGAGGAAAATAAATAATGCCACCATAGACTGAGACAATGTTAGAAATAAAGAGGTAAAAAGGTGGAGAAAACGTGAAAAAGAAAGATAGGGAAAGAAAAGAAAAGATAAGGCGAGGAAGAGGGGTTAAGAAGACGAGAAAGATGTGATTATGAAGGGTAGGGAGGATGGGATGGGCGGTGAGGCGAACAAGGCTGAGGTATTTCATTCCGACTCTGACCATGCAGTGTCGGGTCCCGATTTAAACCATATATTCGACCCATCAATCGTTACCGGAGCCCATTACACTATTGTCCCATGGTTCCCAAACCCTCTGGAAAGTTACGGTTGTTCCTCTTAGTCTAGAAGTCAGATCTTCCATGATTCTGCTTTCCTTTATCCTAGAGATCACCCCCCCAAACTCCGGGCCTCCAGGTGACAGCCACGCCGTTGCCACAGCTCTGCGTGCACTTAAAGTTATCGCCCGTACCAGTTTCTGCTCTCTTCTCGTCCATCCCTCAATAGATCTATTTAGAGATCAGTTTTATTTGTATAATATATATGATCAATAATAGTTAATGGATTGCTATTCAACATGGCTATGGGCCAAGACTATGGCAAGATATACAATTCCCCATTAAACCAATCTGAAACCATGTGAGACATTAGTGTGTTCATTTAAGTGGGATTTGTGTTGTGAAAATATACGAATGTCCCTGACCCACTTTTTACCACCCCTCCTTAATGTTTGGATTCAGCAGACGTTAATGCACCACACACAACACAAATACAATTGGATATTTTTATATGCTCTTATATTACTCAGTGTTTAAATGTTGTAAGCACCATAATTCCCTTTAATTTTGAATGCTCACAGAGTTAGGTGGTCGAGTTCAGTGCCCACAGCTAGAAGGGCTGGAAATGCCAAATGGGCATAAGCTGAGGACCCTCTCTAAATCTTTGCTCCGGGCTTAGGTGATCTAACAACTCACTCCTGCTTTAGCATAACCTTACAGTCGAGTGGTATGCTCATGGCAGCTGACACATTATGCTCTCATTATTCCCTCTGCCCCATCCCACTCCCTAGACTTGTGGATAGTCACTCTCTGACCCAAGTCCATATAACTGGCATATGAGCTCACACTTTAATTACACAATGCTAGCATATTGGGCACCTCTATATGGGAGCCAACGTACACTTATATGGTGGGCTGTGTACAATCGCATTTGGCTGACCATAATTAATTTCATCCGCAATGGGGGTCTATGATGGGGAGTGGGTCGGAGTTTAAAACTTAGCACCTTTTATTGAGCAAGAACAACTTGTAAATGAACCTCTTTGGTGGTCATGCATGAAAATCCCTATAAAGTAATGTGGGAGCCGGGGGGGGGGGGCAGAGCTAACTGGCAAGCTGACAAGACGCATGGTGCCTGAGCTCCGACTAAAACACAGAAAAACAGATACTCAGTCAACACGATACTCAGTCAACTAATCTCACCACGACACAAAACAAACTGTGGGAGACCCGCTGCGATATGGGGAAACATTCAAGGAAATCCCGGGGGCCGAACACAGGACATACCAGCGACATCGGACAACTCATGTCCCAGGCATGCAGGCCCAAGATGGCGGACGCCTTTCAGAACCTAGGGATGGAGTCACTCTCTGCCTTACAGGATGACTACCTGAGTGATGTGCCGACACCCCAAAGGAGGCACCAGACTGCGCAACCACGGAAAACGAAACCCCCACTGGCTACTAAGGTTGATCTATCAGGCATGGTGACTGACCTTAAGGCCTTCTTCACAGCAGAACTAGCAGGTCTTTAGATTGAGCTGGACACTCTTACAGACCGAATAAGGGCCACGGAAGAAGAGGTTTGGGACCTGAAGGCCCAACAGGACGACATAGCTAAGCAGACACAGGAGCTGGTAGCCACATGCACACAGTTAAACGTACGAGTGAGACAGCTGGAGGATATGGCAAGACAGAGGAGCCTAAAGTTGAGGGGGATCCCTGACAATATAACCGCAGACAAACTACCACACTTTATTAAGAGGCTGCTCCTGGCTGTCCTACCGCCCAAACAGGCCAAAGGACTGACTCTAGACAGCCTATTCCGTCTACCGGGACACCCACGCAATAACCCAGACTCAGCAAGAGATGTAATAATGAGCTTTAAATCCCGTTCAGATAAAGAAAGCTTCCTCCACTCCATCAGGGGACAAACCCAGTACGCATTTGAAGACTACACCTTTAACTTCTAACAGACACTACAGTGGAGCGCATCTCTGAAGGAAACCACAATGCAGCTGAGAGCAGAGGACATACAGTATACCCAAGAACACTCATCGCCGAATGGGAAGGGCACAGCCACTGGCTGACCTCGCTGACAGAAGCGGCGCAATTCTTGCAAGCACTGGGCACCCACCCAACTACAGGAGCCAAGACAGGTCCCGCACATCGGTGGGACTTTGGCCAACATCACGACATTCACCCCATTGGGACTGACAGCCCCAGTATGAAGAGGCACAATGAAGCTTCCCAATGCCTAATGAGGAAGTGATAATGCCAGACACAAAGAACTCAAAACTCCATTATGTTACAATGAGTTGTGTCTTGTTATCCCTTGTATGCTTTCTGCTTATCTTGCTATCCAAGAATGCCCACAGATATTTTGCACTCGACACACAGACCACATTGCACACCGCCATTGTAGACCCCTGCACCTGGCGTTCAAACCTACAGAGCACCAAGGCAACACCATAGCGCCAAAGTTGCAATAGAAAAGCAAGTATACTGCAAAGAGACTAACAACCCCCACCCCCAGACTCCGGGGTCAAACCATGTTAACTCCCATTAATGCCTCAGGCCGCCCTAGCATACACACATTACTAGAACACAGATCAACCCGGAGACACGCAAACTGCACCCAGGTCCTAGCCTCACAACACAATAGAATGGAAGGGTTGCATCCATAATCTTAACTACTCACCTGCAAGCGCAAGGTGGCTTAGGCAACATTTCACCTTGTATTTTACTACACTTCTGTTACGTAATACTAGGTTCAAAACTTGAATTTATTAATACAAAAATGTGCAAACACAACATGCCATAACCTTTGTTTGCTTATATCAAATGAGCCTGGGAATGCTGTTGTGGCAATGCAGGCACTGTTGTACTCACCTGCATTTCAAAAATACAAAATAAATCAATTTAAAAAAAATTCAAAAGTAATGTGGGAGCCAACTCTGTAGCACTGTGAATTTTGTTAAGCAATTGACACACATAAAATAAATGCACAATTTTTTTTCTCTTCTCTCTATTTCTTTGTTTTATAACTATCGCCCAATATCATTGCTCCATGTATTGTAAAAAATCTTGGAAGAATGCGTCCATGTGCAACTATGTGAGTATTGCCAAAAATCAAACTATCTGACCCCTGATCAATCAGGCTTTCGCCCAAATCACTCAACTACAACTGCCCTCTTATAAGTTTGCAATAACATCCAAACTGGCATGGAACAAGGAGACTTAACTGGAGCTATTTTCCTTGATTTTTTCAAGGCCTTTGACACAGTAGACAACGACATTCTACTGCACAAACTAAAAAACTCAGGTATTGGTAACAGTCTGCTAACCTGGTTTCGATCATATGTATTGGATCGATCACAATATGTGTCCATTCCTGACAGCGACTCCCTCCCTCTCTCAGTCACATGTGGTGTTCACCAAGGTTCTATTCTCGGCCCCCTACTATTCACAATATTCATAAATGATCTGCCTAATGTCTTGAAAGCCTCAAATGTACACATGTACGCTGACGACACAGTAATCTATGTAAGCAAATCCGATCTACCGCAGCTGAGGCTCCAAGAACAGTTCTCAGATGTAGAAAAGTGGATCATAAAAAACAAACTTTTTTTGTCACAATGATTTTTTAAAACTGTTACAATGATATTTGGAACAGTACCTAAATAACAAAAATTACAACATTCCCATCTATGCATCAAAACAATATCAAATAACACACTGACCGCAGTCCACTCTTTCAAATACTTGGGTATGTTGTTAGACCCCAATCTATGTTTTGACCTCCACATAGAAATACCTACATCTAAACTTTATCCTAAGCCCCACAGCAAAGGAAAAGATTGTACAGTAAATGCTGATGCCAATCATTGCTTATGTGGATATAGGATATGCACCTGCACCGCAAACCCACCTTAATAAACTTACTACATTGTATAACTCGTTCTGCTGCTTTGTGCTACAGTGTAATTACATGACCCACCATTGTGACATGTTAAAATAGCTAATCTGGCTGTCGCTGGAATCCAGACTCACCCTCTTTCTTTCCAGCCTTGTGTTTAAGAGCTTTAACTTGAAAAATCTTTTACTAATCTACAAAAGCGAATGAAAAAAACTGCTAAATAGATTAAAATGTTGTCCTGAGTTTAAAAATACCCAGTGTTTACATGCTTTTTTGCAATTTATAGGGCTATAGGTACAAGTACGATATTGCGGTTTCAAAACATACATTTTTTTTTCAATAGTGACATTGTAACACTATTATCTGTCATAAATCTCTGAATAACACCCACATGTACATATTCTTTTTAAAGTAGACAAAGTAGCCATTTAGTCGCAAACACTGGCCAAAGTTAGCGTTCATATTTGTTTGTGTGTGAAAAAAAGTAAAAAATTAAATTGAACGCTAATTGTGGCCAGCGTTTGTGGCTACTAAAATAGACTGGACATACCCCATTTGCAATACCTTGGGTTGTCTTCTTTTGCAAATGGTATGCCATCATGGGGGTAATTCTCATTCTTGGGCTACCATACGCTCTCAAAGGCAACGTAACCAACCTGGCTATTTTCAATGTAAAAATATTTGACCCATATATTTGACCCTGTAACTTTCAAAAACGCTATAAAACCTGTACATGGGGGGGTACTGTTATATTCGGGAGACTTTGCTGAACACAAATAATAGTGTTTCAAAACAGGAAAACGTATCACAACAATTATATCATCAGTAAAAGTGCTGTTTGTGTGTGAAAAATGCAAAAAAAGTCATTTTCACTGACAATAGCATCGCTGTGATACGTTTTACTGTTTTGAATCACTAATATTTGTGTTCAGCGAAGTCTCCCGAGCAGGGCCGGATTAACATAGGGGCTGATGGAGCTGCAGCTCCAGGCCCAGGCCCATGGAATAGGCCCATTGATTTACATTTTTTTTTTTCACACACTGCTCTTAGGGATTCCACCTGGCTTTTATTTTATTGGTACAGCCAGTATTTGAGGCTGCCTGGCTAGTGACAATATTGCAGTGATACTGGCAATATAAATGCTGGTATTTTTCTCAGTATAAATGGAAATTACTATGCAATACCAGCACTGGCCAGTAGGGGTCGCTGCATGTGGAGACAGGCAGGTATAGGAAGTTCCAGCATATTCCTCCCTGCCTATCTATACTCACTGATCTGCAGGGGTGCAGCTACAGAGAGTCCAGACAGCAACTCCCACCCTGCAGAGACAGCCTACAGCTCAGGGAAGTAAGGGATGGGGGGAAAGGCAGCAGGGAGACATACACTGAGACACTAAGGGACATTGGGAGACATTATGGTAGACACTGAGACACTAAGGGACATTGGGAGACATTATGACACAGACACATGGGGACACAGTGTCCCCATGTCTCCCAGCCAGTGTTCCTGGTGTCTCAGTGCCTCTAGTCTTCCAGTGACCACTAGTCTCCCAGTGCCCCCAGTCTGCCAGTGTCTCACTGTCCCCATGTCTCCTAGTGCCTCCATGTCTCTCAGTGCCTCAAGTGTCACAATGTCACCAAGCTAGTGTCCCTAGTGTCTGTGGCCCTGGTGTCTGTGTCCCCATGTCTCCCAGTGCCCCCATGTCTCAATGTCCCCATGTCCCCCAGCCAGTGTCTCTAGTATCTTTGTCCCTGGTGTCTGTGTCCCCATGTCTTCAAGTGTCCCCTATTTTCCCATTGTCCCCATGTGTCCCAGCCAGAGTCCCCTAGTCTCCCAGTGTCACTGGTGTCTCCGTGTCTCTAGGTCTCCCCGTGTCCCCAGGTCTCCCCGTCTTCCTAGTGTCCTAGTGACATGGGGACCCTGGGATACATGGGGACACAGGGAGACATAGGGCATTGAGACACTGATACATAGGGAAGGCAAAAAAGGAGGCCTGGGGACACGACACTTGGGACACTGGGAGACATGGGGCACTGAGACACTGATACATAGGAACACTGAGGACTGGAGTAATCGACATATGGGGGCACTGGGAGGAATCCATCTTTACAGCAGATTTAAACTAAATAGTTTTTTGGTGATTTTACAGCATTTTCTCTTATGTCACTCCTTGTGATTTACATCATGTGATGTCACCCATACATATTTAATTATGCAAATTGTTTTTACAAGAAAGGTGGCAACCCTAACTACTTTTCACATACTCTTACTTAAGTATGGAAACTTAAGAGGGATGTAAACTTGTGTGGACTAGCTGACAATGAATATAGTTAAAGGGACACTATAGTCACCAGAACAACTACAGCTTATTGAATTTGTTCTGGTGAGTAGAATCATTACCATCAGGCCTTTTGCTGTAAGCACGGTCTTTTCAGAGAAAATGCTGTGTTTACATTACATCCTAGTGACTTCACTGGCCACTCCTTAGATGACTGTTAGAGATCCTTCCTGGGTCACAGCTGCCTAAAATGCATCCAAACATTCAGTGTCTCCTCCCTCCTTCCTCATAGACATTCATTAATTAAATTCATCTATATAAGGAGATGCTGATTGGCCAGGGCTGTGTTTGAATCATGCTGGCTCTGACCCTGATCTGCCTCTTTGTCAGTCTCAGCCAATCCTTTGGGGAAGCACTGTGATTGGATCAGGCCACCACTTCTAATGATGTCAGCAGACTGCTTGTTTTTATGAGTCTAACAGCATGCAGAGTTACAGCTTCAGGCTTGAATATAGTAGGATTTTGCTATATTTATGGAGGCATGAGGGGCCCAGGGGGCTAGATGGTGGTGTTAACACTATAGGGTCATGAATTCATGCTTGTGGTAATGCTGACTTTGGTCTCTCTAACACGGTGGCATGTTCCCTTTCTTCTACACTCACTACATACAGCTTTTCTCTGTCCCGGACCATATACCAGGAGCTTCTGCCTGCTAGTAAGAAGGTAAGGAGACAAGTGGACCAGCGAGTGCTAGGAGACAGTCCTTAGAAAGCGTTGAGTGAGCGCATCATTAGATGCATTTATGCCAAGCTCAAGGTGCTGTCTGCATAGTATGCCCTTAGTTGGCCAGCTGCATGATTGGCAGGCAGCCTGACATGCATTCATGCCAGGCTGGTCTTCTAATTCTTTGAGCAGACATGTCCTCTTTTTGGGCATGTTCGCCCCTTTTGGCAGGTTATGTGATTTGTGTCAGTGGCACACCCTTTTACCATGCCCATTGACTTCCTACTTGACTGGACACTGGTGTTAGGGGTTATGGATTTACTTGAAAGATGAAAACATAAATTAGTGAGAGATTAGCCTAGGGTATGTGTTTTCTTATAGCTGCTGTTTTCTTTCTCTCCAGCACCATCTCCATCAGATACATGATGCTTGGGAGTGTTTTACTGTTTTTGGTCGATATGATTCTGTAATTAGGCCCGTCATAATTGTCAGCACCAGGCCCACTGGGCTCTTAATCTGGCCCTGCTCCCGAGTAAAACAGTACCCTCATGTACAGGTTTTAGGGTGTCATAGAAAGTTACAGGGTAAAAGATAGTGCTAGCAAATTAAATTCTCTGGACTTTCGGCCTGGGTTGGCAGACAGGTCCCTCAAATTGCAATCAATAAAATTACTTAATTATGTAAAAATATTACATAAATACGCACGTATAATTTAAATATATATGCATATTTATATATTTGAAGTCTATGTGTATATTTATATAATTATTTATGTAATTTTGTATATGGACATATGTATATTTCGTATTATTTTTATTTTATATATACATAGATATATATACAATTTCATTCTGAGTGTATTTTGATATATATATATAGATACAATATATATAGTTATTATATATTATATATATATATATATATATGTATGTTTTATATATATATATATATACACATATACACATGTGTAATTTAATTATAAGTGTATTTTTATATTAATATATGTACATATTAATATAAAATTACACTTAGTATGATATTATATATATGACATATAGACATATATATTATAAAGATATAATATGTCTATATATCATATATATACACATATATAATTATTATTATTTTTTATTAACATTAACTTTTATTTTTTTTATTTTCCACTAGCAGGGAGACTGCCTGTCAGCACAGGCAGTCCCCCTGCAGGCAGACACATGGACACCCAGGGGTCCTAGTCCACCATGGGGAGACTGTCTGGGCTGCAGGCAGTCTCCTCACACCGGGAGCACCGCTGATCGCCGCCGGGGGAACGACGGCAATCGGGTAAGTACATTACACCGTTAGGATGGTTCAGGACCATCATCGGTCGGCAACGCTAAAATGCAGATGACGGTCCTGAACCATCCTCGGTCCTGAAGAGGTTAAGAGATCCCTCTCTACACATCTCAAAACATAATGCACCTGTCATGGTTCAAAGTTAATTGATGTAATACAAGTTTCCATAGATGGAACAATATGACTGTCTCCTGAATTGGACAGATAGCTATTATATGTATGGGATGACTCCTCTGTTAAAAGGACACGATAGGCACCCAGACCACTTCAGATCATTGAAGTGGTCTGGGTGCATTGTCCCAGCACCCTTAATCCTGACCAGGTAATTATTGCAGTTTTTAACAAACTGCAATAATTACCAGCTATGGCTAACGCCTCCTCTAGTGGCTGTCTACCATTCTCTACTAGCCTGTGTTGTAAGTTCCGTAGTTCTTTTCTACTTCCCACCAATTTCTTCTTCCCTTCTCAGTCAGGGCCAGTGGTCCTTCCTTCCTTCCCACACTATCTTCATTCACTATAACTTCTACTCTCCCTGGCTCCTTCGTGATTTCTTCAAATGCAATTCGTTGCACTACTCATAATGCCTCTTAATACCAAATGTGACTCTATCAATGCAAAGGTCTCAATAACCCCACTAAGTGACATACCCTCATCCGATAGGCTCATAGACAACAGGAAGATATTTTATTGGTAGAGGAAACGCACTTTAGAATAAATCGATTATTTCCTTTGACAAAAAAATATATATAAAGTGTTTATTAGCTAACTCCTATGACACAAAATCAAACGGTGTAACAGTCATCCTGCGATCCTCCTGTCCTGTAACCGACAAATTGGCAATCACAAACATCCAGAGACGCTATGTGACCGGCAAGATAAGGACAGTCAGTTTTGCATTTTGCTCCTTATATGCACCAATGACCTCTGACCAAACGTTGTGGCCTACATTCTTTGTTCATCATTCCTCTCTATCTACCACACACACTATTATAAGAGGAGATTGCAATGAAGTACACTCCCCAGACAAGAGCACATCGAGTCAGGGGCGATAGCATCCATCTAAGAATGAGGTCCTGTTTTCCCAATTTTTTGCATCCTATAATTGCCTGGATATATGGAGGGCACAATACTCCTCAACAAGGGACTTCACCTTTTATTCTCACCCCATATAACTCGTACTACTATATAGACCACTTTTTAATTTCTACAAATTTGTTTGCATGGATCAAAAAAATCAATGATAAGCTCTATCCCCTAGTCTGACCATGCTGACATACCTAAAGTCTCACAATTCCCAACTTGAAATGCCCTTGGACGTGAAGACGTAATCCTCTTTCGATACATAAGTTAGTTGCCGAGGTTATTTCCAGGAAGATTATTGAATATTTTGACACAAATGCCCCGTCGGGCTCCTCATCGATTACCTTATAGGCAGTGTGAAGAAATCCCTCTCTATGCACCCTAGTTCTCCCTTATTCATTCGGTAGATCTAACTACCGAATAAAGACCACCCCCCTGGCTCATTAAGCTTCAAGGCATTCGTCATTTGACCCCTCTATCTGTGTGGCCAGCGTTCGTACTACCGAACGCATCGTGGCTGAGAAAACCGCGGCCATCTTTTTTCAGCCGAACAAAGGCAGCGGGACTTGGTCGTCGAGTGTCTGGAACTAAAATCGGACACTCGACTTCCCGAACACCGGTCTCAACAGGCGAACGCTGGCTCTATATTTCCTGAATAGCTAGAAGAGCGCTATTCGGTACTTTTGTGCATTTGACTAAGGGGAACAATCGCTGCTGAGAGCCAGGGGAATCCATTCGGTATTTTATTTGGTTTTTACCCCTTTATTGAAGTGACCGGCAAAACCACCCAAACTCATGGAACTATTTTGGACAGCCAGCCCACGGTTTGCCGGTCACAGAAGACTTCCACCTTTTTTGAGAACCCCTGAACCGATCTGGGTGAAATTTGAATAAGTTGGTCACCCAGATCGGGGCTATCAGGGGACATATTATTTGTGGGGATACCTCATGTATAAAGGGATGTTCCAAATATTGGGGAAAATTGTGATTTTTCTGCCTGGAGATAATCAAGTTATTACTTTATCAGACCTGATTATCTCCAGGACTAGGGGAGGGAATTGTATGTGTGTGCTGGGTGTGTTTTATGATTTTACTGTAACGGATTGGTTAGACTGTGTCCCTCCCTGTGGAATGTCCCCTTGCATGGGGACTTGCATAAAAGCCTGTGTGTGGTCATTAAAGGCAGTTCTGTTCTACCCTTTTTTTTTTTTTTTTAATTCTTTATTTTTCACTCAATAGACGCAGCAAGTATTCATCAACTTTTTGGGCTTACGCAGAAGCCAATGTGAATTCAATTCTCATAAGCATAACATAGTGCAACAAATACGATCTACGCCCATTCCTTAAGAAACTATTGGTACCTGTCGTCTACAAAGGTTTTTTTTTTTTTTTTTTTGTGTGTGTCATATTATAGGTTATAGCAAGTACATGGCCAACTTAAATGCTTACGCAGAAGCCAATGGCAAGCAACACTGCCTTGGGCGCAAGAGGCGTATATCCATTACATATCGATAAGTCATGTTGAAATCGTTGGTGCCTTGCTACCCGTCTAGAGTTTTTGGATGAACTGTATGCTTTCTCTCAACGGGTGGAACAATTGCATAGAAACCTTCAGGCTTACGCAGAAGCCCGCTTAGAGATTTGTAAAAAGCTAAGATATATATATCAGGTAGGCCAAGCGAGATCTACCCGCGTTCCCCTCCGGTCGCTGCCCCATTAAGGGAGCTGTCACCTGTCTCACAGGCATATTGGCTATATTTGGGACCCATTCTACTACACTGCGTGTTATAGCGCTTTCTATGTATGGGTATCCCAGCACTTCTGACAGCTTGATTAAACCTATCGCGGAGAAACACTAATCTCTTGGCTATCAAGAGATAGAGAGAACGGAAAAGAGAGAAAAATAGATAGCAGGAAAAGGAACAGGAGACAAAAGTACAGTAGAAAGAGAAAAGTAAGAAGAGAAAAAGATCAGAGGAAAGGAAAAAGAAAAGAGAGAGGAAGGGGGAGGGGGGGAGCCCTCATTCCAACAGTAGCTGTTCTACCCTTCTTATTGACTTCGGCTGATGTTTGGGGATTCGTGTGCTTTATTAAGGGAATTATCTTATAAAGCTATTTGTATTAGTATACATTTCGTCTATTTCATCTACTGAACGAAGAGCTATACTCACTGATGCTCTGGCGGTTCGGGAGGAAACTACCGAATGAGGATTATATATACCAGGTTTCCTTACAGGCAGCATACAAAACGGTCATACGGGGTAAGCTAATTCATTTGGCATCGGCAGGCAAAAAAAAAAAAATGATTACAACAAATCAGAACACTATCGCCAAACAATATCGTATAGGATTCTTGCATAAACAAATTCCAACACCTGTCCTCTTCACTCAGCTATCAGCAGGGAGTCTCTAAAAATACTTACTCTTTTCGACACATCCAAAAGAAATTCTACTAGAAAGGGAATGCAGATTCCTTACTCACAAGACACCTGAAATAGAGTGGAATCCAAACGGATTTCCCAGACACACAGTCCAGAAGGCTGCGTTAGCAACTCTCCCAAAAAGATAGATGACACATTCCTACAATATTTTAGGGCCCTATATAAGCATATTCCATTGTCCCCTGAAAACATGGTAGAAAATCATATTCTCACCTCAAGTTTTTGAGACGTGTTCCGATGGCCGTGATCTCCCTCAATGCCAAAAAGGAGTTTGAACGCCTCCTTTGGCCCTTCTTGTTTACTTAAATACTTGCTAATTTTGATTTACCATTAGACTTCATAAATTTTCTCAAGGCTTTCCCCTCCTACCAAATATTTCTCCACCCACTTTTCCCATAATGAATGGCACGAGGCAAGGATGTCCTTTATCTCCCCTTCTGTTTACACTGTCCCTTGAACTCTTGTTGCAGGCAATATGATCCAGATGGGAAGTTATAGGGGTAAACATTAGAGGGGAGATCTTTAACGTAGTGGCCTACATCAACGATGTTCTCCTCACACTGATGAATCCTGAGGTCTCTATGGAGACTATTTGAAATATTTCAAAGGTATTCTAAGATTTTGGGTTATAAGATAAACCTAACGAAGTCTGAAATCTTACCAGTCAACATAGACACTGTAGAGCTGACTCACCTATGTAAGAAATTTCTGTTTTGCCTCTGAGTCCATTATCACTTTCCTGGGTTTTCAGCTTCCCAATGATATTTATTCACTCTATGACAAAAACTTTTATCCCATACTGCAAAAAGCACTTACGGACTTGACTCTTTGAGCACCTTGCTGGGCTGTGTAACCTGCTCCCCAGATTCCTGTACATTTTTCAGGCACTACTGATTTCTGTTTGCAGATTGGATTTTAAGGCATTGCAAGCTGCAGTGGACATTTATATGAAATGTAAACAAAGAGTTCACAGAAATACTCTATATGTTCCCTTGAAGGTCAAGAGGTCTGGGACTTCACAAACTTCATCCACTACCATTATGATGTTCATTTGGCACAGCCCAAACAATCACACATTCCCCCCTTACTCCTATTTTACTCAATAAACTATTGCCACTGAGGTTCACGCCTAGGCACTTTACTCTCTACAAAGACAAGGATATCACATGCTTAGGGAACCTCTATGTCAACAATTCCATTCTGGAATAGTCTGCCATTCCTGGAAACACGTCGCTTACAAACTTTTACTTTTTCTGCTACATGCAACTTGGAAGCCTGGAATCCTTGCCTACCATCTATCAAACTGGTACACCATTACTTACACCTTTTGAACACAACTGCATGCATTCGCCGATTATAAATGGTCAGATTTCAGACATAAACACACTATTGGTGACACAAACGACTCTCCTTGCCCTACATATCTGCAAGGGAATTGGACCTAGGGACCCCTGATGAAGCCACAGATTGGACCAAAATTTGGGAGGCAGTAGTGTCACTTACTATTTGCATGACACTTAAGCAACAGGCCTATACAATGCTGTTCAGGTGGTACCTGTCATGGTCTTGAGCAGGTCAGATAAGAGACTTTGGCCAGAGTTAACGTTAGGTTCTTTATTGGTGAGTTTGTAGTAAGGTAGCAGGAAATCATATAAACAAGATTATAGAAAGAAGGGAAAATAGGAGAACCTATAAACAAAATCATCGGAAATGGAAAGAAGGTGAACCTATAAATTGAATTTTAGGCAAAGGTAGATAGATAGAACCTATAAACAAATGTATAGGTAAATAGGTAGAAGGTAAAATAATAGAAATAGAAGTTTAGGCAATATGCCCCAGACAGGATTATAAACATGCAAACACCTATAGTTGAAAGTATAGGGTATATAGAAAAACAAGTAAAATAGAACAGAAGAGTAAGGTTTCAGAATTACAGATAAAATAGCAGTTTAGTGAATCACCCCCCTGTTGGAAAGGATCACTGATAAAACAGGTAAATAACACCTTGCAATATTAGTTAGTAGTGAAGTCCAGGTTGGTGTTATGCAGGTTGGTATAGAGCAGGTTGGTTGTCTAGATCAGGGAAGTATAAAGCAGGTTAGTAGCGTAGTTCAGGTTGGAATAGAGCAGGTTGTTAATAAATGTATAAGTCTCACTTATAAAAATAAGATAAATGGGTTACGGTAGTTAAAATCAATTGCACAAAAATGTATATCAAATAAAAACACAGATAAAAAATTAGTAAAATATAACTCAAGTTCTCTAAGCCCAGGTAAAAAAAGTGGAAAAACAGCAATTAGTCTAATATATCCAAAATTAATCCGCATGAGAGTCAATGATATAAAGGAGTCCACAAGATAGCTTGGATCCAATATACTAAGTAAAGTCCACAGAATGTAGCATAAGGGTTAACACACTAAGCTATGTATATAGATAATGCACAGCCATAGGGCCCAATTGCCAGTATCGTATAATTTACTGGATATCAGTAAATATGAAAAATTAAGAAATGAAACAAACTGTACTGGGAAAAGAGGACAACACAGTACCAACTGTGTGCTAAAAAAATAGAGATGTAAATTAAAAAAAATTAAAGAGAAAAAGAAGGTGCTTCTTAAAAATCAATATGTCTTTAATGAAAAATAAATTGAATAAAATAAATCCTTAGACAAATATTAAAAAATACCAGCAGTAGCTCAGGATGTATTGCACTGAGGCCGTATTGATATTTCTCCTGGTGGGTAGGATATGTGAGAGCTGCAGTCCTCGCTGTCTGTGGTCCACCGGTGAGGTCAGCATTCATTCCACACAGCGTTCCACATGATGCCGTATTCCCGGGTCTGCTTCCACTGATGTCGGAGAGGAGAGATCTTCAGTGTCTTTCCGTGTTAAGATCAAGGTCGGCTCGTGCGCTGGACTGGAGAGCGTTGCTGTGGTAACGATCTTTCACTAGATAGTGGATCTGTATCGTGAATAGCAATAGTCTGTATGCTTTGCCTTACGCGTTTCATGAGGAAAGCCTCACTTTATCAGAGGCTTCAATAGCTGGCAGATACATTTGTGGATACTTTTATATCCAATTAAACATAGAAACAGCTGTTACAATTTACATTGCATCAAAGTACAATCATGATACATAACAAGCTACTATAAATTGTGGATATCTTGGGCATCAATAGAGATAAGAAATATATATAGAATAAAAATAAGAAATAGTAACTAAAGAAAATATAGAAGTAAAAAGAAAAAATATAAATATAGAAGTAAGAAAAAAAAGTATGGACAATAGAATATAATGGATCAAAAGGCAAAAGAGCAGGAGAAGACAAAAAATGAAAATAATGGATAGAAGAATAAAAAACAAAAATAAGAAATAGAGAAATGAACATAAGGAAATAGATTAAAGGCTAAATAACACCAAGGTGAAAAGGGGAAATATCAGAGAAGTGTTTCAATAAATAGAGTTGTGACAATATAGAGATATGACTAAAGAAATAAGGTAAAATAAAAACAAAAAAATGAAAATAAAAAATACTCTATAAAATATGTAGATGTAGAAAAAAATTTAAAATAAAGATAAAGAAAAACTGAGAAAAAGTAGAAATAGAAGTAAACAAAATAATTGACAAAAATGGAACAAGTAAATAAAATAGATACAAATGGATAATATAGCATTCATATAGTGAACATTAAAATATAAATAAAAATACAGAGAATCAAAAAAAAAGATAGCTGAATATATACAGCTAGAAAATGGTATTCATATAGAGGGATTAAAGCTACATCTGCATAGGAGATGAAATATAACAAACATCAGAAATCCAGATAAAACTCTCATAGGTCAAAAAAGTATTAAAAGTATAAGAAATAAAATAACCTGTTCATCAATATATAAAAATCTAAAAACATGATTGTATAAAAGTAAAAATGAGGGAACAGATAAAAACACGTATAATAATACTGATAGTCATAAAAAGGAAAAATAAACAATTATCATTTATGAAAAGTTATATCATAAAAATTTATTAAGCTCAAAATCTATATTTAGGCCTCTTGAAAGTGAAAATCCACTATTGAAAGTGAAAATCCATCTAGCTTCTGCTTGATCTAGATTCCCCCCCCCCCTCCCATCCTATGCATTTCTTGCACTGTTTAAATCCTTTAATAGGTGATTTTGTAGTGTCATGGAGATGGTTTTTAGAATTATCGGTAGGTGTCAACATAAGTTTTAGATTTGGAGCCTGGGAAGAGATAATGGTCGGTTGTTCATCCAGAAACTGATTGAGTATATGGTCACTCTTCAGTATATCCCAGTGTTTAGCTAACACCTTTCTAATATTTGGGGGTTGGTTGCTGTATTTCATTATAAAGGCCGGGGCTCTCTTCTTTTCTTCTGGTTGTGTTCCCTTAATACTGAAAATGTCTTCTCTTGGTATAGATATGGCTTTCTTCATTGATTGTTCCAAGAGCAGTTCTGTATATCCTTTTGTTGTAAATTTCTGCTTCATTTCTTGCATTTGGGTCTGACAGTTTTCCAATTCTGAACAATACCTTCATATTCTTCAGAATTGGTCGTATGGTGTGTTTTCAAGCCAGGTACATTTGTGACAACTGCTAAAAGGGATAAAACTGTTACAATCTACATTCTTCTTAAAAGTTGTTGTGTGGATTTTTCCATTTTTAATATATATTTCAAGATCTAAAAATTTGATTTGACTTGTAGAGTGATGAAATGTGAATTGCAGGTTGAATGGATTATTATTAAGATAAGATTTAAAACATTCAAGTGATTCTATACTTCCCTACCACACAAAAAAGCAATTGTCTATATACCTCCACCATAGGAACAGTTTTGCGCCAACGGGGCACTGGTTCCAAATAAACTCGTCCTTCTACTTGCCCATAAATAAGTTGGCATAGCTTGGAGCAAAACATGTTCCCATGGTATTCCCTTCAAGTTGTAAGTAAAAACGACCATCCGACCAAAAATAATTGTGACTTAAAATAAATGCCACACACTGTATTAGGAAATCAATCTGATCATTCTTAAGTTCAGAATAAGTGGCCAAAGAATACTGTATTGCTTCACATCCCTGGAGGTGTTCTATCACTGTATAAAGCGAAGTGACATCTGCTGTGGCCAGAATCATGTCCTCTTTCCAGTCGTTGTTCCCTAAGAGATTGAGGATCTGAATTCAATCTTTAAGATGTGATTTAAGATGGTGCACCAGGTTTTGTAAATATTGATCTACATATTCTGATTGGTTAGAGGTCAGGATACCTATCCCTGATATGATAGGCCTACCGGGGATTTTGAAGTCTCTTATGTATCTTCGGCAGATGGAAAAAGATGGGTATCTTGGGGCATAGAACGTACAAGTATTTATATTCCCTATCATTTAAGACTCCTCTATCGTTGCCGTAGTCTAGTAGTTTTAAATTTGTCAATAAATGACACTGTAGGACCCTTATCCACCTTCTGGTATGTGGATACATCTTCAAGTAGTCTTATGTTTTATTTTTTGTAGTCTTCCGTATTCAGAATGACCAATCCGCCACTCAGTCAGCTGAATTGATGGTTATGTTGTCTTCCTTCATTAATTTTCATAAAGATGGTCTCTCCCTATGAGTTAGATTGTCGTTCTTCAATTCTATATTGTTTAGTCTACTAAAGTCAACCTCCACCATTTTTTAAAAAACTCTGATTGGTTCACACTTTACGTAGATGTAGATCGGTATGTTCATAATCTTCTGTTGTCATTAAAGTGCTCGAAGTCTTGTCCATAAAAAAAATTTAATAGTGATTTTGCGGATGAACTTATAAAAGTCTATAAATATATGAAAATCAGAGTTCTTAGAGGTGGGGGCAAATTTATGGCACTTCTCCATCATTTAAAATTTTATCTGATAAATTAAATACTGTTATTTCTTCCTTTTCAGTTGTATCGTCTCTTCTTGATTTTCTAGATCTTCTGCGATTTCTCCTAACACCCTTTTTCTTCTCGCCATGGGTGTTCTGAAGTCTTCCATTGTGAATCTACTGGTAATAAAGCTGGATTTGTAGAGTAGTTCAGGTTGTAATAAAGTAGGCTAGTAACAAAAGGATGATAACGTAGATCAGGTTGGTTTTCAATAAGAAGGGAGCATGTAAGAAGGTACGTCCATAGGTATGATTACAGGAGCCAGGAACAGAAGTCTTTCTGGTTGACCGTCAATTTCATTGTAAAGGCCCTGTATTGAGCAGGGTGTATAGCCTTATATAGGATTTGTAATTAGTCCAGGCAGGTGAGGAGGATGAAGGTAAGTTCAGTTTTAGTGGTTAGGTAGGCCACTAGTGGTGAGAAACTAGAACTTGTTATTAAAGAAACAGAAATAAAAGAAAAATAATCCTTGGTTGTCAGGATAGGATCCTGACAGTACCTCAATGCTTAGCTGCTATGCGTTATCTTCCCTCTAATTTATGCTTGAAACAATGCGGTGAGATTGGCACCTTTCTTCACTGGTGGTGATATCCAAAATTACAACCAGTATGGCAAAGTGTGACATTGGTGCTCACCAGAGTACTTGGTAAGCCCTATCCCATGGGCCCTACTATTATTCAATCCTATAGACCCATTTATGAGAGCTAAAAATAAACTTGTGGCGAGAATAGCACTAGCTACTTGAAAGGCAATAGTAATAGTAATCATAACAGCAAAAGGGTGCTCTACTGAATACTAAAGATGCATGCTATAAAGGAGTTGACTCATTTTGAGACTGCAGAAGTCATTATAAGTTGCATTTTCAGTTGAATGTGGGGAAACCACTTGAAGTATTCCAAGCCACACCTCCACTGACTGAGACTTACACAGCCAACAAGAAAAAATTGTTTCATTTTCAGATCAGGTCTTACAGCACAATGTGTTTACGTTATAAGTTCTGTTAATTGAACTTTAATATCAAGCAGGAGTTTCTATGAGGTTATTACCAAAACAGGAAATTGTAAATTAAACATAATTTGCAATAAAGGAAGTTTCAGAAATGTATCTCTCTTTACAGGAAGTGTGTAGGGAGGTTGTGGGAGGTGTGTCTAGGGGGCTGCATGAACAAGTGATTTAACTCCTAAATGGCTGGGCATTGAGCTTTGAGACTGCAGATGCATGATCTATTCACCAAAATCGCTTCATTAAGCTAATGTTGTTGTAGTGCTTAGAGTCTCACTTTAACGACTCATCAGCGTAAAAAAGAACACAAGCCGGCGGGATAACAGGAATAACAACTAAATTGGGATGGCAGGACAGAACCCTAAAATCCTGACAGTTGGGAGGGCTGATTACCTGTCAATAATTATCAAATAAAAGACTGTGATTAGGGCCCCCTCCCCATACACACATTTGTCCTAAGTTCCTGGTGAATAACCATGATACTAAATAAAACGTTACTCTTCATCACTGTGCTTATCCCTTCCCTGTTAATTATTATTGTACTGTACCGAGTACTGTGTATTACATTTGAAAAAATCTAGTAATTAAAACCTATAGAGATTTCAGACACATTACGGACAAGACAAATATGTGGGCCCGCCCACATATACCTTCACAATATAGTTTAGTACTGCCGAAAAGTGTCTCTTTTGTACAAAAATAAACAGGCATATATTATATACAGCAAATAAATCATTTAAATGTAGTAGGGCTGATGTGCCAAATAAATGGTAAAAACAGAGATACAGCTGGACTCAAATTAGTAAAATCCAGATAGCACAAACTACAAAATGGCTCTTTAATTATTTATTTAATTTCCTCCAAGCAAACTGTAAGTAGCTTTTTTTTTTTTTTTAAATGGAACAAAAACAAGTGTGGAATTGATATGTGTAGTGTTTCACGTTGTCTGGATGAAATCCACTGCTCAAACAATGGTAGTCATTGTAGACAAATGCAGGTGCTTTTAATTGAATAAAAGGAGTTTTAACAAGTAATTCCCTATATTAAATTGCTAAGTAGTTAAAGGGTTACACCAACCAAATAATAATTTTAATAAAGCACTGTTTTTGAGTAGTGTAATCCTTCCTATACTGGTCCCTCCTCCCTCAAATTTAAAAAAAGAAAGCATAAACTTACTTCTACTTCAGTGCCAAAGCCCTGTTCTCCTGGCTGCCCTATCCTTGTCCTCTGACGTCACTGGGTGGAGTTACATATCCGTCAGCAAAGGGGTTACATTTTGCATGTGCACCTTTTAATTGTGAAGTGCGGCACATGCACACTCCAAGCACCATGAACATTTTAAATCTCTGACGTGGTCATAGGGCTTGTAGTAATCCTTTAGGTGTGTATAAATACAGGTACTTTACTTATGTAAGCACTTAATAATGCAGGCACTTTTTACTTTAAAAAAAAAATCTAATAATTGCACCTCAATGACTTCTGTCATTATTTATCCTAAATGCAAACAACATTTTGCAAATGATAGTAATTTTGTTTTCTACTGGACATGGGTTTGCATGGTTAATCATGGGCTAAATCACACATATTGCTGTACTTTAACTCCTTCGTGATCAACAGTTTTTTGAGATTTGGTGTGTTAGTGAGGCTTTTTTTGGTATTTTGCTATTTGTTTGTTCCACCACAATTCAACACTTTCTGTTTAAGTGTAACCAGACATATTATATATCATTTTTTCTTAAAATTCCTTAAAGGAACACTGTAGGGTCAGGAACGCAAACATGTACTCCTGACCCTATTGTTTTAAAACCACCATTTATGCCCTTAAATATAGTAAAATCTTACTTGTATTCAAGTCTGCAGCTGCTGACTCTGCCCCTGTCTGCTGACATCAGCAGAAGTAGTGGTCTGAGCCAATCGCAATGCTTCCCCATAGGATTGGCTGAGACTGTCAATGAGGCAGATCAAGGGCAGAGCCAGCACAAGTCAAACACAGCCCTGGCCAATCAGCATCTCCTCATAGAGATGAATTGAATCAATGCATCTCTATGAGGAAAGTTCTGTGTCTGCATGCAGAGGGTGGAGACACTGAATGGCAGTGCTGCACACTAGGCAGGACTGCCCCAGGAAGCACCTCTAGCAGCCATCTGAGGAGTGTCCAGAGAAGTAATCACTCGGCTCTAACACTGCATTTTCTCTGAAACTACAGTGTTTACTGCAAAAAGCCTGAAGGGAATGATTCTACTCACCAGATCAAATACAATAAGCTGTAGTTGTTCTGGTGAGTATACTATCCCTTTAATTAAAGAAAAATCAGTAATACACAGTTTCACATCTGTTCATCAAATAGACAAGGATAGCTTGAGACCAGTGCCAATGAATTTGGTACTGCATATGAAAGCCAAACAAAAATGAGAATGAGCACCGAAAACTACATTACAGTAGGTAACAGCTTCTTAATGATAAAAAATGTAAGAAAGGGAGAGAAGAAAAGATATAAACATAAAAGAGAAAAGAATATATAGAATTTTAAATTAGAAGTAGATCTTTATTCTGATATCCTACATGTGTACATAAAACAAGTATGAATAAAATAAAATAAAAAAACACAACCTTTTCTCAGTCTTACTTATAATAGTTCCTACAAAGGGACAACTTAAGAATAATAACTTTAAACTGATTATTGGGTGGAATTGGGATAGGAGGCTTCAAGAGGGTGTTACCAGTGATGCAACTTACATCACTGGCAACACTCATAAAAGGCAGGCCCATCCACTAAATGGTCATGTCGGCCTGATGTCAAGCACGGTGGACTGACAGACATTTTCCTGGCTGGTTCCCAAGCTACAGGACAATACAGCGATGGCAGCTAAGGCGTTCTTGGCACGGTCCTAGTGCCCGCTGCACAGCAAGAGCATTTTTAATGAAGTCCCAGCACTGTGCTAAACAGTGACAGTTCCCTGATGTGGGACAAAAGGGAACAAAAGCGAGAAGGCACGACAGGACCCCTAAGTTGGGACTGAACCACCAAAATCAGTACTGTTGGGAGCCCTGTATTATTCATGTTTATTAAAATTCCCAGTATGGCTGGGATTGCAATTAATATTTGGAAGTTAAATAGCTAGATTAATAGCGCGCAACTCCTTCAGGGTTGTCAAATACAGCCATAAATGTTTATTGGGCACCGCCATATTATATGGTGATCAATGGTCAAAGGTTTTATCTAGTAGGCACCAAAAAAAACATAACGTAAAACAAGTACAAATATTAACAGTAGAGGCTGCTCTGCAAATAGGCAAATTGAAGCCACAGTTTCAGGCCTTGTTAGTCCAAGGTACCCTGCAGTCAATGTAGTGATAAAGGCTTTGCCGAAACACGTTAGGTTCAATCCATGCACAAGTGGACTTTACAGATATATAAATTGTATTTTATTTGTTTTTATCCAGCTACCTTTGAGTGTGTCTAACAAATTGTTTGCATTATTTCCTGCATCCTGGAATATTTTAAAGCAACAACAGTTTGAAGGACCACAGAGGGGAAACAGCTTGGAGTCTGACAACCACGTGCATTCACCTGATATACGTCTAGTTTGAGCCAGCTTTTATTAACATGACCATGTGAGTGTAACCATTTATAAATTAAGTTACACTGAGTTGTTTACGTTATTACCCTACTGTCACGGTAGTTTACCCCTACACGCAGGATTTAGTTCAACAATCGACAGATAGAGCAGATCCGACTTACCGGACCTTAGAATGGCCGGACTCGCCGTATAGCAGAGAAAAGAACAAGCCGAGGTCAAGGGAACAAAGAGACAGCGAGAACAAAAACTAGCCAAGGTCTGGTACACAGTAGTCAGTAAGCTGGCAAACAAGACAAAACAGGGATAGAGAGATAAACGGAGTCAGATACAAAGCCAAGGTCAAGCACGAAAATCACAACTGAACCCAACAAGCGCTAAAGGGAACTGAAACAGAAACCACGATAGGGCAGGGAGTTAAGGGAGAGGTAAGTATAAATACCCTAAACTTTACTTTGATAGGCCCCTGTCATATCCACGTCCCAAAAATGTGAGTGTCTGGGGAATGTGGGATGACAGGGGCCAATGGGAGCACATTTCATTTTTTGGCTCCCACTGCCCCTTTAAGAGCGTGCCCGAGACGCGCGGCACGCTCTTAGAGCTAGGCGGGACACGTGACTGCATCTCGCGGTCCGTGCCCGCCTTCATTTGGGTGCTGCGTGCAGCGTGAAGTGAGGACCTCGGCCGGCCCCCGGGTAAGGTAAGTACCGCTACACCTACGCTGTGGTTTTTCCTTGTTTTATATTTACAGGCTTGGTTAAAGCATTGATACACCAAAGTGTGCAATAAGGGTAATGTGCAATTTTAACTAAGAGTGTTCTCACCATCTACTTTTTTTTCACTGTATTGTTTATGTTTATGTGACTAAGTGACTCACATAGGTGATAGTAGCACTCCTGTAGGACTTTTTAACCTTATTTCTCTCTTATTTGCAATGTAGTCGGCCTAATCAGATGGTCACACGGGAGGATTAAGTGCAGGTCTTGGGGTAAATGGCACAGCAGTAGCCTAGTCCTGTGTCACTGCTGAAGCTTGGGTAGGTCGGGCAGGAGAAGATGTTGTTAGGCCCCGTGTAGTCAGCAATGTGGACGCCTCACCCTTAGATCAGATTGTGTGAAAAGTTCAGCTCCAAGTCACCAAGAGTAGGATAGGGGGTCCCCATCAGCAGGCTAAAACAGCAGTACACAGTTGAGATGTTTAAGGCCCCATGGAACTGCGTCACTGCATAGTGGCCCTTGAGAGGTCTTGATAGAAAGATAACTGAGAGTCCTCAAATTGCACAGGTGTTTTGCCGCACAAGGCTGCCATGATGCAATTTAATTTCGATCTGCAAAGGAGGTGCATCTCAGGATTACATCTCATGGTGTATTATAAGTATTTATGGTGTTTCCTGCAAATCTGTAGACCCCATCAAGGGTAATCTTATTGGCCACTGCAGGTAGTAAGATACAGGCCAGTAGCCTCCGAATGTAGTGAGGCAGCTCGTCCGAAGCGATTGTCATGCCACGAATTTTGACATGGTTGCAGCAGTGTCAGTCTTCAAGTGTGGTTAGTTGCATGAGCATTGACTGTTGGTTGTTTTGTAGCTGGAGGACCAAGTTGCTGAGCATGGAAACCATGTATATCAATGACATTCTCTTCTGAGGCTCGTACGTGATCAGTTACTGCTCGGACATCTGTCTGGACGAGAGCACAGTCTGCAACCCTCATCTTGGGTAAATCGGCAAGTGGAACCCTGATATCATCCTTTATTGTGGGTTTCCGAACCACTCTTGGAGAGGCTGTCAGTCTGGATCAGGTGTCTGAGTAGGCTTCATGCATGGCCCTGGAAGGGGGCACATAGAGCTTCATCAGGCACTGGATTCTAGGTGAGTAAAACTCCATTTTGTTTACAGGTTTAGAGGGGGCACATTCTCCATAGTGCGCAATAGGACATTTTCATTAATATAAACTCACAACAAGTCAGTTTTGTTTCTTATACAGGGACTTGTGTTCTCTTTAAAACAATATAAGGTCAATGATAACCTCTCATGTGTGTTATGAATAAATGGAATTTCTTATAACATACACACAAGTATCGGCTGTGTGTCATGGCCAAGTTTCAGGGGTCACCCGCGGGGGTTGATTTA
Organism: Pelobates cultripes; assembly: GCA_933207985.1. Taxonomy (NCBI): domain Eukaryota; kingdom Metazoa; phylum Chordata; class Amphibia; order Anura; family Pelobatidae; genus Pelobates; species Pelobates cultripes. Next base: position 157,264,158 of record OW240917.1, read on the forward strand.
GCTTGTCTTGGCTTCTGGAGCATAGCTCCGTCCTATGTCTCTACCTTCATGTTTTCATGATAGGTGAGCGTTCCCGAGATAGAGGTGGTGAGTATTGGGCTGTTCCATGTCCACTATGCCCAGGAGTGTCTCTAGGTCTAAGTGTGGCAAATTAAGGTAGGCTGTAGACTTGCACTTCAGCGTGGGTCGCTTAGTGTGGAACATGAAAGGTATTAATTGATGCAGAGAGTCACTCTGGATGTAATGATTAGGTAGTCAGTTGCGGTTGGCACCGTCTTTTGCCACTATTTGGCGTTTGATGATTAAACAGCTAGGAGCTGACAGAAATGGCATCCGCCTTGACCCGCTTGCAAGCTCTGACCCCCTTCCCCCCCACTTTTTTATAAATCTAACCCTACCGTTTGCATGCAGGAAGCCCTGGTCGGGGCCTCTTCTCCCTCTTTCTTGGGGGATGCTAATATCTCCGACCGGGACAGACTGTGGATAGAAAGCAACCCTGATAAAAATGTAGACCAGTGCTATAATGTGTTGAATGGACATTACAAAAGGATAATAGCTGTTAGATATGAAAGAACAATCTCCAACCCAGCAGATTTTATTACAACTTACATAATCTAATTCAATTCTACATATTTCTAGTGATGTCCCAAACAGTTCGCCAAACGGTTCGCCACGAACGGTTCGCCGTGGACTCATCATTGAGTAAACTTTGACCCTGTACCTCACAGTCAGCAGACACATTCCAGCCAATCAGCAACAGACCCTCCCTCCCAGACCCTCCCACCTCCTGGACAGCTCACAATGAATGTAAAATGGATGCTGTCCAGGAGGTGGGAGGGACTGGAAGGGAGGGTCTGCTGCTGATTGGCTGGAATGTGTCTGCTGACTGTGAGGTACAGGGTCAAAGTTTACTCAATGATGAGTCCGTGGCAAACCGTTCGTGGCAAACCGTTCGCGAACCGTTCGGCAAACCGTTCAGGACATCACTACATATTTCCTATTTTAGTTAAAAACACCAATAATGCTTGAAACATTACAAAATTCTTAATGCACAGTAAACTATTAACAGTGTTAAGTATGGGAAACGTTAGAAAACGTTAGAGCTGCCACTATTGCAATGCACCACCATATTGTTTATTTTAAGCAATCAGCAACCTTTCTAGCAAGTTGCTTTTGTAAGCCAAAAGATCAAATATTGTGTCTCCCTCCCATCAGGGCCTCTTTCTTTACTGACACGAGCATAAAGGCCTCCAAGTGTGGTTGGGAAAGGGAATTCTGAGCTCTGTTTCAGATGTATTTGAGTTTGGTAAAGGATCTTTACATTTCACCTAGAGGAGAGAATCAACATTAACTTGTATGCATGAAAAAGTGAACTGTAGGCTAGACTGTACAGGTTGTAACTGTCACGATACCTAGTGACCCAACAGGCAGAGTGTAAATAATAGATGTAACAACATATACCAATCTTTAGGGTGGCCGGGCTTTTACGTTTAATAGATATAGAATGGTCAGGGACAAGCCGAGTCAGGGAAACCAGAAATCAGGGAAGCGAAAACCAATAGCCGAGTCACAGGATTACAGAATGGAGAGTAGTCAGAATATCTGAGATCAATAAACCAGAACTACACAGAATACACAAGCACTATTAAGAGCCAAAATTAGAACCACAACAGGGCAGTGATCATTGCCCTATAAAGCCTTTTTATAGTCCGTGGCTTTAATTCCATAGCCACGCCTCCAAAACGGGCAAATTCTAACGTTTTGGCGGGTCATGATTTCAATAGCGTCATGAAGTTGGTGCGCATGCACCGCATTAAAAAAGGGGCAGAACTACAGCGGCCAGCATTGGATCCGCTGAGGAGATGAGAGAGATTGTGGGAAGAGTCCCTCTCCACCTGATGGACCTTCCCAGGGCCTGGGCAACAAAAGGTAACATAATAGCAATGCAGTAATACATTATAATGCCATGCTATACAATATTTGCACTTTTCTCTTTTGTTGTTCCTCAGCTTCAGGCATCAGGTGAAAATTCATGTCTCCTATGCTGGCATCAGTGAACTCTTCAACAAGAGTCATTTTCAGTCTTTCCCAATGTGACGCAAAATCAAGCAACTCCCTTTGTCATTTTTCTTTGGTTACAGTAGAATCAAATTTAATCATTAAGCTAATCAGTTGTTCTAGAGCATTTTGTGGAAATGTTTAAGGATGTCCTGGAAAGTTTTGGGGTCTAAACAAGGTAAATCGGCAAATATTAGACCGTGAGCTGTGAAATGGCTCTGTAAACTAGCGATTATATTGTCAATTCTCACAGTATAAACCCCTACACTAAATATTTCATTTGCTGACTTTATAGGTTCATCTGGAACACGTTTATTAAAATTCCCAGTATAATTGAACATTGATCAGAAACATTGGTATCCTGTGTGGTGGCATTCCAGCTTCTCTGATTTCTTGTGCAATGCCTTTTTTCAGCAGGAAAGAAATCACACCAATTATAGTGTTAACTGTTGTGTTTGAAAGCAGTGTAACCAAGCTGCCACGTCCTTTAGTGCTCTTTAGTTCTTTATGTTGTTCTTTAGTATTCTGAATCTGTATGATTTGATGAAGGTGACTTTTTAGCAGAGGATGAAATTTACTAAGAAGCAAAATTTCAATAAAATTACCATGGTCCAACTTTTATGTTCTCTAGTTCCCTGACTCAGCTTGTATTTTGACCTCCTGATTTCTGGTATCCTCTACTTTTGGTAATCCTTTGACTCCTCTTTTTTACCTACGTTAAACCCGACCATTCTAAGGTTCGGTAATATGTGCTTTAGTTTTCTCTGGTTTTACAAACTGCTTGTTGGGTTATCACACGACTGTGATATTACAATAGGGCCATGGACCCTGCAGGTGTCAACCCACAAGCTTCTGGTTATGACATGGGGTTCGAGGAAATGGACCACCACATGGACCAATTTGCCCAAATGGACCCAGGTCAGCATACACTTCGAATTACAACCAAGAGCCTATCCCACCGACAGGGCTAGAGAGGGTTTTTATCAACCTACTTGTGTATAGGGCATATGTATGGGCAATCCCTTTTTTGGGAGAACAACCCCTTCGTATCCAACTATACTGAGTTAGTGGCTGCAAACAATGGTCCCGCTCTCTTGTAGAGTACACTTTAGAAGTTCGCACTTATGCAGCATAAGTGCGATGGAACAACCAGGCATTCGTAGATGTATTTATGAATGGTCTCTCAGATACCTTGTTGGATGAGGTGGCAGCTAGGGACTAGCCAGAGGATTTAGAAGAACTCATAACCTATCTGTCCCATATAAACAAGCCTCTCAGGCATAGACATAATACTAGAGATCTACCAAAAAGAAGCCTTGTACGCTTGGCCTTAACTCCCAGCATCAGAAACAACCACTGTGGCCATCCCTAAACCAATGCAGTTAGGACTAACTAGGTTATCCGAAGCTGACAAGTTCTATAGGAAAAAAGAGGGCATTTGTCTGTATCGCGGGAAGAAGGGACATTTACATTTGTCATGTCCCAATTGGCCTGGAATACTCCTGCACCTAAGCCCTCTTGGAGGACAAGCCTTGGGTGTACTGCATATGTCCTCCTAGAAAAGAACTCGGGCTTCTACTCCCTTTATCCTTAAAATGGGAGAACAGGACTGTCCATACACATGCCCTTATCGATTCTGGGGCTGCAGAAAACTTTTTTAATGCCGCCTTTCCTAAGTCCTATTGTCTCTATTTAAGAGAAAGATCCACACCCTTGGCCGTAGAGGCCATAGATGGTAAACCACTTAGTAATCTTGTGATCACAAAGAAAACCATACCTTTTTTGATGATCGTAGGATTACTACACCAAGAAATGATAATCCTATAACAGATAACATTCCCATCCTCTCTGATAGTGTTAGGATTTCCTTGGCTTGTTAAACACAATCTTATAAAAGATTGGGAGACTAAGGAGGTCAAGAGTTGGAGTGATTCATGTATGGATGGTTGTGTTTCTAAAGTCAACCAGTGTGCCTCATAAACGTTGGCACCATGGAGCCTTTAAGAATTGAAAAACGTGTTTGAAAAGAAAGAAGCCGATAAGCTACCACCACATTGCCCTTATGATTGTGCGATCAATTTACTCCCTGGTTCTATGCCACCCATGGGTACTGTTTATCCCTTGTCTCTAAAGGAAAACGTAGTACTACAGGAGTACATCAAGGAGAATCTTAGGAAGGGGTTCATAACCAAATCTACCTCTCCTGCTGGTGCAGGGTTCTTTTTTGTTTTAAAAAAATAAGGGGATCTTAGGCCCTGTATTGACTTCCGCAGACTCAACAAGATAACTATACACAATGCATACCCAATTCCATTGATATTGGAATTTTTCTATAGGCTGAAAGGAGCATCTGTATTTATTAAGCTTGATCTACAAGAGGGCTAACAATCTGGTTCTAATCAGAGAGGGAGATGAGTGGAAAACAGCATTTAATTCACGATACGGGCATTATGAGTACACAGTTATGCCATTTGGTTTATGTAATGTCCCAACTGTTTTTCAGGACTTCATAAATTAAGTTTTAAGGAATTATTTACATTAATTTGTTATAGTGTATCTAAATGATATTCTGACCTATTCTAAAGACCTTAAAATACATCATAACCATGTGAGACTTGCTCAAATATTGATTATATTGTAAGCTGGAGAAGTGCCTTTTTGACATAAAAGATGTACAGTTCTTGGGATACATAATATCTGGTACAGGTTTTAGAATGGATCCAAAGAAACTGGAAGCAATATTAGATTGGCCCTTGAAAATAGGATTAAAAGCCATTCAACGCTTCTTGGGTTTTGCAAATTATTACAGAAGATTCGTAAACGGGTTCTCATCCATAACAGCCCCTATTACTTCCATGACAAAAAAAGAGGAACCCAACAAGAATGGGCGCCTGAGACCCTTACTGCATTTGAAACTCTAAAAAGGGCTTTTGCTTTGGCTCCTATCTGGGCACACCCTGACTCTTCTTTACCTTATTTGTTGGAAGTGGATGCTTCCAAGTCCGGTGTAGGGGCAGTTCTCTCCCAAAGATCAGTAGTTGATTTACCCCTTCATTCTTGTGGTTATTTTTTGAAAAAGTTAAGACAAAGAAAAACGATATGACATTGGGGACAGGAAGTTGTTGGCCATAATCATGGCTCTGAAGGAATGGAGACATGTGTTAGAGGGATTCTCCACTCCCATAACAATTCTCAAAGACAATAAGAATTTGTCCTGTTTAGGAGAGGCTAAGAGGCTATCAGATAGGCAAGCACGTTGGTCTCTGTTCTTGTCTCACTTCAACTATATTGTGACTTACAGACCAGGTTCCAAAAATACAAAGGCTGTACGGAACCGTTTTCTCTCTAATGCATTAGTCTAAGATAGCTGGTCATCCAGGTATCCATAAAACCAAAGCTCTTCTATTAAAACAATTCTGTTGGCCTTCTTATATAAAGGACGTTCAGGATTACGTAAAAGCCTGTATTGTTTGTGCCGCTAACAAGTCATTGCACAAACAACCTTGTGGTTATTACAACCCTTGCCTCTACCCAGCAAACCCTGGTCAAGGCTAGCATTGGATTTTGTAGAAGACCTACCTGTATCCAAAAACATAACAGTGATACTGACAGTCAAAGATAGGTTTTCCAAAATGTCTAATTTTAAGGAACACTATAGGGTCAGGAACACAACCGTGTATTCCTGACCCTATTGCACTTAGTGCTGCAATGTAAAACATTGCAGTTCCAGAAAATTGCAATGTTTACATTGCAGCTCTATGTCTGCCCCCAATGGCTGTCTGCCAGACAGCCACTGAGGGCGCTTCCGGAATCCTAACTGACCTCACGGACCTCCAGCGTCAGATTTTCCACATAGGAAAGCATTGAATAACCTTACAAATTGCCCTCTGGGGACATTATCCAAGTCGCAGTACAGGTAAAGACACATACAGGAGAATCATTGATGGTAAGCCAAAAGTCAGAGGGTGCCAGAAGTCAGGATAAACGAGGTAAAGCCAAAGTCAGAGGATGCTAGAAGTCAGGATACACGATACAAAAGCGAAGGTCAGGAGCCAACTGGAAAACACTGGATCACGAATACAACACAGGAACACAGGAACCAGAGTCAATGAACTGACAGTGTCTTATACCTGGCTAATTAGATATAAGCTACAGGTGGACCATAATTGACAGGAGCAGTCACAGGTAAATTACAGCCCCCAGTGCTGAACACAAGGCAAGACTAAGTTTCAGTCCAAACCAAGAGCTGGCTCAGAGGCAGGAACACAGACTTAGAACCATGTAGCACCAAGGTTCAAATCCCCTGTTGGGCACTTCTGGGGTGACCTTGTCTGGCCGTCTGAATGTCACGGTGTGAACCGTGACAGTCACTCTGTCCCCCAATGGGTTAAACATAGATTTTGAGATTAGTGCACTTATATAATTTTAACATGTTTTTATTTTTTTTGATATACTATTCCTCATATTTTTCAGGATTTTCTTTAGGTCTCAGAAATATTTTATTGCTATCTTATACTTAAAACATATAAGTTAGAATATTCACCTTTTGTTAAAATCCTTTCCCATTCATTAATTACGGGTAGACAGGATATAATATGTTTTTAAGCTGAACATATTTAAGAAAAATAACTTGAAGGAATATGGCCATAGACAACACTGAAGTGTAACAAATGCCAACTCACATTTATGGGAGCTATAACCAGCTCGAGTTAAAACACATACAGTGGTATTTAACCCCTTAAGGACAAAACTTCTGGAATAAAAGGGAATCATGACATGTCACACATGTCATGTGTCCTTAAGGGGTTAAACTCCCCACATGTAGGATATTCCTCTGACAATATTTTCAGTGTAGGTCATATGAAATACAAACACAAGAGAAGGCCCATAGTGTTTTCTATATTTTAAAAAAAAGGTGCTGGATAAAATAGGAGATGTACTTACAATTTACAGAGCAGACAAACCGCTCTGTGTAATGCGCTTGGGTGGAACAATCCCCACCAGGGATTCTTTAGATGGTGTGAAAGCTTCAGATGTTAGGATATGCCAGGTAAAAATAAAAAAATAAATAAATATAAAAGAATTTAAAATTAGAGAGACTAACCAAATATGTAGGTAGTCAGAAACAATACTTTTATATAGCCCCAAAATAGGCTTTATCAAGTGTAAAAACAAGTGCCTGGCAACAGACATTTATATATAGTTTGCTGAATAACATAAATTTGAATTTTGGCGCCAAAATGAATAACTTTGAAAGGCATTGATATCGGCATGCTGCAAAATTCATGGCATCTGCGGGTCAGAAAGATATATATTGTAGCAGCAGAGAGGATATTGATATCTAGAGAGATAGTATAGTAAAATCGATATTATACTTTAATATAAATGTGGTTGGCGAGAATATCGCGATACCGCAAAGGAGTATGGGTAATGGAGTCTGGATTTGGGCAGACTCTCGTCCATAACATAGGGCTGGATAATAACGGAGCGGCCGTTTTGGATAAGGGCAAATCTAAGCCATAAGTGCTAATATTAAGGGAAAGGGGGGGTTTAGAGATGTTAGGATAAAAAAGGAATAGAAGCAAAATAAAAAACAGAGAGAAATGGACAATAATATTGACATTAAGGTAGAAATATAACATAATGTGCAAAGTAAGCATATACACTCTATTTTTTTTATAAAAGAGATATATGTTAAGTTTTATATCATTAACAGTAAGATAGGCAAGATAGGTAAAATTAAGAAAGTTAGTCCTAAAATAAATATTGGAGTGAAAATATGTCATTATGTACAGAATAAGCATAAACACCCTATTTTATGTAAAAAACATATACATAAAATTAATTTATTCTTTATGATTATAAAAAAAATTTTTTTTTGAACATAACATTTTTTTTTGTTATAGGGGATAATTATAAAAAGTTAAAAAGGTCAAAGTCTGCATTTAAACCATCTGGTGTTAATGTTTTCAAATTAAAAACCCATTCCATTTTGGTTTTTCACAATAACTCTCCTCCTCTGAATGGAGTTGTACATGTTTGAATAGCTGTAAACTTTAGATCACAAGGATTTTTTTTGGTGGTGTGTCATAAAATGTTTAGAGACCATATGCTTTTCATATCCATTCTTAATATTTCGGCAATGTTCGGATATTCTAATTTTTAGACATCTGGATGTCATGCCTACGTATTGGAGGCCACAAGGGCACTCCAATAGGTAGACTACATTTTTTGTGTTACAAGTGATAACGTGCTTGATATTATATGTTTTATTATTTTGTTTGGAACCAAATCTTTTGTAGTTCTACATACAATACACTTTCTACACTTAAAAAAGCCTTTAGCATTAGATAAGGTAGAGCAACGGTTCCCAAAGTGTGGGTCGCGACCCACTGGTGGGTCGCAGGGCGATACACAGTGGGTCGCGCTGACCCACACATCCTGGGCCGCCCTGTATGCCGCTGGGCTCCCTCCAATCTGCCCAGCACCTCCAGTCTGCAGCTCCGCCGGGTGCAGATCTGCAGACCGTGTGATAGAAGTCTCACGAGCACCCAGAGCGTCCCCATGGCAACACTCTGGGAGCTTGCAAGACTTTTATTACACTGTCTGCAGCTCTGCACCCGGCGGAGCTGCAGACCGGAGCGTTAACCCACTGGACCACCAGGGACACTGGACCACAAGGGATGTTTAAAGAAGGTAGGGCACAGAGCCCAAACAATGCCCCCGCTCCACCCCAATGTAACCCCTTCTCTGCCTGCTCCCCTCCCCACCAATGTATCTCCTTCTCTGCCTATCAACTGTAACCCTTCTCTGCCTACCCTCCTGCTTGTCCTTCTCTTACTACCCCTCCACTGTAACCTTCTCTGCCTGCCCACTCCCCACTGTATTCTCTGCCTACCCTCCCACTGCCAACCCCTTCTCTGCCTACCCTCCCACTGTAACCCCTTCTCATGCCCCACTCCCCAACTGTAACCCCTTCTCTGCCTGCCCCCCTCCCCTTAACCCCTTCTCTGCCTGCCCTCCCCCACTGTAACCCCTTCTCTGCCTGCCCCCCCCACTGTAACCCCTTCTCTGCTCCCACTCCCCCCCCACTGCAACCCTTCTCTGCCTACCCTCCCCACTGCCAACCCCTTCTCTGCCTACCCCCCACTGTAACCACTTCTTTGCCTACCCTCCCACTGTAACCTCTTCTCTGCCTGCCCCCCCACTGCCCCCTTCTCTGCCTGATCCCTACCCCCACTGTAACCTTCTCTGCCTGCCCACCCACTGTAACCCCTTCTCTGCCTACTCCCTGCAACCCCTTCTGCCTACCATCTCCACTGCAACCCTTCTCTGCCAGGCATCCCTGTAGCCCCTTCTCTGCCTACCCTCCCCGTAACCCCTTCTCTGCCCCACCCCCCCTGTAACCCCTTCTCTGCCTACCCTCCCCTGCAAACCCCTTCTCTGCCTACATCCCCACTGTAACCCTTCTCTGTCTACCCCCAGTAACCCCTTCTACCCTCCCACTGTAACCCCTTCTCCCTGCCCCCCTCCCCACTGTAACCCCTTCTCTCCCTGCCCCCTCCCTCCACTCCTAACCCCTTCTCTGCTACTCCTCACTGCTGGCCCTTCTCTCCTCTCCCCACTGTAACCTTTTCTCCTGCCCCCCCACACTGTAGCCCTTTTTCTCCCCCTGCCTGCCTAATGTAACCCTTTCTCCCCCTGCCTGTCCACTGTAACCCTTTCTCCCCCTGCCCACCCACTGTAACCCTTTCTCACACTGCCCCCCACACTGTTACCAGTACACACACTCCCTCCCACACTGTCACTCTCACCTCCTGTGTCTGCATGTCCTTTTGTGTCAGTGTGTGTGTGTATTTGTGTGTCTGTGTGTCTGTGTGTATCTGTGTACATGAGTGTCTGTGTATCTGTGTGTGGGAAACTAAGTGTCATTGTGTGTATCGCTGTGTCACTTGTGTGTATTTTCGTGTCTGTGTGTGTGTGTATACACTGCACACATGCTCCATACAAAAAAACATGCTTACATTGAAACACACATTGTGTATATGTATATTTTATAATCACAATATACACACACTGCATCCACTACACACACACACACTGCAATCAAACGCAAACATTGCATACAAACACATCCCTGCATTAAAACACTAAAATGATCTACAAACACACCTTCATTCAAACACCAACACTACACACAAAAAGCACACCTGCATTTAAAGTCCTACACTACATATACAAACACCCATGCATTCAGTCGCAAACATTACAAACAAGTACACCACTACATTCCAATAGCAACAGTACATACAAATACACCCATACACGCACACATATACTTAATACAAAAACATGCTTACATTCAAACACTGCTCACAAATATAACCCTGCAATGATGTGCAAATTGTAGATCTCCACCTGGCATATTATTGTTGAAGTTCTCCGACAGATGGAGATCTACCTTTTGGCCACACTTTCACTAGATGGGGGCCCAGAAAACATACTTGCACTAGGGTCCTCTCTACATTAGTTCCACCACTAGGATAATCAACGTGAGGTGCCTGGATGAAAGAGCAGGACAACAGCATTTCTGATTCTGAGTCTGTGAGTAAGCAGTTGTATGTCTCTAAAACTGATTGCCATGATGTGTAAAGTTTCTGCCTCTAAAACTGCCATGATATATCAAAATTATGCCTCTAAAACTGCCATGTTATGCCAATTTTATGCATCTAAAGCTGATTGCCATGGTGTGCCAATTTTATGCATCTGACTGTTTGATATGGTGTGCCAATTGTATGCTTCTGAAGCTGATTGCCATGATGTGCCAAGTTTATGCATCTAAAAGTGATTGCCATGATATGCCAAGTTTATGCATCTAAAGCTGATTGCCATGGTGTGCCAAGTTTATGTATTTAAAGCTTCCATAAGGTTCCAGTTGTATGCTCTAAAACTGATTGCCATGATGTACCAATTTTATGCATCTAAAGCTGATTGCCATGGTATGCCAATTGTATGCATCTAAGGCGTATTGCCATGGTGTGCCAATTGTATGCATCTAAAGCGGATTTCCACGGTGTGCCAATTGTATGCATCTAATGTGGATTGCTATAGTTTGCCAATTGTATGCCTCTAAAGCAGTTTGCCATGGTGTGCCAATTGTATGCCTCTGAAGCTGATTGCCATGGTGTTAAAATACGCATTAAAAGCAAGTGGGTCTCGAAAAATTACCGTTTTGAAAAGTGGGTCTCTGCCCATAAAAGTTTGGGATGCCCTGAGGTAGAGGATTTAATTGTCTTATTTTTTGTATAGATTTTAGTGAGAATACTTTTGAAATTAGGGACACCTCTAAAAATAATATTTGCTTTTATAGGGATGATATCCTTCAAGACGTTATCTTGAAGCAGAATGTGCCGTTGTTTTTGAATATTTTTTTTTGATGTCTCTATTTTTTTTTTTTTCAATGTGTTTTATTTTAAGCATTTTTTATCATCGTATAAAACAGAATACGAGGTAAATCAAGGGATACAGAAGAGAAAAGGGAAGGGGGGAGGGGAAGCAGCAGCTTATATAGGTTTCCACATATCATTCAGTACATTACAATGTAATACAGTATGGTACAGCTAACAATGCGGATGTCTAATAATCCGTGGTGAGGGGACATTATTGGAATACAGTTAACATGTGATCCTCAAATTACATATTAAAAGTGAACAATCTTTTTATAGGTGAGCATACGTTTTAGAGGTGAACATACATTAAAGCATACTGGCTTAGTTGTAGGGAGGCAGCTGACTGTGCCCATGGAGTAGGAGGAGGGGAAATCCGGATGGGGTTAGTGGCCGGACTACGGCCCCTGTGCAACTCTCCCTCTCTATAGAGCACCCAACTCTGCCAACTTGATTTATACCTACTTTGGCTATTTGTCAGCCGGCTAGCCATACGTTCATAAGCATGGAATGAGTCCAGTCTACTGAGGATTTCTGGCAATGTTGGTGTCAGTGGTGATTTCCATCTATGTGCGATGGCAGTTTTGGTAGCCATGAGACAATGAATCGTGAAAGGGATTGCTTCCGTAGGGAGGGTATTCGGAAAAATATGTAGTAGAAGGCACTCTGGGGATTGGGGAATTCGCACTCCCAGAATTTTGTACAGAAGAGCGTGTATGTCCCGCCATAATGTGACAATAGACGTACATGACCAAAATATATGCAAGAGGGACCCTTCGCTATTATGGCATCTCCAACAACTTGCGTCAGAGCCCGGATAGATACGGGCCAATTTGGTGGGGACTAGGTACCAGCGCATTGTTAATTTACAGTATGTTTCCCATTGATTAAGGCTATGGGACGCCTGTTTGGTATGTGGCAGTCCCAGTGCCATTGCTTGTGTTTTTTTGGCGTTGTTTTTATAGAACGAGACCTTACCGTAAGTTTCCAGCAAAGTTAGTAGATTTGGTAAGGATTTTTCTGGGCGTGATAGGAAGAGAAGGACATCATCAGCGAATAGGGCTATTTTTTGAGTCCCAATGGGGGTAGATAGGCCTTCGATCGAGTTGTCACTCTTGACGTGTCTAACCAGAGGTTCCATGCATATTATAAAGATTAACGGGGAGAGGGGACAACCCTGTCTGGAGCCATTCGTTATTTGGAAAGGTTGAGATAGGAACCCTGAATTGAATACCTTGGCTGCTGGATTGGAGTATAGGGCCATAATGCCTTTCAGGAAGTCTTGTGGTATGCCCACTACAGTTAGAACAGCCCTCATGTAAGACCAATTAAGGCGGTCGAATGCTTTTTCCGCATCCAGGGCTAATAAAATGCCGCTTTGGTTGGTTTTTTGGGCCCATGAAATGAGGTTCAGAAAGTGCCGAGTGTTATCCCCCGGTTGTCTATGCGGGACGAAACCTGCCTGTTCTGGGGAGACCAGGTCCCTCAGGAGGGGTTGGAGGCGGTTGGCTAGTAATTTAGCAAAAAGTTTAATGTCTGTGTTCAACAAGGAGATTGGTCTCAGGTTGGCGCATTCGGTGGGCGGTTTGCTGGGCTTAGGAAGTGTAACGATATGGGCTAGCAGCATTTCCTTCGGTATTGTCCCTGAGTTCCTGAAGGAGTTGAAGAGGATTGTGAGGTATGGAGTGAGCTGTGGCTCAAATGTGGAGTAAAAGTGGTTGGAGAACCCGTCTGGGCCCGGAGCTTTATGTTTGGGTAATTTGCGAATTGCATTTCGTATTTCTTCCTCTGTGAATTTGGCTGACAGGGTTGCGCATTGCTGTGCCGAAAGGTGCGGCAGCCCTGCTCCTGTCAAAAAAGTGGCTATTTCTGGGTCTAATGGCTGGTGTAAAGTACTGTCCTGTGCGAGGTTATATAGTCCCTTGTAAAAGTTAGCTAGTTCGTCTACTATATCTTGTGGGTTGAATAGCTTTGACCCAGTGGACGAGGTCATATATGGGAGTTTAGATTGTATGTATCGGGATTTTAGTCGTTTTGCGAGTAGTTTGCCTGCCTTGTTCCCTTGCATATAGTAGGCGAGCTTTAATTTGCGGAGCTGTCGTTCCACACTTATCAGGGATAGGTCAAGTATTTTGTCCCTTAGCTTTTCGATAATACGGGATAGATTTTTAGTTGGTTTAAGTTTATTAATTTGTTCTAAGGATTTAAGTTGAGATAGTAGATTATCTGACTCAGTGTGGGTTTTCTTTTTGTTTATTGCGCCTGCCTGGATTAATAGGCCTCTTAGCACGGCTTTTAGGGCAAGCCATTTAGTGTCTATGCGCGTGCTGTCGGCAAGGTGAGTCTCGAAAAAAGATATTATGTTATCCCGAATTTTTGCAGCTGTAGTCTCGTTGTCTAGGAGGGATTCGTTTAAGCGCCAGGCACTGCGCCCCCGTGACGGGAACAGGGCCCTAAAAGTAGTGGTTACCGGCGCGTGGTCGGACCAAGTCCGGTCACCTATTTGCACTTCTATTATATTGGGTACCGTATTTTTATCTACCCAGCACATATCTATACGAGAGTATGTGTGATGGACTCGTGAGAAATATGTGTAGTTTCGTTCTTTCGGATAGAGGGTACGCCACGAATCGTAAAGGTCGTGCCTGTGGAGCAGCGTGTTAAGGGTTGCGCTCATTGTGTTAGCAAGTTGGAGGGGTTGTTTGTTTGCTATTCGCTTAATGTCTAAGTCGGGGTCTAGCGTGCAATTGAGATCGCCACAGATAATAGTATGCCCCACGCGGATAGTAGAGATTTTGTTTAAAGCTCTTCTGATGAAGGAAATTTGGGAGTTGTTGGGTGCATATATGGAAGCGATCGTAAGTTGCATTCCATTCAAAGAGCCTACCACTATAAGGAGCCTGCCCAGCTCGTCTACATAAGTGTTGTCAAGATGGAAGACCCAGTCAATATGGAACAGAATTGCCACTCCTCTCGTTTTGTTTGGGGCAAGGGCATGAAATACCTGCTGATACCTGGATGAGCTTAACTTGGGGGGGTTTCTTTTGCACATGTGCGTTTCCTGGAGGCAGACTATGGCTGCCTGGGAAGTATGAATGGTCTTAATCACAGAGCTCCTTTTAAATGGGCTATTTAGGCCGTTAACATTCATAGAGAGACATTTAAATTGGTACATCATCTTAAAGGGATATATAATAGAGCTTGTTAGTCACAGCATGCTGTTTGCCAGCGACAGACATGGAGCCTGTGGCTAGGTGGTGCGTAGTGTAGAATAAGGGAAGATCAGATGACTGATTACGTCCTGCACAGATATGGGTCAACTTGGCTGCCAAGGGGATGGGAGGGGAAATAACAGGAAAGACAAAATCAACAAACAAAGGTATATACATTAACTCTCTGAGATGAGAGAAAATACTGGGATCCAGAGGGGAGCCTAAAGCTCTAGGCACCTCGGATACCCTTGGGGGGTCGTGCGGAACAGGACCGCACCCGGACCAGATTCTCAAAGTAGGTAGGAATGGAGAGGAGAATATGCGCGGGAGGGGCTGAAATCTGGACAGCATTCTCACCTATGCCCTCTCTAAATCACTGAGGCAATATAGGGGAGAAGGGTAACGGATTTATAGTAACTTAACCGGGAGTACTGTGGTTAACTGATGGATGAGTTTTTTTTTTTATTTTATTTTTTTATTATTTTTTTATTTTATTTTTTTTAATTTTTTTTTTTTTTTTATACTTTATTTTATTTTTCCCTGCGTTGAGCTGAGCATGGTCGGTAGAGTGTCTAAGGTTATAATCATAAGTCTCAGGATGCGACCATTTAACCATGTGTGTGCTTAACGCTCCGAGGGGAGGGGGGGCCTTAGGAGACCTAGCCTTGGGGCCTGCTAAAGTGCAGGAGGGATAAAATGGAACACATGGAAGCCTAAACTCATCCGTAGGGAAGAACTAACATTGTAATAGAGCAATTTACCGGGGGGGTCACTCCCTTGCCAAACATTCCTCAGATGAAGCAGTGAAACAAGCATGACCTCCCCTCATGAATATAAGCAATACTTAGTGGATACTATAAAAACGTTTTTTTTTTTTTTTTTGTTTTTTTTTCCTTTTAACTTGTGAACTATTCATGCCCTCCCACCCTACACCCTCATTAAACATTTTGCCACCGTGTATGTTCATACGATACCACTCGAAGCAACTGGGGTCTATGGCCCTTATTGGTATATTATCGCAGAGTCCATGCGTGTGGCAGAAGCCTGCTGGAGACAGTTCAGGGGTAAGTGGTTAGTGTCCGAGTTGGGCGAGGGCATCGGCAAGCAGCATGGTGTCTTCTTTCGCGGCTGTAGAATACGTCAAGGAGTAGAGGCAGGGAGACGCTGTCCTAGATGGGGTGGCCATTAGCGCCGAGCGCCAACCATCTGCCAGTCTGGCTGGGACCTCTTCGGGTTGGTCGAGGCGTCTGGTTGTAGGTGGGTGGTTTCTTGCTGGCCCCAAAGACCCCATTGTTTCAGCATGGTGAGCCCTTTCGAGGGGTCATCTATAATGTGGAGCTTATTCTGCCGCCAGACCAGCAGTCTCGTAGGAAATCCCCAGCGATAAGCCTGGTTGTGGTTGCGTAAGGTTTTTGTAATGGAGGAGAATTCTCTGCGTCTTGCCATAGTGAGGGCCGATAGGTCCGCAAAGATAGAGACAGCATTATATGGGTCGGGCAATGGGGATTGGGCTCTAGCGGCCTTGAGAAGAGCCTCCTTGGCTTTAAAGTGATGGTAGCGCACGATAATGT
Organism: Pelobates cultripes; assembly: GCA_933207985.1. Lineage (NCBI taxonomy): Eukaryota > Metazoa > Chordata > Amphibia > Anura > Pelobatidae > Pelobates > Pelobates cultripes. The sequence continues at coordinate 157,280,445 of OW240917.1, forward strand.
CGCGCGGGACGTCCGCGCCAAATCTGGGCGGTTTTGGAACCCGGTGGGCTCTGTCCAGTTCCCAGGTAACACCGGAGAGGTCAGGGACCAGCGTTGTACTTAATGCGATAATGTAGGCCGAGATCTGGTCTGTTGTGACGGACTCTGCTACTCCCCGGAACCGCACGTTGTTCCTGCGGGAGCGGTCCTCCATGTCCGCCATTTTGTGCCATAATTTGGTATTATCTTCCTCTAGTTTCTGTAGTCTGTCCGCCATCAGGTTGTGGGCAGAGGAGAGATCGGCAGTTTTCCGTTCGACCTGATCGGTCCGGTCACCCAGCTCCTCTAGCTCTTGATGAATGCCCGCCAAGGAGGTGGTGAAGTCCTCCTTAATGGTGGACCTGAGGTCCGCGAGCACTTGTCTCAGATATTCTTTTGAGAATTGTGAGTCGTCTGATTGTGAATGCGTGGGCGACTCGGTGCAAGGGTCAGGGTCCGGAGACTGAGCTCTGCTGGCGGCGCCATCTTGGGCCTGTTTCAGCTTTTCCCTCTTATGGTGGCGGACCGCGTCCGTGAGTTTTGTCTGCTTCGAGGGAGACATTAGAAGCCGTGTAGCCTTTGCCCCCCGCTGGGTCAAGGTAATCCGGCGAGATTTCCTCTTTAATAGTATTAAATCTGGTCCGGGTGGTGCGGAGCTCCTACTCCATGCGACCGATCTTGCCGGAAGTTGGACACGCCCCCTGATGTCTCTATTTTTATTGTTGAAATCGAATATGATTGGGATAGATGGAACGGTCTTTTTTATTCCTTTTTTTTTTTTTTATTCTTTATTTTTGTTGTGCTTGACATATCAAAGAGTACTTAATACACAGTGGGTAGTCTAAACATAATTTGTCACAACATAGCATTCCAAGTGTATAGGTAAGCCAGCACATTTTTTGTGTGTAGAAGAAAATGTAAGTATGACAAGAAAGACACAGTGCAAGTGGATAAGAACAGTAGAGTAGTATGCATGTAGGCTCTATGCACTGGGAAATAGCTTTATAGAGTAGGAAGTTATTTGCTGTAAAGGTAGATAAGCTACAAGCTTAGACCCCCCAGAGCCCCCCCCAAGCAAGCCATGAGTAAAAGACATAAGATTCGAAAATTAGAATTGGCACATAGGCTGTTTCGTTGTCTAGATATACTGCCTGGGAGTCCTGTCAGAAAGCAGTCCCCGATAGAGCCCTGGAGTCAACCTCTGTCTTGCAGGGGCCGTGTACAGACCCTCCATAGACGTCCCAGCATGGGGCTCAGTGGTGTACTTGGTGACGTTGGGTTGCTGTGTGGCATTCAGGTAAGTCCCGTGTGGGTAGTGGGGATCCCCTCGATGGTCTCATGATTCTGCAGTACATGCATCTCATGGTGGGCCTCAGCCTATAGCTTCGGTCCCTGTTATAATAGGAGCCTCTTTCTTCACTTTTAGCCGCACTCTGTAGACTCCATGCGCTTGTCCGGGTCTGAGTAGCAGGCCTTGGGTCCCTTATGGTTTTTCTTTCGCATGGTGCAGTGATGGTCATTGCATAAGGGGGCATGCTGCATTCGCCATCTTGTGGTTGCGTGAGTGCCTGTTGATTCTCCCGTGGGGAACCACTTGTCTTTAGTGCTGCCAGGGAGCCTCTAGGGAGCAGACCGGGATAACCCCCACCGGTCCAAAGGGGGGGGGAATGGGGCACTAATCAGCAGCGCAGGTCTAGGGCAGGGATCGGCCGCATCCCCACTCACCCAGATTCTCTAGACCGCCCAGCCAGCTCCGGCTTCCCCGGTAGCGTGGACACCTGGTGGCATCAAGACACGCACCGGTAACACCGTGGTCGGTGCAGGAGCACCCCAGGAGCGCCCGGCATCGTCGAAGAGGGTACAGATTGCAGTAATATCTGCTTTTGTTGGAGTTCGTGCCGGTGCTCTCCCTAGATGCCTCCGTCCGGCATGGCGGTCAGGCCCGGCCCCCCTTTTTTATGCTTTTATGTTTATATTTATGGAGACTATTTCTATCATTGTGCTCTACTTTCGTAATTATAGAGTTTAATTTGCTTTCAGGGTAATTTTTCTCTAAAAACTTATATTTTAAAATGGTGGTTTGTGTATTAAAATCGTCTTGTATGGAGCAATTTATTAAAACTTCTGTGGATAATTTGTTGTATATTTTGATTCTTTTGTGTGGTGTTTGAGTAGGGATCGGATCTTTGAAAGTGAGTAAGGTGTTTTGATTGATAGTATGGTTGAGGACTTTTATTGTTGTGATCTGGTTGAGTTGAGTTATGTTTCTTGTTTTGGTGGTATGTCCTGATTTGATTGTTTGCGTAATGATGCTTGTCTCAAATATATTTTTTTAACTTTATATGTTTTGTGTCCAGTTCGATTTTTTCGATTTTATTCTGGATAAGCTGTCACCATACCTCGTGGCTTGAAAGTGCTCCAAAAAGCCAGTTCTTAAGACTAAAAAGAAATTGCTCCATACCAGAAGATTTTAATACACAAACCACCATTTAAAAAAAATTTTATTTTAGTGAATAATTACCCTGAAAGCAAATTAAACTCTATTATTACGAAAGTAGAGTGCAATGATAGAAATAGTCTCCTTAAATATAACGATAAAAGCATAAAAAAGACCGTTCCATCTATCCCAATCATATTCAATTTCAACAATAAAAATAGAGACATCAAAAAAATTATTCAAAAACATTGGCACATTCAATTTCAAGATATCATCCCCATAAATCCAAGTATTATTTTTAGAGGTGCCCCTAATTCAGGGCCAGATTAAGAACCCAGTGGGCCTGGTGCTGACAATTATGATGGGCCTATTTACAGAATCTTATCAACCAAAAACACTAAAACAATCATACCTCCCAAGGATCATATATCTGATGGAGATGGTATTGGAGGGAAACTCAAAGGATGCAGCTATACAAAAACACATACTCTATGCTAATCTCTCTCTAATTTATGCTTTCATCTTTCAAGTAAATCCATAACCCCTAACAGCAGTGTCCAGTGAAGCAGGAAGTCAATGTGCGGGGTAAAAGGGTGTGCCACTGGCGCGAATCACATGACCCGACCTGCCAAAAGGGGTGAACATGCCCAAAAAGGGGTCATTGTTTGTCCAAAGAATTGGAAGGCCAGCCTGGCATGAATGCATGCCAGACTGCCTGCCAATCGTGCAGGCTGTCCAACTAAGGGCATACTATGCAGGCAGCACCCTGAGCTTGGCATAAATGCATCAAATGATGCGCCTACTCCACGCTTTCTAAGGACTGTCCCTTATCATCTTACTAGCAGGCAGAAGTTCCTAGTATATAGTCTGAGACAGAGAAAAGGTGTATGTAGTGAGTGTAGAAGAAACGGGACATGCCACAGTGTTAGAGAGACCAAAGTCTGCATTATCTAAACTTATTTTATTGTCAGCCAGTCCACACAGGTTTTGTTCTCATGCATCCCTCTTAAGCTTCCAAACTTAAACGGACACTATAGTCACCAGAACAACTACAGCTTATTGTATTTGTTCTGGTAAGTAGAATCTTCCCTCCAGGCTTTTTGCAGTAAACACTGTCTTTTCAGAGAAAATAACTCTGATGGCCACTCCTTAGATGGCTGCTAGAGGTGCCTCCTGGGGAAGTACAGTACAGCCTAGTATGCAGCACCACCATTCAGTGTCTCCACCCTCTGCATGTAGACACTGAACTTTCCTCATAGAGATGCATTGAATCAGTTTATCTTCATGAGGAGATGCTGATTGGCCAGGGCTATGTTTGACTTGTGCTGGCTCTGCCCCTGATCTGCCTAGTTAACCGTCTCAGCCAATCCTATGGGGAAGCATTGTAATTTGCGCAGACCACCACTTCCGATGATGTCAGCAGACAGAGTCAGTTCAGAGGCAGACAGGGACAGAGCCAGCAGCTGCATACTTGAATACAAGTAAGAGTTTACTATATTTAGGGGACAAGAGGGGGCCAGGGGGGCTAAATTGTGGTTTTAACATAATAAGGTCAGAAATACATGATTGTGTTCCTTACCCTCTAGTGTTCCTTTAAGCAAGAGTATGTGAATAGTAGTTAGGGTTGCCACCTTTCTTGGAAAAAAAATACCAGCCTTATACATTTGAATAATTAATTAGTTATGCGTGACATCACATGATGTAAATCACAAGGAGTGACATAAGAGAAAATTCTGTAAAATCACCAACAAACTACTCACAGTTTGATTCTGCTGTATAGATGGATTGCTCCCAGTGTCTCCCTGTCTCCCAGTGTCTCAGTCTTGCAAGTCATCCAGTCTCTCAGTGTCCCTATGTATCACAGTGTCAGTGTCCCCATGTCGCCCAGTCCCCTAGTCTCCCAGTGTCTCAGTGTCCCCATGTCTCCCTGTGTCCCCATGTCACTGAGAGACCCGGGGACACAGACACTTGGGGACACTGGGAGACATGGGGCACTGAGACACTTGGGGACACTGAGTCACTAGGGACACTGGGAGACATGGGGGCACAGACACTTGGAGACTAGGGGACACTGAGACACTAGGGACACTGAGACATGGGGACAAAGACACTGGGAGACTAGGGGACACTGGGAGAGATGGGAACACTGTGTCCCTAGTGTCTCCGTGTCCCAATGTCTCAGTGTCTCCCAATGTCCCTATGTCTCACAGTGTCCCCATGTGTCTCAGTGTCCCCATTTCTCTCAGTGTCCCCAAGTGTCTCTGTGTCCCCAGTATTCCCTAGTGTCTGTGTCCCCATGTGTTCCCATGTCTCCCTGCTGCCTTTCTCCCTCACTTACCTGAGTTGTAGAGCTGCTGTCTGGACTCTCTGTGCTGTGTAGCTGCTCCCCCACGGATCAGTGAGTAGAGAAAGGCAGGGAGGGATATGCTGTAAATTCCTATCCCTGCCTCTCTCCACACACAGTGACCCCTACTGGCCGGTTCTGGTATTGCAGAGTAATTTCAGTTTATACTGAGAAAAATACCTGCATTTGTATTGCCTGAATAACTGCAATACTGGCACTGGCAAGGCAGCCTCAAATACCAGCTGTGACAGTAAAATAGTCAGGTGGCAAACCTAAGAGTAGTGTGTGTAAAAAAAAAAAAAATATATATATATAGATTTTTTTTTTTTTTAAATGGGCCTATTCCATGGGCCTGGGCCTGGAGCTGCAGCTCCATCAGCCCCTATGTTAATCCGACCCTGCCCTAATTTCAAAAGCCTTCTCACTAAAAACTATACAAAAAATAAGACAATTAAATCCTCTACCTTATCTAATGCTAAAGGCTTTTTAAGTGTAGAAAGTGTATCGTATGTAGAACTACAAAACATTTGGTTCCAAACAAAACCACTCATTTTAAATCCAATATCACCAATAAAACATATCATATTAAGCACTTTATCACTTGTAACACAAAAAATGTAGTCTACTTACTGGAGTTCTGACACACTACCAAAAAAATCCTTGTGATCTAAAGTTTACAGCTATTCAAACATGTACAACTCCATGGAGAGGAGGAGACGTAAAAAAGTTATATGGAAAAACCAAAATGGAATGGGTTTATAATTTGAAAACATTAACATCAGATGGATTAAATGTGGACTTTGACCTGTTTAACTTTTTTATAATTATCCCCTATAACAAAAAAATTTTTATAATCAAATTGTTTTAATTTTTTTTTATAATCATACAGAATAAATACATTTTATGTATTCCTTCAAGTTATTGCACCATTGGTCCCATCTGTGTTTTTTCTTTCATATATGCTGATGAGGATTTGACCCAAGACGTCTTGAGAATTTCTGAAGAATATACCTGTGAACTAGAGACTTTATATTTGCTTGTTCTCCTGGTATCTTTTTATTTATTTTATTCACTTTGTTCTTTGCGCACCCTGTATTTGTTGTTTTCTGAATATGTTTAAGACTTAATATATATAAAAGATCTATGTATCCCCAAATCTAATGATATTTTCTCCATTGCAAGTTGCACTATTTAATAAAATATCTGTTTTATGGTTGGTTTTATATATATAATGTTTATGTTTGTTTACACATACGATTGTAAAATGTCTGATGGTAAGACATAGTTGTGCAGTTGCAATGAACTTCACCCATAAAAATACCCAGATCAGGACTTTTAAATATGGCGAAATATGCCTTATGAACTTGGAGTATCAATATCCGATATTGGCAGTTGCCGATGATGTCAGACGCAAGAACGTCATGACGCAGACGGAAATACATCATCACGCTCTGACGGACACACGGAAAAGAGGAGGAGGCGTCGGGAAATTAGATTTCCTGTCGAATATAAAAGTCTGGATGTTGGACATGAGAGTATGCATCTTGAGGAAGATCAAGCAGGTCGAAACGCGTCATGCTATATACCTTATGGATTGTTATCATTGTTTTCTAATTTGTGTTTATACAGAATCTTTTTACTTTATTTTGCCTATTAAAGTCTTTTTAAATTATCTCCATCTGAATTTTTGCTGAAACCTTGCTGGATCCCTGGTACCAGAGGCTGCATTAAAGGTGGAGAAGAGGAGACAACCAGAACAAGTGATTCTGAAAAGCCTATATAGTCAGAGCCTGCTGTATGTGGCTCTGCAAAGTGTGAGTTAACAATTGTCATCTAAAATAATTTGTATATGTACATACAGTATTATGCTATGGCCTGTTTTATACTTTTAGGTTGACTTTACACTCATTGAGGATCAAATGGGAATAAGTATTGTTTTTAAATTCCTTATTGCACTTATTTTTGCGCCCCCTATCTGTATTTTTATTCTTTGTATTTGGAGTTGTGTGTCTTGTGAGTGATGGGTAAGTGGCACTTATTCTATCAACTAGTGCCATTTTTTGCACCTTGTCACTTGCACTTTGTTTAAAGTAATTTAGAATTTTGTAACCGATGCACTAAGCCTATCCCGAGGCCTTCCCTTATTCCTGTGAATGGTCAAGAGGAGTATGAAATTAAATCTATTTTGAATTCCAGGATTTCCCGTGGTAGGCTCCAATATCTCATTGATTGAAAGGGTTACTGTAATATTTTAAACAATATATTTGTCAAAAAAATAAAAAATACAGACTACTCACCAGTATGAGAGGTCGGTCTGGGAGAATAAAGGATCATCACCGGAATTGAGAGCGATGTTTAGGTGATAATCCGGTTACTTTGAATATAATGGGGAAAATCCTGTTTTCTGGTTCCCTGACTCGGTTTGTATTTTGACCTCCTGATTTCTTGTATCCTGACCCAGCTATTCTTGTATCGCTCTCCTGATTTCTGGTATCCTGACTTTTGGCAATCCTTTGACTACTCTTTTCTACCTACGTAAACCCGACCATTCTAAGGCTCGGTAATACGTGCTTGGGTTTTCTGTAGGTTTACATACTGTGTGCTGGGCTATCACACAACCGTGATACTTGTTCCCCCACAGGACCTTCATATGTCTCATTTCACCCAGTCCCTCCACGTATCTCATCCCTCTCCCCCACTCCTCTATGTGTCTCATTCCCTCCCCAGCTCCTCCATGTGTCTTATTCCAACCGTCCCTCCATGTGTCTCACCCCCCAGCTCCTTCATGTGTCTCATTTTCTCCCCCTAACCGCTCCATGAGTCTCATTCCCTGCCTCCCAGACCCTTCATGTCTCATCCCCCTTCCAGCTTCTTCATCTGTCTCATTCCACTCCAATCCTTGCATGTGTCTCATTCCCTCTCTTACCTCCCAGCATCTCTATTTAACTCATTCCCTCTCTCAGCCCCCAGCCCCTCGATATGTCTCATTCCCCCCATGTGCTTCATCTCCTCTCCCTAGACCCTTCATGTGTCTTATTCCAACCGTCCCTCCATGTGTCTCACCCCCCCAGCTCCTTCATGTGTCTCATTTTCTCCCCCTAACCGCTCCATGTGTCTCATTCCCTGCCTCCCAGACCCTTCATGTCTCATCCCCCTTCCAGCTCCTTCATTTATCTCATTCCACTCCAGCCCCTCCATGTGTCTTACTCCCTCTCTTACCCCACAGTCCCTCGATATGTCCCTTACCCATCCCCAACCCCTCTATTTGTCTAATTCCCCCTCTCATCCCTCCCCCTAACTCCTTCAGTTGTCTCATTCCCTCCCTTCTCAATCCCTTCATGTGTCTCATTCCCCTCACAGCCCTCCATACAGGGAGTGCAGAATTATTAGGCAAATGAGTATTTTGACCACATCATCCTCTTTATGCATGTTGTCTTACTCCAAGCTGTATAGGCTCGAAAGCCTACTACCAATTAAGCATATTAGGTGATGTGCATCTCTGTAATGAGAAGGGGTGTTGTCTAATGACATCAACACCCTATATCAGGTGTGCATAATTATTAGGCAACTTCCTTTCCTTTGGCAAAATGGGTCAAAGAAGGACTTGACAGGCTCAGAAAAGTCAAAAATAGTGAGATATCTTGCAGAGGGATGCAGCACTCTTAAAATTGCAAAGCTTCTGAAGCGTGATCATCGAACAATCAAGCGTTTCATTCAAAATAGTCAACAGGGTCGCAAGAAGCGTGTGGAAAAACCAAGGCGCAAAATAACTGCCCATGAACTGAGAAAAGTCAAGCGTGCAGCTGCCACGATGCCACTTGCCACCAGTTTGGCCATATTTCAGAGCTGCAACATCACTGGAGTGCCCAAAAGCACAAGGTGTGCAATACTCAGAGACATGGCCAAGGTAAGAAAGGCTGAAAGACGACCACCACTGAACAAGACACACAAGCTGAAACGTCAAGACTGGGCCAAGAAATATCTCAAGACTGATTTTTCTAAGGTTTTATGGACTGATGAAATGAGAGTGAGTCTTGATGGGCCAGATGGATGGGCCCGTGGCTGGATTGGTAAAGGGCAGAGAGCTCCAGTCCGACTCAGACGCCAGCAAGGTGGAGGTGGAGTACTGGTTTGGGCTGGTATCATCAAAGATGAGCTTGTGGGGCCTTTTCGGGTTGAGGATGGAGTCAAGCTCAACTCCCAGTCCTACTGCCAGTTCCTGGAAGACACCTTCTTCAAGCAGTGGTACAGGAAGAAGTCTGCATCCTTCAAGAAAAACATGATTTTCATGCAGGACAATGCTCCATCACACGCGTCCAAGTACTCCACAGCGTGGCTGGCAAGAAAGGGTATAAAAGAAGAAAATCTAATGACATGGCCTCCTTGTTCACCTGATCTGAACCCCATTGAGAACCTGTGGTCCATCATCAAATGTGAGATTTACAAGGAGGGAAAACAGTACACCTCTCTGAACAGTGTCTGGGAGGCTGTGGTTGCTGCTGCACGCAATGTTGATGGTGAACAGATCAAAACACTGACAGAATCCATGGATGGCAGGCTTTTGAGTGTCCTTGCAAAGAAAGGTGGCTATATTGGTCACTGATTTGTTTTTGTTTTGTTTTTGAATGTCAGAAATATATATTTGTGAATGTTGAGATGTTATATTGGTTTCACTGGTAATAATAAATAATTGAAATGGGTATATATTTGTTTTTTGTTAAGTTGCCTAATAATTATGCACAGTAATAGTCACCTGCACACACAGATATCCCCCTAACATAGCTAAAACTAAAAACAAACTAAAAACTACTTCCAAAAATATTCAGCTTTGATATTAATAAGTTTTTTGGGTTCATTGAGAACATGGTTGTTGTTCAATAATAAAATTAATCCTCAAAAATACAACTTGCCTAATAATTCTGCACTCCCTGTATGTCTCATTTACACAGTCTCTCCATGGATCTCCTCCCCCAACACTTACATGTGTCTCATTCCCTCTCTCCCACCCCTCCATGTGTCTCATTCCCTGCCTCCCAGCCATCCATTTGTCTCATTCCCTCTCCTCCAGCCCCTCCATTTGACTCATTCTCTCTCTCACCCCCAACCTCTCCATTTGACTCATTCCCTCTCTCACCCCACTAGCCTCTCCATTTGTCTCATTCCCTCTATCACCCACCCTCAACCCTTCTATTTGTCTTGTTCCCTCTCTCACCACAACAACCCTTCTATTTGTTTCATTACCTACCCATACTCTGCTGTACGTTCTTACCCTGTGAGTTGTGTGCAGTATGCAGAGTCACAGGAGGGGCTCTCTCATTGAGCACTTCCTGTCAGACCGCAATCCTCAATCCACGCTACTAGACATGTGCATGGGAAAAAATTTCGGTTCGGTTCGGCATTCCGAAATTCGGCAATTCGACACTTCGGAAATTCGGTAATTTCGGAACTTCGGGTCTTCGGCAATTCGGCACTTAGGCAATTCGGCACTTCGACATTTCTGGACTTCGGAATTTCAGAACGTCTCTTGCAGCCGCTTGGTAGATAACTCCCTAATTCCCACGGTATTAGGGAGTTATCTACCAAAAGGCTGAAAGACCTAAATTGGTCTTTCAGACAAATTTACTAATACTAAGTAAAAATTACTTAGTATTAGTAAATTGTGCCCCTACTCACTATACCGCGAGTAGGGGCATGTCTCTTAAACAGTGTAAAAAATGGGCCCCCCCTCCCGAGCCCCAGGGGGCCCTATTGCCCCCCCCCCATCCCCCACCCCTGAACGGCGGGTGGGGGCCCTAAAGTAAAATAATGGGGGGGGCACTTTAAAAAAAAAAAAAACGAGCGCAAAAAAAAAAAAAATCTTCACCCATGGAGGGCTCCACGCAGACTGAGCTCTGCAGGGCGGGGGAAGGCTTATAAAGCCTTGCCCCGCCCTGCAATTAGGCTCAGAGCACTCTGATTGGATTTGACTCATAACACTCTGATTGGTTACTTAATCCACCAATCAGAGTGTTATGAGTCAAATTACACAGCGTGGGAAAATTCCAAATAACTTTCCCACGCTATGTAAAATGACATAAAGCCTTCCCCCACCCTGCAGAGCTCAGTCTGCGTGGAGCCCTCCATGGATGAAGATGTATTTTTTTTTTTTTGCGCTTGTTTTTTGTTTGTTTTTTTAAGTGCGTCGGTTATTATGGCTTTTTCTTTGGCCTTTTTTGGGGCTGAAAAAAGAAGATTTTAGAAGAAAGAAAACATCAAATGGTAAGTTTTATTTTTTTTCCAGGTACTTAGTTAAATGCCCCCCACCCTCATTATTTTTAGGGTGAGGGGGGTAGGTAGAGGTTAATTATTTTGGGGGAGGGGGCCCCCACCCACATCTCAGGGCTGGCAGCCAGGGGGGAGGATATTAGGTCCCCCCTAATTAGTATTTTAGGGCCCCCACCCACCCCCAGCCATAGGCTGCTCACTGTTTAATAGACATGCCCCTACTCACGGTAATCTTTACTTAGTATTAGTAAATTTGGCTGAAAGACCAATTTAGGTCTTTCAGCCTTTTAGTAGATAGCTCCCTAATACCCTGGGAATTAGGGAGTTATCTACTTATTCATTCCTGTCATTACATTGACTTGCTAAGTAACTTACATTTTATATGAATCTATGTTACTTGATTGTTGTAAGTGTTGCAAATGCTTACAGCTGAATCCTGGCTATGTTTGTATACTTTTTATTTAAAATTGTAAACAGTGTAACATTCTTCTTCCACTGGGTAAGTATATTAGTACTTAGGCAATACTGTGCTTCGGCACTTCGACACTTCGGTAATTTCGGAACTTCGTCAATTCGGCACTTCGTCAATTCGGCATTTCGGACATTCGGAAGTACCCGAATGTCCGAATTGCCTGAAATTCGTCCGAATTCATATTCAGCCCGAAACGAATTGCACATGTCTACACGCTACAGACAGAGACCGGCAGGAGAAGAACAGCAAGCACGCTGCTCCCTTCCTAATGGTCACCCGGCAACTGGCAGGTGGAGCCATGCACCGGCCCTGAAGTTAAGGTGGCCATGGGTGCAGGGGTCGCAGCTGTGGTCGGGCCCCCTGGACTGGGGTCGGAGCTGCGGCCGTGCCTGCCACCGTGGTAGTTACGCCACCTGCATTGCACACAGCTTGTCGGTCAGTCTGAGGCCCCAGCTAACAGAGGAGATCCCTGTAATACCTACGTCCCCCTGATATCAGCAGTGATCTAGCCCTGCTAATACCTTAAAGGGACACTATATACACAGAACAACTACTGCTTAATGTAGTTGCTCTGGTGAGAGTATTCAGTCCCTGTAGCCTTTTTAATGTAAGCACTGCCTTTTCAGAGAAAAGGCAGTGTTTACATTACCGCCTAGTAACAACTCTAGTGACCATTCCTCTGACAGCAACTAGAGATGCTTCCTAGGTCAGTCCTGCCCACTGTACAGCACTGCCATTCAGCGTCTCAGTAAAGGCATGTATTGAAAACCCTACAATGCTTCCACTACTGGGAGAACTCTGTTTTTTTGCAAACCTAAGTCCTTTTGCACCAAAACCACAATAAATATGGTGATTAGAATGACCCATAATTAATAGCCTATCCTAACTTTGAAAATGACAACAATTCACGTTTCGGTGAAAAGACCTATACATTCTTCATGTATGTCTATACTTTTTATGTAAATTTATCAAAGACTGTTTTTAATCTGTATACACTACAGCTTGTATTGCTGCAACCAGAGATATGTATAATACATAGTGTATATTTGGCAAATATCACCATGGGGAATAAACACAAAATCCAAACATTTTGTTTTTAGATTCTTATTTGATTTTTATTGTAAGGAAATGCAGAAAACATTCAACTCATAACAATGCAATCATGTAAGGTTCTGTAACTGTTGGTGAATCTGAAACAAAGGAAGCACTTTCTCAAGTGATAATGTAATGCAAGAGTATATGGCCAACAAGCTATGCGTGAGGACTTCCAGCGTCGGAAAGCAATTGAATAATGCTTTCCTATGGGGAGATCCTAATGCAAGCGCGGCCATTGACGTGCATGCGCATTAGGTCTCCCCCACTGGCGGACTTCGGCAGGGGAGGAGCATAGGCGGAGTGGAGCCAGCTCCGAGGGACATTGGTGCTGGACCCAGGTAAGTAAGCCATTTTTGCACTTTTTGCTGTTTGTGTTCAAACGCAATTTGCATCTCTGTCATTTATTGCACCAACACATATTATATATCGTTTTTTAGAGGGCAAAAAGGGCTTTAATTTGATGTCACATATACATAGATAAATTCTCATTAATTATAAAAAAAGCCCGCCAACTAACGGAAAAAAAACCAACACATTTTTTTTTCACAGTTTTGGCAATAATATGTCCAGCTTAGAAAAAGTAATTCAAAATAAATTCATTTATGTGTCTTGATTTATAGAGTACAGCTAAATAATGGAGCAAAAATTGTGTTTTTTCTCTATTTTGGCATATTGTCACGACTGCTAGTGTGGCCCAGCACGCAAAACTATGTAACATCTACATAGACAGAATGGAAAAAGACAGAATGTAAACCGGTTCTTAGAATGGCCGGACTAATACATTAAAGACAGAGAATGATCAAGGGATAGCCAAGATCAAGGAATCCAGAAATACAAAATACTGTTAAATAAGCCAAGTCAGGGAAACCAGAAATCAGAGTAGTCAGGAAAAGCCAAGGTCAATATACTGGGAATATCAATAATAGGAAGAGAAAACGCACTTTCAGGAACAAGGACTGGAAACCACGACAAGGCAATGAACTGGTAGCTTCAGGGATTTAAATATCCCTCCTTTGACTGTGATTGGTCAGAGGGTGACCTCTGACCCCAGAACGTGCATGCACATCGACGTTGTGACGTCACACTCACGTTCATATGACCCTGGGGGCGGGGCTATAAATGGCCGTGACCTTGTGTCCGCCGCCATTTTTCTTTAGGAGAGGCGGCCAGGAGAAGCCGGAGGAGCGGCTCCAGACTCGCCGCTGAGCAGGTAAGCTCAGTTCGTTGGTGTGGTTGTGCTGGTCGGGCGCGACCGCACCTTGCAGCAAGCCGGGGGCCGTGACACATATAACAAGGTTTTTGTAAAGTGTATTTCGTAAAGCTGGTGTGTGCTATTCCTGCACAGAACCCCATATTGTGTTCAGCTACATCTGCGGAGTATAACGTTACCCCAATTGTACACCTTTGGCACTATTTTGTAAAGCTACAATGCCATATAAGAGACAAGGTTATTTCAGTTTTCATAGTTAGAATTTTCATAGATGGATATGATGGGCCTATGTCTCATTTTGGGGTATTATAGCAGTTTGACTGTTTAAATAACCCCACAAAGGGCTTCCATTTGATAAAGCAGACACCCATCTTATATGGTGTATATTGTGCCTTAACTTGTCACTATTTTTTCACCAATTTGTGTCAATGTTAGCGGTAAGAGGTGGGGGAAATTGCATTTTAACATACATGTTGCATTTTTGCTGAGTATTTCTTACACTTGATATGTACCATTGTCGTAAAATCCCACACATTATGCTCAGTTACATCTTCTGAGTAAAACAATATGACCAATGTATGACCTAGACACTATTTTGTGAAGTTACAGTGCTGTAAAAGAGACGTGACAAGTTCAGGTTTTCAAGTGTGAATTTTCATGGAGGGTCCGTGTCCCACTTTGGAGCAATTGAGCAGGCTACATATTCTAGCTACACCATAAAGGCATACAATTTCTTAAAGAAGACATCCCAGGGTATTTCAAAAAGATAATTTTTCCGCTAGCTTGTACCAAGTGTAGTGGTAATAAGCATTTTTTATGCCTTTTTGACACACAAAGTGAGTTTGCACTGTATATTTTGCAAACCTTATGTGTGTTATGACTGTATAATACTTGATTTGTTGCTTAGCTATGTCATCTCAGTACAGTAATACCCCCGTATGTACCTTTGCCAGGTATATGTGGATATTGAAGGGTCACGTGAGACACAGCCATTCCAGTTTTTTTCAAACTTAGAATTTTTACGCTGTGTCCAGGTCCCATTTTGGAGTATTTTAGCAAGCTATATATTCAAACTGTCCCATAAAAGCATACCATTTCTTAAAGAAGACACCCCATAGTATTTCAAAAGGCACATTTTGAACCTTAGCATGGGATCATTTTTCCTCTAGCTTGTACCAAATGTAGTTGTAATAAGCATTTTTTCTGCCTTTTTGACACACAAAGTGAGTTTGCAAAGTACATTTTGCAAATCGTATGTGTGCTATGGCTGTATAACAGTTCATATTTTTCTCAGCTGTGTCGTCTGAGTAGAACAATACCCCTGTATGTACCTTTGCCAGGTATATGTGGATGTTGAAGGGGCACATTTAAGACGCAGCCATTCAGTTTTTTTCTAACTTTGAAGTTTTACTCTGTGTCCATGTTTCATTTCAGAGTAGTTTAGCTGGTTGGTTATTCAAACTTCCCCACAAACACATACTATTTATTAAAGAATACACCCCGGGGTAATTCAAACTGAATATTTTGAACCTTAGCGAGGGATCATTTTTTTGCTAGTTTGTTGCAGGTGTAGTGGTAATGAGCATTTTTAAATGTATTTTGTTACTTTTTTGTTTACTTATTAATTTTGTTAAACTTTCTTAAAACTTTCCTGCAGTCTCTCCTTAATCCCTATGTATATTTAAACAAATGGAGGTAATTTAGTTACTCCAATGGCCACTGGATGTGTGCCTCTTGGTAGGTGCCATTATGGTTTGCTTCTTCCCCTCCTCATGTGGCCTGACTGTGTCTCTCATGCATGAGTGCTGTGGGTGGTCTGGGCTGGATCGCTGACCCCCCTAGATGTTGGCAGGCGGGCATTCCCTCCAGTGGCCATTGGAGCAACTAAATAACCTCCATTTGTGTAAATATACATAGGAATTAAGGAGAGAGTGCAGGTAACTTTTTTCCTTTGGTTTTTACTATATGTGTTAGCTGATGTGTACTGTAGTCGTTGCTGTCGCCCAGGAGTGATGGGAGTGAGCGCAGGACTTTTCTTTTTGTATTTCTTAAAACTTTGTTTACACTTTTAAAAATGTTATAAACTTTTATTTTACTGTTAATCCCTAACTATAGTGAGCAGCACTAATAGTGAGGGTTAAAAAAAAATAATAAAAGTTAACCCTCAGGGGTTAATAAAAATCATATCACAGTATAATACTGTAATCTGTATTTTGATCACTGTAGGCAGTGATCAACTGGCAGGGAAAGGGTTAATTTTTATTAGAACTGGGTAAAGGGGGGTGAGATTTAACTTTTTTGAAATGTTATTAAAAAAATGTTTTACTTTTTTAAGCTTTTTTTTAAAAGCTTTTTAATGTTAACCCCTAGCTAGCCTAACACCAAATTTCCCAATTCCCCACTAACTTCCACCCACCCCACCCAGGGGCGTATTAGCCGCGAGGCAAACAAGGCATTTGCCTTGGGCGGCATTTTTCAGGGGGCGGCAAAAAACGCCGCCCCCCAAATGCCCAAATGCCCAAGACATTCTGGGCGATGGGCGGCAGTGGCTGCAGCGCTGGGCGGGCGGCCGGCGAGGGAGCTCTTCCCCTGAGCGCTCTGCTCAGCTCCCTCGCGCGCCGCTAGCAGAGTGAGGCTGGGAGCCGGGTTGATGACGTCATATTCCGGCTCCCAGCCTCACTCTGCTGGCGGCGCGCGAGGGAGCTGAGCAGAGCGCTCAGGGGAAGTGCTCCCTCGGCGGCCGCCCGCCCGCCCTGCAGCCACTGGACCCCAGGGAGAGGAAGAACCCCCCAGCATTACCAAAGGTAAGGAGGCTGGGGGGGGTTAAATAAAAAAATAAAAAAAAAACACTAGTGAGTGTGTGTATGTCTGCTAGTGTGTATGTTAGTGTATGTATGTTAGTGTGTGTATGTTAGTGTGTGTGTGTGTTAGTGTGTGTATGTTAGTGTGTGTGTGTGGATGTCTGTTAGTGTGTGTATGTTAGTGTGTCTGTTAGTGTGTGTCTGTTAGTGTGTGTATGTTAGTGTTTGTGTCTGTTAGTGTGTATGTTAGTGTTAGTGTGTGTATGTTAGTGTGTGTATGTTAGTGTTAGTGTGTGTGTCTGTTAGTGTTAGTGTGTATGTTAATGTTAGTGTATGTATGTTAGTGTTAGTGTGTAGTGTGGATGTCTGTTAGTGTGGATGTCTGTTAGTGTGGATGTCTGTTAGTGTGGATGTCTGTTAGTGTGTGTGTTTGCCTGTGAGTGTGTGTGTCTGTTAGTGAGTGTGTGAGTGTGTGTCTGTTAGTGTTAGTGTGTATGTTAATGTTAGTGTATGTATGTTAGTGTTAGTGTGTGTGTGTCTGTTAGTGTGGATGTCTGTTAGTGTGGATGTCTGTTAGTGTGGATGTCTGTTAGTGTGTGTGTTTGCCTGTTAGTGTGTGTGTGTGTTTGCCTGTTAGTGTGTGTGTGTGTGTTTGCCTGTGAGTGTGTGTGTGTTTGCCTGTGAGTGTGTGTGTCTGTTAGTGACTGTGTGTTTCTGTTAGCTAGTGAATGCGTATCTGTCAGTGAATGTGTGTGTGTATTTAGAAGGCGGAGCAGGGGGGAAGGTTGGGTGGCGGTTGCGCGGGTGGGGGTGGCGCGGGGGGGGTGCCTGAGTTTTGTCCTGCCTAGGGCAGCACAAAACCAGGATACACCACTGACCCCACCTAGCTAAATATATAATTTTAAAATATTTAACCTAATTAATAAAATAAATTTAACCCCTGAAGGTTAAAAAAAAATAAACGTTAACTCTCATGGGGTTAAAAACAAATCACAGTAAAATGTAGTCCCTGCCAATTGATCACTGTAGTCAGAGATCAACTGGCAGGAAAGGGATTCATTTTAAAAGGGATTTAACTTTACTTAATGTTTTTTCACAGGGTGAAGAGGATCAGCACTGATCCGTCTCCCTGCATTTCATGACCGCGGAAGCGCAGGGAGGCAAATCAGGAGTCCCTGCAGCACATGTGCTCGCTCTGACAGCCTGTCAGAGCAATCACAGCTGCAGGGACAGCGCGATTGGGTGATCCGGTCTGCCTCGAATACCGAGGCAGACCGGAGGAGTGTTAACCTCGTGATCGTGCCGATCTGGGGTTAATTTTAGCGCATGACGGACTGTCCTTAGGGGCTTCCCTAGCATGACGGACTGGGTCCGGCATGCATCCTTGAGGGGTTAAAGACTGAGCGAATTGTACAAGTTGTGATCATCCCATTGTACAGCGCTTTGGAATCTGATGGCATTATTTAAATAATAAAATAATAAAACAAAATGTAAACAAACCACAGAATTTCATGTCTGTTCAACATTCATTTACCTCTTTCCTATTAAGTACACCCACACTTATTATATGTCATTTTGTTCAGGAGAAACAAAGCTTTTTTTTCATATAATTTATGGAACTTAGTTTTATATTAATAAAATCTAAAAAGTTAGAAAAATTAGGAAATGTTATTTTTGAAGTTCTGCAATGTATAATAACTGTGAATGTCAGAATACTGCAATATACTACAATAAAACACATAGATTTGTGGGGGCGCGGTCTGACTACTGAGCGAGCAGGACGCATGTTGAGCTCCTCTGCAAATACAGAGAAATTGGCCCAAAATTTGATACCTGCTATAAAGTACCGGATGAACCAGATCCCTGAAGGCACTGGAGAGACCGGGCACCAATTTCTACCACCCTGCTAAGAGCTTTATGAGCCCTGACAGTCATTGCGGCCTGCTGACTACACTGAGGCGGAGGACGGAGCCGATCTCCCGCCTCGCCTACAAATCGACGACGGTCCTGACCACACTTCCCCCCTATGAGCCGGTGGGGGTTATCCCGGTCCCCACAAAGCAACAGGACACGAACAAGTGCAAAATAGCACCAAGCGACTGAATCCACAAACCGGCATTCTAGCTGCAAAGATGGCCGCCGCACGAAACCCAGACCCATGGGCCCCCCACAAGGACAACATAACAAGGGCATTTGATTGCTTTTGGACGCAATTCTGGGAGAAACTCGCCGAACAGCCACAAGGGCCAGCAATCGTAGACCCAGTACAAAAGCTGGCGGCGACAAAAGCACCACAACCTGCACCACTTAGTGGCGCCGAGAGGCTGATCATAATGAAGAGACGAAGGAAGGCACGGAACATACCACGACTCAGTACAAGCCGTCCCACTACCAGAGCTCACTCGCCTGGAAACCAGTCCATGCAGGTGAGACTGCTCTCGCAGAGCTCTCAGCCTCGGATACCGAGCACCCCACGAAGACACCGGCTGCCAGCTCACACACTCAGCGATCCAGCCCAGACCACCCACAGCACTCATGCATGAGAGACACAGTCAGGCCACATGAGGAGGGGAAGAAGCAAACCATAATGGCACCTACCAAGAGGCACACATGCAGGTCCAAAGCAGAGCGGTCAACAACATACCCACAGACTGGGAATTGGGTAAGTGGGTAAGAAGACCCAGACTGCCTGCTGGTCAGCTCCGGTGATGACGCCAGCACAGATGACCCCTGAATCCTGCTACACATGGCAGACTCCTGCAAATCAGCATACACCCATGGACATGGACTGCTACCATGCTCAGACAGGCACACTGCCTTAAAAGAGCGCAACATGATTCACATGATGTACTAGACATGGAGCATGCTTTAGTAAGCCACACCAGTAAATATTAGGACACAGGCACCCACGCCGGCGATCGCGGTGGGGGGGACTCCCAGGGAGCCCCCCGCGGCACGTCCGACCCCCTGGAAACCCCCCGGCCATGTGAGAGTGAGGTCCTTGCGAGGACCCCACAATCACATGGCCGGGTAGGCTGCCTGCTGCATTGCCAGCATGGGGGCTGCCTGTAATGACAGGTGGTCCCCCTGCTGGCTGAAAATAAAAATAAAATTAATTAATTAATTAAAGTGTAAAAAAAAAAAAAATATATATATATTTAGATCATATATATGTTATATATATATGATCTAAGTATATATATACACACATATACATACACACACATACACTGTCTAGGTGTATTTTACTATTAATATATATATAATTATATATATATATATATATATTAATATCAAATTACACGTAGACTGATACTGATTAAATATATATATAATTATTGTTATATATATATTTATATATAATATAAAAAAATTAAATATGTAAATACGTTAAAAAATAAAATTACAAAAATTATTTTAAAAAAATTATTACAAAATATATAGATGTGTGTTATTTCGTTCTAACTGTATTGTGATATTAATATATATATATATTTATATCAAAATACACATAGAACTAAATAATATATATATCTACATACATAAATATATACGTATATATCACTATATATATACCTATATATAAATAAAAATATTTAAAAAAAATTATATATACACATATAGATTCACATACGTATATATATATACAAATAATAATTCTACATATATATTTATGTAATATTTTTACATAATTAGGTATCTTAATTAATTACAATTAGCGGGACCTGCCTGACAAGCCATGCCGAAAGTAAAGGGAATTTAATTTGCTAGCACTATATTTAACCCTATAACTTTCCAAGACACCATAAAACCTGTACATGGGGGGTACTGTTCTACTCGGGAGACTTCGCTGAACACAAATATTAGTGTTTCAAAACAGTAAAATGTATTATAACGATGATATCGCCAGTAAAAGTGCATTTTTTTGCATTTTTCCTGCACAAACAGCACTTACACGGACGATATTATTGCTGTGATACTTTTTGCTGTTTTGAAACACAAATATTTGTGTTCAGCGAAGTCTCCCGAGTACAACAGTACCCCTCATGTACAGGTTTTATGGTGTTTTCAAAAGTTACATCGCCAAATATAAGGCTTGCGTTTCATTTTTTTCACATTAAAATTTGCCAGATTGGTTACGGTGCATTTGAGACCCTATGGTAGCCCAAGAATGAAAATTACCCCTATGATGGCATACCATTTGCAATAGTAGACAACCCAAGGTATTGCAAACGGGGTATGTCCAGTCTTTTTTAGTAGCCACTTAGTCACAGACACTGGCCAAAATTGCAGTTTTTTGCATTTTTCACACAAACAAATACTAACGCTAACTTTGGCCAGTGTTTGTGACCAAATGGCTACTACAAAAGACTGGACATACCCCATTTGCAATACCTTGGGTTGTCTACTATTGCAAATGGTATGCCATTAAGGGTGTAAATTTAATTCCTGGGCTACTATAAAGTCCCAAAGGCAACGTAACCAATCTGGCGAATTTCAATTTCAAATGTAACGTGCTATATTTGACCCTGTAACTTCCCAAAAACGCCATAAAACCTGTACATAGGGGGTACTGTTTTACACGTGAGACTTTGCTGAATACAAATATGTGTATTTTATTGCAGTAAAAGCAAACAGTATTATGACATTGACCGTTAAAATGTCATATAGAACTAAAAAAATCAAACAAAATCTTATTTTCTCCCATTTTTTTCATATTAAATTATGTTTCATAGCTAAATATTTGATATTAAATGAAAGCCCTGTTTCCCGTGAATAAAATGATATATAATAAGGGTGGGTGTATTTACTATGAAAGAGGTGAATTACGGTTGGACAGACATGTAGGGCAAATGCCAGGTTTTGTTTACATTTTGTTTCGTTAACAACGTGTACATTTGGCTCCGTCCTTAAGGGGTTAATAGCCATAATGCTGTTGCGGCTCCTGGCCCGCCACATGGCGCAGCTGTGCCCGACCGCCACGACCTTGCCGATATTGCGAGCTTACCTGCGAGCCGGGAACCGCTCCTCAGCGTCTTCTGGGCGTCGCACCCAAATCAAAGATGGCGCTGACCATGTGGTCGCGCGCATCACAAGCTCCGCCCCTAAAATTTATACGGATGTGCGCGTGACGTCAACGCACGCGCCGATATTGCGAGCTTACCTGCTCACCGGGAACCGCTCCTCCTCGTCTTCTGGGTGTTGCGCCCAAATCAAAGATGGTGCTGACCACATGGTCTCACGCATCACAAGCTCCGCCCCTAAAACATTTACGGACGTGCGCGTGATGTCACAACGTCAACGCACGCGCACGTTCTGGGGTCGGAGGTCACCCTCTGACCAATCAGAGCCCAGAGAGGGATATTTAAATCCCTAATTCACTCCAGTTCTTTGCCCTGTTGTGGTTCCCTGTTCCTGGTTCCAAGAGTGCGTTTATCTTTGTGAATCTGATTTCCTGGTATCCTGATCTTGGCTTTTCCCTGGTTATTCCAAATTCTGGTTCCCCTGACTTGGCTTATTTAAATGGTATCTGAGTATTTCTGGCTTCCTTGACCTCGGCTTTCCCTTTGACCATTCTCTATCTCTAGCGTATTAGTCCGGCCATTCTAAGGTCCGATTTACGCTCTGTCCTTTTATTTTCCTTTTCTTTTGTATGTATATGTTTACATAGTTTCTGCGTGTTGGACCACACTAGCAACCGTGACATTACGACAGGGCCATGGATCCTGCGGAACTATGCAAACATATGATTGCCTGTGAGAGTAGGGTGGAGGATATGGACCACAGGTTAGATCAGTTTGCCCATGCATTCCAGACCTTGCTCCAGAGAACTGCCTATCTAGAGGCACCTCCACCACCTGTAGTAGCACCTGTGGCACACAAACCACCGTCCCTTAAACCGTTCACCTCCCCCTCATTTTGGAGGTGATTCTAAGGAATTTAGAGGTTTTTTAAACCAAATTGAATATCACTTCGAAGCTTCCCCTGGTTCATTCCCTACAGATAGATCGAAAATTGGCTAATGAACCAATTAACGGGTAAGGCTTTAACCTCGGCCAATCCCTTATGGGAGAGTGAAAGTCCAGTTGCCCGTGATTACTATGTATTCCTATCAGCATTTAAAGCTACTTTTGAACTAAAAGGAAGAGAAAAGAATGCTGCCAAAGCTCTAATGAAAATAAAACAAGGCAACCGCTCTGTAGCTGATTACGCCATAGAGTTCATGACATTGGCGTCTGAAGTTGACTGGACCAATAGCGGTTTAGTAGCTGCCTTTGCCGAAGGTTTAGCAGAAAATATACAAGACGAGACCGCAGCCAGAGATCTTCCAATTAACCTTAATTACTTTATTGCATACATTATAGATATTGATAACAGGCTCAGAGAGAGAGAGAAAAACAAACAGCGTTCTAGATGCTCTAACTTATCCATAGCCCCTCGTTTCTCTAACCCGGTGGTAATTAGCCATGCTCCACCTCCAGAACCTGAACCCATGCAACTGGGCATTGCTAAACTCACTGAAGCAGAGAGACAACACAGACGTAATGAGGGGTTGTGTTTATATTGTGGCAAAAGGGGACATTAAAGGTTTTCATGTCCAGTTCGGCCGGAAAACTTGCACACCTAAGGCACGTTCTTGGACCAACCTTAGGTGTGATATATATGTCCCCTAAATTGACTAAGAACTGTTTCCTTATAAAAATTACTTTGTCTTATAAGAAAACAACTATACAGTGCGAGGCTATGATTGACTCTGGGGCAGTGGAGAATTTTCTAGACAAGGAATTCTCTGCCAAGCATCTCCTGCCCTTAAGGCAGAAAGATAGACCCATAGCAGTAGAGGCTATCGATGGGAGACCTCTTACCCAGCCTCTCATCACGCATGAAACCCTGCCGATCACTGTCTCAGTGGGTATCTTAAATTAGGAAGAAATGGTTTTCCAAATTATATCTTCTCCAACATGTCCGATAATACTGGGTTTCCGTTGGCTCCAGAAACACAATCCACGTTTAGATTGGGTTGAAGGAGAAATAGTGAGTTGGGGTGAGAGATGCAGAGGTCTTTGTTTAAAAAGGGTGTCACAACGAATTGGTACTATCAATGTACCTATAGCGCCTCCCTTAACAACAGAAGTTCCACCGCAGTATTTGGACTTAAAAGAGGTATTCAACAAGGTTCAGTCGGAAGTATTACCCCCACATAGACCCTACGACTGTGCCATAAAATTGTTACCAGGTACTATGCCCCCTAGAGGGGGAGTATATGTACTATCTCCCCAAGAAATTCTTTGCCTAGAAGAGTACATAAAGGATGCTCTCAGAAAGGGTCACATACGTAGATCCTCTTCACCTGCTGGGGCTGGGTTCTTCTTCGTATCTAAAAAAGAAGGAGACCTACGCCCTTGTATAGACTATAGGGGTTTGAATAAAATAACAATAAAAAATGCCTATCCCATTCCCCTTATTTCTGAATTATTCGAAAGGTTAAAAGGGGCATTAAACTTCACTAAACTCGACCTCAGAAGTGCTGACAATCTAGTCAGAATTAAGGAAGGACATGAGTGGAAGACTGCGTTTAATACGAGAATGGGACATTACGAATACCTAGTAATGCCGTTTGGACTGTGCAATGCCCCAGTGGTGTTTCAGGATTTCATTAAGATGTCCTTAGAGAATATCTCCACATGTTCGTTTTAGTGTATCTAGACGACATTCTCATCTATTCCACAGACTTAGAAACACATCACAAACATGTGAGAACAGTATTAAAAACCCTATTAAACAACGGCCTCTACTGTAAGCTGGAGAAATGCCAGACTGACATACAGTTTCTGGGGTATGTTATATCTCCGTCTGGCTTCAAAATGGACGCACGCAAATTGGAAGCAGTCTTACAATGGCCATTACCCAAAGGCCTTAAAGCTACACAACGCTTTATAGGTTTTGCAAATTATTACCGCAAATTCATTAAAGGTTATTCCTCTGTAATCTCTCCTATTACCAACCTAACCAAAAAAGGAGCAAATTGCAATTCATGGCCCAAGGAAGCAAAGGAGGCATTTAAGCAATTAAAATCTTTATTTGCCTCAGCACCTGTCCTGATACATCCCAATCCAACCAAACCATTTATTCTAGAAGTAGATGCGTCAAAAATAGGAGTAGGATCCATTCTGTCTTAAAGAGAAATTATGACATTGGGAATAGGGAGTTATTGGCCATTGTACTTGCCCTTAAAGAATGGAGGCATCTCTTAGAAGGTTCCAAAGAGCCACTTCTGATTTTTACCAATCATAAGAATTTGGCTTATATTGGGGACGCCAAGAGATTGTCCTCTCGTCAGGCTAGATGGTCATTATTCCTCTCCCGATTCAATTTTGTAATTATGTACAGGCCCGGGACCAAGAACACCAAGGCAGATGCACTGTCTAGGCAGTTTGAGACAGATGAGGTTCCTGAACAAGAGGTATTCCCTATCATACCTCCAGAATGCCTTATTGCCACTACAATTTCCGAAGTGTCTTCTCCACTCTTCTGTGCCATAATAGCAGATCAAGCTCAGGCACCCGTGGAGAAACCTCCGGATAAAAACTGTACATTTCACCACCTTGGAGGAAAAAGGTACTTGGATTATTCCATGATAATTTGACAGCAGGTCATCCTGGAGTCCATAAAACTCTCTCTGCTATCTCCAGGAGGTTCTGGTGGCCTACACTTAGGAACAATATCAAAGATTATGTAGAGGCATGTCAAATATGTGCAGTTTCTAAAGCCTCACAAATCTCCTCCTGGGCTGCTACAACCACTGCCGATACCTAATACTCACTGCACCATGGATTTCATGGTGGATCTGCCCAGTTCAAACGGATTTAACACAATCCTTATGGTCATAGATAGATTCTCAAAAATGGCACATTTTGTACCTCTTAAAAAATTACCATCTGCTCAAGATCTTGTACAAATATGTTTGAAAGAGATCTTTCGGTTGCATGGAGTGCCAAAAAACATAGTATCTGACAGAGGTACCCAATTTATTTCTAGGTCCTGGCGGACCTTTTGTAAGCAATTGGGTATTGAACTTTCATTTTCCTCAGCGTACCACCCTCAGACTAATGGCGCAGCAGAGAGGGCCAATCAGTCTTATGAATCTTATTTACGTTGTTTTATCGATGCCTATCTGTCTAACTGGTATGAACTCTTATCCATGGCCGAGTTTGCCAGAAATAATGAATCCTCTAATCATAGTCTATGTTTTGTAAATCAGGGTTATCACCCCACTGTTTTACCTTCTGAATTTTCAGACACTGATATTCCTGCCTTGAACACCCGTTTGGATTCTATTCATGATATTTGGGAGTCCGTTCATACAGCATTACAGAAGGCATCAAAATGTGCTAAAATCCAAGCTGACAAGAGATGGGGTGCCAATACTGTCTATCAACCAGGAGACAAGGTGTAGTTATCCACACGTCATGTCAAACTTAAGGTTCCTTCCATGAAATTTGCCCCTCAGTACATAGGTCCTTTTCGGGTCCTCCATCGTATCAACTGTGACTTATTCTTTGGCACTTTCTGCTCACATGAGAATTGCCAATTCATTTCATGTGTCCTTGCTTAAGCCTCTTACTTGCAATCGATACACTAAAGTGGCCGCTCCTCCTCCGCCCTTGGTAGTGGTGATCAGGAGGAGTACGAAGTTCATTCTATATTGGACTCCAAAATCTCCAGGGGTACTTTGTCTTATCTAGTTGACTGGAAAGGTTATGGTCCTTAGGAACGTTGTTGAGTTCCTGCTGACCAGGTTCATGCGCCCCGTCTTATGTAGTTGTTTCACAACTGCTTCCCTCATAAGCCGGCTCCTTCCCGCCCGGTGAGCGGTCTTCCAGTGGGGGGTACTGTTGCAGCTCCCGGCCCGCCGCATGGCGCAGCTGTGCCCGACCGGCACGACCTCGCCGATATTGCGAGCTTACCTGCTCGCCGGGAACCGCTCCTCCTCGTCTTCTGGGCGTCTCGCGCATCACAAGCTCCGCCCCTAAAACATTTACGGACGTGCGCGTGACATCACAAAGTCAACGCACGTTCTGGGGTCAGAGGTCACCCTCTGACCAATGAGAGCCCAGAGAGGGATATTTAAATCCCTAATTCACTCCAGTTCTTTGCCCTGTCGTGGTTTCCTGTTCCTGGTTCCAAGAGTGCGTTTATCTTTTGTGAATCTGATTTCCTGGTATCCTGATCTTGGCTTTTCCCTGGTTATTCTGAATTCTGGTTCCCCTGACTTGGCTTGTTTAAACGGTATCTGAGTATTTCTTGCTTCCTTGACCTCAGCTTTTGACCATTCTCTATCTCTAGCGTATTAGTCCAGCCATTCTAAGGTCTGATTTACACTCTGTCCTTTTATTTTCCTTTTCTTTTGTATGTATATGTTTACATAGTTTCTGCGTGTTGGACCACACTAGCAGCCATGACAAATGCATTCCAAAGTGAATTAACAATAAAAATATATAACAATATTTGGTGACTGGTTGGGGAAAAAGAACAAAATATGATAACTTCTTCCCAAATCGACCAATCGAATTGTAAGGTGGTATTCGCGTCCAATATTAATTTTGTTGCTAGCGTTGGTTTACAAGCTAACATTTGTTTTTCAAAATGAACTGTAATACCTCGCTAACTGAAGGGACAGTTGATGATTTCCATTGTCGTAGGATTACAGAAGTAACAGAAATAAGGAGATGACCCAACATAACTCTTTGACTTTTGGATAAATTTTCGGCTAAATTTTAAACAAAGATGTGGGGATAGTTCAACTCGAAATTTTATATTCCTGATATGAGTTCATGCAATAGAGCCTTGGTATTTTGATTACACATTGTTTCACGAATATAACAGTACCCCACATACCATTATTTCAGATTTATTTTCAGTAAGTCACAGGACCAAATCTATCAGATGCCTTTTCAGCGTGTAAATTTGACAAAGTGATTTTCTGGGCCTATGTTGCTTTTGAGAGTGTATGGCAGCCCAGGAAAGAAAATTACACCCATGATGGCATAGCATTTTTAAAAGTAGGCAACCCAGAGTATTCCAAATGGCATTATTTGAGGTGTTTGGTCTAGACACTTTAACACAAATGCAGGGCCCATGTAGCGATTTATACTTTTATTTGTGTTTTTTTTTTTTTACATACATGAATTCCATTTTCACAGGCTATTTCATAATCCTTATATAAGTTAGTACAATAAAACCTCAGTATTTTGATTTAAATTGTCTCCTGAACATAACAGAACCCCATGTACCATTTTTGCAGGTTTTTATTATTGTATCACATGAATAGAATAGTATAGTATCCCCACATTCACTTTGATCTGAAGGCAGGAGAGACGCAGAGAGTTCCTGTGTGAAATGTTTGCAATGATGATTCATCTCTTGATGTTCCCCGACCACCGCCCTATGATGGCACCCAGAGCACTGTGAATGAATCTCGCCCCGCCTCCCCCGCCTCCAGTTGGCATAGTCATCTCTGTCCCAACCCCTCTGTACCCCGTCCTCGGGGCGGATGGATCTTATTATTACGCCATCCCTCTCCCGCCTCATGCCGCCATTCCCATTACCCAAGCCCCTCTCCCATTTCCCTCTGGTCCCGTCTCTCTTCCACCTTCCCTTGTCACTGCCAATCCCGTCCTTCTACTATCTCCCCCCGTCACTTCTTCCGATGTCACCCCTCTCCCATCTCCTTCTATCATTCCTCATATTCCTGCTCCCCTCCCATCTTCACCTGCTGCCTCCCCTGTCACCCCCCTCGTTCATCTCCCTGACATTCCTTCTATTCCTGTTCCCCTCCTGCTTTCACCCTTTGTTCCCCTCGTTGCATCTCCCTCTGCCGTATCTCCCTCTTCCCTTACTATTCCCTCTATTCCTACTACTCCCTCTCCTCATCACTCCTTCCGTTCCAGATTCCCCTCCCCTTTCCACCTCCCACCCCATTGTCCCTCCCTCCTTTGATCTCTCGTCACTTATTTCCGCCCACTCTGCCTCCCTCTCCTCTCCCCACCTCCCCTTCCGTCCCAGTTCCTGATTCCCATCCCCTTCCTGTCTCTAAACCCGTTGTCCCTCTCTGGTCACTTATTTCCACCCTCTCTGCCTCCAGTGCCACTCCCTATACTCCTCCCTCTCCTCTCCCCACCACCCCTTCCGTCCCAGTTCCTGATTCCCATCCCCTTCCTGTCTCTAACCCGGTTGTCCCTCCCTCCTTTGATCTCTCGTCACTTATTTCCACCCTCTCTGCCTTCAGTGCCACTCCCTCTCCTCTTCCTGATTCCCATCTCATTCCTGTCTCTAACCCTGTTATCCCTCCCTCTTTTGATCTTTCGTCACTCGTTTCCGCCCTCTCCGCTCATTTGCCTCAGCCTAGCCAGCCCTCCCCGTCGCCCGTTCCAACTCCTGTCTCCACCTCCCTCATGACGGCAACCAGTCATGCGATTATGGTAGTTGGCTCGAATGAGTCCACCATGTCGGGACAACCTCATGCTGTAGACGTTTCTCCTGCAGCTTCAGGCTTCCATCCCACTGTCTCCCAGTTAGTTACTCCCCAGGCCATCGCTGTCGGCACCGATGCTCCAGCCGCTCAAGCCCCTAATTCACCAGATGTTGCCAGCTATCATGGTCTCCCATTTCCGGTCCCCCCCGAGGATGACAATGTGCAGGGGCTCAGCCCATTCCGTGCCTTATCATCAGTGAAAGGGGCTCCCCCGATGTATGTTACTTTCAATCCCTCCCAAGCTGCAACCCTAGTGACCTCTCTCCCTGACCCTGAGAAGCAGCCCATGCCCTTCTTCCAGAGGATTGCCCAGGTTAATAAAACATACTCAGCAGCCTGGCGTGATCTGTACAGTCTGTGTGAGATCAAGGCTGGAGATGCCTATTGGCCCATTATGGAGAGGAGTTTTAATGACGCTCTCCTCACTACCGACATGGATTTCCAGTCGGGTATTACTTTCTGTCTGTCTTCGAGCCTGGGCTCAGGATAAACTAGCTGACCAAGCCACTTGTATAAATGACATTATACAAGATAAACTCGAGTCCGTGGAGAAGTACCATTCACGATTGTCCCAAACTTTCTCAGACCTTGGGTTCAGTGTACACAACAAAGCACATACCCAGATGTTATCTGCTGCCTTTTTTGCTGGCCTTAAGGAAGCCATCAGGAAAGGCCTAGTGCTCGCTCGCCCCGAATATAGAATTATTCCTCTGGATACTCTCTTGCTGGTTGCCAAAGGCCTAGAGTCTGTTCTACAACCACCACAAAGGAAAAGTAATCCCCCTATGATTTCCGCTTATAGCCCTGCCATCAGACCCGTCCTGGTCCTCCCAGGATATCCCGTGTCATCTGCCCTGCCAGCTGCACAGGGACAGCCCATGATACCCGCCCTTAGGCCTCAGACTAGGGCATGCTTTAATTGTAACCAACTGGGCCATTTCCGGAGCGTGCCCTCACCACAGAGTGCCTAGACAGCCGACCACTAGACCGTCTTATCCTGTGTTCGGCTATCCTATGTACCCCAATGCCCCTGCAGCCACATATGGTTGTTTTCCTCCACAGGTACATCCCCAGGCACATACTTCGTATTTCCCTCCTCAGGAATATGCCCAAGCCGTCTACCAACCCTCTCCAGCTGATACCCGCAGCTATGCTCACCCTTCCCCTGATAGTTATGATACAGATGATTACCAACCAGATGACCGTCCTGTACCCAGTCAACATCGCCCTACACGCCAGACTCATCAGGCCAGTCACTCCACCACAACCACACGTCACTACACTGGCCCTGATCAATATCATCTAGACCTTGTGCAATAGGTAACCGGCAAACCTGTGTGTAACACCCATGTCATGGCAGTGGCTACAGGGAACAAAGGGGGGCCTCTTGCCACAGTTGTCCTACCCGTTGAGGGTCATCCTACTACCAACAGCCCGGGAGCTAATTACATTGCACCCTGTGGTTCAAGAGCACCCCAGGTCCTGACCCATACTATGAAGAAGAACTATTCAGCCTGGTAGAAATATGCATTACACTAACAGACCTGTTTTGGGACTCCAAAGGAAACATTGTTCTCTTAGTCTACCTGCCTATGGAGGTTTCGCATTTATATCAACATTGGGAGGTGGCTGTTCCTCATATCTCCTTCACCAAGTCTCCAGATCTCTCATGGAAAGAACTTGGCCCAATGGCCAAAACATGGAGTACTGCAACCCAAGAACAGCTCACATTAATTGGGGTCACCAAAAGAACCATAAATTGCAATACAGTCGGTTACCCTCGATATCATACAGAGATATGTGAAGACATCACTCCTACAGAGCAAGACCCGGATGCCCCTCATGATTGCTTTCAACAGATGAAAATGG
This sequence comes from Pelobates cultripes, assembly GCA_933207985.1. Taxonomy (NCBI): domain Eukaryota; kingdom Metazoa; phylum Chordata; class Amphibia; order Anura; family Pelobatidae; genus Pelobates; species Pelobates cultripes. Next base: position 157,311,490 of record OW240917.1, read on the forward strand.
AAACAACCCATCTCCCAACAGTGCACGAGGCTGCTCTATCCAACCCTGACTATACACTGTTTGTGAATGGTTCTAGATTCGCAGATGAACAGGGACAATATCATACCACATATGCAGTCACCACAGAAGACTAAATACTCCAAGCATCTGCACTTCCATCGTCTAAGTCAGCACAAGAAGCCGAACTAATAGCCCTCATGGTAGCGTGCAAGATGTCTGAAGGGAAGCGTGTTAATATTTACACAGACTCAAGGTATGCTCTGGGCGTGGCACATGATTTTGGCTTAATCTGGAAAACCAGGGGGTTCCTTACAGCAACAGGTACCCCTGTGAAACATGGTGCAGCTATCAAAGAATTGATGGACGCTTTACTGCTTCCTGAAGAGATGGCCATACTGAAGGTAAAGGCCCACGGGAGACTAAATTCAGAAGAAGCACATGGCAACCACTTAGCCGACCAGGCCGCTAAGGATGCGGCGCGAAAGTGTTGGGAAGTGGACAGAAGAGTGTCCGTCGAAAAGACTCCTATTTACACTATGCAGACCTTACCCACAGATCTCAAGCTCCTTAGAGAACAACAGGCCGCAGCCACCCCTCAGGAAAAACAAATTTGGAAAGATAAAGGGGCAACCCTCCAGAATGAAGTATACACAATCAACCTCAAATTATGTCTACCCAAGAGTATGTACCCAGCTGTCGTCCAGTGGGCCCATGGACCAGCTCATTTATCTAAACATCTCATGAACTCTTTGATTGATAAATATTTTGAGGCTCCCGGAATCACCCCTTTGACACAAAATTACTGCAGATCCTGTACTATCTGCGCCAGATGTAACCCCGGGAAAATAATTAAAGCAGCACCAAACCATTTGGCCAAGCCGCAGTACCCTTTCCAAAGGATCCAAATTGATCATATCCAAATGCCAAAGAGTGGCCAGTATGAATATGCACTGGTCATAGTGGATATGTTTTCAGAATGGCCAGAAGCCTTTCCAGTCACCAATCTCACTGCCAAGACCACGGCAAAGCATCTACTTACCGAAATCATCTGCAGATACGGAGTTACTGAGGTGATCGAAAGTGACCAGGGAATATCCTTCACCGCCTTACTAACCAAAGAAATCTGGGCAGCACTGGGGGTGACCCTTGCATTCCACACACCCTATCACCCACAGAGTAGTGGTAAGTATTCTGAAAGCCAGAATGCTTAAGATGGCCCAAGAAACTAACCTACCCTGGCCAGAAAGTCTTCCCATAGCACTATTTAGTGTAAGGTACACTCCAAGAGGGAGATTTAGCTTATCCCCCTATGAGATTTTATTTGGTACAGCACCCAGGTTAGGTTGTTACTTTCCTCAACAACTCCAAATTCAGTCAGATGCAATGGTAGATTATGTAACTGCACTCTCTCATGCTTTGACCAAAATCCATGCACAAGTGTTTTCTTCTATTCCAGATCCAGAGTCAAATACAGGCACACATAAGCTACTTCCTGGTGACTGGGTCATGGTCAATAAGTTTCTCAGAAAACATACCCCAAGGTTTGATGGTCCATTCCAAGTACTATTGACTACGTCTACCTCTGTAAAGTTGGCCGGGAAGAGTACCTGGATACACGCCTCGCACTGTAAGAAGGTTCCGGATCCAGAGGAAGCAGATTCCGCCAAACCATGAGCTTCCTGTGCCTATTTTTGCTGCTAGGCCTATTAAATGCCCAACAAGTGGCTATTACCAAAGGTAATCATGTTTACACATTCTGGTATAACTCTTCAAACACACATTTAGCTACTTTTACCTTTGATTACTGTGTTATTGTTCCTTGTACCTTTCCACAGTCACAACACTCAGCAATACACAAAGACACACCGAACAAGAAGAACCCCTACATTTGTGTGACAGGTGGCCATTGGGGACACACTGTGGTACCTGGAAAGCAGTGGGTTGGAACACAGGCCGACCGTGGGGCTACAGACCACAAAGTGCCTTAGATAGGATTGACAGATATGGGAAACCCTTGTTACACAGAATGACCTTATGTAAGCCAACAGGGTCTACCCCAATGAAACTCACCTTAAACATAGAACATACCAGCCCAGGGTATGACTCATGAGGGGGTGACTCATATAACAAGTTGGGGACCTTCTATTTACAAGACATGCTTACGTCACCTGACTGGGTAGACTCTACACACATGACAATTAACCCTCTAAAACCACACATTAAAACCCTTAAAGACATGGAAGCCATTGCTAATCCCACGTTTGAAGACACTATGGCTGTGGAGACTGGGTTTTCAGATACTTATCTATGGCTTGAGTGGATGAGGTTTAATGCTAATTCACACAATAAAACTAACTGTTATGTTTGTGGAGAGGCCAGACCCCATCTGGGTACAGTGCCTATCAGTCTACCTTCAGATGTTGAAATATGTTTCCTAAGTCTCTATGCGCAGTCACCAACAAACTCATCTGTGTGTGAATGATGGAAAAAGGTATACCCAATAACCCAAGGGAATATCAAGCCACCTGATGGGATCACCGTGTACCCAGGTAGCTACACTTGCTACAAAATACATGGAGCCACAGGAAAATTTGTGGAAAAATTCCCTTCTGGTTACTGTACTACCTATTGAGAACCTCCCACTGCCCTATTAGTAAATCATGTTAAGTCTGTGGGAGACATTTATTATCTATGTGGTGACATGCAGCTCAGATCTAAAATGACTGGCCTGTGGTGGGGAGAATGCACTCTGACCAAAGCTATCATGTCCATACATATAATTTCTGATAACCACCAAGGCCCACTTGATTCATCACACACATATTTTAGGATAAAAAGAGAGACCCCTGTCCGAGGTTGTTTCGACCCACATATATATATCGATGCCACAGGTGTACCAAGGGGGGTACCAAACGAGTTCAAGGCCAGAGATGAGGTTGCGGCAGGATTTGAATCCTTGATCCCACTCATCACCGCTAACAAGAATGTTAATTGGATCAATTATATTTACTATAATCAGCAACGCTTTGTCAATTACACGAGGGATGCCCTCCAGGGCTTGGCAGAACAGTTACAGACTACCTCCCAAATGACATTTCAGAATCGAATGGCCTTAGACATGATACTAGCAGAGAAGGGGGGCGTGTGTAAAATACTTCCCGATACTATGACATGCTGTACCTTCATCCCAGACAATACAGGCCCCAATGGCAAGGTAACTAAGGCCATTGAGAAATTAGAAAGTCTCTCTGATGAATTAACAAATAACTCGGGAGTCCCCAATTCATGGGACAGATGGTTTGGTTGGATGAGTGGTTGGCAGAAAACTCTCCTTCAAGTAGGTATGGCGGTTCTTACTGTGGTAATTCTCTTTCTCTTCCTGGTTTGCTGCGTGATGCCCTGCGTGCAGAAATACTTACAGAAGACTGTAGGTCAGACCATTAACCACACCTACATTCCTACATCAGGATATTGACGATATAGACTGTGACACACCACACACACCTCTTCAGTCCCACCACCTCAAAAAGACAACTACTTCCTTATAGGGATAGCGTCTGTCTCCATGGGTAGACAGTCTGACTCGGGAGATGTAGTGGGTTAGCCACTATGGGATACCCGCACAGTGAAGCGTTCAAGGCCTGTTCAGACAGATGAGCTGCAGCCAAGTAAGGACATTATTAGGGTCAGTTAGTTGTTGTCTCTTTAGTAAATAGTCATTTTAAGGGGGACTGTTGTGGACAAAAATATTAACTAAATTTATGTTAGTAAAATTCCTATTTACTCAGCATATCTACAATCAGCATTATCTAACTTTATATGTGATTTACCTAAAATGGCCGCTAGGGAGTTTCCCTTCAATATCGACTAACACCCTCACTAACAAGATGGCGCTGGAATCTGGGGGAGACCTCCAAGATACAAGTGACATCACACCCGGTAGGAAGCACAATAAATGAACCACTTAACACCTAACCAATTATTGATGTATTATTCCATGTTATCTCTGACAATGCATATGATGTCATTTTGCTTTATAAGGGGCATGCCATCCCCTCAGAATAAACATTCCTCAAGTTTTTCATTAACCCGAAACCTGTGTCTGGTGGGAATTACTTTAGGAGCGTGCACGCACTACTTCTTTAATTTGGCCGGGGGCAGATACACAAGATAATCAATTAATTGATTGATTCCACATCACATTTAAAAAAAAAAAAAAAAAAAGATTGTATTAACCCTTTCAGTACTAATCACAGCATTAACACTGTGATTAAATGTGTTTTTTTGGGGGGGGGGAAAGTCACATTTTAACAAGTACAAATTTAGTATTTTGAGTTGTTTTGTATAGCCACTTTAGAACGGTTAACGTAAATAAAGACAGGCCATGGTCCGGGGAACCCAGAAGTCCATGAGCTCAAATATGTCGTCTGACATAGAGAGGTAAAAAAAAAAAACAAATTGGCTCGCAGTCATAGAAACAGAGAATGTGACGGCAGATAAGAACCATTCGGCCGATTTAGTCTGCCCAATTTTCTTAATACTTTCATTAGTCCCTGGCCTTATCTTATAGTTAGGATAGCCTTATGCCTATCCCACGCATGCTTAAACTCCTTTTTTTGTAGAAACAAACAAGAAATTATTTAGGCACGTAGGCCTTTGAGAGGGTTACATCACAATATATACAGAATGTTATTATGGCAAATGTACAAGTGATAGTTACATACAGCTTCTGTATACAATAAATGTCTGTGTTCGAATGTATCAACTTTTCTCAGCGTAGGTTGTCACATTGTTGCGGTGTGTAGCTGAGTGTATTTCCACCTGGGCCCTTCGTATGTGAGATCAATGGTGGACGTGTTAACGTCCGTCAGTACCTTGACGGTGCGCAATTACAGGTGTTAAACCTTGCTGAGATTTGTCTGTGTGTGTGAAAATGCTTAAACTCCTTTACTGTGTTAACCTCTACCACTTCAGCTGGAAGGCTATTCCATGCATCTACTACCCTCTCAGTAAAGTAATACTTCCTGATATTAATATAGTCTCCTCCTTTACTGTATTAACCTCTACCACTTCAGCTGGAAGGCTATTCCATGCATAGTAATAGTTCCTGATATTATTTTAAAACCTTAATTTAAGACTATGTCCTCTTGTTGTGGTAGTTTTTCTTCTTTTAAATATAGTCTCCCCCTTTTCTGAGTTGATTCCCTTTATGTATTTAAATGTTTCTATCATATCCCCCCTGTATCATCCTTCCTCCAAGCTATACATGTTAAGATCCTTTAACCTTTCCTGGTAAGTTTTATCCTGCAATCCATGAACCAGTTTAGTAGCCCGTCTCTGAACTCTCTCAACAGTATCAATATCCTTCTGGAGATACGGTCTCCAGTACTGCGTACAATACTCCCAAGTGAGGTCTCACCAGTGTTTTGTACAATGGCATGAGCACTTCCCTCTTTCTACTGCTAATACCGCTCCCTATACAACAAAGCATTCTGCTAGCATTTCCTCCTGCTCTAGTACATTACCTGCCCACCTTTAAGTCACCTAAACTAATTACTCCTAAATCCCTTTCCTCAGATGTTGAGGTTAGGATTCCATCAAATATTCTGTACTCTGCCCTTGGGTTTTTACGTCAAGATGCATTATGCATCGTAAATGTCCACATTAAATGTCAGTTGTCACAACTCTGACCATTTTTCTAGTTTACCTAAATCATCTGCCATTTGGCTTATCCTTCCGGGAACATCAACCCTGTTACATATCTTAGTATCATCAGCAAAACGATAATCCTTACCATCAAGACCTTTTGCAATATCACTAATAAAAATATTAAAGAGAACGAATCCAAGTCCAGATCCCTGAGGTACCCCACTAGTGAGAAGCCCATGCTTCGAATATACTCCATTCACTACAACCCTCTGTTGCCTGTCACTCAGCCACTTCCTTAGCCATTCAACAATATTAGAAGCCAAACTTAAAGATTGCAGTTTATTGATAAGCCTTCTATGTGCAACAGTGTCAAAAGCCTTACTGAAATCTAGTTAAGCAATGTCTACTGCACCACCCTGATCTATTATTTTAGTTACCAAATAAAAAAAAAATCAATAAGATTAGTTTGGCAGGATCTCCCTGAAGTAAATCCATGTGATTTTAGATGTTCAACAATTACAACATTACTTTCCCCACTACTGAAGTAAGACTTAGTGGGCCTATAGTTGCCCTACTCCTCCCTACTACCTTTCTTGTGAATGGGCACAACATTCTCTAACTTCCAATCTTCAGGGACTACCCCTATTAATGATTTTTCTAGTTTACATAAATCATTTGATATTTGGCTTATCCCTCCTGGAACATCAACCCTGTTACATATCTTAGTATCAGCAAAAAGACATACCTTACCATCAAGACCTTCTGCAATATCCCTAATAAAAATATTAAAGAGAATGGGTCCAAGTACAGATCCCTGAGGTACTCCCCTGGTGACAAGCCCATGCTTCGTATATTCTCCATTGACTACAACCCTCTGCCTGTAACTCAGCCACTGCTTTACTCATTCAACAATATTGGAATCCAAACTTAGATTGCAGTTTATTGATAAGCTTTCTATGTGCAGCAGTGTCAAAAGCCTTACTAAAATCTAGGTAAGCAATGTCTACTGCACCACCTTGATCTATTATTTTAGTTACCCAATAAAAAAAAAAAATCAATAAGATTAGTTTGGCATGATCTCCCTGAATTAAAGGACAACTCTAGGCACCCAGACCACTCCAGCTTAATGAAGTGGTCTGGGTGCCAGGTCCAGCTAGGGTTAACCCATTTTTTTTTATAAACATTGCAGTTTGAGAGAAACTGCTATGTTTGTAAATGGGTTAATCCTTCCTCCAATTCCTCTAGTGGCTGTCTTACTGACAGCCGCTAGAGGCGCTTGCGTGATTCTCACTGTGAAAATTGCAGTGAGAGCACGCAAGCGTCCATAGGAAAGCATTGTAAATGCTTTCCTATGAGACCGGCTGAATGCGCGCGTAGCTCGGCCGAATGGGAGGAGAAGAGGAGGATCGGAGGAGGAGGAGAGCTCCCCGCCAACGCTGGAAAAAGGTAAGTTTTAACCCCTTTCCTCTCCCCAGAGCCGGGCGGGAGGGGGACCCTGAGGGTGGGGGCACCCTCAGGGCACTATAGTGCCAGGAAAACGAGTATGTTTTCCTGGCACTATAGTGGTCCTTTAAACCCAAGTTGTCTCTGACCTTGAAATCCATGTGTTTTTAGATGTTCAAAATCCTATCCTTTAACATGTTTTCCATCACTTTCCCCACTACTGAAGTAAGGCTTGCTGGCCTATAGTTGCCCGACTCCTCCCTATTACCTTTCTTGTGAATGGGCACAACATTCGCTAACTTCCAATCTTCTGGGACTACTCCTGTTAACAATGATTGGTTAAATAAATCTGTTAATGGTTTTGCTAGTACACCACTAAGCTCTTTTAATAACTTTGGGTGTATTCCATCGGGTACCATTGACCTATTTGTCTTTACTTTTGACAGTTGAAAAAGAACCTCTTCCTCTGTAAACTCACATGTAACAAATGACTCATTTGTCCTTTTTCCTAACTGAGGCCCCTTCCCTTCATTTTCATTTGAAATACTGAACAAAAATATTCATTGAGGCAGTCAGCTAGACCTTTATCCTCTTCTACATACATTTCTTCTTTTATTTTTAATCTAACTAATCCTTGTTTTACTTTCCTTTTATCATTTATGTATCTAAAATGTGTTTTGCCCCCCCTTTTTTTTTAAACTGACTGTGCTATTTTCCCTTCTGTGTGTGATTTGGAAGCTCTTATAACTTCCTTAGCCTCTTTCTGCCTAATCTTATAGATCTGACCATCTTCCTCACTATAGTTTTTTATAAATAGTTAATGCTAACTTTTTGTTTTTTACTATTTTGACCATGTCTGCGGAGTACCACAGTGATTTCTTGAATTTTTTGCTTGAACTGACTTGCCTAAAGCAATTTTCTGTTGCCTTCAGCAGTGCAACTTTTAAATAATACAATTTCTCTTGGACTCCATTTAAATTGCTCCAGTCTGATAATGACTGCTTTACACATATTCTAATTTACAAAAGTCTATTTTTCTAAAGTCTAAAATGTTTGTTTTTATGTGGTGTGACTCCGTCACTGTACTTATATTAACCCCTTAAGGACACATGACATGTGTGACATGTCATGATTCCCTTTTATTCCAGAAGTTTGGTCCTTAACGGGTTAAACCACACTGGCTGATGATCACTGTATCCTAAACTTTCGCCTACAGTAATATCTGATAACAAATCTCCATTTGTTAACACTAAATCTAGTATGGCCTCTTTACAAGTTGTCTCCTCAATGACTTGTTTTAGAGACAAACCCAATAGGGAGTTTAGAATATGTGTGCTCCTGGCACAAGCAGCTTTTTCAGTTTTCCAATTCACATCGGGAAAATTAAATTCACCCATGATGATAACTTCCCCTTTCATTGTCATTTTAGTTATTTCCTCAACTAGTAGATTATCTAACCCTTCTATTTGTCCTGGGAGCCTATAAATCACACCTACACGAGTTACGGTGTGATTACCAAATTATAACGTAACCCAAAAGGACTCTTTGTTTGCCCCACTAATTTTTATTAGGTTAGATTTTATGCTATCCTTCACATACACCCCTCCCCTTTCTTGCCTTCCCTGTCTTTTCTTTTTAAAGAGTACCCTGGTATTGCTATGTCCCAGTCATTTTTCTCATTATACCATGTCTCAGTAACTGCGACTAAATCAACATAATCAGTTGCCATCGGTGTTTTATCACCCTTCCCCCTTCCTAGTTTAAAAACCTCTGAACTGCTCACTGAGAACATTTGTTCCCTTTTGAGAAAGATGCAAACCATCTTTTTTGTACAGTTTATTTCCATTCCATAGAGAGCTACCAGGAGAAATTAAGCCACAAGTTAAAGTCTCGAATACGCATCCACCTGTCGTTCTGAGTGTTATGCACAGGCAGAACTTCAGAGAATGACAGTGTGGAAGCAACCTGCCGTACATCATTGGCAAAAACACAAAAAACTTCCTTTACCTCTGAAACCTCATTGCAAGCCAAGTCATTTGTCCCTAGATGAACAAGTACATCCAATTCCTCTTCCTGCATTGCTTGCTTAACAATATTACAAATAAGTCTCCTTCTCTGAGAGCAGTAGCTCCGGGAAGACATCTTACAATACCACTATTGTCCAGCTCCACACTTCTTATGATAGAATCCCCCCAACAACAACTGCTTTCTGTTAGACCTCACCATAGTCTCCAAGTCTGTCTCTATAATACCACTACACTCGGTGACTGAGAATGTCTCCACAACACCACTACACTTGGTCGTACTCTGTTACAGTGATGCCAGTTGTTAACAGTGAACGGCGGCATTTCTGGGGTCATCATGTTTGGGGGCACCTAGTTTCCGTCTGCTATTGTGCTTTCTGAGTGTCCTCTTGTAGGTGGTGGTGAAGCACCATCACTTGAGGACTTGCTCAGAGGCAGTGATAGTGTCACTGTCTTGCAGATTGGCACTATCACTGCCTACCAAAATGGCGTATGCCTCCTCTGCTGCATAGCAACATGCCATTCTAGGGAGACTAATTATTAGCTAATAAAACCTAAGGGGGTAATAACTTAATTTCCTACCTACCCAACACCTACTTTTCAACATCAAAAACCCATAAAAGCGAAAATAGAATTACAGATTGCAGTTTAGGCAGCTGCGATCACTACTGTACGGTTATTTTGTAAAAAAAAGCCTGATCAGAGAGCTCTGTAATCACAATGATCACTGATACGGTACTGTACAACAGAGATCCTGTACAGTACAGTGATCACGGCAGCAGGGAAGGAATTAAAGAGATTTGGGTTGCTGCGAATTAAAAAATAAAATTTTGGACCCTAAAAAAACAAAAAAAGACTAGTACAAAAGTACTAAATGCCATAATCAGGCTGATCACAGTGTTAATACTGTGATCAGCGCTGAAAGGGTTAGAAATTATCTATTTCAAACTTTTCAGACTGCAACAGTCACTGATCTCTCTGCCTCACATCAAAGTGAGGTGAGGGGCAGAGAGAATCATTGGCTGACACATTCAACAATGATCGCAGTGACTTGCTGTCACTGCGATCACATGCTGCAGTTTATGGTCATTGGCCACAGGGGGACTGCCTCGGTTACCAAGCAGGTCCCCCGACTGCGATCTGCAGTGGGCGAATGGCAGTAGCCACATGGGTGGCAAGGAATTTCACCAGGTGGGGATCTACCTTTTCCCATCCTTGCAGGGCTGTATTTGTGAGCAGTGTTCGTGCGTTTGAGTGTAAGCATTTTTTGAATAGAGTATATGTGCGCATCTAGGGGTTTATTTGTATGTACTGGTGCAATTGGAATGCAGTGGTGTACTTGTGTGCAGTGTTTGCATTTGAATGCAAGGATGTGCTTGGTTGTAATTTTGTCTTTTAAATGTGGATGTACATTTGTGTGTAGTATTGGTGTTTGAGTGAAGAGGTGTGTTTGTATATAATTTTGGACTTGGAATGCAGGGGTATGCTTGTATGTAATATTTGTGATAGATTACAGGGGTGTGTTTGCATGTATGTATGAACATACACTGCCACATAAATGCATACTTCCACAGATACACACACATTACACAGCGATACATACACTTTGACATATTGTCAGAGTGCCTTGTGTGTTGGCACAGGTTATGCCACAAGCTGACATCTTCCAGCAGGGGATCGGGGACATTCCCAGTAGCTCTCCTCTTGTTTCTAGCAGTTCTCATGCCGGTCGCGATAGCCCCGCCCCTTTTTATGATGTGGCGCATGCACGCAGACGTTATTACTTTAGTGATGTCACGGTCCGCCAAAACGGTCGAATTCAAACGTTTAGGGGGCGTGGCTACATATCAAGGAACACAGTACTTAAGAGGAGCTCAGGGAAGGTATCATTGCCCTGTTGTGGTTCTGCATAGACCCAATAGCGCATTTTCTTCATATTGTTCTCTTGGATTTTTACTTCTGGCATATGACTATTCTCCCTTCTGTATTCCTTTGATCTTGGCTCTTCTATTCTCCTTGTTCCTGATTTCTGATATCCGTGACCGCGGCTCGTTTATTTTTACTCTCTGTCCTTGTGATATAAGTCCGGCCATTCTAAGGTCCGGTATACTTTACTATTCCTTTACACTCTGCGTGTAGGATCCCCTTATATTCCTGACATTACAACAGTGCCTTTGTGGATCTGGCAGGTGTAAGTACCTAGGCAGGTCCATACGATACACGTTTTCGAGGAAATGGATCATCGCATGGATCAGATAGCTATTGCCTTACAGACCTTGATAAACCGGTCTAACCACATACAAGACGAAAGTCGTACTCCCTTAGGTACTCCACAGCATGTGGGGCTTGAAGTGGCTACTGTTGGGGCCTTGTCTCATGTCAAACCTCCTTTACACTATGGTGGGGCAACAGAAGCTTGCCGTGGTTTTTTAACCCCTTAAGGACACGACATGTGTGACATGTCATGATTCCCTTTTAATCCAGAAGTTTGGTCCTTAAGGGGTTAAACCAAATCAGAATTCACTTTGAGCTCCAGCCACGTTCCTATCCTACAGATTGAGCCAAGGTGGTTTTCATTATGTCTTTTGGTAGAGAGAGAGCATTGACATGGGCTAATCCCCTCTGGGAGAATGACAACCTACTGGTATATAACTATGCCACGTTCGTTGAAGCATTTAGCCGTACTCTTGACCCACCCGGTAGAAAGGCCAATGCAGCCAGGTCTCTTCTTAGGCTTAAGCAAGGAACCAGAACCTTCGTGGAATATGCCCTTAAGTTTAGATCTCTAGCATCTGAGGTTGCTTGGAACAATCAAGTTTTCGTTGATGTGTTCCTAAACGGTCTCTCAGATAATATTTTAGATGAAATAGCTACTAGAGATCTTCCAGAGAATTTAGAAGAAATTATAACTTTTATATCACGCATTGATGAGAGAATGAGATAAAGGCAGAACACCCCCAGATAAGTTCAAAAGAGTTCCTATTTGAATGGACCCTGTATTTAATAACCCTGACTCCATGGCACTTTCATCACCTAAACCTATGCAAGTGGGTGTAACTAGATTATGTGAGGCTGAACGACAATACAGACGAACGGAAGGACTGTGTCTGTATTACGGACAAAGGGGACATCTCTGCCTAAATTGCCCTAACAGACAGGTAAAACACCCGCACCTAGTCCATCTAGGAGACAGGCCTTAGGTGTCTCTTCTTCGTCCTCCAAAGCTAATCATAAAGATCATAGGCTTCTAGTTAACATCACCTTAACCAGGATTAACAAAAAGGTCAATACCATGGCTTTAATAGACTCTGGTGCCACAGAGAATTTTATAGATCAGAATTTTGTCAAAGAAAATTCTCTCCCTTCCCGGCTAAGGGATACACCCTTGGCCGTTGAGGCGATAGATTGTAGACCACTCCAGGTACCCATTATTACTCATGTGTCCATTGTGTATTTCAACACATTACTTTTACTTTCCCAGTGGTGCTGGGGTTCCCCTGGTTAAGGAAACACAATCCATCTATTGACTGGGAGATTGGCGAGATTGTTTTTTTGGAGCCGCAATTGTCTTAAGGGATGTGTTGAATTACACCCCATTCACATTATCAATGTTCCTACTATGTCTCCCTTGTCCACGGAGATACTGGAACAATATATAACTGTGAAAAAAGTCTTTGATAAAGGTAAAGAGGAATTGTTGCCACCTCATAGGTCATATGATTGTGCCATTGACCTACTTACTGGAACCATGCCTCCTAGAGGCACTGTATACCCTCTCTCTGCTAAAGAAAATATGGCGTTAGAAGATTATAAGGAAAAACCTGAAAAAAAGGTTTTATTAGAAAAGCTGCCGGGGCAGGGTTTTTCTTTGTATCTATCCATAACCATACTAACTGACCACAAGAGTCTCTCCTATATTGGAGAGCCAACCATTTTGTCAGCTAGACAAGCTCATTGGTCCCTTTTCCTGGCTAGGTTTACCTACGTTCTGACCTAGAGACCTGGGTCAAAAAAACTCTAAAGCGGACGCTTTATCCATTCAGTTCAAACCTACGGCATACCCTGAGACCAACAAATCTTCTGTAGTTCCTTTGCAACATATCATTGCTAATACTTGAATAAGTATACAATCTCCTACAGTTTCTAGCATCATTGCTTAGCTCCGGAGAATATTCCTGAAGATAAATTGTATGTTCCCCTAGAACACCAGAGAGAGTTACTCCTTTGCTTTCATGATAATAAAATCGCAGGTCACTAAGGTATACGTAAAACTTACGTTTTCATTTCTAAAGAATATTGGTGGCCATCCTTGCGTAAAGATATCAAGGATTATATGTTAGCATGCTTTACCCAAATTGCCCTCTTCTAAGTTGGCTACTATCTTGCCAAAGAGGTGTTTCATATCCATGGTATACCTCAAGAAATAATCTCTGACAGGGGTTCTAAATTTGTGTCAATTCTGGAGAGCCTTCTGTTCCCAAATAGGGATTACACTCAAATTCTCATTGGCTTATCATCCTCAATCTAACGGTGCAGCAGAAAGGTGCATTCAAAGAATAGAACATTACTTACATTGCTTTGAATCCGCTCATCAAGATGATTGGGTTGGCTTGCTTCCGTGGGCTGAGTTAACTCTTAACAATATCTCTGACGCAACTCAAAATAGCCCTTTCTTCTTAAACTATGGTTTTCATCCTGTAGTTCTTCCATCTGTATTTTCTTCACGGGGAATGCCGATGGTGGACGAAAACGTGGAATACCTAAAGAAGGCCTGGGAGCAGGCTCAACAGTTACTTTTACACAAATCAGCTCTTGATAAAAAGTATGCCGATAGGCTTAGACTTGCTGCTCCTGTCTTTTATCAGGGTGATTAGTAGTATTCCATGTATCCTTGTTGAAACCATTGACTTGTAATAGGTTCACCAACCATGTTGTACCTCCATCTTCTGTTCAGGTTGAAGGGGCAAAAGGAATATTAAATGCTTTCTCTTCTTGATATCCCGGGGTAAACTCCAGTATCTGGTGGATTGGAAGGGATATGGTCCGGTAAACAGGTCTTTGGTTGAAGGTTCTGATATACATCCTCCTTTGTTTCATTCCCCCTTTCCTACCTGTCCTGGTCATTTCCGCCCTGTGGGCGGTTTTCGAAGGCGGGGTCCTGTCAGGGTGCCATATGTGTTGGCACAGGCTATGCCACAAGCTGACACCATCCAGCAGGGAATTGGGGACATTGCCAGTAGCTAGTCTTGTTTCTAGCAGTTCTCGCGCTGCCCGTGATAGCCCTGCCGCTTTTTATGACATGACGCATACGCGCCGTCATGGCCCGCCAAAACTGTCAAATTCGACCATTTTGGAGGCGTGGCTATATATCAAGGAACACAGTACTTAAGGGGAGTTTAGGGAGAGTCTCATTGACCTATTGTTGTTCTGCATAGTCCCAATAGTGCATTTTCTACATATTGCTCTCTTGGATTTTGACTTCTGGCATAAATTGACTATTCTCCCTTCTGTATTCCTTTGACCTCGGCTCTTGTATTCTCGTTGTTCCTGATTTCTGACATCCCTGACCGTGGCTCGTTTATTATTACTCTCTGTCCTTGTAACGATAATCCAGCCATTCTAAGGTCCGGTATACGTTACTATTCCTTTACACTCTGCATGTAGAATTCCCTAATATTCCTTACACATACACCCATAGACACACACACTGACAAATACAGAAACACAAAAATGTCACAATCTTTTATGTTTCCAGCCACCCTCCTGTTAGCTTACCTTGTGTTCCAGCTGCTGCTTGAGGTGCCTTTTCAGAGAAAAGGCAGTGTATATATTACTACCTCGGAACACCTCTAGTTGTGGTCACTCAGACAGCCACTAGAGGTGCTTCCACATCAGTGCTGCTGCACTGAAGTTCAGCGTCTCCATGTTCTGCATGGAGCCACTGAACGCTCCCCCATAGAGATGCATCCATTCAATGTATCTGGATGAGGAGGTGCTGAATGGTGTAATGCATTTGTCACACATGCTCAATAGCCTCCTGGCTGAGATAGTAGGGATTGGTGATCTCAGCCAAGGAGCAGATGCGACGGATCAACGCTGTGCTGGAATAAAGGTGAGTAAACTCACCTTTTACATTGGTTATAGGGGGCACAGAACAGTGTTTTGACAGCTATAGTGTGAGATAACAGTTGCTTTAAAGGACCACTATAGTGCCAGGAAAACATACTCGTTTTCCTGGCACTATACTGCCCTGAGGGTGCCCCCACCCTCAGGGTCCCCCTCCTGCCCAGCTCTGAAAGGGGTAAAAACGTACCTTTTTCCAGCGCTGGGAGGGGAGCTCTCCTCCTCCGATCCTCCTTCTCTCCTCCCCGTCGGCTGAATGCACACGCGCGGCAAGAGCTGCGTGCGCATTCAGCCGGTCAATACTTTCCTATGGACACTGGCGGGCTCTCACTGTGAAAATCACAGTGAGAAGCACACAAGCGCCTGTCAATGAGACAGCCGCTAGAGGGAATGGGGAAGGCTTAACCCATTCATAAACATAGCAGTTTCTTTGAAACTGCTATGTTTATACAAAAATGGGTTAACCCTAACTGGACCAGGCACCCAGACCACTTCATTAAGCTGAAGTGGCCTGGGTGCCTAGAGTGGTCCTTTAAGTTATCTGCAGAAATGCAGCATGAAGTGTGAAACACAATGTCTGGCTGTGCTCATTTGGATGTGAAGCTGGGAAATCTGGGATGTAAGTTTATATGGCCACTAACCACTCAAAGTCCGCCTTGAGCTATGTGGATTACACAAAACACAGTATTATTTTCCCCATTAGCCTTGTGGGGAGTTTTATGGTGTTTGGCCTCACCACAGTCTGGTACCTAGCCATCTCTCTGCCCGAGCATTATTACCTGGCCCATCCCATTAACATACACTTCTAATCCATGAGACTGCCACGTGCCATTAGTTCATTATTTTAATGACAGGCAGACACCCAGCTCATTATGTCACGGTTCTCACACACACATTAGATTGCATTGCTCGGGATTTAGACTCCCTTCTCGACGTTTCTGTCTCCCACAATGCTCCTGTCCATCGTGACGTAAAGAGACTCGAGGGCGCCCTCTCGCGACGCCACTGCGGATAGAACACCACCTGCACGTGCCGGCAGCTCTAGCGCGCGCGGGAAGAAAAAAAAAAATAAAAAAATCAGACAGCACAGCTCGCGCCCTCCCCCCCTTCCCCTACAGCCCGTTAATGGCAGCCGTCCTAACGGGAGCCCCGTTTGGCTCATGCAAGTGAGACAGGGCTGCTTTTTGCCCCTCCCCGCCAGTAAATTATTTTATACTTTATTCCTAGTAGCTGTTGGTTATTTCTTCTACAAAGTAAAGAGAAAAGAAACTAAAATCATATCCTGTTCCTCCCGCCACGTCATAACAGGGGGTGACGCATCGCCGCACCTGGTTGCATAACACGGCTCTTTCGCCATTAAAACATAGTTGGGGAAAAAAAAAAGGGGGGCGAGGAACCGCAGCTTCCGCTCGTGCACGAAACGAGTGACATCACCACCCGCATATCGCCGCCTTGTTATTGCTCACACTGCGCGGTGTGCGCGTCGCCTCCCTTTCCTCGGGCACGAGTACGTCTAACCGTCTCGCAGCAAGCTGAGCAGCCGTGCGTGTCCGCAGTGAACGTAGCGTCAGGTGGGAGGGGCAGAGAGGGAAAAAGCGCGTGCCACAGGTCCTGTGACGTAGTTGTGGCGCGTGACGGGCAAGCCCGAGAAAGCAGGAGCAGCAGCATCAGCAGCAAGAAAGCGGCGCGCGAGAAAAGGGGGGGAGGGGCGAATTGAAGAAGAAGAAGAACACCCGACGGGTCACCGAGCGGATAGCCGTACACCCAGCGGGCAGTTCGCAGTGCTCCCTGTCAGCCCGCCTCCTGTCACCCTCCCCTGTGGCGTGTGTGGGCGTCTCCGGGTTGTAGCGTGTCCCGGATATTGTACAGGGGGCCCTCAGCCACCTCCTCCTCACCTCCCCTCTCCGCCCAGCTCACCCGAACACCCGCCCGGCACCGGCAGCACTAGACACAGCATCATGGCGCTGAAACGGATTCACAAGGTGAGCGGCGCCGCGCTATGACAGGCCGGGCTCTCAGTCAGGCAGGGACCCCCCCCATACACCGCCAGCACTGTGTGTCCCCCCGGGGGTCCGTCTCCCACACTGAGCCGCTACACCGGGGGGAGGGGGAATCACCGCCCGGCTCGCCTCCCAGGCAGCTCGATCCGCCGGTGACAGGCGGCTGGCGGTGGGTAGGCCCGGGCTGGGTGCGGGCGGCTGGCAGTGTGTGTGGGCTGAGCTGCTCGCCCTGCCCGCTCCCGCAGTGTAAGATGGCGGCCGTGTGTATGCGAGCAGCTCACAGACCGGGCCCAGCCTGCATCCTGTGTGCTCGGCCTGAGTCACCGCTCGGACACACGGAGTGTCAGCCATGGCCGGCCCTCACAGCCTGCCTCCCCTTTGTGTACTGACAGCTTGTCCCTAACATGGCCAATGGCCAGCTCCACTGCCGGGCTGTATCGAATAATGGGCCCGGGGCTAGTAACATGCTCTCTGTCACAGCGACCAGGGTCTGCCTCGACTGATAGCAGGCAAGGCCTGTGCCCTCCATGG
This sequence comes from Pelobates cultripes, assembly GCA_933207985.1. Taxonomy (NCBI): domain Eukaryota; kingdom Metazoa; phylum Chordata; class Amphibia; order Anura; family Pelobatidae; genus Pelobates; species Pelobates cultripes. The sequence continues at coordinate 157,329,260 of OW240917.1, forward strand.
CTGACTGGCACCTCCCGGCACCCTTTGTGCTGTATAGACTTGTGATCGTAGAATTACTTGCACTATGCATGTCTGAGAGCACCATTACTTAAGAATTTGCTGTATTTATATAATTAGATGGCCACTTTAAACATTGCTAAAAACCTGTTCACCGTGTGTTTGTAAGTGACGACATCTTCTGTAATGCCAATACCACCCATTACCTGAATGTATTGAAAGGAAATACTAGTAGGATCAGTGTATCTGCATATATTGAGTTGAGTCCAATGAATGGTTCAAACAAAGGAGGTAATCTTATAGTGTGTTGGTATTTCAGAGTGAAAAAATACTGATTAATAACATTACTTATGTAGTGTCAAGTTTTCTTTCCCCAAAGTATTTGGAAAAACTAGGTTTTTTTTGTTTTTGTTTTTTTGTTTTTTTTTAACATGGGCTGGGATTAGCTCAGGAGTGTGCCCAGTTATAAAAAAATAAATAAAATTTTTTTAATTTACTTTGAAACTGTTCACACCATATGATTTATTTCCAAAACAATGAATTGCAAATGTAAAACCATATTTCAATGTAGATCATACAAAACACCTAACATTGCTGAGGTGCTCTGTGTTAATGGTTTCTCCTATTTTATAAAGGTGATGTTTTTCAAAATGAGTTGGTACTTTCATGAATCTCTCTAGTTACACTTTACTCACTGTCAAGACAGGGGATATATATATATATATATATATATATATATATATTTCGCAGAGCATGATGACTACTGTGTATGTATGCTGTAGGAACACCATACTTACCTGAGAAGCTTTGGATTGGCCTAGGACAGGGGTAGACAACCTTCGGCACCCCAGATGTTGTGGACTACATCTCCCTTTATGCTTTGCAAGCACTGTCTGTAAGCGTGTTATGGGAGATGTAGTACATATTTGGCGTTCCAAAGGTTGCCTACCCCTGGCTTAGGACATCGTTTCTAGTGATGATCTCCCAGGAGTTGTGTTGTAGCAAGAAGTCTTACTGCTGAAGGTAAGGACTTTAAATTTTATAATTCTGGAAGAAGGGCACAAAGTTTAAATTAAAGGAGCACTATAGTGCAGGAATACCAATGTGTATTAATGACACTAGTGTTAAACATTTTATGTTCACAGTCCCCATTCGCCCTTTAAAAAAAAGAAAAAGGTATTAAACTTCCCTTTATTCTATCGTAGGAGGGGCTCATCGACACTGACCCCGCACAACCTCCTTGGCTGAGATCATCAGAATTGACAATCTCACCCAATCCAATATTTTATTTTATTTTCTCCATATTGAAGCAATTAGGAGGCTATTGCACACGTGCAGCAAAATGCTGCGATAATCGGCATCTCATCATAGAGATGCATTGAATGCATGGTGACTCTTTAAGTCAATGTTACACATTTAGAGGTGTCACTAGGCAGTAATGTAAACACTGCAATTTCTCTGAAAAGTCTGCCAGGCTATACTATACAGCCCAGAACAACTACATTAAGCTGTAGTTCTGGTGACTATAATGCTTTTAAATTAGGAACGCCCCCAAAGTTAAAATTGTTTTTTGTTTGTTTAATGCTAAAGTAAAAAGCTATGACAGCACAGTGTGTGTTTTAACAATACACCAGCATATAGAAAACTGCATAGTTTAGGCTTAGTTATTCTGTGATTACCACTGGTGGTTATGATGGACACTGGTGGTAATATAAAAATCCACAGAACTATTTTGTTTTCCTGGTTGGAGCAAAATCTACTTTTGCTGTTATATGTGGAATATATAGTAAGCTGACCACTTCCTTGATGAATTTTTAATACGGTATTAGAGGAGGTAAACTTTAAAAGTAACTGTGCAGGAGGTACCTGTTTACTGATTCAAGTTTTCCTGTCTGTTATTACTGTAGTTTTAACTTTGATAATGTAACCTGTATTTTTATACGGTGCTTAAAGGGACACTCCAGGCACCCAGACCACTTCTGCCCATTGGAGTGGTCTGGGTGCCAACTCCCACTAACCTTAACCCTGCAAGTGTAATTATTGCAGATTTTTTTATAAACTGCAATAATTACATTGCCGGGTTAACTCCATCTCTAGTGGCTGTCTACTAGACAGCCAATAGAGGGCACTTCCTGGTTTCTAGCACACTGTCGCTGGACGTCCTCACGCTGTGTGAGTATCTCCAGCGTCGCTCATTTCCCCATAGGAAAGCATTGAAATACATTTACAATGCTTTCCTATGGGGAGTGCTAGTGCGCATGCACGGCATTGCCGCGCATGCACATTAGGTCTTCCCGGCCGGTGGGCGAGATCAGTCTTGCCCATCGGCCGACGCAATGCGGAAGAGGAAGCAGCAACGTGGGACATCGTCCCTGCTTCAGGTAAGTCACTTAAGGGGTTTTTACCCCTTCAGCAACCGGGGATTGGGGGGTGGGAGGGAGAGGGGACCTGCAGTGCCAGGAAAACGGATTGTTTTCCTGGCACTGGAGTTTCCCTTTAACCTTGTAATGTGTTACTTCCTGGAATAAGTACCATCAGTGCCATAAGAATGAAAGGTGTATTTTAGCAATCATGTGCCGTAGAGGACCTTGAAATCAGCTAGTTGCACCGTCAAGGGACAGGTTCGGGTAAGTGAAAACTATCTTCCTCTGCCTCACATAGTGACTGCTCCACTTGTATTCCAGTGACAATCTGCGGTCTCTGCAAATTAAACAACGACCCCAGAAGGTGACAGAGCTGCTTTAATGTCAGCAGTTGATGCCATTAAAGTAACTCATGCTAATGTTGGGCTTCCCAGAGAGGTATGATTGCAAGAATATGACATGGCTGTACACTTATTCACTTAAGTTATTCTACACAAAACCAAAGTTATTTGTCTTAATTGCAGTGTCAGTCACACAGTGGATTATGCTTTAATACACTGTGTGAGCCACTATAGAATTTAAAAACATCTGCCGGTCGAAAAATGTAGATCACATAACTTACATACTGTTTTAGTGCTTTTTTGAATTTTTATTTTTTTTATTTTTAAGCCTCATAAGACTGAAAGTTCTCTCCCTCTAAGGTTATTTTCAGTTTATCTGCATAATTTTCCCATAATGTAGTAAAACGAATAGCGGCTGGTGTCTACTTTGTTTATCCCTTTAAGGTTAAAATAAACATTCACCTGACTCTAGGGAGTGTGTAGGGTTGAAAATGTAAATATCTGCCAAGGTTGCTTATACTTTTATTTTATTTTTTTGCCTGTACATAACACAAAGATCTAGATAAGTCCAGTTAAAGGGGATTATTTCAGAAATACAGATCAGCTATTCATTTTTGTCTCTGAAGATTAACATGTTACACAAAGTACCATAACACTTTAGCACTGCCTACTCCAAGAGTGGCTTTAACTGCAGTGAATTATAAAGTCCCCTAGAGTTGTCAGTGAGCAAACCTGAATTCAATATTTTGGACTATCTATATCCATTATGTCAACGTAATGCATGTAAATTTCAAAGATTCGACTCGATAGTCAGTGACCTTTGTCTTGTGTGCCAGTTATTGGCAAAATGTGGCATTGGACATATCCTGCCATTTCCAATCAGCCATTGGTCGTGATGACTGATGTGCTACAGGTATAGTGGCTCTTGGCAGAGATCTCTTTAGTTGCGTGCCGTAGAGTAAGTTGCATCCCCAGCACACATGACATTGGTAGCCGAGAACTGCATAAATTACATCTGTTGTCAGCGTGCACTGCACACTGGCCAGACATAGAAATCTTCCATTTACAGACAGTGTGCATGCACTCTGAGATTGAAAATTGGTCCAATCTCTGAGCAGTCTGTGACTGGTGCACGTGAGTGAGTGATGTCACGTTGGGGTGTGGACAAGTTGCACTGGGAGGCTCTCCCAATTGATGTATTTTATTTTTTTTCAAATACCAGACAACACAAAAAATGTAACTGACATACAAGCGTCTCATGGCCAGTATCTCTACTCTGTAAGTTTTTAACAATATTAGAATATCAAAACTAAACCAGAATGTAATTAAATACAAGTATATATCTTAACCCACTGCCATATATATCTCTATCACAAGCTGAAATTCTGAAACATTCAGTGCATTAAAAAAAAAAAAAAAAAGTTGTCTCCTCTACCAAATTTAAAAAAGGGGGGCTGAAAACTAAACATTACATGTCTTAAGGATGGTGTTTAATTTATTTAAATTAAGGTAGCAAATTGTGTACCAGTTTTTACGTTGTGCACAAATATGAATAGTCTTTCAGTTCCTATAATTTTACTTTCATCGTAGAGGTGTCTACACACATTTGTGGTATCAATTCCTATTGTAGTCCATGTGATAACCTCAGACTTGAAGCTTTGTCCTCATGGCTTCTTATTTTTGGCTTTATCTGCCTGAAGTTGTTTCACTGTTGAACTCTTGTGAATATGAAAGAGTAGGAAATGGGGATCATTTGGAAGAAACACCATATTTCTCCATTGACAATGGACCTTTCTCTTACATAGTTATAGCTGAAAAGAGACTTGCGTCCATCAAGTTCAGCCTTCCTCACATTTGTTTTTTGCTGTTGATCCAAAAGAAGGCCAAAAAAAAGTTTGAAGCACAATTTTGCAACAAGCTAGGAAAAAAATTCCTTCTTGACCCCAGAATGGCAGTCAGATTTATCCTTGGATCAAGCAGTTATTACCCTACATTGAAAGATTATATACTTGAATATTCTATTTTTGCAAGTATGCATCTAGTTGCTGTTTGAACATATGTATGGACTCTGATAAAACCACTTCTTAAGGCAGAGAATTCCACATCCTTATTGTTCTTACAATAAAAAAAACCTTTCATTTGCCTTAGACGAAATCTTCTTTCTTCCAGTCTAAACGCATGACCTCGTGTCCTATGTAAAGTCTGGTTTGTGAATAGATTTCCACACAGTGGTTTGTATTGGCCCCAAATATATTTGTATAGTGTTATCATATCCCCTCTTAGGTGACATTTTTCGAAATTAAATAGGTTTTAAATTTAACTTTCTTCATAGCTATGTTCTATTCCTCTTATTAATTTTGTAGCCTGTCTCTGCACTTTTTCTAGTGCCATAATATCCTTCTTTAGAACAGGTACCCAAAATTGCACACCATATTCAATATGTGGTCTTACCAGTGATTTATAAAGAGGCAAAATTAAATTCTCATCCCGAGAATGAGTGCTATTTTTCATGCATGACAATATTTTAGTGGCCTTAGCCACTACTGATTGACATTGCACATTGTTGCATTGTTTGTCTATAACAATTCCCAAGTCCTTTTCGTGTGTTGTTATCCCTAATTCGCTTACATTAAGGGTATACGTTGCTTGTGTATTCTTTACGCTGAAGTGCATAATCTTGCATTTTTCGACATTAAATTTCATCTGCCATTTAAGTGCCCCTTCCCCTAGTCTATCTAAATCCCTCTGCAGCAAAGTAATATCTTGCACACGTATTTTATTTTTATTTTTTTATTTTTGTGTCATCTGCAAACACTGAAATATGACTTTCCATATTCCAAGATCATTTATAAACATGTTGAATAGAGGGGGTCCCAGAACAGAACCCTGAGGGACACCACTTGCCACCTCTATCCAGATTGAAAATTTAACATTAATGGCAACTCTTTGTATTTTTAAGCCAAACAAGCATTTTCATCTAGACCGATTATCTTGAGTTTGAACACTAACCTATTGTGTGGAACTGTATCAAATGCCTTGGCAAAATCCAAATAGATCACATCCACTGCAACACCCTGATCTATAGTTCTACTTCTTTGTAGAACGCAATCAAGTTAGTTTGACATGACCTGTGCTTCATAAAACCATCCTCATTTTTGATGGTAACCATGTTCTTCTCAAGGAATTCTTGAATATTATCCCTTAATAATAACCTTTCAAATATTTTTCCAGCCACAGAAGTTAAGCTCACAGGTCTATAATTTTCAGGCAAGGATTTTGAACCCTTATTGAATATAGGAAGCACATCTGCCTTCCTCCAATCCTCTGGAACACTTCCTGAAAGAAAAGAATCGTGAAAGATTAAAAACAGAAGTTCACTTATATCTACACTTAGTTCCTTAAGTACTCGTGGATGGATACAGTCAGGTCCTGGAGCTTTGGTGTGTTTTTTGTTTTGTTTTTTTATCGTCACCTGTTGCGCAAAATGGCGCATGTTCCTCTGTGGCATCGCTTCTGACTGCTAATGGAAAATGGTGTCGTTGCAATTCTGTCCTTTGCAACTTTTTGCCAAAGTTGGCTATTTCATAAGGCATCAATCCTTGCCTTGTTATGCCAAATAACTTTTTTTTTTTTTTTTGGGGTAGGGTTTCTAGCACTGCTACTTTAGTGTAACATGTTACTGGTTTTCGGCAATGGTATGTTCATGTTATACACTGTTTTGGATAAGAGTTAAAAAAAAAAAAAAATGTGTAGACTAGCATTTTGTATTCTGAATACGACAGAGAATGGGACGGCAGATAAGAACCATTCGGCCCATCTAGTCTGCCCAATTTTTTTAAAAAATGCTTTCATTAGTCCCTGGCCTATCTTATAGTTAGGATTGCCTTATGCATATCCCACGCATGCTTAAACTCTTTTACTGTGTAACCTCTACCGCTTTAGCTGGAAGCCTATTCTATGCATCCACTACCCTCTCAGTAAAGTAATACTTCCGGATATTTTTTTTTCTCCTCCTTTACTGTGTTGCTTCACTTTATTTATTTAAATGTTTCTACCTTATCCCCCCTGTCTCGTCTTTCCTCCAAGCTATACATATTAAGATCCTTTAACCTTTCATGGTAAGTTTTATCCTGCAATCCATGAACCAGTTTAGTAGCCCGTCTCTAAACTCTCTCTACAGTATCAATATCCTTCTGGAGATACGGTCTCCAGTACTGCGTACAATACTCCCAAGTGAGGTCTCACCAGTGTTCTGTACAATGGCATGTGCACTTCCCTCTTTCTCCTGCTAATACTTCTCCCAATACAACCAAGCATTCTGCTAGCATTTCCTGCTGCTCTATTACATCGTCTGCCTACCTTTAAGTCATCAGAAATAATCACCCCTAAATCCCTTTCCTCAGGTATTGAGGTTAGGACTATCAAATTTTCAGTACCCTTGGGATATTACGTACAAGATGCATTATCTTGCACTTACCAACATTAAATGTCAGTTGTCACAACTCGGACCATTTTTTTCTAGTTTACGTAAATCATTTGATATTTGGCTTATCCCTCCTGGAACATCAACCCTGTTACATATCTTAGTATCAGCAAAAAGACATACCTTACCATCAAGACCTTCTGCAATATCCCTAATAAAAATATTAAAAAGAATGGGTCCAAGTACAGATCCCTGAGGTACTGCCCTGGTGACAAGCCCATGCTTCGTATATTCTCTATTGACTACAACCCTCTGCCTGTAACTCAGCCACTGCTTTACTCATTCAACAATATTGGAATCCAAACTTAGATTGCAGTTTATTGATAAGCTTTCTATGTGCAGCAGTGCCAAAAGCCTTACTAAAATCTAGGTAAGCAACGTCTACTGCACCACCATGATCTATTATTTTAGTTACCCAATAAAAAAAAAAATCAATAAGATTAGTTTAGCATGATCTCCCTGAATTAAAGGACCACTCTAGGCACCCAGACCACTCCAGCTTAATGAAGTGGTCTGGGTGCCAGGTCCAGCTAGGGTTAACCTTTTTTTTTAATTTATTTATATTTTATAAACATCGCAGTTTGAGAGAAACTGCTATGTTTGTAAATGGGTTAATCCTTCCTCCAATTCCTCTAGTGGCTCTCACTGACAGCCGCTAGAGGCGCTTGCGTGATTCTCACTGTGAAAATCGCAGTGAGAGCATGCAAGTGTCCATAGGAAAGCATTGTAAATGCTTTCTTATGAGACCGGCTGAATGCGCGCGTAGCTCGGCCGAAAGGGAGGAGGATCGGAGGAGGAGGAGAGCTCCCCGCCAATGCTGGAAAAAGGTACATTTTAACCCCTTTCTTCTCCCCAGAGCCGGGTGGGGGCACCCTCAGGGCACTATAGTGCCAGGAAAACGAGTGTTTTCCTGGCACTATAGTGGTCCTTTAAACCCAAGTTGTCTCTGACGTTGAAATCAATGTGTTCTTAGATGTTCAAAATCCTATCCTTTAACATGCTTTCCATTACTTTCCCCACTACTGAAGTACGGCTTGCTGGCCTATAGTTGCCCGACTCCTCCCTATTACCTTTCTTGTGAATGGGCACAACATTTACTAACTTCCAATCTTCTGGGACTACTCCTGTTAACAATGATTGGTTAAATAAATCTGTTAATGGTTTTGCTAGTACACCACTAAGCTCTTTTAATAACTTTGGGTGTATTCCATCAGATCCCATTGACTTATTTGTCTTTACTTTTGACAGTTGAAATATAACCTCTTCCTCTGTAAACTCACATGTAACAAATGACTCAGTACAAAGTTGATGTTATGTATAAACTTAGTTTGTTTTCCCATTTATGCTTTATTTTTATTTTTTTGATGATTTGCTGTTTTCTTTAGTAAAACTGTTACTCTTTATACCAGTGATGGCGAACCTGTGGCACGCCGGGCCCTTTCTGTGGGCACGCGGCCATAGGTTCGCCATCAATGCAGAGTAGGCACCTGCCTTTCCAAAACGGCAGATGCCTACTCTGCTTCCGTGTCGGGAGGCAGGGGGAGGGATCTGTGAAGCAGCTCCTCTGTCCTCCCTGGAGCAAGCTGTGTGGAGTGTTGCCATGGTAACGGGCGGCAACGCTCCACGCAGCATCGCGCGGGAGGACGGGAGCTGCTTCACAGATGCATCCTGACACGGAAGCAGTGCTTGCTGTTTTTTTTTTTTTTTGTTCTTTACCTCAGCCCCCTCCACACAGCATCCCTCCCTACCCCCCTCAGACACACACACACACACACACACACACACAATGCGGTCTGTGTGTGCGCGTGTATTCGGCGGTCTGTGTGTGTGTGTTTGCGTGCGTGTTTGGCGGGCGCGGCGTGTGTATTGCATTTGGAGATACTAATAAATCTAAGCTTAATTTTATCTATTTGTATCATTATTTAAAAATTTTGTCCGAACTTGTTAATTAGTTTGGACAACAGTACGAGTTTTTTTTTTTTTTTTCTCTAAACTTAAACCTCAGTATTGAGGTTTAATTGCCGTGTTGACACTTTAAGGAAAAATAAGTTGGCATGTATTGCGGTTTGGGCACTCAGGCTCAAAAAGGTTCGTCATCACTGCTTTATACGCTGATTTTTTTTTTTTTCAATCTATTGGAATGTGTCAAAACCATACCCACACACTTTAACATTTGAAAACGTATTTATGCTAATTTAGTTTTTGCACAAAATACAGATGAGTCCTGTTACTAAGGGCAATAAAACTAATTTGCAGTATGACTTATTTTTATTTGTTAAAGTAAGATTGTGAAAACTGCTTAAATAGCTCAGATAACAGCCATTCGGTGGCAGGAGCAATTGAGATGTTAAAAGGAAAGGTGCATTTATGAACACTTTGTATGTGTGGACTCTCAATTTGTTTACAAAACAAAATGAGGCAGAAACATAAACTGACAAGAGGTGCAGTGAGGATTATTTGCACAAATGGAAAACGTGAAAGAGAAATCTCTAATATGGATGCAACACTTCTTGTATATACCCCAAATATATTTAGCAAACATATTCTCAATGATTTCCTATGGACGCTGGCATCTTCTCACTGTGAAAATCACAGTGAGATGGACGGAAGCACCTCTAGCGGCTGTTAATGAGACAGCCAGTAGAGGCTGGATTAACCCATATGTAAACATAGCAGTTTCTCTGAAACTGTTTACAGCAGGCAGGGTTAATCCTAGATGGACCTGGCAACCAGACCACTTCATTGAGCTGAAGTGGTCTGGGTGCCTATAGTGGCCCTTTAACCCATACTCACACAAACTGACACACTCTGACCCACATACTGCATATGTATGGTCCAGCATTCTGTGTGCAGCTTGTTCCCTTCACTTCTATTTTCTCCAAGCACAGTGATGGCTTCCTGGAAATAACATTATGCTGTATACTGACTGCCTTCAACTCTGTGCGTTGCGAGGAGCAACTTCCTTATACGTGGTAGCCTACTGAGGTGCCATCCCTCCAACAGCTCCAACCTCACCACCTCCAGGCAGCCCTGCTGCTTTCATGCAGTAGGGATAAAAGAACAGGTAACTTCCCTCTTAGTGGTGAATAGGAGCGCACTTGCATGTTTCAGAGGCTTTGCCATTCCATGATACCTTGGGTGCAATTATGCATACTCTGGCATCTAATAGAGACATTGTGTTCTCAGAACTTTCCGTTTCTCACCCTTCCTATTTAAAGGGATACTATAGGCACCAAAACTGCTTTAGCTTAAAGGGACCATCTAGTAGACAGCCACTAGAGGAGGAGTTAACTCTGCAAGGTAAACATTGCAGTTTATGAAGACTGCAATATTTACAGTTAAGGGTAGTGGGAGTTGGCACTCAGACCACTCCAATGGGCAGAAGTGGTCTGGGTGCCTGGAGTGTCCCTTTAATGAAACTGTTGTGTAAAGATCAAAATCCTGCAGTCTCATTGCTCAGTTCTCTGCCATTTTAGGTGTTGAATCACTTTGTTTATACAGCCCTAGTCACAGCTCCCTCCTGGTGACTTACACAGCCTTCCAAACACTTCCGGTAAAGAGCGAGATAATGTTTAACCTCTTAAGGACCAAACTTCTGGAATAAAAGGGAATCATGACATGTCATGTGTCCTTAAGGGATTAAACTTCCTTTATACCATATTCTGTTAACTGCAAAAGCAAGTTAAAATGACACTATAGACACCCACACTTCGGCACATTGAAATGGTCGGGGTGCAAACTCCCATCACCCTTAACCCTGCAGTGGTAATTACTGTAGTTTTTATAAACTGCAATAATTACCTCTGATGGTTAACTCTCCTCTAGTGGCTGTCTACTTTAGGGACTTCCGGAATTGAAACTGACTTTTGGTCCGTTATCTGAAGCTGGAGGTCCTCACGCTCTGCATGAGGACTTCCAGCATTATATTTTCTCCATAGGAAAGCATTAAATAGTGCCGTGGGTGGGGGCCTTGACAGAGGGGAAATCTATAGTGCCTAGCACTATAGTTTTCCTTTAACATCTGATTGAAAATGAAACTTTTTTTTCTCTTTTCTTTTTCCGCAGGCTGTCTGTCAATGGAGGTGTGGCTAGGGCTGAATAAACAGTGATTTCAATCCTAAATGGCAGAGAATTGAGCAGGGGGGTGTGGGGAGAGGTTGCTGCACACAAAGTGGGGAGGTCACCTATGAGAGTCTTTTCAAGCAATTTAGAACTTGTGAAGATCCAGATCTTGTACTCTGTACAAAATCCACCATTTTAGATATTTTCTAGATTGTTTTTTATTTATGGAAGCTAAATTAGACATATCAGTTTCGTTTTCAAACAGTTGATTTACTGGGCCCATATAACTTTTAAACAATAGTAACCCCAAGTTACCTCAGTCATAACATATTTGTTTAGACAGAGCTTCCGGCTCTCTATTGTACTGGAGGTGGGGAGTGGCGGACCCTAGGTAAGAAGTCAAACCATTAAAAAAATAAAACCAGCATTTCGCTGATACCATTATTTCCTTAGCTTGTTATAGCCTTCTCAATTTATATCCATAATAATAAAAGCTTTTTTTACACACTAAACTAAATTGTGCAATACACAAGGAGGTATTGTCTAGTCCTCATCCCTCCCCCACAATTTCTGCGTTGTAATGCATAATATTGTTTAGGTCTAACCTCTTTATGTAATGGTGGAGAATGGGCTTTTCTAAAATAGTGAACTGAACATGGCAAAAAACTGTCATTGTTTGGCATAACCTGAAACATCGTTTGTGTAATGGTAACTGCGTTGTGCTTCTTTTTTGTTCTTCAAAACCACTTATGTTTAACTTGCACATATGCTTGGCTGTCTTATATCGGGCAACAATTTTAACACCTTAGCGCTCGGTGCCTACTACATAATTGAAAGAACACCTGTGTGCAATTGCGCTCATACATGTTATGCTTTGTCCTATACCTATAACATTGTGGGTTAAACCTTTTACATGGAAGTTTGTCTATTCTACCACCAGTTTTAAAGGGACACTATAGTCAGTAAAACAACTTTAGCTTAAAGGGATACTCCAAGCACCCGGACCACTTCTGCCCTTTGGAGTGGTCTGGGTGCCAACTCCCACTACCTTTTAACCCTGCAAGTGTAATTATTGCAGATTTCATAAACTGCAATATTTACCTTCCAGGGTTAAGTCCTCCTCTAGTGGCTGTCTACTACACAGCCACTAGAGGGACTTCTGTGTTCATAGAACACAAAGTTTTAAGCGGTGCTGGACGTCCTCACGCTATGTGAGAACCTCCAGCGTTGTCGAAATCCCCATAGGAAAGCTTTGAATAAGTCACCCCCTTCAGCAACTTGGGATGGAGAGGGTCCTGCAGTGCCAGGACAATAGAAATATATTTTCCTGGCACTGGAGAATCCCTTTAATGAAGCAGTTTTAGTGTGTAGATCATGACACTGCAGTCTCACCGCTCCATTCTCTGCCATTTAGAAGTTACATCACTTTGTTTATGCAGCCCTATGCACACCTCCCTACATGTCACTTGATCTTCCTGTAAATTCTGTTTAGACTTTATCTCCTGTTCTGATCGCTTGCTAGATCCTGCAGGAGCCTCCTGTATCTAACGGATGTTCAATTTACTTCTAACTGGCAGTGAATTCAGCAGTGCAAATTCAGGGGCATGATCTATACACCAAAACTGCTCCATTAAGCTAAAGTTGGTTTGGTGACTATAGTCTTCCTTTAAGTACTTCACATCATTTACTGGAATAATAAGGAACACACTTCATCTTCACTTAGTAGTTTCTCACAATGATTTTTAAAAAATAGAAAACCTTAGCAGTAACAAAGATGCCTCTGGTTGTCAGGCTGCCAGCCACTTGAGGGGCTTCCTCCTTACATCCTCTTTTCATTTTTTAGTTTTTGTTCCGAGTATTTCATGTTTTGTGTCTTCATGCAAACTGTGAATATAGATAGGAGAAAGGCAAAAAAGATATTTTAAGGAGACAACCATCTTTTTGTGATTGTGCAGAGCTGGCTCTGGTGACTGGTTTCTCTCTTGCCGCTGCACAATAATGCCCTGTTTCTGTCATTAGTGGACTAGTTTGAAACTGAGATAAGTAGGTAAGAGGGATGGGAGGCTGAAGAAACTTCCCTAGCTGTTTTCATTAAGGATATAAACCTTTAAATGCTTATCAAAGTGTTTTCATTTTTTTATATGCATGTATCTATCATGTCCCTTTAATAAAATGACATTTTGAGTAACTGGTGGTTTGACAATGTACACATTGCAATGCCATCGTAATTCAATTGGTTTTGACTACAGATAACATTCAAAACATTTTTTCCTTGCTCTGTACATATGGCCTCTCCCTTATTGCTCTCCTCTATTCAATTATGGGATTGTTGGGTACTTATGAACCAGTTATTACCTCCAAGTGTGTGGGTATATATATATATATATATATATATATATATATATATTATATTATATTTCTGGTTCCTTGGCCTAATCTTCTTAAAAGTATGCAGTTCTCCGCCCTAAATAATTTGAACATATCCAGAGTAGTAGATATGAATAGATTCAGAGAAACTCTTGCAATGTGTTTAAAATGCAGATCTGATTGGGCTGCCAACTTAACTCCAACTCCAAGGGAACCTAAAAATAATTTTACAGTAGTAATTGCATATATACATTCTACTACCAAACTCTCAAATTTGAATGGTAAGTACAGATTATTGCCTAGTAGACCTGATTGTTAAATAATACATACCTGTGCTGTTTTTTTTTAAATTCTAAAGGCCTTCATTGTGTATTTTGTTCATTCACCTGTAAGGTTTCACTATAATGCAAACTGTTGTAAATCTCTTCCATCTGTGTACCCTTCTCTTACACATAATTCTGTCTGAACATTTAATTATCCAGGTCTTTTCTTTAAAAAAAAAAAAAAAAAAAAGCTTTGCAGAGCTTGTAAAATAACTTTAAAATCAGGAGGAAGCTACCATGATTGACAAAGGAGCCAATGTTGTAGTTAGAAGGGCAACTTTTAGCACCATAATGACTATATCAGCGAAGTCCTTAAGATGTCGGGGGTACCTGGGTGACATCTTGCCTTGTGTGACTAAACCATTTTGAACTGGTCCTCACGGATCTCCAGCATCAGATTTTCCCCATTGAAAAGCATTGAATAACTGTTTCCTATGGGGAGGTGTAATGCGCGTGGCCACTGCCACGTATGCACATTAAGACTCTCCCTGTAGGCTGATGGTGGGTGAAGAGGTGGGGCTTGACCCAGCGCCGAGGGACAACGGCACTGGATTTGGGTAAGTGACTGAGTTTTAACCCCTTCAGCCCTGTGGGGTTGGGGGGGACCTAATAACCCTACAGTGCCAGGAAAACTGCTTTGTTTTCCTGGCACTATAGGATCCCTTTAACCCCAAAGTCCTCTTGAAGTTGCCTGCCCAGTTGGCTACACTTCCTCATCAAACTACAATACCGATGACTTATCTTGGGTCCCGGTGATAGGCAGAGTGTCTGGTGATGCTCTCAGCTTGTCACTGGCCTCCACTTGAGAAATAAAAACACTGTATATATTTTTTTTTTTTCCCCTTAAAGCTTTTGTCACTGTGGATTATGGCACTTATAAGTGGGGGTATGATATTAAATACATGCAGAAACACATTTGTGGATATAAAAACAAAATTGTTGATATTAAGGTCCTTTCTAAATACTTTTTATGGTGCATACAAGGTCATCCATTACAAAAATTTTTTATTTATTTTTTAAATATATATTATTGATCATGTATACCCATAGAAGAGACAGGTAAATATGTACCATAATATCAACTAACTTTAAGCACTACACATTGTGTAGTGATGTTTAGGTATGTATACATAGGCTCACTATGGTGCAGTGCAACAGGTTTTTGGGGGGATGAGGGGGGGGGGGAATTCCTGTAATTAAAATAATTAAAAATATGTTCAATAAGTTATATTGTACAGGCATAACTGGCAATTCAGACATTACTGGGCTGAGTCAGAATGCAAACCTGCTGTGCATATTGTGTACTTTCTGCACAGCTTCTGCAACCGATATTCTGTCTATTTAGGCATTGCATGTGCATAATAGTACAACCTGGTGCAGAAGCAATATAAGTGGGAAGGGGTGGAGTTCAGGTAATGTGTCCTAGCACCTGAAGCTCTAACTCATCGCATCATAGTTTATTTTAAGTTTACTTTTAAATATCGTTTTCAGCAATCCGGAGAGTAAACTATGCAGGTTGGGAGAGTACGTTACCCAAAAACATTGATCTGTTCATCCAGTTTAGAATGCAGATAGATATGTTGTGATTCAAGTTAAGCTTGCTACCTCTCCTCCTGGCATCTAGTTCTGTTTAGCATGGTTGTTGTGTTGGCTTGTTTTCATGGTATTTAGTGGGTATTGCTTTACTGCCCCATGTAGAATGGAATATTTCTTCAGAATACAACATACAAATTGGTTTTCACACTAAGCCCAACATTGTAGGAATGTTATTTTATTTATATAAAAAGCCTTCTAATTCGGTACTCAGCCAGTTCCATATACGCAATGATAAAGGGATAGACTGTTAAAGTACACAGGGTAATTCACAAAACTCATGATTTTTGCAAAATGGCAAAGTCTTGTGACTGTAGCATAGTTGGCAATATTTTCTGACTATTTTACGTTTGTTCCAGAGTAAATTTGTGAAATTACACTGACTGCATATGGTGTATTTATTGTTTAAAGCACATGCATTTGTTTATCTTGCATAATAAACGTTTAGTGTTTAAGCACATGCACTTTTTTCTGCAGTGCACTTGAAGATTGTGGTTCATTGGATACATAGTGAATTTAGAGGCATGGCGCACTTTTTTTTTTTCTCTCTCTCTCTCTTCAGTGTCTGTACAATGTGTAACCATGCTTGGAGCACTGGCTTGACTGCTGCTAAGTCACACTCTGTTCTTCACTTCCCGTGTTTAGTTTTTTTAGGCCTTTTTTCTTCAGGGAAGAAAGTTGTTTCCCAATTGTGAAGCAAAGTTCCTGGATAAGTGGTGGTAGGTGTTGGTGGTCAATACCTCCAGCAGCTGCAGACCACTATAATTGCTCCTTCTGGTCAGTGCTTTGTAATGAGTTTGTGCAGGCACAAATTTAAATTCACAAAATATCACCCGAGATCCCTAGAGTGTGGTGGGGAAGAATCTCAAGTCCTGGTGTTTAGAAAGTGAATTACGTGGATGGAACTTGTTTATTAGGTCCAGTAGGGAAAGGCTGATTAGCAGTATAAAGTAACCATTTATGAGAGACCATCCAGGCTTTATTGTGCATTGCGTAAAGAAGACCCACAAGGTTACACATTCATTAACTGTTAATCGAGGGACAATTTTTAGATCCAAACGTTATCATCCTCCCTGTCCATATGGGATTGTAACCAAAAGATAAAATCAACACCTACCAATTAGAAATTCAATGCTAAAAGGAGAATAGATAAAATGATATAATTGGATGTGCTTAAAATAGTATCCACACTCATGGACAGAGGGGAAAAAAAGGAATATCCACTAAACTATCAATTTGACTGACTTAGAAGTGCATACATAGAAGTGTATAGAAATTAGATGAAGCTTAGAGCAAATGACTTGGGAAGTATTTGTAAAAGTAATAGCCACAATGGTTTAAAACTTATGCGAAACCATGTAGAAGTTTTCAATTAGAGGTTCAATCTGCATATAAGAAAGTATGAGCCCAGAGCATGACTATCAGTCCAATTCTTATCACTCCTAAGTTCCTATAAAGTAGGATGATGAACAAAGGATAGTATAGTGAAGAGGATAGATTTAAGATGGCTTGTAGTAGTAATATGCTTATATGCATACAAATGTAAATTTGCCTTACAAAAAATTTAAATGTCTTTTTTGAAGAGACATTTTTGTTCTGAAAGATGTATTTATATACATGGCTTTTTTTGTTTGTTTTTCCAGGAACTGAATGACTTGGCTCGTGATCCTCCTGCTCAGTGTTCTGCAGGTCCTGTTGGAGATGATAGTAAGTTATCTTACAAATCTCCCCCCCCACCCACCCTTCTAAGCTTATTGTATAAATTGCACACCTTTTCATCCTCTTCCATAGAACCTTAATTTAAAAAAAATAAAACGTTTTTGTTATCCTGTTTCAAGCTGTCACTATGGTGCCAATGGGTCTGTTGGCAGCTTTATCTTTCTACTAGTGATGTGGTATGGCTAGCCTTCAAACATATATCTGCATTTATATTCTGTACGAACTGCCTCTTGACAAGCTTTAAAGGAGCATTTATGATGTTAAACATACACCTTATCTATTTAGATGTTTAACTTATCTGCACCTGTATGGCTGTGCTCGCAGCTCCTCCTCTAGCTATGGTCATTATGGATGCCAATCTAATGTTTTCCCATAGATATGCAATTGAGTCTGCCTTGGATGTACTGTGCCAATCAACATCTCTTCACAGGGAGACTTTATACTAAATCTATAGTGAGGGCATTTTGCTTTATGCATAACATGTATATGCTGAATTCTGGACATGCAAAGATTGCAGGCCTGTAACATGAAGCACATCCTAGTAGCTGTCTGTGTGACAGCCCATTGAGGTCTTTAGGGACAACTGTTAACCATGAATTTCCACTAAAGAGGCACTGTCTAGACTTGTCAGACTGTAGAAATGGTCGTTTAACACCCAACCCACAGCACTAGAGGGTTCTCCAAGCATAAAACCACTTTAAAAATGGTTTACCCCATTAGAAACAGTTTGCCCTCTTACATGGATTTCTAGCTGGAGCCTGCTCTACAGTGAGGCAGTTAAAGTGCATCCAGCTGCTGCAGACGCCGTATGATGTTTCTGTTGGTCATTTACTGAACCCGATCAACCAATAAGTGACCCTCTATGCATGAATGCACATCATTGAGGCGTAGTTCCGGGCCTGATAATTACTGATGATGCTGCTGCATGTGGAGTTACACCTCCGGCAGCAAAATAAAGCCTCTTGTGGAGTTTTATTTTTTATTTCTTTTTTCTTTACTTATTTATTTCTCCCTATTGCCACATGTTGTGTGCAGAACTAATCAAATGATAGTTGATTGTCTATTTTTGATTAGTTGTTGTAAATCTGGATGGCAATAGTGGACTATTCGCTTTGCTAATATCCCCGAATACAGAATTTCTCACACACAAAAAACCCACATAAAAGATGTCTTTAATTTACATGGTGAGTATTTTGCATTAGTTAACAGAAAATCCAGAATTTACTGCTGCTTTAAAATATTTAATCGTGGATTTTATTTTTTGCAGTGTTTCATTGGCAAGCAACCATTATGGGACCTGTAAGTATGATTTTAATGTAACAAATTATTAAATTAAGTACCCTGTTCATGTTTATTCGGGAATGCATGGAACATTATTGCAAGGGAGTGGGGGGGGGGGTCTATTTGCTTTTCAGGTTTTAGGAGTGTCACAATTCAAAACTATTCAAATTCTACCCATATTGGCATACTTGGGCTTTAGGGTTTAGCAGATTCAATTATACGTATTCAGTGTCATCAAGGTTTTTAAAATCGTTGGCCCTTGCAAAATGAATATGCATATACATTTTGTATTAACACATTCACTTGTGATTATTATTAAATCCCTCAATCTGTGTTTTGGATGCACTGGAAAGTAATACTTAACTACTCCAACCACCATGACAACTTTAGTGATTTGAAATTCTGCACATTCAGAAATCTGGATGCCAGATAATTACCATACACCCTTATTTGCAATTAAAATTATTTCTCTGTTACCAGAACAAACCAGTCACAGATTTAATGCATCTCTGAGGAGATGTTGATTGGTGCATTAATGTTCATAATTATAAGTCTTATAAAATACAGAATTTGATTAATTATCTGTCAGGCTATAGTGTCTTTAAAGGGGAAAAATCATATTTTATTTACCACTATGAAAGGAGCACTCGGCACATAACTTAATTTGAATAAAGTTATGGTGCCAGTAGGTCCCTTGCCTGGCTTACTTTCAGTGGTTAAACAGTTAACCCCAAATTCTTAATTTGGCTTCCAGTCAGCTCTATTCCGAAACTTTCGTTGCAGACCAATGTTTTTGCCAGTAAACCTCAAACAAGGAAGATGCTCGTAGGCTTAGTGTCAGCTGCTCTTAATCTCTAAGGCTCTCTCACTGTCAATAGTAAACTCCTATCAGCCTGATTGAAGCATTGTGGGCAGACCGGTGCCATACTGATGTTGTTATGGAACACAGGGTCCCTTTAAAATGTAACTGAAACATTTACTAGTGGGATTAATATAGTGGAGGCAAATCTATAAACACTTTCCTCAGTAGCAGTTCAAGTTGTGAGTGTACTTATCTGCTTGGTAAAAGTACTCATATGAGTAATTTGCATGTTCAAGCATTCCTTTGATATATTGCATTTGGTGAGTTAAGGTCCTCTGTGTTTTTGCATGCAAAGATGTACCAGGCAAATCATCAACATTTTATATTCTTTTATACACACACCTCTAGGCAAGGGCTAAGTCACTCCAGGTGTTGTGGATTGTATATATCATAATGCTGGCAAAGCATCATAGGTAATGTAGTCCACAAGATCTTCACTGCTGAAGGTTGCCTACCCCACTATAAGCACTTGAGTGCAATATATAAAAGGGTTATCTGTGTGCAAAATGTGGACACTTTTTCTGAAGGAACACTTATCGCTTTGAATATGTATAACTAAATCTATGCATTATTGTAATAGAATAGTATATTTTATTTTTAACAGAATGACAGTCCATATCAAGGCGGTGTGTTCTTCTTGACCATTCATTTCCCCACAGACTACCCATTCAAACCTCCAAAAGTAAGTATTTGTAAAGGCTTATTTAGTGTAACGTAGAACTACATTACTTATTCAGTGACAAGGCAGTGTTTACATTTGTTATTGCAGGACCATAATGGGAAGCACCTAAAGTGACTGCTACTAGAGGTGTCCTCAACTTTTCAGAACCAGCATTTTTGTCCTCAAACGCAGCATGAAGACACAGATTTCTCTTCATAGAGAAGCATTGCTATAATGCATCTTTATGAGGTGATGCTGATTAGCACAGCATGTTTATAATTATGAAACTATTGTCTGGCAGATAATGGGCAGTGCAAGTTGTCTGTTTCTTTGCATAACATTTTTGTTAAGGGACACTATAGTCAATAGAACAAATACAGCTTATTGTATTCTGGTGAGTAGAATCATGCCCTTCAGGTCTTTTGCTGTAAACGCAGTCTTTTCAGAGAAAATGCAGTGTTTACATTACAGCCTAGTGATAACTCCACTGGCGGCCACTCAGATGGCTATTTTAGGTGCTTCCTTGGGCAGTACTGCCATTCAGTGTCTCCACCCTCTGCGTGCAGACACTGTCAGTGTCTATTAGGAGATGCTGATTGGCCAGGGCTGTGTTTGACTTGTGCTGGCTCTGCCCCTGATTTGCCTTCTTGACAGTCTCAGCCAATCCTATGGGGAAGCATTGTGATTGGCTCAGACCACCACTTCTAATGTCAGCTGGTCAGTGTCAGAGGCAGCAGCTGCAGACTTGAATACAAGTAAGATTTTACCATATTGGGGGTAGGGTGACTAGATGGTGGTTTTGACACTAGGGTCAGGAATAAATGTTTGTGTTCTTGACCCTATAGTGTTCCTTTAAAATAACTGTTTGCAACAGATCCACACTTGTAATCCTTAGTGCTTTTTTTTTCTCCCTATAAATTTAGGTTGCGTTTACAACGAGAATCTACCATCCAAATATTAACAGCAATGGCAGCATTTGTCTTGACATTCTCAGATCACAGTGGTCCCCAGCTTTAACTATTTCTAAAGGTCAGTGGAAATTCAATTATAATATTGATTTAAAAAAGAGAGAAATGCAAGTTTGCCTAAATTTTATTTAGGATCCTTTTTAAAAATGCATTTTGCTGTATGAAAATTTTTTTATAATGCATTGTGTGCTAGACTGGAAAAATACATTTTATTTTTTGTGTGTATATATTAAAAAATATTTATGTAAACATTTTTTTATTATAAAATAAAAATGCTCGTTCTTGGGAAAGCAGTAATTCTAAATATTTGTAGAATGCCATGCCCACGGTATATAATCCCGTATAGTGTGTTTTGCCTAAAAGAAAATGCTTGTATTTGAAAGAACTTTGTAACCTGTGAAAAATAACATTTGTGCTCAAACCTTAACACTAGCAGTTAAAACATAATTCCATGGCAGTCACTGATCATTAGACATCCTTTTGAGTGAATCACTTATTGTGGACTAGGTATTTATCCTATTCTGTTTTAATGTAAATATATGCATCGAAATGCAAACACATTGTAAGTTGTAAAACTTTGTGATGTTATGCACTACAATCCCTTTTACAAAGAATTATTAAATACTTCTAATTGAGCTGCATTGGGAAGTCTGTGATTGGACAGCCACAGAATGTCTGGGCGGGGTTAGAAGGTGAGGGTTTGCAAAGACAGCAAACAAGAGAACTGCTGGATTTGCAAACTGTCTTTAGATTTATGCCCAATGAAAAAAATACATGCATGCTTTCATTTGGGGATTTATCTACTAAACAGTGATATTTATTTTGTATTTGGTCAGTGGAGTGTCCCTTTAAAACAATCAATTAACCTTTATTAAGAACTGTTTTATATTCATGTACACCACAACTGCATTTGCAGGTGCAGTGAGCTTTTTCTGGCTTTTTTTTTATTTTAAATTGGTGACATCATTGGAAGAAACTCCATTGAGTACTCGAACAAAGTTTGAGAGATGCTGCTATTTACTCAATGTCCTCTAGCTGCATAATTAATCATCCACACGCGCATTTCTTACATTAACTGAAACATAAAACAAAACAAGATAAGGTTGCGCCTAAAATATACAATAAAACATATAAAAATTGTATATAATAGTATAAAATATAAAAAATATAAATGAATTGTAAAATAAATAGTTGGCAGTAGTCCAAAACACTTATGACAAGTCCGTAATGGTAGATGCCACGTATAAGAACAGGGATTCTAAGACGTAGTGTGCTTGAAATCCAGTAGAGCATATGTGGAGAGAAGACAAAAAGGAACTCCAATGGCACAGTAAATAGATGAATAAAATAGTATGTAAAATAAGAATAATCTTACTCACACTTTTCAGAGCTAAAACCTAGCTCTGATATAGCGCACGTGAAGTGGAATGATCCCCACTTAAGGATATGCGGAGTAATTTGATTGACGAGTATCTGGTTCAGGTTAGGCGTCCGAGTTGGTGTTATTCGACCCAGGAAAGAAAAATAAAATATATAGTGCTCTCTGTATAGTAGTTAAAAGGTATAAAAAGTATATAATATACTACTCACAGTATATAGAGAAGACTTGTACCGCTCGGTGTAGGCGCTTGGGTGGTATAATCCCCACCTAAGGATTCTTTAGACTTCTCGTCAGATAGGCAGTATATGTATAGTCAGGTGAAAGCAAATAAAGAAAATGGCTATAAAATATCTTATGCCAAACTTAATTTCTTTATTATGAAGTAATAAAAATGATATCTAAACGCGTTTCGCCTAAAGGGGCTTCAAGTAGATAGTATTCTACAGTATTTTTACTATTATCTACTTGAAGAAGCCCTTTAGGCGAAACGCGTTTAGATATCATTTTTATTACTTCATAATAAAGAAATTAAGTTTGGCATAAGATATTTTATAGCCATTTTCTTTATTTGCTTTCACCTGACTATACATATACTGCCTATCTGACGAGAAGTCTAAAGAATCCTTAGGTAGGGATTATACCACCCAAGCGCCTACACCGAGCGGTACAAGTCTTCTCTATATACTGTGAGTAGTATATTATATACTTTTTATACCTTTTTAACTACTATACAGAGAGCACTATATATTTTTCTTTCCTGGGTTGAATAACACCAACTCGGACGCCTAACCTGAACCAGATACTCGTCAATCAAATTACTCCGCATATCCTTAAGTGTGGATCATTCCACTTCACGTGCGCTATATCAGAGCTAGGTTTTGGCTCTGAAAAGTGTGAGTAAGATTATTCTTATTTTACATACTATTTTATTCATCTATTTACTGTGCCATTGGAGTTCCTTTTTGTCTTCTCTCCACATATGCTCTACTGGATTTCAAGCACACTACGTCTTAGAATCCCTGTTCTTATACGTGGCATCTACCATTACGGACTTGTCATAAGTGTTTTGGACTACTGCCAACTATTTATTTTACAATTCATTTATATTTTATATTAAATTTTTACTATTTTATACTATTTATTATATCCTATTTATATACAATTTTTATATGTTGTATATTTTAGGCGCAACCTTATCTTGTTTTGTTTTGTATTTCTTACCATTAGGGGACTCCCCTTTGAGGTTTGCATCCTTCTACTACTATTTTCTTGTGTGGCAGCCTAGCGCTGATTTCTTCTTTTCCATTAACTGAAACATGTTTGGAGTGTACAATTTTATTTCCCATATCTTTCTCTTCTAGTTCTTTTGTCAATTTGTTCACTGTTGTGTGACCCTAACCCAGATGACCCCCTAGTGCCAGAGATTGCACGGATCTACAAAACAGATAGGGAAAAGTAAGTATGACTTTTCAAACTGTACTGCGTGGTATCTGCACTATTGATTACTTAATGTTTTATTTGCTCTTGAGCAAACCTGTTGTGATTACTAGCGGAAGAATTAATCTGTAAATTCTCAGTTGTATAGTGTTTTTTTTGTTTTTTTTAACTTGGCTGAAGGAAAAACCACTCTTAATTTTATGATCTATATAAATTCACCTTATCTTCTTCTGCACACACACAGCTTGAAAGTCTTCTACGCTTTGGTGTGTTCATGCAGTGTCTATAAATGAAGATGGCTCAGACCATAACACATGTACAGATTTTGCTGCTGTAAGATTGTTATTGCTACAACATGAAAGACAAGCTCACTTCTGTTTAAAATAAATAAGCCTCCACGAACCACCAATGTGTTATGCAACTGTTGTCAAATGTATTGTCTTCAGTTGTGGATCACATGAAATTGCTGGGATTGAGCACCACTAGCTCACCAGTATTTTCACCTGTAGAAATAGGTTACAATTTAATGTAAATTTAATTGTTTTATCTCATGTAGCATTCAATGTAGGTTATTCCATGAAGCTTTACTATTGGTACAGAAATGAGGAAGTGTTCTCTGCTCAAACGAGCCTGTAATTTAATATCAAGCCACTTGTGTTGAGCACGTCCAAAGGATATATGTTTAATTTATTAGGTACAATAGACTAGCAAGAGAATGGACAGAGAAATACGCAATGCTGTAGGGTAAGAGTACTTGCACTTGAGTGGTGCATGGGTTAGACACGTTTTGCTTGTGCATCCACTGTTAGTGTAATGAAGACGGTTTATGCTTTTTTTTATTTGTATTTGTATTTGTATCAATTCCACAGCTGCATGACCAAAAGGATGATTAGTAAGACAAGATTTTAAAACTCTGTATTTGTACAACTTCTTAGGTTTCTGCATAAAGTACACAAAAAATACCATAATTGCAGTGTAAAAAGAAAGCTATTGTATTGCTTATGAGGGGTGTGGTCTGTAGAATGTACATTTAAGTTCTGACCTCATGTCACTGTAATTTTGCCAATATTCGAACATTTGTCATTTCAATACTTTAAAGGTCAGTCTTTGATCAAAAGAACTAAATCATAAGGGGGGACATTTGTCCTTTTGAGACAACTTTGCCTATGAATGAGTTTTATTTTGCAGGCAAAAGGAGCAGATAAAAATAATTTTTGTGTTTTTAACGTGTTGCATTTAAACTATTGAGCTTTAATATTCTAGATCACAAATCCCTTTTAATTACCTAACATATGAAATTAACTCTGTTAAGCCTTAACTCCAATTGTCCTTGGCCACATTTTAGTTAGTGTTACTTTACTGAACTGGTTGTAGTTCTGTAATTGTCTCTTTCATGCTCTGCATTGGGGTTCGACCGATTATTAGTCTGGCCGATATTATCGGCTGAAATTTATTTTCAGCGATCTCCGTATCAGCCAATAAAGATACAGATAATGCAGACCAGGGCTGCCATCAGGGTCCTAGGGGGACCAGCACATTCTTACTTACCTTCCCTTCAGCTCCCCTGTCTAGGAATTACACAATGTAAAAATAAATTATTAAAACATTTTTTTTTAAATTAAAGTTACAAAATTAAAAATGCATTTGTGTTTGTAGGTATATATCACAACTATCCCATAATGCATTCACTACACACTAAATTAACCTCACTGTGTGTCAGTGCCTGTAGGTGTTTGTACGACACTGTGCCAAGAAGAGTGAGAAGTTGAGCAATTGAGGCGGGCACAGGGAAGGGTTTGATTTTTTTTTTTTTTTTCTCTCCTAACAATGTGTGTATGTATATTTTCTTAGCATATAGTGACCATACAAGTGGGATGAATTTTCTAGTGCTGGACTAGTAACCCTATGAAGAAAAACCATAGAAGTCTTTTTAACCCAACCTACTTATTAAATGCTTCCATTTACAGTTACCAGAGTTCTTTGTCCTGCTGATGGGACGGATAACCCTTGGTTTGTTCCTAGGCTTGAGACACACTAGTTGTTGCTTAGGGAAGTCTGTCTGATGAAACTGCGGGCTGCAGGACGCGTTCTTCAAACCTCAAGGAATTGAGGAGTGCCCTTTCTGGCTGTTTTTATGCTGAGAACTTCCAGTAAGGTAGGCGCTCCCGGGTGGCGCACCATTAAAAAGACAGATGCACAACCTGCACACAGCGGTGGGATTTACTTCCTGCACGCCTTGCGTTCCACCAAAGTAGCCCACTCGTTATTTCAATTCTGGTGTGAAATTTGAAGACTATCTAAGCTGTGCTGACCTCTCTCATGGCAATGGTGCTGGTTAGGACAACTCCAGTGTTTCTAATCCCCCATACAGTTATGTGGTCTTTAATGTGAGATTTTAGGTGTCTGCCTTAATTCGTCTGGCATTAATTTTTTTTTTTTTTGATTTTTCGTTTTTTTACAATTTGTTCTATATTTACTTTTTCCAGATGTCTAGTCCTGTTTTACCAGACAAACTGGAAAATCTGAAAATGCACACTCCTGCACCTAAGAAAGCTTCATATAAGTCTACACATTAGCCTGTAGTAAGTGCATTACTCCACTTCTAAATGGATGCAAGAAAGATGTGCAAATAATGTTCTGCAGAATTCTTGAAAAAAATAGAAGCCAATTTTATTTTTTATATAGCTGGTTTCAAGAGAATCTCTGGATTCTGCCAATGACTCTAAACTTATCAAATGTCAGTCTGTACCTGTCCAGAGAAACAGATATTCTCATTCTGATTTATCTTCTGGTGAATGCTAATCTGTAGGTGATATATCCAGCCGAGACTCAAGTGTGGTATCAGGTTTTCCACCAGAAGAGCTAAAAAAAAAGCTTAGGTTGCAGCTATTTTGCCAAAAGGTGAAACTTCTAAGAAAAAAGTCCATTGGCTGCTCTGAGCGAGTCTTACATCATCCTGTATCTAGAAGATTAGTTCCTCCATGGCCGAAAGAGTCAACTATGGAACAAAATTCAAACCGTGATACAGCTACTACAAGAGCATTGCTTGGGTCATAACCGGGAGAAATCTCAACTTTCTACTTCTACAAAGATTCCGTACAAAATCACTTCCTCCATTCCTGCAGTAAAGTGGGCAAAGCAGAGCTGAGACTTCTTTAATGGGAAATTTGTTTTGAGGAAATGGTCAAGAGAAGATCTAGATGCAGAATGCAGTCTGGCCATACACAAAGAAACTGAACTTAAGTGTTAAAGGAACTCTATTTTCTGTCCCTATTATTCTTTCAGGCCAAGGGAATGACCCGTTATTACAACAGACTCCTCAAAGTTGCTGCTGCGGTGTACACCTGTACCCACAACCGCGCATTTGGTCTGCAGAGGAGGTAGCACAATCCTCCAATTACAGAGAGAGGAAAGACCTCTTTAAAAGCGCTTTTACAATTCAAGCCGTGGATTGCGAAGTCTGGATTCAGTCCGACATCACAAGTGACCTATCTGAACAGACAAGGTGGAACAAGAGTCTCCTCTGTTGAGGAGGAAGTTGGACTATATTGCAGAAACACATTAAGGAAGTGGACACAATCCGAAGGTTCCCTACACCCAAAGGTATTTGCTATACTAGTAAGGAAGTTTGGTCTGCCTGATATAGATCTCATGGCAACAAGGATGAACAGGAACATTCCAGTGTTGGTCTTCCTTTACAGACAAGATTTCCCTCAATTCTTAGATGGCCTATCAATCAGATGTAACGTTAAGATTTCATGTTTTGCCTCCCTTTGCCCTGATATTTTGGATCTTTTGGAAGATAACACCGCTATGTTTTTGGCCTTGTTCAATATTTGCCAAACCTAGCTGATTTTTAGAATTGAGACAGGTGACCCTAGCATCTTTGGAACATCAGACCCTTTTCTAGAGAACAAGGAACTTCTGAAAGACACCCTTCTGATCAGATTGACAGCCTGGCTTCTACAAGGCTGATACTTGGAGATCAAGGGTTTTAGGAATACATGATAGACATTAATTCTACAAGTAGATCTACATCCAAGGTTTGAGAAAGTGGAAAATATTTTTCATCTGGGATGACTGCCTGAATATCACTACTGGTATTAAAACCATTCTGCGTTTGCTTCAAGATGGTTTTGCTGCTGGGACTTGGTTTCAGTGCTCATCCATTTCTTCTGGATTTAGCCTCCCATGTACTAAAGTGTTTTTTTTTTTTTTTTCTCCCTATACTTCTCAGACTGCCTCCTCACACGCCCTTTATTTGGGATTTATCAGTTGTGCACATAGCTGTGAGTCTCCATTTGAACCTGTGGAAGAAGCTTGTTTTAAGCGGTTATCTTTCAAAATGGCTTTTTGGTGGAGATTACATCTGCCAGGATAGGTGAGATTCAAGCAGTTTCCTCTTTAGATTGTACAATGTTTCACCAAGGCAAAGTGGTTTTCCACCTAAAACAGCCTAAAGTTCTTTAAAAAAATTCAATATTAATCAGCCACATTTCCAACATCTGGCTAATTTCCTTCCTAACCAAAAGAAGAAAAATGGTACATCTGGATGTCAAACACCTGAAAATCTATCTTCACCGCTCAGCTGCCAAAAAGACATCTAAACCTACTATTGCCAGATGGCTGACAGATTCTGTAAAGTTGGCATATAATGTCTGTTCTCATATTACCTTTAAGTCAAGTTGCACTCCACCAGATCCATAATCATGGGCTAAAAGGGTGTAGAATCTCCAGAAGTTATCTGCAGAGCTGCAACATTGTCATTTAATACTTTTACCAGGCATTCCTCAGAAGCTGCATTCCGGCGTAGGATGCCTCAGAATGTTGTCTTGATTCATCAACTTTATTTTTTTTTTTTTTTCCTTCTTTGGGCTCTTGCTATATTATATCCCACTTGTACTGCCACTATATACTAGGAAAAATAGAAATTTTACTTACCAAAAATTCCTTTTACTTAATATAATGGCAGTTCAGTTCCCTCCTAGCTTTGTTATTAAAGTTATATTTTTGCAGCAATGATGGTCTCTTTTTTTATTTTTTATTTAATACCATAAAAAGTATATATTTATCTGCTCTCCTACCTCCACAGACCCACAATAACTCACCCCACACACACTGCTCCCCCCATATACACACACACTACTGCCCCTCTCTCACACTACAACCCCTATTGCAGAAGATCCCAGGAAAGTTGACAAACTGTTCTTAAACAGTTTTACTGCTTACTCTAGGAGGGTACCACGTCACTTCTGGCACCATAACCACTACAGAATGCTATAGTGGTATTGTTCTTGGATTGTTTAAAAAATTTACCATTGCCCCTGACCTGGAAACATTTCTGCTGAACAAGTGCCCAGTATATGCTGCAGCGCTGTTCATATATACTATTTAGAAATTTGTTTTGGCTTGGGGCACCTTGGAAAAATATTGAAATATTAAGGGCACCTTGAGCCTAAAAAGATTGGGAACCACTGGGTTAACTATTTAAAAAAAAAAAAATATATATATATATATATTTTTTTTTTTTATTTTTTTTTTATGCTACACTTGTCCAGGACTTCAAAGCATCTAAAGCACATTAGCTTGCTGAAAAGCTTTGTTTGAAGTCTTTTTTTTTAGAAATGCCCTTTTATAAATTGACCTAGTTACAGCGCTAGCACTTGAGTGTCCCTTTAATGAAATTGAATTTATGGCAAGTAAAACTTCTGTTATTACACACATGATATAGTGTTGCACTTGCTCTTTTTTTTTTTTTTTGTATGCAGGGAATCAATTTGTCATTGTTTCCTGACTCTTGACATCCTTTGCTCTTTTTTGTTTGCAAATGTAATGAGTGTACACATTTTCTCATGCACGGCTAGTTCTTTCATGGGAGCGAGAGGCTGAAGAAACTCCCCTAGGTGAGGGGATGTAGCAATGTAAAAAACTTATAAACTTTCCTTGCTCTATTTTAGCTTGTGTATCTGTTTGCTGGTTTAAAAAATGGTGCATGTCCCTTTAACTGCCCCTTTACCATTGTCAATGAAGTCTGCTGTATGCGAGAAATGGTTATTTTCCTTTTTTTTTTTTTTTTCTTCCCCAATAGATTTTATTTTTTTTTTTAAATAGAAAACTGTTCTAAGTGAATGGGTTCCTATGTCGGCCTGCCAGCTTGTGGATGTGCATTATGTTGCACGTGAGCAGCCGCTATTTCTATGCTTCTGTATAAGAAGCATTTGACTGACTACATGCTAAACAGCTGTGCATGTGCCATGTCCTCAATGCATCTGTAAGAGAAGTGGTCAAATCGTGATCAAGCTACAAGAAGTAGTTAGAAGATTTAAGAGTAGGTATATCTGGCTACTGTTAGTAGGCAGTCTAAATACTGGACCAACATGGATGAGCATAAGTAAAGAACAGGCTCACTACAGGTTTAAAAATAAGTCGATGTGTTTTTTGTTTGTGTTTTTGTTTTTTCCTTCACCCTCCTTGTAGAGCTTCTCTCTTGAGAAAATTAATGACTGTTCACTATTAAAGTCAGATGAAATTTACATTTCTTTTTACAAAAGCACAGCTTTCGCTTGTGGATTTTTAAAATTTTCTTTTAATGATTTGGTGAGTCGTGTACTTGTAAGCATTACTATAGTTTTATTTTTTTTTTAAACTGCATGACTAAATTGTATTAAGTCTTTTGGAATACCACTTACATTCTTTTTCTTTATATTCAAGGTACAACAGAATAGCCCGGGAATGGACTCAGAAGTATGCTATGTGATGCTTACCTTGAAGTCTAAATAACCTGCATTATAGCTGGAATAAACTTTAAATTACTGTTTTCCCCCTCCCTTCCAGACCTCATCTACTTACCTCCCCCTTACACATTTTTTTTTTTTTTTTTGTCCCCCTCTCCTTCCCCCCCCACCTCCCCTCCCACCCCAATTTTTGTGCTGCCTCCCTTCATGCACATGCTCTCATGGGCAGACGTTTAGTTCAGCATTTGGACACAAACTGCTCTAGACTGTCAAGTAGTTGCCAGAATACAATTGCCCAAGATTCATAATCTTCAAATGGAGCATGTCTTGTGTGTGTGTGGCGCCAAGGTCTTCACTTTAAGTTGGTTATGAGACTAAACCCATCTTTCATATTTTACTGAAATCGTGAAGATTAGTGCTTTTGTTGGAGGGAGGGGGAAATATTTTAGGCCATTTAAAAGAAAAAAAGAAAAAAAA
This sequence comes from Pelobates cultripes, assembly GCA_933207985.1. Taxonomy (NCBI): domain Eukaryota; kingdom Metazoa; phylum Chordata; class Amphibia; order Anura; family Pelobatidae; genus Pelobates; species Pelobates cultripes. The sequence continues at coordinate 157,360,309 of OW240917.1, forward strand.
ACTCAACTGTCTAGCATCGTAGGATGCAGAAATGCTAAATTGTTATGACTATGTGGATATTTTGGTCAAACCTTCCAGTGTTAGACATTTGAGATTTCATGATGTACTTTATGCTCATAACTGATGGTTTGGGTGGAGAGTTGGTGTTTAAAATGTATAGCAGCGGAACAGAAAACAAATGTGATGTATTTTATGCATGTCAATAAACATGACAAATTGGAAGGTGATACCCCATTTAAATAGGATCAAAAGATTATTTTTTTTTTTGTTTAAATTTTTTTTTGAAGATGAGCTATTAGTTAATCTATCTTCCAAAACACTGTTAATATAGCACTGAAATAAATGATGCAAGCGTCAATGGATGACTGATCAACTAATAGCTCTGTTAGAATTTTTTTTTTCTTCAATAAAGTTGCATAAACCAATGTGTTAGCTGCCTGACTTAATCAATGTTTGCAACATTTTCTTTGTACATTCAACAAATTTGTGTGTATATAAAGTTTTGGAATTTTGTTATGTTTGAAATCAAATGATGTAAAGTTCCAGAGAACAAACATCTTTTCCGATGTTCATTTAAAGTTGATCAGCTTAGTAAATTCAGAATCCAACAACTGTCTAGCATGGACAGCAGTTCCAACATCTAGTATTGGACACAGGGCTGGGGAAAGTAAAGAGGCTTTACAGACTTGAAAGGAAGTTTTTATTAGCTCAAGATATGAGACATTATTTGGGTCTGTCATTTTGATACATCTGGTACACTCAGCAGATTCATTCTTGGATAATTTTGAGCCATCCACATGCTGCCCTACAGTCTGACTCTGAGGGCTGATGGTTAACGTTCATTTGGGCGTACTAACTCTACACAACCCAGTTCTGCTAGCTGTGACATGTGGGAGTGTTGTCGTCGTAAAGCTTGTTTAAAGTGATTATTTTTATTTTCCCTTTTATGTGGGATGTTCATTAGATTTGAAAGGCTAATTTGCTCTGCTGTTTACAAAAACGTATTTTAGTGCAAACAAAGTTTAATCTCTAGGTGACTTATCATGAATGAATAAAGCAGTACTGTCATTTTTTTTTTTTTTCATTTCACAATAAAAGCTGTCTGTGCCATTTAGTTCTTCCCTTTTTGTTCAATCGTGGACACCAACCTTCTCTGTGCTCACCAGTTTCTATGCTTATGGGGGGCATTTGAAACAATTTGTGATAGATCTTTGTGCCTGCAAAAGGTGAGTGTGGACCGCTTTTGGTTAGTATCACTTTTTTTTTTTTTTTTCACATAGAATTTTATTTTGCTAAATATGTAAACAAAAATCACACCTGGATGAGCTGCAATGTTGTAGTTTGGTGTGCGGTGTTTTTTTTGTTTTGTTTTGTGGGAGCAATGCTTCCCCCAATGTGTAAAAATGCCTTAAATATCTTTCCATGGTGGCTTTTTTTTCTCCCATAACTCAGTATTGTTCAAATAGCGAACACATACAACTGTTTGTACATCTTTTGATTTGATATACAAAAAAGTTTAATCTCCCACATGCCTACTGCAGTCGGATAAAATAAATTTTGAATACAATGAACTGAAACAAACTAGTATTCTGCAAACATATTAATGTACTATTTAATCTAAACAAATACTAGATGAATGTGGTATCATGGCCTTTTGTAAATCAAATGTTTGCAATCACAATTAAACAAATTCCCCTATTTCTGACTGTGTCAATTGATATAGCTCTATATTGTTGCGTTCCTTCTAGGTTCTAAGCATGATCTAGGTTGATGAAAATTAGTAAATTTATTTTGCTATGGTCTAAGGATCAGTTGGCAATTTTTTTTTATATTTTTTACGTTAAGTCTTATTAAATTACAGTCTGTACATAGAGAAAATGTGCTTTTATGTAGGATATTTTGGATGCAGCCATAATAAAGACATTCCATAATTTAAAATCAAGCTTATGCTTGCCTTACTAGGCATGTTCTGTTCATTGGTGTTTTTGTAGTAGATTACGATTTGTCTAAACAGATGCATAGCAAATAATTGTGGTTGGTGCAGTTTGTTACATTGTGTACTAAAAGTGAGTGGTTGTTTGTGTATTAAAATTTAAACATGTAAAAAAGAAAATTAAAACTCAAGTCAATGCAGGCGTTTAGGAGAAACTAGATTTTACATACAGTGGCATCGGTCAGCATTTCTGTACAGTACCATGTCTTTCTATGCAGCCTGTTCAGTTTTTTTTCTAAATGCTTCATACTCTAAACTGTAGTGACCAAAATTGAAGATACCACTTGGAAACTTTAGTTTTTCTGTGGTTTTATGGCTCATTTTCATAAAATTATAAATGGATGTTAGGAAGATTTAATGCAGAATGTATGACAACACACAATTAAATTTATATTTTAAATTAAGTTCTAAACAGAACCATGCTAAAGCATATATCATAACTTCTCAGTATTTATGTTTGTACAGAGTCTGGAAACGTGCCACAATTTTAGCTTTGCTGTATATTTTCATTCCTTGGTTGCCTCTAACAAGTTTCAATAATCTACTCAACAGAGTCTCTTGGATTCAGATAAGGGCTATTACCTGGCCGTTTTTTTTGCAGACCTGACTTCTTTTTAAATGCACTTGAAATATATAGGCTTAGTTATCCTGGGAGGAGGGGGAGAAGGATTATGTGCGGACTACTTTTTTTTTTTTTTGACATTCTTTATTTGTATGTAGTAAGGTTACAATACAGGTCAAATCGTATCAAGAGACACGGTATAACAAGTTTTGCAAGGCCCCTAAACCTTATGCCCAACAATATTTGTAGGGTTTCGTTCCGAAGTCCCCCCCAAATCTCCACCAGTCTTGAGCAGGCCTCATTTCTTAGTTCTTATGTTGGACCTGCCTTTTAGAGGGGAACACCATTCCCCGACCAACCCCGAGCCTATTTGCCTTTATAGAGTGGGGCCCGCCGGAGTCGCTATGGCTTGCCTTTCGTCCGGCGTTTAGCAAGTGTTCCACCATGTGCGTGGGCATGTATTGTAGTTGGCGAGGTGCAGTACCTTGTTTAGATTGCAGCGTGGGAGCGAAGCCCCTCTGGCTCGAACAGGGGGTGGTGGTCCCCCTGGGTCCAGATGCGGCCCCCGCGAGCCCTCCCTCGGTGGTATTCTGAGTCGTTCAAGTGTAATGCCCAGGGTCCGCACCCCCCCATGCGTTTACTCCGGTCAAGGTCCCCTTTCCTCCCCTGTCTGTGTACTGACTACTTTAAGTATATCACTGATGTATAGTTTGTGTGTGTAATTTGTGTTTTTTTGTTTTGTTTTTTTTTGGGTACTTTTTTCCATTTAAATCAGTCTACCCCATCATCCCCAGATTGACATGCTTGGTCCACAGTGTTATAAAGTCATTTCTCAAAAACTGTAATTTACATTGCAGAACTTGCACCTAGACTGCTTCAATGAGCCAAAGAGGTTACGCTGCCTAGAAGTGCCCTTTTAACACTTAAGCAATTGAGTAAGAGTACAAGTTTGCTTCTATTTCCATACATCAGACTCCACACTTGATTCAAAACTGACTAAATGAGAGATTTTCTTAACTTCTGGCTTAGAACAAATCACTTCATGCTACATAATGCTGTGCTTACCTTTTGGCTAGAACTGTTGATTGAATAAATATAATGCAACATATTGCATTCTACATGAAATTATCTTTCTAATATGTAATTTTGTCATTAATTTTTTTTTTTTTAGAAGACAAAATTGTAGAATGTTTTGGCCACCAGAATATACTTATTACTAAACTTGTGTATGGTGAACAAACTATTTATTTATTTTTTGCCAGAAATAACTTTTTGTGGACCAAAACTGTCAATGTGGCGTTTTGGCTTGCAAATTCTTTGCCCATGCAATCATTGTGAGAAATTACTTGGACAAACTAAAAGCATGCAAAAATAAATCAATTGGTGTACGTATGTATGTATGTATGTCACAGATCATGTAGAGAAGTATCCGATACAGAATTAAAAATATATATATATATATATATATATATCACGTCTCAATCTGATAACAAAATCAATATTTAGTACATGTTCCTTGGCATCCTTCCCCTCCAAAAAAGCTTTTATTGTGTACAGCTGTAGCACAGAACTGAAGTGTTCTTGATGCAGGAATGCTGAAATTCGGCACCAAATTTAAATGATTTACGTATTTAAATAGCTGTGACATCAGGGTGCTTGTCAATAGGATTTGGAGGTCCACCAGAACCCATAAAAAAAAAAAAATACATAGCAATATTAAAAGCATTGTGCAAATCAAAGTACTTGTAGACTGTACACAGTGTGCAACTCTCCTGAGATCAGTCTCCAAAAAAATTAATGCTCTAAAGAACACTGATTCGGGTTTTAGAATTTCTAAAGGAACTTTTTCTGTAGGGCCTTTGTCTATACCACTCGGAAGGTACATGTGTCAAATCTCGGCTACTTTCTCATTCAAACTTTGGCTTCTAAATCTTTAATTGGGAGGTTCTTTAAAGCCACATGGAAAATTTGACCACCTAGGTGTTTAATGTGACAAACATTTTTGAATTCATGGATCACTGTTCACCGACCGTTTTGACTTTTTAGACGACCTTTCTGTTTGTTTTCGTGTCTGCTAGACGGGTATGTGAAATACAGGCCTTTCTTATGTACAGTAGAATTTGTAGTTTCCCATCAGGAAAAGGTTATTTTAATAGACTGTTATTTTCCTGTTCTATAATGGCAGTACTTAATAAGTGGGTATTCACCTCCTGTGAATGGACAAGAAGCTCTGCAATAATAAATTTTTTGCCTGCTTACTGATTAATAGCAGGTCCAGACAAAGGTCTCCAGTCCTTTTCCCAACATTAGGATGGACAAGACGCTTGGCACAAGACTGGTGAGACACAAAGGACCTGAAAGCTCCGTAGGAGGCGAGCTAAGCAGCTCACCATTATTGATAATCTTGTGTACCGAATGCAAGTGGAAGGGGAATACATATCCCGGCAACAGGAAGTAGGCAGTCCCGAGCAACCCTCCAATCAAAGTTCCACCTTGCGCCTGTGCGCACAGTGGAACACATGCTTAGGTGGCCTTGAGTTCCACTGATGTTCTGATCTTGTTACTGCACGTGCAAGGATCAGAACTTTTGCGTTAAATTCTAATAATTTTAAGCTTATATATGTGTGCTTGGCCTTGCTGTCACCAAGGTTGGTTTGTACTACGTGTACCCAGCCCTCCCACACGGTTTTGAGGTGAGAGTTGTCTACTTTAGAAATCCTCATTTAATTATATTGTAATATAATTTTATCAATTACAGGAATGTCCAGTGCTGCATCTCTGGATAAAGCAGAAAAGGATAAAATGTCAGCTCCTGCGGACAGAAAGGCTATATGAAAAGCCAAGCATTTATGCTGTATTGAACGTGCAGTCCCTCATCCAGGGCAACTTATCAGACATTTGAATCATTTAAAAATACTAGGAAGAAAGACAGAAGGGCTGTTAAAAGTCAAGAACAGCATGATAAAATGACTTCTGGAGCTGCTCCAGAGGGAATAGAAAAAGTGTCAGGCATTTAAATCTAAACTAGTTCAATAACTTCTGGCCTCAAAGAGCCTATGGACAAGCGTGCAGAAACTTCAAACAGACGGGTATATCAAGCTGCAGGCTACCAGTGCAAAGCTGCTATTTCAGGTGCATCAGTGGTGAAAGCACAAAACCTGTGGCTACAATCCTTAGAAGAACTTGTGGTGGATAACACAGAAAAAGACCTGTCACCTTTGTTTTAATCTTATAAAATTATCCAACGAATTTCTGCTTGATATGACTGAAGAAAGGTAAAGCTTTCAGCTCGCATTACGGGCTTATCTGGGTCAAGGAGGGCATTGTGGTTTTAGAACATGGACAGCGCTCACAGCATCCAAATCTGCATTGTGCGAAGAAGCGGCTTGCTTCTCCAGAGGAGATAAAACAAATGGCAGTTAAAATGCCCTTCCACAAGGCTATAATATGTCTGGAGGAATTGGCCATACGTTTCAGCTCCAAGGTCAAAGATATGTACGCTTCCAAGATAAATATTGCAAATTTCATAAGCCATTGAGAGATAACAAAAGAGATGCTACTAATGAGCAAGACAAGAACAGGAGATGATATTGCCAGAAGAGTGGGTTGGTGGTGTAAGATTTATTATTTTTTTTTTTTTTTTGTACAGAGATGGAGAGAAACCTCTTCAAACACACGGATATTAAATACAACTGCAGAGGGTTACAAAATAACTTTCTGAGTATAAGGTGTCGTCATACCATTAAAAAAATTAAATCAGATGCTCTTGTAGCAGCATAGATTACCCTTTAAAAAAAAAAAGAGTGATAGAAAAAGTTCCAAAGAAACAGGAAGGAGTGTATTCTTGCCTTTTTCTAGTGTAAAAACCAGACAAATCTTTTAGCCCTATTTTTGACGTCAACACATATATCTTACCAAAGTTTTTGAATGGAGAACATTTTATTGGATGGATATATATATATATATATATATATATATATATATATATATATATATATTTCAACAAGGAGATAACATGGCGAAATTGGATCTAAGGGATGCTTATCTCCATGTACCAATGGCGGTTTCAAGAAAATACAGAAGATTAAATCAAGAAAAATAAAACTGCTACGTTTTCAGTTTAAGGCCTTACCCTTGAGTTTGGCATCAGCCCTAAGTGTATTCACAAAACTTCTTCCATTGGCATCTGCTCTAAGGTTAAAGGCATTGCTATCATACCTTATCTGGACGATTGGTTCCTCAAGGTATACTTAGAGCAGCATCTGTGTATGAACCTTCAAGTGGCCATTCAATCCTACAGGACCGTAGTTGGATCATCAGTTGTTTCTAGATCTTTTAGTGGATTGCAGATCCCTGGCTGTTTGCAGTTAGAAAAGCAAAGAATAAAGAAAAACTTCTATGCTCCAAAAGAGAAATCATTGTTCCATAAGGAAGTCAATGAGTGTTTTTAGGCCTTCTACTATTCTGGTGGTAAAATGGGCAAGGGCAGAAATCCGACCTCTACAGTGGAACATCTTTCCATATAGTCAAAAAGAGAGTAAGATCTAGATGCAGTATTTTGCATTTCAGCCATGTTGAGAAATCATCTGAATTGGTGGAAGAAGTCAGAATTCTTAAACAGGTCTGTCATTCAAACAAAGAAATTGGATTACCATCACTACGGATGCCTCCATAACAGGCTGGGGTGCTCACCTGGGGTCCCATGTGCATTAGATAAAATGGTCTGTAAAAGAAGCTGCCCAATCCTCAAATTTCATGAAATGAAGGCGGTTTGGAACGCCCTTAGCTTTCAGACCATTGTTCACAAAGAAGTCTGTAAGGATTCAATCAGACAATGTCTTTACTAACCTAAACCCCTTTAAATGCTGTGTTCCCAGATCAGGGCTTGGGCGGTTCAAGATAGCATACATTTTCCCTCCAGTGGCATTGATCACTCAGATTGTGCAGAAGATCAGGTCAGACAATACAAGAATCTTGACATTTGTACCATATTGGCCAAACAGGAGCTGGTTCTTTGAGAGAGAACAGATGGTGCTATCTTATTGGGAACTCCCATATTCAGGGAACATCCTAGAAAACAAAGATCGTGTAGTAAAAACCGTAAAGGGACACTAATCACCAGAACAACTACAGATTAATGCCTTCAGGCATTTTCATGCAAACACTGCCTTTTCAGAGAAAAGGCAGTGTTTACATTGCCCCCTAGGGACTCCTCTGATGGCCACGAGCGATGCTTCCGGGGCAGTGCCACATAGTAAGCAGCACTGCCGTTTAGCATCTCCACGTTCTGCATGGGGATGCTGAATTTTCCACATAGATATGCATTTATTCAACGTATTTTTATGAAGTGCCGATTGGCCAAAACTGTTTGCCCCTATCCCGCTTCCTTGCTGATTTTAGCCAATCCTATGGGATAACATTGGATTGGCTAAATATTGGCAATTCTGATGTCATCAAGGAGGCGGGGCCAGCACCGGCAGACCTGCGCAACGCTGGAAATAAGGAGAGTTTTAATTCCTTTTAAAGGGGCTGAGAGAGGGGCAAGCCACCTAAATGGTTTAACACTATAGGATCAGGAATACATGTTTGTGTTCCTGACCCTATAGTGTTCCTTTAAGGATGTTTCAGTTGACAGCTTGGCTGCTGCAAGGATGATCCTTTCAAAAGCAGAGTACTTCTGACTGTGTTAGTGATATTAGCCTATCTTCCACTCGCAAATCCATTAACAAGATTTACCTGAGAATGTCATTTATTTCTGCAATGGTATCTACAAAAGTGATTCTTCAATTCTGTCCTTTTCGTTGACATATTTTACCTGTCATAATTTTATTATGGAGGAGTACCTTGTGTGTATGATTTAAGGGGGTTGTTTAAAACTGAATGTACAAGTGTAATTATATACCTCTATAATGTAGTAAAAACATTGACTCCAATTCTGCCATTTTGCAGAGTATGTTTAATGGTCACGTTTACAAAATAACGTTTATAAAAAAAATAAATACATTTTACAGTGGGTTACATGCTTTCTCTATTTTTATTTTTTGTAGCCATCATGTTTTACTCATGAAGACCACACTTATGTAAGCAAACTAGAGCAAATCTCTGCCATTTTCTACTTTTGGTACACATTCTGGTTTTGCAGCAAATGGACATTCAGAGGGACTTTTATACTCCTAATACAGGTGTCACCAGTAAGGTGTCGGGCTTAAGCTCATTGGATGGAAACCGTTGTTGCAATTTGTCCTTGCAGGCCGATACTAGCCACTGTGCTTTACATTTTGGTGTATTCTTGGATCCTGCCCTGTAAAACTTAAGTCCTCCATTACCCTCAACTCCTCCGTCTTAAAAAATGTATAGTTTAAAATCACAATGGTGTTGTAATATCCAGCCTTCAGAAAATAGTTATGAGTTGTTTAGCTATAATAAGGATGTGGATAGTTATGGTGGGATTTTTATATGTGGGTAAAGGAGCCACTCAACCTCTTGCGCCTTCAGCATAGACCATCTAACATTAGGTTCATTGCTTGAAGGCACTCAGGAGTATTTGCCACGTGGATACAACTTTTGAACCCTCTTAGATATCAAACAAGTGATGGAATATGTTGCAAATTGAGTGTTTTTTTACTAATGGTTAGCTCCCTTTTGGAGTAGAAAGGGTGGCCCATGTTAAATAGGAAATGCTGTGTCGCAAAGTTTCCGCGTCTAGGTACAAAAGCTCAAAAAGGGGGTGGTTCCTGATCAAATTTGGATGTTGTGATGTCTTAATGTTGTGTGAAGTGTAAATGAGGTAGGTGGGAACTCATCCTGAAACGTATGAATGGAAATAATCTTCCTTTCAGACGCCACATGACACACCGTAGAAAGCTGTTGTGAAGAGAGTCCCTATCTTAGTACCAGGTATAAAGTATGGGTTGTGAATCAAAAGCAACAAATGGGAGCGGAACTGAGAGGTTTCTAATTTGGAAGCTTGAGTGCTATATCTTCATAGTGCCATCACTTTGAGGCAATCGGCTCTGCCTCTGAATCAGTGTTGTCTTGTGGCAGAAGCAGCAGAGGCATGTTCATGGTAGACACTTCTCTCAGACAACGAGCATTCGACACCACTGGCTGCCCTGCAGCAATCTCAGATCACCAGATGGACCACAATGATTTTTTTCACAGTAACAGTGTAAGAACGGCAAGGATAAAATCCATAAACCAAATACGGAAGGGGTCATTAAGAATGTGCTTATGCTTTCTTGTTGATTACTGACTTCTTGCTAGCCCTTGACTTGGGAGGGATATCTTAAACTCGTTTTGCTGAATAATGTTTAATTTCTGCGTGGGATAACATTTTGCTAGCACAATGATTAAATTAAATTGTATTCCTTATACAGTGACAATTTTATGACAAGACAGGAGGCTTCATATTTGCTTATCTTTCTTTACTGAACCTACCAGCATCAAAGAAACAGTTAACAATGATGTAAAACATTTAACCAATCAGAGTGTACAGTCATGGCATATAGTGTTATCAAGCTCCTCCCAATTCCTCTTTCTGCTACTTGCCTCCCAGGTGAGTCTACTCCAATTACATTGCCTTTATGGTTTAGGCTAATTTATATATTTTGTGTCTGTGTGTGTGTATGTGTATATGTATGTATGTATGTATGTATATATATAGATATATAGATATATAGATAGCTTGGCCTGTAATTGTGGGAGCTACATGGAACCCTACTTAAACCCAGTGAGCCCCTGCTTACCTGTCGTCGACTCACTCGGAAGTGATTCTGTTTACGTCCGGTTCACTGGACCCTGACTTCATTTTCCCGCCCGATGGCAGTCCATTTGCAGAAAACTTTCTCTGCTTACTGAGTTCTTGACTATAACAAGGGAAGCCAGCATATGAACGGCTAACCGTAAGTTATACTCTATCATTTCGTACGCACCCCATACTTGTCATCAAACTCACACGTTCGTTTAAAATATTTCATTCGGCTAAATCGCTCATGTTACTCTTTCATCCACATACCACTACAATTTGTGCTAGCTGGCGTTCGTCTAAAGTTATCCGTGCCCATAAACCTTTATGTTTACTCATCAGTATACACATAGCAGCAGTTCGTGTCAAACACACTTTCGTATGAACTTTCATATGCTCTGTTCGTTTAGACTATTGGTTCGTTTCATGCAAACTTTAGTTTATTTTCCACGCTGTCAACTCACTCATACCTAGCGGTACAATTCCATTTCGGTACTACAGCATCATCAACGCATTTTACATTCAAATATAAATGGCATTCCATGTTAAATTTGGTTTAGTTTAACAAATTCATTAAAACGTCCTTTTTATTTTATTTCTAGTCTGTTAAAACCTACAACAGCAACTCTGTTCGTTACTTTCATATGGGGGTTATAAACTGTCTTTTTTATTTTAACTTGCTGGCTTTGCAGTAGACGTTAAACTCCAGTTGATACAGCGCTGGTAAAGCTTTTCATTCAATTTAAACAGCTTTCAATGTCAAAGCATTTATTATGTCACTCTTTTAAAATGTCCTTGTTTTTCTACTCTCTAAAATATACAAAATCAGTATGTGCTGACGGCAGTTAAGGTATAACTTTATTAAAGTATTTCTCCTCAAAGGGTAGTTAAGGTGTTTTAAAAATATATAAGTATGCTAATCAGGGTAAGATTATGCTTAGATTCTGTCTTGGGCATTGCTAACTGGCGTTTCGGTTAAACTTTCGCATGCATTATCCATTCGCATAAAACGCTTGTTTTTCCATTAGTATACACAGTCACACTTTCGCACAAACTTTCGTTTATTTGTATAAAATGCCTCATATCTAGCAAGTTCATTCCGTTTATACAGCATTGTGAAACCATATTTTTTTTTTTTTTTTCTCAATTGAAATGGCATTGCATGTTGCATTTCGTTTAAATTACCTAGTCTTTCTTTGTCATCCGTTTCATGGTATTTATGTTTTAATTAAAAAACGAACAGCAATATCCTAATCAGCATGTCTGATGGCAATTAAGGTCATACTTTCACTGTGTATTTTCCCTTAAACCATAGCTAAAGCGTTTTATAGGTATGTAAGTGTGTTAATAGATTTATATTATGCTCTATTTCTGTCTCCGGCATCACATGTTCCTAATTACACTAGGCTGTATATAAATAAGATGACAATTAAGTATGTTTTTCCCTCCTGTTAAAGATCGTACAATTATTGTTACTGTTTGCTAAGGGGCCTTATGGGTTAAATACACTACATTAAAGAGGTAGGCCTCGGAAATTCCTACCTAAATTCCATGTATTTCCTTCTGGTAACATGTACTATAAATAAATAAGTCACATTAGTTTCAAGTTATCACCCTAACAGGACAAGTTGCACAGGATCCTCATACGTTGCACAAAATTACGTCGCCCACATATAAAACAAAATCCAAACCTCCAAAGACCATACAATTATCAATGCAACTATGTTTCATTTCATTCAATTATCTACACAATAACCAAACATAAACCAACCAATCGCATAACGTTCAACAATTCGTCTCTGCCGTCAGTAGCTATGGTACGGTTAGTAATTATTGTACAGTTAGATAATCATGGTGTTATAGTTGCAATATCAATTGGTAATGGTTATGGTGTTACAATTATAATGTACAGTAGTTTTGGTGTCGTCAATGTAATGTCGGTAATTATGGTGTTGGTCAGTAGGTAGGGGGTTGTGTGCAATTCTACACTTTTTACAAGACCGCTAAACACCAACAGCTCAAACCTGTTAGCAGGATACGGATCGTTCTTTCCACTACAGTATACGTTATAAATGACAATCAGAAGGTACGTTAACGAAATAAAACCAGTTGGGGTTAGGACAAGGTTTAAGCTCTCGCCAATTTAGGTATGGTCCTGTAGGCCTCCTTGCCTATAAGTCAAGTGGTCCTGCAAGGCATACAATCAGCCTTCCGTTCAGATGTTCGAGCCCAATCGGCCCAACGCATAGTTATAGCCTTGCATCAAGTCATATTTAGGGCCTCACCCGTCACGGCCAACGTCATTTGGCTCGTGGGGCCTTTGTGTCACTGAGAGGCCAACACCCCGCCACCCACCTCAGTGGCACAAAGGCCCCACGAGCCAAATCATAGGTAGAGCCTCTCAAAGCCACTTGGCAAGTAGTCAGGGTGTCACTTGTCACCAAGATAAGCTAGTTAATACAATTTCGCCTGTAGGCACTACTCTAGTAAGCTGGGTCACTGCAGATCTATACGGTACCTTACTTACCAAGTCATCTGCCGCACTTATTTAGCATGTCTAACGCTTCTATACAAGGAGACGTTCTGTCAGTTACCAGCACCCATCTCAGTTCAGGCTCGCAGAGAGTATTATACAAACACCGACTGCGGTCAGTTACACACGGAATGGTTTCTAAGGCATTTTCGGGTCTCAAAACACCTTCCTGTGCCATAAGCTCAGCAACAGCCCATACGATCAAATTTCATCCTGGAAACGTAGCTATTCCCTCTTCCACTAAGCCAACGCTGATTATCAGTCCAACACATCCCAGAAGGATTTTGTTAAGACAAAGTAGGCAGGCCAATTTGTTTTCTAGGTGAAGCACAAGTCTGCAATAATTTCAATGCCGGTGGTTGTAGTTATAGTGCTGGTAGGCTTCTTCACATGGGCTCACTTTGTTTCAGTGCACACGCCAAAAACAATGTGCCATTACAGGCGGTACCCTAAAATCTTCCACCCCAATAGACTTTTCTAATCTACAACGCTACCTGTCTACTCATCCTTCTTTATATCTGGTAGAATTTCTCATGTCTACTAATGCATTTTACACAGGGTTTGTGTCACTCCACATAGGTATTTTGGAACACCCATCCTACAGTCAGCACTCACAGTTCCCATCAGAGTAAACAAACTCTTAATGAAATCACCAACGGTTTCTTGATAGGGCCTTTCACAACACTACCTTTTCACCTCCTGGAGGACAAACCACTAGGAATCGCCTCAGGGAATTTTACATTTTAAAGAGACTTATTATTTGATTTTTCTGCACCTCACTCACCCACTTCTCCTAGCTTAAATACATTGTCCCTGTCATAAGTGTTCCTTCAGTTTGCCAGAATTGACGAGGCCATACAAGCAATCATTCGTTTCGGGAAAGCTGCCTGGTTATGTAAATCAGACTTTACTAATGTGTAAATTACTACCCATTCTTCAGTCAATTTGACATCTGCATGGAGTTAAGTGGGTAGACAGCCACTATTTCGTTATCAGACCAACATTTGGCGCCATATGTAGCCCAAGTTATGAGATATCTTCCCTGAAACCTTAAACCTGGCTCCTACGGAACATATGCAGATGTCCAGTAGTCTTACACTACTTAGACAACTTCCTCACCATCAAACCCCACCAAAACACGCCACACAGCCTGAATCACATGTTCACTCTGTTCAAAGATTAGGAGTACCCGTAGCCCGGACAAAACACATAGACCACATTCCCGGGCTTTACACTCAGTTCTATTTCTATGCAGGCCAACCTGCCACAAGTGTAAGTAAATAGAATTCTTTCTTACATAAACATCTGCACGTCACAAGACACTTGCACCAGGAATCCGCTACAGTCCCTACCTGGTTCACTAAATTTTGCGGGGAGAATAATTCCACAAGGTAAGTCTTTAATTTCCAGAATGCTCTCTCTCTTGCATGATCTCCCTGTCGACGACTCCACAGCTCTCTTAGACAAACAAGCATCAGCTGATATTAAGAAGGTGGCATCTGTTCCTGTCCTCTTGGAATGGCAGATCACTACTTGTTCCCCCTGTTTCTGGCAATTCCCCTGTGGTCCAGACTGACGGGTCAGGTGCTGTAGATTATGCAGCGAATGTTGGGTACAAATGGCTGCGTTTTTCCCACCTTGGCCAATTGAGTCTACCTTGCTAGTAAATTTCAATACCACCTCAGCACTATTTGAATCTACCCAATCGTAGCAGCTACACATATACGGGGCAAAGAGTGGAGAGGGCAGTCGGTCAGATGCTTTTCTAAAGGCCGGTTTCCGTTCCTCACGATTATGAACTTGGTAAGGAGTCTTACCTGGCTAGCGGCAAATCTTCAATTCTGCATAACTTATGTTCACGTTCCGGGTATTCAGGATAACGCAGCTGACGCTCTCCCACACTCTAATTTGCAGGATTTTTTTTTCGGAGGTCATCCATCAGCAAACTCACAGCTCAAGGAGCCTCCAAGCTTTACAGTCCTAATTATGCGTTAAATACAGTGTTGCTCCATAGTAGGTCGCTCGCACAGGCTGGTTTATACCTTAATTTAAGAAAGCCTATTCCAAGAGCGTATCAGTTGTTTAAAGGTTTGTTCGTGTTTATTGTGTGATAAATATTTCTATTTGTAACTATGGTCGCATTTACAACTTTTGCCACTTTTCTCCTAAATTAGTTTACAATACTATCAAACCTTACTTCACAGACATACACATTTGTCTATTACTCATACCAAAACGAGCCATACTGGTCCTCCAGTAGAGATGAAATATTATTCTATCTCAACTAACTTCCATCCCTGATTCCCCACTAGTAGCTTTTCAAGGGAAACCCCTAACCAATAAACGTTTTATGCTTTACATTCGTACGATATCACTCCGACTAGGACATAACCCTCATTCCTTCTCTGGCCATTTATTCCGCATTGGAGCAGCCACAGCTGCCTCCGGTAATCACGCACCAACTCACATCATTAAAATATGGGTTGGGTGAAATCATCCGCGTACAACAAATACATCCCCAATCCTGAGAAAGAAATAAGATTGTCTTTCTGTGAAATGTCTAAATAATGATCTGCTGAATAAATGTATCTGACTTGTAAGAATCGCTTCTTATATTTTTGCCCTCTTTTACAGGTCTAACCGCACGTCAGTTTCGGCACACCTCAACTGACTTTGCTCTTACTACTATTGCTTCTTTATTATTGTTCCTTACGTCCTCAAAATGAGCCATATATATATATATATATATATATATATATAATTTTTTTTATGACAATTAACTTAATTTTATATGGGACACACTAGTTTACATCAGGTCCTATTTACATCACACAGCTATTCACTATTACCCTGAACAGTATTCACCTTCATATACTTAATATTATTTCAATGATTAACTTCCCCTTTAAATATCTGGCGATCTCCGTTCCTACACAGAGGTTCGCCTGAATTATTAATTATATCTGGCTGCGGCTCTCTCCTCAGAAGAGACCGCGGCCCATCCTCAATCTATTACCTGCCGCGGACTCTACTTCCCATGAGGCCGCGGCTGCATTTTTCCCACCTTTTTACCTATCCGCCTACTCGCGACCTTTTCTGACTCGCGTCTTTCCCGCCCTTCTTCTTGACGGTGGCCATTTTGCGATGGTTTCTTCCCGCCCGTTCGGCACTGCAGTCGGCAAGGCAAACTATCGGGACTGTTCCACAGACTCTCACCCGATCAGTAAGTACTTATTGAAACTTCTGAACACCTCTTTTGTGTTTGTTTTTTTTTCCTCAGTTCAAAACCTTTTTCATTTTGCATATATTTTCCCTTGAAAGATAAATCGAAATACTTCTGCTTTATTATTTAATACAATAAAGGAGGGCTTTTGTGGGTGACTCCCACTACACGATTCAATTGTTTGAGTATATTTGTGGGTGACCCCCACTTTCAATAAATCTAAAGTGTTTTATCAACTTAAGATTCCTGCTTGTAATAAAAGGTGAACTTGCCTTTGAACTTACTAGAGTGCTATTCCACTCATATATTTTATGTCTTGTACACATATATCTTAAAAAGGTGTGTAAAATACTCCAATACATTTTAAATAGTGGGTGACCCCCAACTCCAGTGTTTTATTATCAATAGTGGTTTATCCCACTTACTATAAGTTAGTGGTCAACCCCACTAATTGCTATACTGCCGCACTTACAGCTACTCTCTTTTACATAGTGGGTGACCCCTACTAATTTTATAGTTGTTTAACTTATTTAGTTATTGCAGTTTACCAACAGTCCAAACATGTCTGATCAAGCTGAGCCTGCAATTTCACAAGAACTGCGGACATTGCTCATTTCCACTATCTCAGAGTCCATCCCTAAGGCTTTAGCAGCCTTTCATGATAAATCTTCTACTGAAGCTAATCCCACCATCCACCTTCCCTCTGACTCCGAAGACTCTCAGCCTTCGGACCAGGAGGAGGTTTCACATAAACGTCCCTGGAAAGGAAATAGTGCATCGGCAGGAAAAGGCAAGGCTCCCACCAAGTCCCTTTAAACTCTCATTCACCAGACCAGTCCAGGCCATTTCAGACCCCTTAGGGGGTTCTACCTCTACGGTGGATGACTATTATCTCTGCTATTCTGATGCAGAGTCCTCAGCGAATGCGCTACGTGACCCCTCATCGGAATTTGTTAAAGAGACTTACATTAATAAAAACTGATTCAAGTCTTACAAGAACCAAAGAATCCGAATCAGACATCCTTTTGAATGCTTCAGGCGTTCCCTTTTTCGACCCTAGGGTCATTAAACACCCTTGCTTTACCGAATAGGCCCCACGTGCCCACATATCCAATTTTTGTAAAATGTGGCTATGTAAGCCCTTGGATAAAGAGAGACGAGCTAAACTCAGAGCCGAATGCACTCGTCCAACCATCCCTAATGGCACTTACGCCAGAATTTGACCCCATGTTAGTAACCTTCCTCAATGGAACAGGCAAAGACCACGTAAGGGCATTGAACAAGGCCTTAAAACTACTCAGGACAAACTCCTAGATATAGCTGGTCCTATTGGCCAAATTTTTATTTTGGCTGACGAAGCTACTAACATTGGAGAATTTGATCCACTAACTGTGCGAGAATGGGCCCAGAGGGCTTTATGTTTCTTAGGCAATGCCAACATGGCCATGTCCACAGAAAGACGTAAGGCGGCATTGTATAAAATTGACGCTAAGTTAGCAGATTTAGGCTCCCGAGAACTGGGACCGGAAACCAATGGCTTACTTTTTAGAGACTCTTTTATAAGAGACCTATCCAAACACGTGTTGGTCTTTACGACCTTGAACAAAGCCCAATCCTCTCTACGCAGAGTATTTCGTCCAGTTACAGCGTTTCTCCGGCAGAGCTGGTCGTTACAGGAGCCGAACGACCAGCAGAGTGGCCTTCACAGGCTACAGGCCTCGTCCCACAAACAAATACTGGAACACTGGTACTACCTGCTATACCACCGGCAGTTGTTCACCAACAGGGGATCCATCCGAGGACGTGGATCTGCCTCCCTACGCGGACGCACTGCTCCAGGTAATAACCCCTTTTTCTCTCCATATTCCTATAGCAGGCCGACTAACCGATTTTTTTCCACCAGTGGGAGTTACTTTCACAGGATCTATGGATCCTAAACACAGTCAAGGGTTTCAGAATAGACTTCCTTTAACTCCTTTTCAGGACACACCACCCACACCTCTAAGAATGTCTACAACAGACGACCTCACATTACAGAGTTGCACAAACTTATGGACAAAGGAGTGATTGAAAGATCACGTTTCCCACACACATTCCTCAGCAACATATTCCTGGTACACAAGAAGACAGGAGATCTGCGTCCAATTATCAACCTGAAAGATCTGAACCGACAGGTCAGATACCGCCATTTCAAGATGGAAGGCATCCATCTTCTCAGAGACCTCTTCTGCCTGAGAGACTGGTTCTCGAGATTCGACCTCAAGGACACATACCTCACAATCCCTGTTGCTCGCAACCATCAAGCTTTTCTACAGTTCCTCTGGCAAGGGGAGATTTGGCAATTCACATGCCTACCTTTCGGTCTTTGCTCAGCGCCATGGTGGTTCACAAAACTAATGAAACCAGTGATGGCGCTGCTCCGATCGCAGGGGATTCGTTCCATCATATACCTGGACGACATTCTGATCATGGATTTAGAATCCAACTCTGCTCTGCCAACATACAGACATGACAACCGCTTTGTTACAAAACCTAGGTTTTGTCATAAATTTCCAGAAATCGGCCTTGGAACCTTCGCAGACAGTTCAATTCCTCGGGTTTCTAATAGATTCCTTACAGGCGATTTTACAATTACCTTCCACAAAGATAAAGTCTATAAAGAGAGACATGCAAAAATGACTGTCATCCCAACAGATTCGCTTACACGATCTGGCACACACCATAGGCCTACTGTCAGCCTCCATCCAGGCTATTTACCCAGGACCATTACACTACCGAGCCATGCAGCGGCTCAAAAAACATACTACCTACACCGGTCCACTTCATGCGACCAGTTGATTTGTCTCACGGACGAAGTTCACATAGAACTTCACTGGTCGCTTCACAACATGGAAGCATGGAATGGCAAAGCCATTTTCGGATCCCAACCAGACTTTGTCCTTTCATGCAGGTAGTTCCCTCTCCGACATCCTATCATCCGTAGATTGGTCCAGGGAATCGACTTTTCATACCTTTTTATTTTAAACCCATGCCACATGCTGTATCTTCGATCATATAGGAGCATTAAAACAGCAAATATGAAGCCTCTGGTCTTGCCATAAAATTAGGGATTATTCTAGCTTTAGTGAATAATCTAAATTTTATTACTGACAGGAGGCGAATATTTTCCCACCCTTCTGTTCATTATTCCCACTCTTTGAGGTAAGTTTTTGGATACACTAAGGTATACATTTCCACGAGACATACACACATCATATGACATAGGTTTACACACTAGTTATACTAAATGATTACGTCTTCGCTAATAATTTAGATGAAATGTTTCGGTTTGACGTTCACCTTATGTGATCTGTAAACTGTTTTCTCTGGTACGAGAACCTATACTTTCATGAAATTCTCTCTATTTCCTTCTAGTGTGAAGAATTCGGCATTTGACAGTTTTGGTTTACATGGTTGACCAACGCACAGGACCTACAGTTTTGTCCATCGTTCATATGGTTATATTGTTTACACGGTTGATCTACACCACACTCGGCTACAGAAAGAAAGAGGAATTTTACACAGCGTGGGAAAGTTCTTTGGAATTTTCCCACACTGTGTAATTTGACTCATAACACTCTGGTTACTTAATCCACCAATCAGAGAGTTATGAGTCAAATTACACAGTGTGGGAAAATTCCAAAGAACTTTCCCACGCTGTGTAAAATGACACAGAGCACTCTGATTGGTGGATTTCAAACCAACCAATCAGAGTGCTGTGACAGGTAAATGTAGAGACTTACCTGTCAGCCTCTTCATTTACCTGTCAGAGCACTCTGATTGGATGGCTTAAACCCACCAATCAGAGTGCTCTGAGCCTAATTGCAGGGCGGGGCAAGGCTTTATAAGCCTTCCCCCGCCCTGCAGAGCTCAGTCTGCGCGGAGCCCTCCATGGTAAGTTTTTTTTTCTTTTTTTTTTTTCTTCAGGTACTTAGTTAAATGGTCCCCCCTCATTATTTTTAAGGCGAGGGGGGGGGGTAGGTAGGGGTTAATTTGTTGGGGGAGGGGGGTGACTAGGGGTTTGGGGACCCCTAGTCACCCGGGGAGGGTTTTTTAAAATTTTTATTTAGGGCCCCCACCCACCGCTCAGGGGTGGGGGCCGGACATTAGGTCCCCCCCTAATTAGTATTTTAGGGCCCCCACCCACCGCTCAGGGGGGAGGACATTAGGAACTTCGACACTTCGGAAATACGGTAATTTTGGAACTTTGGGACCTCAGTAACTCAGCACTTCGGCTATTCAGAAGTACCCAAATGTCCGAATTGCCCGAAATTCATCCGAATTCATATTCGGCCCGAAACTAATTGCACATGTCTAATGGCCAGACCTCTCCTAGTCTTGGGCTGTCAGAATCTGTGCTTAGAGCGTTCTCTCTCGAGAGAGAGAGAGAAAGAGAGAGAAAGAGTGCGAGCAAAAGAAAAGGCATTTAGCATAGGAAGTTAGTCTGATATAAGCTGGATTCATATTTAATAAGCCAAAGACCCATGTATTTAAAGTTGCTTCACTGAACCGTAAAACTCTGACTGATTTATTTGGCACCTTGGTGGCCTTGGAATACGGTACAGGACTGTGGATTTGTAAAAAAATCTTCTTCATGTTGGCATTCCACAGGTTTTAATTTTGACAGCATGGGTGATGGGGAGGTTTCTTGGGTCAAGACAAAGAATAATAATCATCCAGTATAAGTTGCTACTTTGTGGTGATCAAGTCCCACGTGTACCCCCTAATTTTTGATTATTACTTATTTCCTTTAAGAATTGTTTGAGGACAAGGATGAAGAGCAGTGGTTAAAAGGAGTATCATTGCCTAGTCCCATCACACATTGGAAAGGTGGTATATGTGCCATTAATGCAAACTCTGATTGTAGATGAGGCGTGTAAGGTCCATCCAAGCAGACATGTGTCGGCCTAAGTTCACGTTTCTCAGGGTATCAAATAAGAAGTCTTAACTGTTGAAGGCAGAGGAGTACCAGTGGAGATATCTATTTAGAGGTGCAATGCGACAGTGATATTCCCACCTAAGATAAGAAAGCTCTCCTTGAGGGTACCTTAAGGGTAGAGCAGAGAAATCTTCCTTGTCTGGTATTGGGTAAATAAACATTAGCTTATGTAGATGGTCTATAAAGGATCACGCCTGTCCTAAAAGGTAACGGCCCTCCAGATCAGTCAGAGTGGAATAAGCTTTAAATGGAATTGTTTTATGA
Organism: Pelobates cultripes; assembly: GCA_933207985.1. Taxonomy (NCBI): domain Eukaryota; kingdom Metazoa; phylum Chordata; class Amphibia; order Anura; family Pelobatidae; genus Pelobates; species Pelobates cultripes. Next base: position 157,381,606 of record OW240917.1, read on the forward strand.
ACTAAAATGCCATTTCTTTTAGATTTACCATTTAACAAAAATCCCTTGTGCTTATATGTGGTGTGGCAGTAACTTGCAGCTTAGAAATAGCACTGGATGTTTTTCATCCCCAACCATCTGAGATAGTACCGTGCCCAGGCATAAAAAGAAATGATTCTTAAAATCTGGGGCTACCAAAACAGGGTACATGCATAAAGCTGTACGCAAGTCTGTAAAAGCTGTTTCTGCATTATCATTCCATTTCCCTGTATCTGGTGCCTTTGCTTTTATCAAATGAGTGAGATGGGCAGCTCAGATTGCAAAGTGGGGAATGAAGCGTCTATAATAGCCAACTAGTCCTAAGAAAGCTTTGACCTGCTTCTTTCTTAGAGGGCGTGGTCAATTTTCAATTGCCTCAACCTTTGTGATTTGCGGCTTTACCAGTCCCCTCCCTAAAGTAGAGCCAAGATATTTGGCTTCCATACAACCAATAGAACATTTGGAGTAAGACCAGCTTTACTTATGCTGTTTAATACTGCTTCTACCTTTTCCAAATGGGAGTCCAAGTCTTGGCTATAGATGACTACATCATCTAAGTATGTTAAAGCATACCTGGAGTGAGGTCTTGTTTGTTTATTAACCTCTGAAAGGTTACTGGGGCTCCATGAAGCCCAAAGGGTAAGACTGTATACTGGTACAGACCTTCATGGGTCACAAATGCAGTCTTTTCTTTAGCAGATTTTGTCAATGGGATCTGCCAATAACCCTTTGTTAGGTCTAGAACACTTAGAAACCTGGCCTGTGCCAGTTTCTCAATGAGTTTGTCCAATTGGGGCATAGGATAGGCATCAAATTTAGGGTGTTCATTACGTTTTCTAAAATCATTACAAAATCCTATCCTATCTGGCTTAGGAACGAAAACTATGGGGCTAGACCACTGGCTTTTCGACTCCTCAATAACTCCTAGTTCAAGCGTTTTTGCTACTTCCGTTTGTATCAGGAGATTGGGGATCCTCCCAAATAGCAAACAACAAGTATGGTAAGAGAGTGTCCCAATTTTTCCCATCTCAACCTAGAACCTTGCGCAACATGTGTTTTAGGGTTCTATGGAATATTTCTACTAAGCAATTGGTTTGAGGATGGTACACAGATGTCCTCAGAGCTTTTATTTGCAATAACTGACCTAGCTCTTTCATTAGTCGGGACATAAAAGGGGTAGCTTGGTTAGTTAAAATATCTTTTGGTAACCCTACCTGAGAAAATGCCTGAAAAGCTTCTGGATAGCGTGTGGAATAATCCAATACAACCAGAATGTACTGATTACTCTTAGCCGACTTTTCCAATGGTCCCACCAAATCCATAGCAATTCGCTCAAAAGGGGTTTCAATAATTGACAATGGGATTAGTGGTGCTCTTAAGTGAGGTTTTGAGGCTGCTAGTTGGTAGTCTGGGCAGGGTTAAATACAGTCCTAGCAACTTAAATTCTCTGGACTTTTGGCCTGGGTTGTCAGGCAGGTCCCTCAAATTGCAATCAATCAAGTTACTTAATTATGTAAAAATATTACATAAATAAGCACGTAGAATTTAAATATATATGCATGTTTATGAAATTATTTATGTCATTTTGTATATGGATATATATGTTGTAATATTTTGATTTCTATATACATAGGTGTGTATATATAATTTCATTCTAAGTGTATTTTGATATAAAATATATATATAAATATCAAAATACAGTTAGAATAAAATTTGATATAATTATTTTTTAAAATGTTAAATTATTTTTACGTGTTTTAATTTACTTATTATTTGTATTTTATAATAATATATATACACAATATATCGTTATTATATACATGTGTATTTTTATATTAATATAGGTATATAATAATATAAAAATACACTTATGACATTATATATAAACATATATTATATATAAATATATATATATACACACACACACATTTAATTATATTTTTTATTAAAAAAAATTATTTGATTTTACACTTGCAGGGGTACTCTGCCCGCCGGGGGAACAACGGTGATCGGGTAAGTAAATATTTCAATTATGACTGTTCAGGACCATCACTGGTCCCCAACGGGATTTTTCCGGTGACTGTCCTGAACCGTCAGCGGTCGGGAAGGGTTTAAAGGCCTTGCTGCATGCTATCCCAGTGCAACAGAAAACCAACCCATTGATAACTGCTTGACCTCTTCATATACCCCATGCCAGAAAAAGCTCCTTAAAGGACCACTATAGTGCCAGGAAAACATACTCGTTTTCCTGGCACTATAGTGCCCTGAGGGTGCCCCCACCCTCAGGGACCCCCTCCTGCCAGGCTCTGGGGAGGAGAAGGGGGTAAAATCTCACCTTTCTCCAGCGCCGGGAGGGGAGCTCTCCTCCTCCTCTCCACCTCCGATCCTCCTCTTCGGCTGAATGCGCATGCGCGGCAGGAGCTGCGCGCGCATTCAGTCAGTCCATAGGAAAGGATTCACAATGCTTTCCTATGGACGCTGGCTTTTTCTCACTGTGAAAATCACAGTGAGAAGCACGCAAGCACCTCTAGCGGCTGTCAAGAGACAGCCACTAAAGGCTGGATTAACCCTAACATAAACAGCAGTTTCTCTGAAACTGCTATGTTTATAGAAAAAAGGGTTAAACCTAGCTGGACCTGGCACCCAGACCATTTCATTAAGCTGAAGTGGTCTGGGTGCCTAGAGTGGTCCTTTAAAATACTTTCCGGAGTTTTTTCAACCCCCTAAGTGTCCCCAAAATAAGTGAGAATGAGCCAGATCTAAAACCTTCCTTCTGAAAGATCTGGGTACCAAGAGCTGTTCAATCTCTATCCCCTCCTCTTTGATCATTCTATAAAGTATGTAATTTTTAAGAATGAAATGGAGATACATCTCTCTGGTTTTCATATCAACCACAGTACCATTCATTTCTATAATTTGGTTACGGGTATTTTGCAATGTTAGGCATTGGTTCAAATCAATAACTTAAGTCCTCAATATTAACCTGTTGTAGGGCTTGGACATGGGGTTCAATCAATATTTCAGCTGAAGGTGTGGAATTAGTACTTGGGCAAGGTAAGGCCACACCTTCATTACTCTCAGCTTCATTAATGAAAGCAATTTGTAAGTTCATAGTTCCCCCATGCTTATCTTCCCTTCTTTCACGCCTTGACTTGCGCCTTTTACACTTATCATGAAACAAGTCAGGTTGTGTAAATGGAAAAATACATAAAGGGCTCTCACTTATGGATTCACACTGGATCTGAAGAAGGCTTTCAAAGCCTGGGAAATTTCGCCCAAGAATAAGAGCATATGGCAATTTATGCACAACTGCTGCCAATACTGGGTATGTTTGGCCCAGATAGCCTATTTTTATAGCGTTAGCAGGGTATGATACAGTACAGCCATGCACATAGAGTACCTTAACCTTCTTTTCGGGGATCCATTGAGAAGGCTGAATCAAATTGCTTGTCACTAGGGTAATATCACTACCTGAATCCACAAGAGCTAAGGTTGCCTTCCCATATAACAAAACAGTTTTATCATATATACATGTTTCAGACTGTTTCCCCACCAAACAGATCAGTCCACAAAAGTCCCCATTTACAGAATTATACTCACATTCCATGCAAATGTGGACACACAGCCTTTATTTGCCCTAGCTCCCCACACTCAAAGCAGGTAACTGGGTCTCCTGGTCTGTAATCCTTTTTGAGGGTTTATAGTCCCGGCTCCCCTCCTGCAAAACTACAGGGCCTCTGGTTTGGATCAAAGGCTTTTAAATTGTACCATAGTTCAAGGCCCTTGAGCCTGGAAGCAGTCCTTGGTTCTGTTGGACTGTAAGTGATGTAGATTTTAACGCTCTCACTGCTGTATATCTTTCAACCAGTGCCAACATTGAATCATAAGTGGCAGGGCTACCCTGCCCTGCCCACTGTCGTAGGCCTTGGGGTAGTCCTCGCAAGAACTGATCCAAGACTAATGTTTCAATTATTTGTGCAGGTGTTGAACTCTCTGGTTTTAACCATCTCCTTGCCAGATGAATCAAGTCGAACATTTGTGACCTGGGTGCCTTCTGTTCCTGGAAAGTCCAATTGTAGAACCTTTGGGCCTGAATCACTGTAGTCACGCCAATCCTTGCTTTAAGGACATCATAGCAAGCAGCTGCCTCTTCCTTTAGGTCAAAGTAGGCTTTTTGAGCATCACCAAGCAGAAAAGGTACAACTATGCCGGCCCATTGCTCTCTGATAGCAGTTTGCTCAAAAGTTATGAGATAAACTTCCACTTCATTTTACAGATACTGATTAGCACGGATTGGCTTTGAACTGCTGCTCTGCTCCTCTGTGGTAGGCTTTGAGATTTGTTGCAAAATCTTCCTTCTGGACAGTCCTGTCCTTTTGCTGTGCCTGCAACACAGTCCCCATTTGAGCAGTTATCAATGGGTTGGTTTTCTGTTGCACTGGGATAGCATGCAGCAAGGCCTTTAAACCCTTCCCGACCGCTGACGGTTCAGGACAGTCACCGGAAAAATCCCGTTGGGGACCAGTGATGGTCCTGAACAGTCATAATTGAAATATTTACTTACCCGATCACCGTTGTTCCCCCGGCGGGCAGAGTACCCCTGCAAGTGTAAAATCAAATAAAAAATTTTTTTAATAAAAAATATAATTAAATGTGTGTGTGTGTACAGGGAGTGCAGAATTATTAGGCAAATGAGTATTTTGACCACATCATCCTCTTTATGCATGTTGTCTTACTCCAAGCTGTATAGGCTCGAAAGCCTACTACCAATTAAGCATATTAGGTGATGTGCATCTCTGTAATGAGAAGGGGTGTGGTCTAATGACATCAACACCCTATATCAGGTGTGCATAATTATTAGGCAACTTCCTTTCCTTTGGCAAAATGGGTCAAAAGAAGGACTTGACAGGCTCAGAAAAGTCAAAAATAGTGAGATATCTTGCAGAGGGATGCAGCACTCTTAAAATTGCAAAGCTTCTGAAGCGTGATCATCAAACAATCAAGCGTTTCATTCAAAATAGTAAACAGGGTCGCAAGAAGCGTGTGGAAAAACCAAGGCGCAAAATAACTGCCCATGAACTGAGAAAAGTCAAGCGTGCAGCTGCCACGATGCCACTTGCCACCAGTTTGGCCATATTTCAGAGCTGCAACATCACTGGAGTGCCCAAAAGCACAAGGTGTGCAATACTCAGAGACATGGCCAAGGTAAGAAAGGCTGAAAGACGACCACCACTGAACAAGACACACAAGCTGAAACGTCAAGACTGGGCCAAGAAATATCTCAAGACTGATTTTTCTAAGGTTTTATGGACTGATGAAATGAGAGTGAGTCTTGATGGGCCAGATGGATGGGCCCGTGGCTGGATTGGTAAAGGGCAGAGAGCTCCAGTCCGACTCAGACGCCAGCAAGGTGGAGGTGGAGTACTGGTTTGGGCTGGTATCATCAAAGATGAGCTTGTGGGGCCTTTTCGGGTTGAGGATGGAGTCAAGCTCAACTCCCAGTCCTACTGCCAGTTCCTGGAAGACACCTTCTTCAAGCAGTGGTACAGGAAGAAGTCTGCATCCTTCAAGAAAAACATGATTTTCATGCAGGACAATGCTCCATCACACGCGTCCAAGTACTCCACAGCGTGGCTGGCAAGAAAGGGTATAAAAGAAGAAAATCTAATGACATGGCCTCCTTGTTCACCTGATCTGAACCCCATTGAGAACCTGTGGTCCATCATCAAATGTGAGATTTACAAGGAGGGAAAACAGTACACCTCTCTGAACAGTGTCTGGGAGGCTGTGGTTGCTGCTGCACGCAATGTTGATGGTGAACAGATCAAAACACTGACAGAATCCATGGATGGCAGGCTTTTGAGTGTCCTTGCAAAGAAAGGTGGCTATATTGGTCACTGATTTGTTTTTGTTTTGTTTTTGAATGTCAGAAATGTATATTTGTGAATGTTGAGATGTTATATTGGTTTCACTGGTAATAATAAATAATTGAAATGGGTATATATTTGTTTTTTGTTAAGTTGCCTAATAATTATGCACAGTAATAGTCACCTGCACACACAGATATCCCCCTAACATAGCTATAACTAAAAACAAACTAAAAACTACTTCCAAAAATATTCAGCTTTGATATTAATGAGTTTTTGGGTTCATTGAGAACATGGTTGTTGTTCAATAATAAAATTAATCCTCAAAAATACAACTTGCCTAATAATTCTGCACTCCCTGTATATATATATATATATATTTATATATAATATATGTGTATATATAATGTCATAAGTGTATTTTTATATTATTATATACCTATATTAATATAAAAATACACACGTATATAATAACGATATATTGTGTATATATATTATAAAATACAAATAATAAGTAAATTAAAAAAAGTAAAAATAATTTAACATTTTAAAAAAATTATATCAAATTTTATTCTAACTGTATTTTGATATTTATATATATATTTTATATCAAAATACACTTAAAATGAAATTATATATACACCTATGTATATAGAAATCAAAATATTACAACATATATCCATATACAAAATGACATAAATAATTTCATAAACATGCATATATATTTAAATTCTACGTGCTTATTTATGTAATATTTTTACATAATTAAGTAACTTGATTGATTGCAATTTGAGGGACCTGCCTGACAACCCAGGCCAAAAGTCCAGAGAATTTAAATTGCTAGGACTGTATTTAACCCTGTAACTTTCTATGACACCCTAAAACCTGTACATTATGGGTACTGTTTTACTCGGGAGACTTCGCTGAACACAAATATTAGTGTTTCAAAACAGTAAAACATATCACAGCGATGATATTGTCAGTTAAAGTGATTTTTTTGTGTGCATTTTTCAAACACAAACTGCACTTTCACTGAAGTTTTAATTGTTGTGATACATTTTACTGTTTTGAAACACTAATATTTGTGTTCAGCAAATTCTCCTGAGTATAACAGTAACCCCAATGACCAGGTTTTATAGTGTTTTTGAAAGTTACAGGGTTATATATTTTTACATTGAAAACTGCCAGGTTGGTTATGTTGCATTTGAGAGCGTATGGTAGCCCAATTATGAGAATTACCCCCATGATGGCATACCATTTGCAAAAGAACACAACCCAAGGTATTGCAAATGGGGTATGTTCAGTCTTTTTTAGTAGCCACATACACTGGCCACAATTAGCGTTCAATTTCGTTTTTTGCAATTTCCACACACAAACAAATATAAATGCTAAGTGCCCAGTGTTTGTGACTAAGTGGCTACTATAAAAGACTGGACATACCCCATATTGAATACCATGGGTTGTTTACTTTAAAAAAATATGTACATGTGAGGTGTGATTCAGAGATTTATGACAGATAACAGTGTTACAATGTCACTATTGATACATTTTAAAATATATATATTTTGAAACAGCAATTTCCTACTTGTACTTATAGCCCTATAACTTGCAAAAAAAAGCACGTAAACACTGGGTGTTATTAAACTCAGGACAAAATTTTGAAGCTATTTTGCATTTTTTTTTCATTAGCTTTCGTAGGTAAGTAAAAGATTTTTCAAGTAAAAGTCAAAAAACTTGTTTCCCCCCCAATTTTCACCATATTAAAAAAAAAAAATAAGTTAATTATATTACATGATACAAATAATGGTATGTAAAGAAAGCCCCTTTTGTCCTGAAAAAAACAATATATAATTTGTATGGGAACCGTAAATGAGAGAGAGGAAAATTACAGCTAAACACAAACACCACAAAAGTGTTAAAACAGCCCTGGCCCTTAACGTACAACATGGCCAAAACCAGGGCTCGAGTCCTGCAGGAACGCATGGGAACGGCGTTCCTGCACTTTTCCCAAAGCAGGAACGCCGTTCCCGTTACCTGTCCTGCAGGACCGGCGCTGCTACCTGCACAGAGGGGCCATCACACACTGTGTTCCCCCTCCAGCTATAACTCTCGCGAGACCCGCGGCTGTTACCATGGCAACGCTCCGCACAGGCGAGTCTCGCGAGAGTTAGAGCTGGAGAGGGAACACAGTGTGTGATGGCCCCTCTGTGCAGCGGCTGGTTCCCTCCACCGGACCACCAGGCGATCTCCCCCCTCCCTGACACGGTAAGAAGCAGGGAGGGGGGAATAAAATAAATATTATACATAAAGTAAAAAAATGCTTCCCCCCCCCACCCATCATCCAGCACTCACACACCCATCATCCAGCACAACACACACATCATCACACACACATCATCCAGCACACACACACATAATCCAGCACTCACACACCCATCATCCAGCACTCACACACACACACATCATCCAGCACACACACACACATCATCCAGCACCACACACACCCATCATCCAGCACACACACACACACACACACACACATAATCCAGCACTCACACACCCATCATCCAGCACTCACACACACCCATCCAGCACTCACACACCCATCATCCAGCACTCCCACACACCCATCATCCAGCACACACACCCATGCACACACACACCCATCATCCAGCACACACACACACACACATCATCCAGCACTCACACACATCATCCAGCACTCTCACACACATCATCCAGCACTCACACACACACATCATCAAGCACTCACTCACACACACACATCATCCAGCATTCACACACACACACATCATCCAGCACTCACACACACACACATCATCCAGCACTCACACACACATCATCCAGCACTCACACACACATCAACCAGCACTCACACACACATCATCCAGCACACGCAGTCACACACATCATCATCCAGCACGCGCGCACACACACACACATCATCCAGCACGCGCGCACACACACATCATCTAGCACTCACACACATGTCATCCAGCGCGCACACACACATCATCCAGCACACGCACACAGTGCATTCATTATACACACTCTTCACTCACTACAAACACACTACATTAACTATACACTCACTACAAACATACTACATTCACTATACACACTCTGCATTCATTATACACATTCTGCACTCACTACACACTACATTCACCATACATACTCTGCATTCACTACAAACACACTACATACACTGCATTCATTGTACACACTCTGCACTCACTACAAACACACTAAATTCATTAGACACAATTTGCACTTACTACAAACACACTACATTCATTATACACACTCTGCACTCACTACAAACACACACTCACTATACACACTCTGCACTCACTACAAAAACACTGCATTCGCTATACACACTGCACTACTACCAACACACTACATTATACACACTGCACTCACTACAAACACACTACATTTATTATACACACTGCACTCACTACAAATACACTACATTCATTATACACACTCTGCACTCACTAAAAACACACTGCATTCATTATACACACTCTGCACTCACTACAAATACACTACAATTATTATTCACACTGCACTCACTACAAACACACTACATTTATTATTCATACTCTGCATTCACTACAAACACACTACATTCATTATACACACCCTGTACTGCACTATATGCATAGGAATGTAATTTTTTTTTTTTTTTTTTAAGGGGGGAGGGGGTGTGAGGTGGGAATCTTGGGTGAGTTCCCACACTTTTTTCCACAGGACTTGACCCCTGGCCAAAACAGTCCGATCCTGAAGGGGTTAACACATCCTCCATGTTGATAAAGGGTTAAAACAGCTAATCCCACTTCAAACACCACTTGTGGCAGGATGGCCAGGCTCTTGACAATAAACTTCAAATGCAAACATCAGGATAAAATAGTAATACAGATTATGTGTACGTTCCACAGGTTATACAATGCTGTGCTTCACAGAAATAAATAAAACAAAAAGAAAATAAATCCTGCTCCAACTTGGAGACTTACTAAACAATAGTATTCCTAAATTTCCAACTGGCCAGCTAATTCAGTTCCCAGTTTTAATCAGTATAAACACAGCACTTTAAACATATAGGCTTTTCCACAGTACCTTTTCCTTTAGAGTCTCAGGCTTAACTGCCTCCTTTCGTCCAGCTATTAGACTCTTTGATGACTTCATCAGACTAAAGTCTGTACCTGAGTAAGCAAAGTCATTATGTGCAGGAATTGTGCACTTTAAATAGTAGTATACCTATGCTATTCTAGTGACTTTAGCTGGCTCCTTAACACATCATTTAGTATCTTTTGGTCACATTTAAAGCTGTAAATGTATTTAACATTTCATTTAAATAAACCTTTCAACAATTTCAGTTTAAACGTTATCAGAGATCCTGTATATTTACATTTTTATTTTGCCCTGATTTATCTTACATATATTATTTTTAATTATTTTATAAATATTTATTTTTGAAGAGCATTTAGGGAAGCAAAGGATATATAACAACCTATTGCCCTTCTGTTATATTTTTGATACTGAAACTTTATTATGTTCCCAAATTTCCTTCCACCTCATTTGTCTGCAGGTTTAATTATAATTTCCTCATTGAGATCTTACTCATGATAACAATGCCCCACAATGAGGAAATTATAATAACACATGCAGACAAAGGCATTGTAATCACTGGCGGGTCGGGGGGGGGGGGGGCAACTGGGCCATTTCCCCTGCCGGCTAATGCAGGGCTGGCATTGTCCAAGTGCCAGCCCTGCTATGTACCGTCACGGACCGGAGGCACCGTGCTGGCAGCTGGCAGGGGAGGGAGAGAGGACCCGGGAGCTCAGCCTGCAGCCCCTCCGAGTCCTACTCTCGCGAGCACGTTACCACGGCAACGCTCCAAATCTCGTGAGAGTGAACTCTAGCCCTGGAGTTCACTCTAACCACTGGGACCACCAGGTAATCCCCACCGGACCACCAGGGATGGAGAAATGTTCCCCTCCTCCCAGTAAAGGTAAGAAGGGAGGGGAGACATAAATGTATTTAATTTTATAAATTCTTTTTTTTTTTTACCTCCTCACCAGACATTCACACATTGCCCCACACACACTGCCCCCAAACACACACTGCACCCACACACATATACACTGCCTCCCATACACACACATACAGTCCCCCACACACACACACACATACAGTCCCCCACACACACATACACTGTTCCCCCCATACACACACCATACACATTCACACATTGCATCACACACATTTACACTCCCTACCCATACACATACTGCCCCCTACACACACACATTGCCCCACACACACATACACAGCCTCCCATACACACATTGCCTCACACACCCTACACATTCACACACTACACCCCCCAAAATATCTAACTCAACCCCTGCCCCCCACCATCTTAAAACTTAACAAGTACCAGTATCGTTGCAGTATCGTTGCATCTGCCTCACTTCCTCTTACGAGACTAGTGTCTGGAATCAAATGCTTCTTCATAGAGATGTAGTGGTTTTGGTGCTTAATGAGTGTCCCTATATAATTTTAATTTTGCTATTATTAATTCACTTTGATCTCCCAATAATTTATTCTGTAGTGAATAACCCTGAGATGGCTGCGATCAGAAATCTTGGGATCACTGGTCACCCCAGATCTACACTTCCAGACATTTGTACTAACTAACTGACACACGTTTGTATATTATAGGTGATTTTCCTCCTGTTTGCTCTGAATGTGCAGGAGAGTGACTTCCCCAGTTTCCAGCTCTACTGACACTTCTGCAGCAGCTTTGAAGGAAGTGGTAGGGAGAACACTACGTGGCTCATTATTAAAGCGACACTATAGTCACCAAAACAGCATATTGAAGCAGTTTTGGTGTATAGATCATTTCCCTGCAGTGTCACTGTTAAATCACTTTGTTTATGCACCTTAGTCTCACCTCTCTGCATGTGACTTGCACAGCCTTTCTAAATACTTCCTGTAAAGAGTCAGCTAATGTTTATACTTCCTTCTTTTCAAATTCTATTTATTTTAAAATGTATTATCCCCTGCACTGTTGATAGCTTGCTAGACCCCTGTGTATGATTAAAGTTTAATTTAGAGAGCAGGCAATAAGAACTTTTAAAGTAAGTTACATCAAATTGAAAGTGAAACCATTTTTTTTTTTCATGCATGGTGTGTGAGTCACAGCCAGGGGGGGTGTGGCTAAGGCTGCATGGACAAACAAAAGGGATTTAACTCCTAAATTGCAGAGAATTGAGCAGTGAGACTGCATGATTATGGTCTATACACTAAAATTGCTTCATTAAGCTAAAGTTGTTTTGGTGACTATAGTGTCTCTTCAATGCTAACAGCATAGATACACTGCACAGTCGCAGACCAATGTCTGTACCCCTGTCAGCAGCCCTGGAAGTATGAACTGTTGAGAATTCAGGACAAAATAGCCAAACGCGATAAATTATCCAAGTCAGATATGTTCTTTCTATGGCGTAGGTCCCAACAATGGTGTCCCACAAACCTCGATGCTGATGGGAGAGGTTAAAGGAGGCAGGTTAATGATGCAAATCACATCACGGTGCCACCCAAATAGATGAAACCCACCTGAATTACTGGCAGGTCAGCCTGGTGTATATACACACCTGGCTACGTGCCAATCAAGCAGGCTGGCGCACTGAGGGCAGACCATGCAGGTGGATTACTGTTTCTCTGCATGGTACTAGTGCTCTGAGTGTAGCACAAGCTTGTCTAACAACGTGCTCACACTATGCTTTTTTGGGGACACTTCTCTAGTGTTCCCAGAAGACAGACATGATGGAGCAATGCGGGCTAGTGGGACAGGACCCTAAAACCACAACTGCCCTGATGACATCTGGACACCTCCGAGGCCTGCTATGGTTGTTTTACTTTAAAAATTAGTTTACTTTCAGGGTTATGCACTGAAGTGTTGATTTTCAGTGGTTTAAAAGTGATTTAATTTTTTGGGCCAGAAAAGCAGAACAGGGAATGTAGAACTTTTTTCAAGTTTAGCTAATTTGGTCCAAAATGTGAATTTCACTTCCTGACACTTCCTAGTTTACTGTTTAACTGACACAGAATTCACTTCACATTCCCAGCAATAATGATTGCAGTTACTAAATAAAACTCTTATTAACCCCTTAAGGATGGCTGGCGTGATTTGCTGTCCTTGGGGACCAGGCTCTAAACGCCGGGGGGCGGCATAGCATGTCCCCGCTGTCCTATGTACTTACCCGGTCGCCAGCAATCCCACGTCGGCGATCGCGGTGGGGCGACTCACCTGGCATCCCAGGAAGTCCCCCTGCTGCTGTTCCGGCCCCCCTGGGCCATGAGATCGCGAGGTCCTTGCGAGGACCTCACGATCACATGGACGGCATAGCCGTCCACAGCAATGCCAGCAGGGGGAGTGCCTGTAATGACAGGTACTCCCCCTGCTGCCTGAAAAATGTAAAATAAAATATTTTAAAACAGTTTAAAATAAAATATATACTTAGATCATGTATATATTCACTATATATGATCTAAGTATATATATATATATACATACATACATACACAAACATTGTCTAAGTGTATTTTAATATAAATAATATTTTTAATATATAATAATTTATATATATATAATATCAAAATACACGTAGAATGATATTGATTAAATATATAGATATATATATTTATATATATATTTATATATTTTAAAAACAGTCCAGGTCTTGCACTCAGAAATACCCTGCAACACTGTGCAGTATTTGAATGCCGGGTGCAATAGATAGCCACAACCACAATATACAAAAATAATATAAGTATGGGCTAGCACTCACGGTCTTGTAGTAAAAATAAAGTTCTTTATTCGGTTATTCTTAAAATCGACATTTCAGCCCACGTCCGGGGCTTTCCTCAGGATCAACAAACAAACAAAAATTTATTACGATGATATCGTCAGTGAAAGCGAAATTTTTTGCATTTGTCACATACAAATGCCACTTACATGGACGTTATAATAGTTGTGATACGTTTTACTGTTTTGAAACACTAATATTTGTGTTCAGCGAAGTCTCCCGAGTATAACAGTACCCCTCATGTACAGGTTTTATGGTGTTTTCAAAAGTTACAGAGTCAAATAAAAGGCTTGTGTTTCAGTTTTTTTCACATTGAAATTCGCCAGATTGGTTACTTTGAGACCGTATGGTAGCCCAGGAATGAAAATTATCCCCATGATGGCATACCATTTGCAATAGTAGACAACCCAATGTATTGCAAATGGGGTATGTCCAGTCTTTTTTAGTAGCCACTTAGTCACAAACACTGGCCAAAATTGGAGTTCAAATTAGTTTTTTGCATTTTTCACACACAAACAAATATTAACACTAACTTTGGCCAGTGTTTGTGACTAAGTGGTTACTAAAAAGACTGGCCTTACCTGTGGTAAAATAGTCTTATCTTTCTTCCCCACTTTTGAAAACTCATCCACTATAACTACTGGCTCACTGTGCACTCGATAATGACAATCATGAAGGTATAGAGACGGCACCCCCACTGTTTGGTGCAGCGACTTAATACACAAACATACATACCTAACTACTGCTGACTTAATCGAAAATAGAAACTCTACTGGTGTTATCCTATGCCTTAGACCTGTTTTTTTTTTTTTTTTAAATTAACAATGTTAACTTTTACTTTGCCTAACACGTACCCTAAGAGAGAACCTCCACACATACTACTCAAAGCCTGCATATCACTCTAGGTTTCGACAACATACAGTATTTCAAATGTCTGATTATCTTGTTTACCTTCATTCTACCTTTAGAAATGTGCACAGTATTCTCAATGCAAAGTTGTATACAGATGCTCCACGGTTTACTACCGCTATTGTGTGGCGGCAAAACCAGATTGTTACGTTATTTCATGCACTAACAAAAATAAAGAATAAAAAAATTATAAAAAAAGACTGGACATACCCCATTTGCAATACCTTGGGTTGTCTACTATTGTAAATGGTATGGCATCATGGGGATAATTCTAATTTCTGGGCTACCATACTGTCTCAAAGGCAACGTAACAAATCTGGCGAATTTCAATGTGAAAAAACTGAAAAATGTAACATGCTATATTTGACCCTGCAACTTCCCAAAACACCATAAAACCTGTTCATGGGGGGTACTGTTTTACACGTGAGACATCGCTGAATAAAAATGTGTATTTTATTGCAGTAAAAGCAACCAGTATTATGACATTCACAGTTAAAATGTCACGTAGAACTAAAAAAAATCTTATTTTCTCTCATTTTTTTATATTTTTTTCATTTTAAATTATGTTTCATACCTAAATAATTGATGTTAAATGAAAGACCTGTTTCCCCTGAGTAAAATGATATATAATAAGTGTGGGTGCACATAATATGAAAGAGGCGAATTACGCCTAAATAGACATATATAGCGCAAATTCAAGGTTTTGTTTACATTTTGTTTTGATTACGTGTACATTTGGCTCAGTTCTTAAGGGGTTAATTGGAGATTGTTACATAGGCTGTTCCCTTAACAAAAACAAATACTGGTGCCTGGCTGCTGCTTGAAGCCCTCCCCTCTTCCCTCCTCCTTAAACAGCACCTAGCATGTGATACACAAGGCCACTCTCAGGATGAGGAAGTGAACGTACACATGATATGCTCCCGTTGCCTGCCGTCTGTAATCATCAGACTGTCCCTGTATGTCCAGTAATGCATGCTAATTATATACACAGCTCCCAAGTCTCCTGTCAGAACTAGCTGGAGCGTTGTAGCTCCCGGCATGGGAAACCATGGAAGAGGCACAAAGTCCAGGGACCAGTTTGGAGCTCTCTGCAAATCACATGGCCAGCTGTGCTGCACCTTACTTCCGGGTTCAATGCCAACAGGTACCAGGGCATCAGGGCTGATCTATAGGGAATGGTGGCTTCTTATGGGACTAGTCCAGCTCTGCTCCGGGACACTCACTGCACGTAATGGCTCCTCACAAGTCATCAGTCTCAATGGGAAGTGGGAAATACAGAACTCAAACAGCTCAGTCAAACTGCAAGGGGATGTACCTGGCTGTGTGCACTCTGCACTGTACTCCTGGGGTATCATTAAGGTATGCTCTGTGTATTAAATATTATTCCCAGTCACATGCATGCTTACATTAGGAAATATACGTTATAAGTTGAGACGATTAACCAGGACATTAAAAAAATATATATAAATAAAAATATATCTATCTCCGCAAAAAAAGCAACTTAATAAATGTATTTTCCTTTGCACCACTGTACAGCCTGGAGTTGAGACACATTTATTGTGAAGTTGAGTTAATGCAGGATAAAGCAAATTACTAAAAAGAAAATAACTTTTTATTTTTGCAAGCTTTTATTTCTTTTTTTTCAGGGATTCGGAAATTGCTGTATACATTGCAAACAGTCCTGGTACTCGCAGTGCTTTTATTTGGGATGCCATGCTTATACATAATCGAATATACATGGTTCATATGTTTGCTTTTTATTAAAAACAAGATCTAGCTGAAGGTCCATTTCTGAGTTGCTTAAAGAACATGACAGGAACACTGTAGGCACCATAACAACTTTAACGGAGTAAAGTGATTGTTGTCCCTGGAGTCTCTGGTCACCAGGTCCTATATCACTGCTAAATGGTTTACATTTACAGCCGTACCTATCCATACCAGGGACATAGGCAGTGATCGGCTGCAGACGCTCAGCTGAATCTCTCAGGCTATCAGTGCCTCTGGTATGGCGGAAGGCAGAGCTCCTTTCATCCTTTGAGAATTATGCTGCAGGAACGACACATCTGCTAAACTATGAGTAAGCTGTTTAAGCATTACCTGGCAGCCATGGTGTTGCTATGTCAGATACAACAATGATGTAACATCTTGTGAAGCATTCCACCATACAAGCAAAATACATACATGCATCTTAACATGCATACTTCTCTGAAAAGGCAGTGTTTACATTGAAAAGCCTGCAGGGACAGGCTGTAGACATCAGAACCATTACATTAAGCTGTAGTTGTTCTGGTGACTATAGTGTCCCTTCTAAGAAGTGTGTTATAGTATTTTTGTCATTGAAAATAAAGCTTTGTTAGCTGAAAATAAACTTGGCTCCTAACTTTTTTAGCCAGCTCGCAAATTTGTCACCCCTTTTAAACATTTTCCTTTGGCAGGGGCATGGAGTTGCTGTGCTCTCTCTGTGTTACTTCCAAGATTGCTTCTTGCTTCTCACTCATGTGGGCACTGTAACCTCACCCACTGGCTCCACGAGCCAATGATGGCCCCTGATTAGAGAGGCCAATGGCATGCCTCCATTAATGGGCAGCTCGCTCTGCTGCCCGAATGGCCATTCAGTGGAAATTCCATCTTACAGGACACTAGGCATGTCCAAAACCTGCTATAACAGGGCAAGTTCTGAACCAGACCCATTTTTAATAAGCTACTTCAAACAGCTACCAATGAGGGGCCCTGCAGAACGGAAACCTATTACAGACTTAAAGAGACACTAATCTCTTTTCATATTATTTTCACTTTCCACTCTCCCCTCCAGAAAAAGACTCTGTTTCTAAATTACTGGGAAAAAATTAAATGTTGGCGCTGACCCAAGTGCCCCTATGGATGAGCCTCCACTGGCAAAATGTAAGCAAAAATAAAAAATAAAAATTCTCCAGCTAGCTATAGGTACATCTTATGTAACATGTTATTTTAGCCCACACATTGCATTTTAGATTTTATGTTTAGTCAATAAACATTAAAGGAACACTATAGTTTTAGGAACACAAATCTGCAGTCCTAACGCTATAGTGCCATTGCTCTTAGTTAAATACAGGTCTCCCCTTGTTTGCCATAAAATTAAACAAGGGGTGTTACTAACATTTTTGCAGTCCTTGTTGCTGCTCACCTATCCGCCTCCTGCAACGTAATTGAGGAAGAATGGCCTCCTCTGCAATTGTGCAATCCAATGTTCCTGTACCGGTATTGAAATATCCCCCTAAAGCAATAAAAGGAAGCACTGGGAAGTGATAGCGACAGATGGGGATCTCATCTGGGGTAATACACAACAAGCAGTCTATGTACTCTTCAGGATTCCTGGATATCATCTAAGCTCTCAAGCAACCTGGTTGGCCCTCCTATGTTCTGGAAATATGTACAGCAAGCATGTCAAACTCAAAGATTAAGACAGGCCAAATAAACAAGGTTTATATTTATGTGGGCCGAAAAAAAACAAAACAACTTACCAGTTTCCATAGAAACATAGGTTAATTAGAAAAGTACAGTATAAAAAGAGCGAATCTATTTTAACGTTTCAGTCCCAACTACCTTTACATATTAAGAAATGTTTGGTAATGGGCCTGAAATGGTGAATGTATGCTGTTGCACAGCTGTAAAAAACAAATGACGTTATCTTGTTTTGAAGTTCTAGGAGTGTGTTCTTCACTTTGGCTGAGATCATGAAACTTGATGATCTCAGCCAATCCAGTCCTTTACCATAGGAAAGCATTGGAAGGCTATTGTGCATGTGTGGCAAAAAGCTACGTGGCCAAACGTTATCTCCATAGGGAGTGTTCAGCGCCTCCATGCAGACCTAATATAACACACTGCCCCTCCTCCCACTCTAATACATTGCCCCCCAAAACCAACACACTGCCCCTCCTCCCTCCACCATACACTGCCCCCTTCACCCAATCTTAATCGAATACCATTGCCACTTAATCGAATACACTGCAGACACACAGCCACTCTGTGTCACGGTTCTCGCCACATCAAACAGACGGCTAGACGTGGTCACCCGTGGAGATCCCAACAAGGGACTTGAACCGGGGAACTTCGCAGTCTTGGTCCTGCTTCCTACCTCTGAGCCACAGCAGCTTTGGTATTCTGCAAGTCATTCCGGTCCTGTTCATCCTGGCTTGTCTATCACTCTGGGGGCTGTACCTTGAATTTGGCTGTGCTGCACCTGAACCTGATCAGACATTAGCAGGGTATTTAAACTCAGCCTCGCCCTGTGATCAGGATCAAGTCTTTGATCCTGTTGTGTGCTTTGTACCAGTGTTCCTGTTGTTTGAACTGCAACTTGTTATTGACCCCGGCTTCTGACTACGTTTACTCTGACCTCTGGCATCCCTTGACTTCGGCTACTCCTCGTTGTTCCTGTCTTCTGGCATCCTTTGACCTCGGCTATCCTTTGACGATCCTGCTGTTTGAGTCCTTGCCTGTCCTGCGACTTGGTACTTCATCCTGCACAGCCCCCGTGCACAGACCCACAGGCCGGGTGAATTCTTACCTGACCACCTTGGCCTGTGGCTATCTGCAAGGGTGAGCAACATATCTGCGCTACAGACTCCCAACCCAGGTAAGACCCTGACACTCTGCCCTTTTGTGGCCGGGAGAGCAAGAATCAGGAAATATTTTTCCTGTCTTGCTGGTCGAAGCCACAGCTAAGAAGCGGCCCCAGGGCAGGCAGGCCGCAAATATATTCACCGTGGGCCGCATACGGGCTACATGTTTGACATGCTTGCTGTGCCGGGACATCTTGTCCAAATTTGATCAAACAACGCAACCACAGGGCAAGGAGGAACTCATTCTCCCTCCTTGGCAAGGTTGTGTTCCAGTGTGATGCTCTGGTCAAAGTCACCTTCTCTATCTGCAGTTCTGTCAAAGGAGAAGCCAATGTTTTGTCAGATTCTTTGAGCAGGCATCATTTGAAGCAAGATGATTGATCTCTTATCCATTGAACTTTCCTGGAATTGTGTTGATATTTGGAATTTCAGAAATAGACCTGATGGCTATAACAATAAACTGGAAAACCAGAAAATCTATCAACCAGTTAGACCATCCGGACATTTTCCCTCCAGGTCTTGTTCCAAAGATTTTACAGAAAATTATTTGAGGGGAAAAAAGCAAGAATCATTGCAATTCTTCCATTTTAGCCTTGGAACAGTTCCTTCACAATTTTTGTTGAACCTTTCAAAAGAAAACTCCTGGCATTTCCCACTTTCAGTAGACATCTTGGAACACAACTTGGTTCCTCTGCTGACTCTCAGGATGATTAATCTCACAGCGTGATATTTTAACAGCAGATTCTCAGGTTCAAAAGGCTTAACTCCAGATGTTATTGATATTCTTATTGCAAGAATGAACCAAGAAAGAATTCACAATCATTATGTATCGAATATTGCTAAGGATCAACATCCAACATCTGTGCAAGTTCAAAGTACTGCTATTGGTTCTTTCACCATCAGAGACTTGGCTTCAGATCCTGTGATCTCCAGGTTTTTCATAGCCGGCTGTAATCTCCTCCCAAATATCAAAGACATGGTTACTCCATGGGGTGTTTGTACCTTTCAGCACTTTGTATATAAGATTTTGAGCTGTTACAGGAATGCAATCTCAACGTCCTTACCTGGGACAATGGTCTTTCTGGGAAACTTCAAGCTTTACAGTGCATCCTCCCTATTTGTTTTTTTTTTCATATCGATAGTTATTTTGAACCTTCTTTCTCTTTTCTCCCTGAGATTTTCTTTTGTGAACCCTAGTAATCAGGAAGTTGAGCATCGAACAAATCAACACAGTAAAGGAGGAGACTATATAAAAAAAAAAAAAAGAAAAACTACCACAACAAGAGGACATAGTCTTAAATTAGAGGGGCAAAGGTTTCAAAATAATATCCGGAAGTATTACTTTACTGAGAGGGTAGTGGATGCATCTAATAGCCTCCAGCTGAAGTGGTAGAGGTTAACACAGTAGGAGTTTAAGCATGCGTGGGATAGGCATAAGTCTATCTTAGCTATAAGATAAGGCCAGGGACTAATGAAAGTATTTAGAAAATTAGGCCGACTAGATGGTTCTTTTCTGCTGTCACATTTTATGTTTCCTTATGAGCATGTGCGGTGACTTCATTATGATTAAGTAGTCGGGGTGATTGGGTCTCTTTCCAGCTGATAGTTTTGCTGTGAAATCTACACACTACAAAATAATAAAATAGTCATTTTCTGATCTGAAAGGTCCACTCCACCCATGTTCCTGTTATAATTAATACAGACTGGCACTCACTTGGATGTCAGGGGTAAAATCATTGGGATGGTGCCCAGTCATCTGCATCTTGGGCAGCATCATAGAATCATCACTTGCTTGTGGCTCAGTCACATATTTGCTGTCACCTGCATCACTCGTTGAGGTGCTATCTCCTCGGCAAAACACTTTCTAAGCATTTTAATACTGAACATTAACTATAACAACCTTTTTTAAAAACTTTTTTTTTTTATTTGCTTTTCTTAAACTTTTTTTTTTTTACTCCCCCGCAATTATAACTAACTTAACACTAAATTCACCAATTTTCCAAAAATTTTCATCCAACGCATCTAACTAAATCACTAAATTAATAAAATAAAAATATTTAACATGTGAGGGTTAAATGAAAAATAAAAAATTCAAAGTTAACCCCTGAGGGTAAACTCCCCCCAAAACATTCCTTTAAATTCTGAGCATAGCAAGAAGTGATCAGAGTGCAGGGAAAGGGTTAAAATTGGGATTTAGAAGGATAAAAGTTTAATTTCACTGCAACACTTTTATCTGCATATCACACAAAGTCTCACTCCAATCCATCTCTCTCCACCCACTTCACAACTAACATTGAGTCGGATCAGATGCTCCGTAGTAATGTGATCGCTGTGAATGGCTGTTATAGCGATCACGTGGTCTGGGACGGCTCCATTTGCTATTGCTAACCTGCCTCAGACACCGAGGCATCCAGCAACAGCATTAACACCGCAGTTTTTACTGCATTCTCTCTGGCGTTGATCTTGGCCAGGGCCGGATTAACATAGGGGCTGATGGAGCTGCAGCTCCAGACCCAGGCCCAGGCCCATGGAATAGGCCCATTGAGTTAAAAAAAAAAAAAAATTTTTTTTTTTTATTTTTTTTTTTTTTTTACACACACACACACACTACTCTTAGGGTTGCCAGGTATTTCTCATGTATTTCTTATGGTTGCCAGGTATTTCTCAGAAGTATTTCTTAGGTATTTGAGGCTGCCTAGCCAGTGCCGATATTGCAGTAATACCGGCAATACAAATGTCTGTCTCAGTATAAACAGAGATTATTCTGCAATACCAGCGTCGGCCAGTAGGGGTCGCTGTTTGTGTGGAGAGAGGCAGGGATGAGTAGTAACAGCATCTCTCTCTACTCACTGATCAGCGGGGAGCAGCTCTGCACAGAGAGTACAGACAGCAACTCAGAGCCTGCGAGACATGGGGACGGTGAGAGACTTGGGGACGTTGAGACATTGGGACACTGGGGAACATGGGGACCCTGAGACACTAGGGACACAGTGGCCCCATGTCTCCCAGTGTCCCTGGTGTCTCTTGGTGTCCCTAGTGTTTGTGTCCCTAGTCTCCCAGAGTCCCCTATTCTCTGTGTCCCTATGTATCTCAGTGTCTGTAGTGTGCCAGTGTCCCTAGTGTCTCAGTGTTTTCTAGTCTCCCAAAGTCCCCTAGTCTCCCAGTGTCTGTGTCCCAATGTCTCCCAGTGTCCCCTTGTCTCCTAGTGTCTCAGTGTCCCCTAGTATAAAAAAGAAAAAATGTCAGGCACTCAATGTTTCGACCTGTCTCCTGGGTCACCTATGTATGCCAGTGTCCCCTATGTATCAGAGTGTCTGTGTCCCATGTCTCTGGTGTCTCAGTGTCCCCTAGTCTCTCAGTGTCCCCTAGTCTCAGGGTTAAGGGGACAGTGCACCCAGACCACTTCAACGAGAAGAAGTGGTCGTGTCTCTTTAGGTGCTTTTAATAGATTTGGGCCTGATTTTCCCCTCCCCTCCCCCCCCCATTTAACCCCTTAAGGACTCTCTATACTTTCTATTCCGTCCTTAAAGGAGCACTAAAGTGCCAGGAAAACAAACTCGTTTTCCTGGCACTATAGGGTCATTCGGTACCCCCCACCATCAGGGCCACCTCCTCCCGCTGGGCTGAATGGGTTAAAACCTCTTCAGCCACTTGCCTTTCTCCAGCGCTGGGCTCCATCTGTGTTGGGGAACTCTTGACCCCCTGCTGACATCAGATCCGAATGCGCATCCAGGGCCTGATGGTGAGTATGCCCATAAGGCCCACACATAAGTCCACCTCATGTTCCACCCATGAGTTCGCTCACAGGGTAGTGAGTGTAGGGGATATGTTGTGTGTTATTGTAGAGGATCTAAAGTGTGTGCGCTCCTCATAGAGATGAATTGAATCAATTAATCTCTATGAGGAAAGTTCAGTGTCTGCATGCAGCGGGAGAAGATACTGAATGTTTGGATGCATTTTAGGCAGCCATGACCCAGGAAGGATCTCTAACAGCTATCTGAGGAGTGGCCAGTGAAGTTATCACTAGGCTGTAATGTAAACACGGCATTTTCTCCGAAAAGACAGTGTTTACAGCAAAAAGGCTGAAGGTAATGATTCTACTTACCAGAACAAATTCAATAAGCTGTAGTTGTTCCGGTGACTATAGTGTCCCTTTTGTTGCTAATCTAAAGGATGTCTAAAATAACATGGTTATGACATGACCTCCTCAGAATTCTCACATTCTCTCTCTGACCTTTTTAACTATTTTATTTCCATATCTCACACTTTCTTAGAAATCCAGATTCTGCAATTTCCTGAGTGCATTGTTAACATGTTCCTCTTAAAGGACCACTATAGTGCCAGGAAAACATACTAGTTTTCCTGGCACTATAGTGCCCTGAGGGTGCCCCCTCCCACCCGGCTCTGGAAAGGGGAAAGGGGTTTTTCCAGCGCTGGGCGGAGAGCTCTCCTCCTCCGATCCTCCTCCGTTCCGCCCCGTCGGCTGAATGCGCACGCGCGGCAAGAGCTGCGCGCGCATTCAGCCGGTCACATAGGAAAGCATTCATAATGCTTTCCTATGGACGCTGGCGTGCTCTCACTGTGAAAATCACAGCGAGAAGCACGCAAGCGCCTCTAGTGGCTGTCAATGAGACAGCCACTAGAGGATTAGGGGAAGGCTTAACCCATTCATAAACATAGCAGTTTCTCTGAAACTGCTATGTTTATGAAAAAATGGGTTAACCCTAGCTGGACCAAGCACCCAGACCACTTCATTAAGCTGAAGTGGTCTGGGTGCCTAGAGTGGTCCTTTAAAGAGTTTAATGAGTAAAGGCTAGTTCTGTGTAGCTTATACAGAAAGATCAATATTTCTAGCTCTTTGTAGAGCAGGATTAAGCATCAACGTTACAGATTGACACATTAATCACTAAACTTTATGACTTTCTGGCATGCTGAGCATTCTGTAAAATAAAATACTGGTGTCCAAACCTATGACTTTTGTGTTGCAATCCAGAATAAGGTTTAATAAATGTATGAAGGAAGCCAATGGATACCAAATTGGGAAAGCAAAAAATGATTGCCTGTAAATATTTAGGCAACACACAGAATTAAATGAAGACAGACCGGAGAGGAGAGAAGCGTAAGCTATTTGCACCAGGCAGAATTAAAGGACCACTATAGGCACCCAGACCACTTAAGCTTAATGAAGTGGTCTGGGTGCCAGGTCCAGCTAGGATTAACCCTTTTTTCTGTAAACATAGCAGTTTCAGAGAAACTGCTATGTTTACCTATGAGTTAATCGAGCCTCTAGTGGCTGTCTCATTGACAGCCGCTAGAGGGCTTCCGCGCTTCTCACTGTGATTTTTCACAGTGAGAAGACACAAGCGTCCACAGGAAAGCATTGTGAATGCTTTCCTATGGACTGGCTGAATGCGCGCGCGGCTCCTGCGTATCAGGAACAAACTGTAACACGCCCCCAGGTGACTAGGGGTCCCCAAACCCCTAGTCACCCCCCTCCCCCAAAAATAATTAACCCCTACCTACCACTCTCACCCTAAAAATAACGAGGGGGGACCAATAACTAGGTACCTGTAAAAAAACAAAAACAAAAAAAAAAACTTACCATTTGATGTCTTCTTTTTTCTAAAATCTTTTTTTTTTTTTTTTTCAGCCCCAAAAAGGGCCAAATAAAAATCTATAATAACAGTCGCAGTTTGAAGAAGGAAAAAAAAAAAAACAGAGTGCAAAATAAGTAATCCATCTTCACCCATGGACTGAGCTCTGCAGGGCGGGGGAAGGCTTAAAAAGCTTTGCCCCGCCCTGCAATTAGGCTCAGAGCACTCTGGTTGGTTGGTTGGGTTAAGCCATCCAATCAGAGTGCTCTGACAGGTAAATGAAGAGACAGACAGGTAAGTTCCTACATTTACCTGTCACAGCACTCTGATTGGTTAGCTTAAAATCCCGCCAATCAGAGTGCTCTGTGTCATTTTACACAGCGTAATAAAGTTCTTTGTTTTTTAACCGTGAGGCTGCTCACTTTTTAATAGACATGCCCCTACTCGCGGTATAGTAATTTTTACTTAGTATTAGTAAATTTGGCTGAAAAACGAATTTAGGTCTTTCAGCCTTTTGCTAGATAACTCCCTAATATCATGGGAATTAGAGAGTTATCTACTAAGCGACTGCAAGAGAAGTCCCAAATTTCGGAATGCCGAACCGGATATTTTCCCCATGCACATCCCTAGTGACTAAAGTGTCCCTTTAACCCTGTAACGGAACCTTCCGTTGATGGACGCTTCCTAGCCTGCGCCGAGGATCACAAGCACCGCACCGGACACCACAACCACCGCAGACTCCACAACCGCCGTAGCTTAACTGAAGTCTCGCTGTCTATTGTCCAACCTGGATCAGCTTCTGTCCTCCAGGATCGTGTGGGGAAGACCTCTCCTCCAGGAGAGCGTATCAGGAACAAGCTCTTAAAAGAGCTAAGTGATTAAAGCTCAAGGGAGTATGCAGAGCATAGCAATCCCCAGTGTGATTATAGCAGTTCCCTCCAGTAACGAGACAAGGCTACGTTTTGAAGGGTAAAGAAGAACTGACTGTACTGGCACATACAGCCTCTTTTATTCACATTCTACAAACATAGTACTGCCCACAGGGTTTTGAAGAACAACCAATCAACACATTACAACAGAGCTAACACTCCCATTCATTGCATCAGAAATCCTCCCATCTGCCTGTGATACAATTAGCTCAACACAATAGACTAACTTAATTATCACAGGCAGGAAAATACAGTATTATAAAACATATCACAGGGACCCCAAAACATGCAATAACCCCATAAGTATATCCTCGGAACCGGGGGATCTGGGTGAACCACATATCCAAAATTCACCGAGATCCGTTCAGTAGTTTGGAAGATACGGTTTAATGCAGATTCCGCAGAACATATACAGGCTATATGAAAAATAATTACTGTTAAATGTGTCCCCTGTTCTATAGTTTAAAACTACTGAACGATGTCTCTGTGCACCAAATACCGGCGAGAGGGCACCGTGTAGAAAAGTCAAAACAGTGTCTGTGAGTTAAAATGGCCGCCATCCATTGTTCTCACCATGTGCTTCATCCATTGTTTTCACCATGTGCCTCTGATACATGAAATGGTGGCCACCCAGTAACTCCACAGTTTGTCTGGTAGTCTATCCAGCCGAACCAACAGATGAAACACATGGGGGAACAGTGCAACAAACAAAGGTAATCATAAAACATATGGACAATAGTCATATTTGTGTACAAATAGTGTTTTCAAATGCCATATATCCCAGGGCCATAGGGCAGCTGCTCAAACCTCCAAACACAGAGGTTTTGTGTTTGGAGGTTTGAGAAGCTGCTGTGTGCAGAGGTAGTGGATACGGTGCTGGGAAACACAAGGAGGAGCTGCCAGTCAGGTGGGGATCATACCACCAGCGCTATCTTCAAGGAGCAGTTGGCCTTCTCCTTCCTTTGTTGAACATACCACTGACGGAGGAAGTCTACCCTATATCCCATAAGCGGGGATTGTACCGCTGTACGCCTTTTACACTAGAGCGAGTTATAGCTCTTGCAAATGTGAGTTTTATACCAGCCTTATATATTTTATTCTTTTTATTATTAGACTTATTGCACGATTTGGTTCTCTATCTGTTTTATCTCTGGTTTTTTTTTTTTTGTGTGGAAAATTTGTTTGTTTGTTTGTAGGTTCAGCAAATGTGAAGTAGTAAGACCCGCAGGTCTAGTCATGTGCGTAATACGTGCATAACATAAGTAAGGCAAACTCGTGATCCGTGAGAAAAACATACATCTTGCAGGCCCATTGGCCAGCTCGTTTACGGAATAAGTGGACACGCAGGTCCACATTGACATTCCGGGAAGTGGATTCAGTTAACCTCACCCCACAAAAGGGAACATATATGCTTAATTCTGTTATAACATTGAAAATAACAACGTACTTTTTTTTTTTAGTGAAACTCCAGGTATCAATCGTAAGTGGGAGTTTGACACAACATGTAGCTTATGTTTAGTGCTCGGGGTCTAGAATTTCCCCGTGACTGTTACCTGTGGTAGAGCTTGTGTGTTGTTCGGGAATCCCTGCACCCCAACTGTGTTGCCTGAATCCCTGTATCCGGTCATTGTGTGGTAAGTGTCGAAGTTCTGTTTAGTATGAGTGTTACTCTTGTACGCGGATGAGACGAGTTATGTGTCTATCTAATTGCCAGATGTTCATCATGTTTGCTACATTCCCGTCTAAGCGCCGGGTATCCAAACCACAGAGTGTCCTGGATCTCCGCGCCTTTGATTAAATGTCAGTATCCCTCTGCAAATGCACGTTTGTTCATCCCTGTTAACCTACTGGTGTATTGTGTGATTTGTCTGTCTCTTAATCAATCCATCCGGCCTCGATCCCCGTCTCCCCGTCTCCCCGGGCCCCGGTATGCAGATAGAAGGGGTATGGAAAAGGTTAGAAGCGGAAGGTAGTAGGCAATTTGGCTACTTGGGGTGTGATCCCTCTAACAAGGCTCGCGTCAGCCTGCGCCCCTGCCACGGGTCCCGGCATGTCTTCATCCCTACGGCAATGGGTAACCATGGCATCCACATCTCCGCGTGCCTGGTTCCTCGTCCTGTCAAAGTAGCATGTGCTTCTTCTGCTCCCTGGATCTCTTCTACTCTACGGATCCACTCTTTTTTGGTAGGAATTTCACTTTTTTTCCAGTGGGCTGGAATGTTGGCCTTGGCGGCATTAAGCAGGTGTCGTAATATCGATTTCTTGTATGACGATATGGATTGTGTCGAGACGTGTAGCAATGCCAGTTCCGCATTCCACTCCGGTAAGTCTCCCAGGATAAGCACAACTGTTTCCTTAATCATTTCCCAGTATGGGGTGATAGCTCTGCACTCCCACCGGATGTGTAGCACTGTGCCGCGTGTTTCCTGGCACCTCCAGCACACCGGGGGAATTGAAGGGAATATACGGTGCAGTAAAGTTGCTGTTCTATACCATAAGGAGATCAGTTTGTAGTTCATTTCCTGGTAATATGAACTCATAGAGCTCATGCTGCCAAAGCAACGCTGTATCCCATTGCTGTGTTGTGAGTGATTTTCCGAGTTGTTCTTCCCATTGCCGTTTGAACGTTGTAGCCGTAGGCGTACCTCCGATTAGTAGATGTTGATATAGTGCTGAGATTGCGTGCTCTATTGTGGTGCCTCGATCGCAGAGGTCTTCAAACCACGTAAGGTCCCTGTGCAGTCGATTTTTGTGCGGTAGTGATTCGTAGAAATGTTTCAGTTGTAGATATCTAAATTGGAGGAGAGGGGTCCGCGGTCTGTCACCCAACAGCGAAGGAAGATCCCGCAGTCTCCCGTCTTCGAGGGCCTTATGTATGGGTATGTATGCACCAGTGCCCTGGATGGGCAATGCTCCGGGAGGGACTCCCCCCCCACCCCTCCCCCCCCCTTCCCCCCCTATGGCTGTATTATGTTTTATCTCTGTTTTATGCTCCTGTCCTTGACCTGTACCTGGCAGCCTGGTCCCCACTGGAACCCAGGGAAGCCACACACACTGCTAGATATACATAGAAACGCAGAATAACCCTCCCCTCATACAAATAATAACAGCCCACACACAAACATACACACAATCCGCACAAACATAACCCGCTAACAATCCACATACATGCACACAACCCCACATGCAGCCTCTCACATGCAATACCCAAAACAGCCCACACACACTACCAAACACACAATGTGACATATCCACACACAATTCCACAAGCAGCCCTCATACACAGCCCACATTTATATGTATCATACACGATACCATAAACTACTAATGAACATATTCGATCTAATAGCTCATATACACACAAATACAATGATACAAAGCAATTACAGTATAAATAACACAAGCAGAATACGGCAACATACACACGTCAATGTAAAATAAAATAGGATCGGCACGCTATGGGACATCACAATCCTATATCGGCACAGTGCTGCTAAAAGGTTGCCTACCCCTGGCCTAGGCTATAAGAAGATTGTCAATACCCTGAAACTGAGCTGAAGCACGGTGGGCAAGACCATACAGCGGTTTCACAGGACAGGTCTACTCAGAAAAGGCCTTGCCATGGTCGACCAAAGAAGTTGAGCGCATGTGCTCAGCATCATATCCAGAGGTTGTCTTTGGGAAACAGACGTATGAGTGCTGCCAGCATTGCTGCAGAGGTTAAGGGGCAGGGGGTCAGCCCGTCAGTGCTTAGACTATACGCTGCACACTGCATCAAATTGGTCTGCATGGCTGTCGTCCCAGAAGGAAGCCTCTTCTAAAGATGATGCACAAGACAGCCCGCAAACAGTTTGTTGAAGACAAACAGACTAAGGATATGGATTACTGAAACCATGTCCTGTGGTCCGATGAGACCAAGATAAACTTATTTGGTTCAGAAGGTGTCAAGCGTGTGTGGCGGCAACCAGGTGAGGAGTACAAAGAGAAGTGTGTCTTGCCTACAGTCAAACTCGATGGTGGGAGTGTCATGGTCTGGTCCTGCATGAGTGCTGCCGGCACTTGGGAGCTACAGTTCATTGAGGGAACCATGAATGCCAACATGTACTGTGACATACTGAAGCAGAGCATGACCCCCCCCCCCCTCCTTCAGAGACTGGGCCGCAGGGCAGTATTCCAACATAACGACCCCAAACACACCTCCAAGATGACCACTGCCTTGCTAAAGAAGCTGAAGGTAAAGGCGATGGACTGACCAAGCATGTCTCCAGACCTAAACCCTATTGAGCATCTGTGGGGCATCCTCAAACGGAAGGTGGGGGAGCGCAAGGTCTCTAACATCCACCAGCTGTGTCATGTCATTATGGAGAAGTGGAAGAGGACTCCAGTGGCAACCTGTGAAGCTCTGGTGAACTCCATGCCCATGAGGGCAGCGCTGGAAAATAATGGTGGCCACATAAAATATTGACACTTTGGGCCCAATTTGGATATTTCCACTGTTATACAGGCTGTGCACTTACTTCTTTACATAGTAGCAGAGTGTCATTTCTTCAGTGTTGTCACATGAAAAGATATAATATATTTACAAAAATGTGAGAGGTGTACTCATTTTTGTGAGATACTGTATGTGCATATAAAAGTACTAATATATATATGATCCAAGTACTTTGATCTTTATAAACTTTTTTTGCAGGCATTCGGGGGACAGCCTGAGGGCTCAGGCAGTCCCCCTGCAGGTAATATGTATGCGAAGACCACCCAGGTGCAGCGATATATACAAAATAAAGTTAATTACTTCCCTTATGTGTCAGGTCATAACAAAAGGATTCCTCAAAATCCTCAAAATGCAAATATAAAATATAAGATACACCTAAAAGATAAAGGCAGAGAAAAAATTCATAGGGTAACACTATATGATGAAAAGTGGCCCCTTGGTAATAATAATACACTCACAAGATGTACGGATATTATGAGCCCATCAAGGTTCCTTTAAGTACTCCGCTACTGACGTCCTCAATGTCCCAGGATACATGTCAGAAAAAACTGGACATAGTACAGTAGTGCTTAAAATGTAAAAAGACACTATTATTAAACACACAGGAAGTGAAAGATAAAAATGCCCATCAATAAGTCTCTGTGTCCCTCTGTTTCAGCTGGATAGGAGACAGGAATAAGCAGCAATACAAAGCTCAACACGTTTCGTCTCTTAATATAGACTTCCTCAGGAGAAAATGAATTAAAATACAATTGTAGCAGCAAAGAATAAACATTACCCCCTGAAGGCACTGCACAAGCCGGCTATTCCGGCCATTTGATTGCGAGGACCCTGCAATCACATGACTGAGGAGGGCCGGATCAGGCAGGGGAGGTCTGCCTGGGCTCCCAAGCAAACCCCAGGATCGGTGGGGACCCTGTAAGTCGCCTGAACGGCAGGGACGTTCTATGCTGCTCTCAGCGTTTAGAGCCACCCCAAAAAGGACGGCATAGAACGCCCAACGTCCTTAAGGGGTTAAATGTTTGTTTCTGTTTATGCAGCCATAGCCACACCTTGCTTGGCTGTGACTCACAAACCCTGCAGGAAAATGAATGGTTTAATTTTCAATCAAATGTTAACTTGCTTAAGAAGTTTTTATCTCCTGTTCTGTAAATTAAGCTTTAATCACACACAGTAGGTTACTGCAAGATATTAGCAGTGCAGGAGATAAGAAATTCTAAATTAAACTGACTGTGCAATAAAGGAAGCTTAAACATTAGATTTCACTATATAGGAAGTGTCAAGGTAGGCTGTGCAAGTAACATACAAGTAGGTGTCACTAGAGATGTGTGTGTGTGTGTGTATATATAAAGTGATTTAACTCCAAATGGCAGAGAATTGAGCAGATAGACTACAGGGGCATGATCTATACACCAAAACTGCTTTATTTAGCTAAAGTTGGTTTTGTGAATATAAAGTCCTTTAATATTGATATTTAAAGAAGGCAATATCTGTTATAGTTTTGCAGTAATATTCTGGTTTATGTTCTATACAAATCTACAAAAACTTATTCCGTGTGCAACTCTGTTTTGTGTACTGAGATTTAGAGATGCATCGAAATTTCGGCTGCCGAAAATTACACCAGGGATGCACAATTCCTATCGACAGCCCCCCAACCCGGCATTGCCTCACCTACAGCCGCCCAACCTGGCACTGCCTCAATGACAGCCCCCCAAACCCAGCACTGCCCCCACTTACAGCCCCCATGACATAGATCCCAGGTGGGAAATCCTGTGCTGTTTCCAGGCCTGGCTGTGGCCTACCCATGTGTGTCAGGCAGTGAGCGGGCTGTGCCCGGTGTCCCCAGTCTGGGCTGCCCACGGGGACTGGTCCTGACGGGTAATGGAGAACAGGGAGATCCCTGGCCGGTACCTGTCACAGGGAATTCCATGGGGAGGGAAACCATTCGCTGTCACTTCTTAGCGCTACTGCCGTTCACTTTGCAGCCATTACCTGGGAGCCCGGGATTCACCATCAGAGTCCGGCGGCGGAGGGGGTCTCGGGTACCGGCGGGGACTTGGCTTTCAGTCCTGCCCACCGAGTGGCCCCTTCTACCAGTAATGTGTGCGACCATCAGGGGCAGCGGGAGGGAATACAGAAAACCATGGAGCCGTTTGGAGTCTAAGAATCTAAGAAAAAAATCACCCCCTTTTCGTGAATGGAATCTTCCATGCTACGGAGAGGCCCATACTTCCTCAACTGGCGTTCTAGACCAGGAGGGAGGAAGCAGGAGCTAGCTTTAGGATTGCTAAATCCACCATTTTTTTGGACATATATCACCTCTACATAGATGGTGGGCCCCACAGGAAAAGTGCTGTACTGTAATATTCTTAAATTACATTTAAAAAAAATTTTTTTTACATTTGATACATTTTCCCCAATGTTTAATTTAGATATGTTTGTAATGGCTGTGAAATAAAATTAAATGTTAAAATCCACATTGTTTATTCAGCAACTTTCTCGAACTGAGCACCTCCATCATTTACAGTTATGGAGATAGAAGCTATGGTATTTCTGACCCCCTCCCTCAGTCAGTTTAATGTTATGTGATCATTACTACTCTGTTTTATATTGACCATCATTTTTTGTTTTTAAGGATCCTTACATAAGGTTTAATGATATCGCATACAAATGGATTGCACATGATGAATGGATATATAGCAAGACATTCACAGTTCCAACTGAAATAAGGTATGTTACTGTATTTTTAAGATCATGATATGGAGATAATGCATTTAAAAATGCAGAAAAAAAAAGTTACTACCTGTGGCAACATGTGCAAACTTGCAGAGCAGCAGATGCTTTTGGGTTAAGTGTTAACATTGTGCAAAGCACAGTGTTGTAGGAAAAATTAAGTTTAAAAGGAGGGGATCGCAGCTAGGAAAACTGTAGTGAGTATGCAGAAGACTAGCTACTAGCCCCAATGGCCCAAGGAAAAGCGTCACCTGGCCCTTAAAGAAATTGGGAACTTATGTTTGTACAACTACATGTATGATGCATGCACAGACAGGGAGTAGCATAGCTAGATGTTTGTTTTCCATTCCTTGGACCTTTGGGGCTCTTAGCTATTCTTCTGCTTACTCACGATACAGTTTTCCCAGCTGTGATACCTTTCGTTTAAACTTACATTTTAACCCAAACCCCACTGCTACACTGCAAGTTTGCATATGTCCACACAGGGTAACGGTAGCCAAACGTTGTCACTTCAGATTTTGTGGACTACATTTCCCATGATGCTTTGCCAGCATTATGGTGGTAAGAATGTAACCGAGTAAACTTGCAGAAGCCAGACACAGAGGGATGGATGCAGGTTTTCAGGAAGTAAGATGTCTTTATTAACATACCGATCGGGTCTCAGATGAACTAACGTTCCAAAACAGGTCTGAGAGCCGAACACATGGAGTACATGCGTTTTATAAAACTATAACTCCTCCCATTTAATAGCTCCACCTGCACATACCCTTAACCAATCAGTGGACAGGATTTGGATTTCCTTATATGGGCAGACCACATGGCTCATCCAAAACAAAGGAGAAAGGAATGTGATTTCAGTTCCTGCATTCCTGCACATGCTCAGTACATTGATGACAGTATCTTAGCTACGTGTAACTAACTAACTGATACAACATACACATATGCCACGTGGAAATCTCGGCCTACTAAATTTACATTTCACCGAAATTCCATCACAAGAACATTATGAGAGATTTAGTGCATATTCTTGCCATAGGGCATATTGCCGGTGACATTACATAAGGAGAGTTTATAGGAAAGGTAAAATAGCCCCTGCACTTATGCAACAACTTCTTAACTTGAATAAGAACATCAGTGCACAATGATTAAGATACGTCGATATTGGCTAATTATTCATATTTTCATAATTATTCATGCATATTTCTAAAAGCTATTCTACAGTAATTGCCTTTTGCAATTGCGTGTTTTTGTTTTTTTTACAGTAATGTGGCATGCTTGTATGCTGTGAGAATGTTGTAAATGAGGTCTAGCTGTGATAACGAATGCCAGGTTCTTGTAGCAGACCTCGAACTAACTGTTAGACGTAAATCTGAAATACAGACACTTGAGAGAACTTTGAGAATTAATAGCCATCAGTCTGTAGTCATCCTACAGGCATATGATCAGAAAGAGGCCTTACAGAATCTAAATATCAGCATGTTAAATGCAGTGAAGCACATGAATATTTAAGGATTGAAATAATGTATTATCTCTTAAACAATAGCAAGGCATGAGAAATGCAGACTTTGCTTGCACAGAATGTAATCTTTCACCTTTTTAAATGATGCTATAGTACAGGGGTAGGCAACCTATGACACTAGTGCCATGCACGGCACTCAAGGTGTCTTTGCACGGCACTCAAGGCTGCTAGAGCCAAACAGGATCTGGCCTATCAGGAGTCCCAGTAAAACTTCAGATATCTGCTAATACGAAGAGGTGGTGAAGGACAATCCTCAATTTATGCATTGCAGCACATAGAGGAAGTTATCTCAGATCACTTCCTCCCAGCACTTGTGAATGGGAATCCACATTGTAGTAAAGCAGCCTGCAGCTGCTGTTGCAGATCCTGTCCTTGACCTGTACCTGGCCAGCCTGGTCCCAACTGGAGCCCAGGGAAGCCACCCACACTGCTAGATATACACAGAAATGCAAAATAACCCTCTCATCATACAAATAATACAAACAGCCCACAAACAAACACACAATCTGCACAAACGTAACCCGCTAACAATGCACAAACATGCATACAACCTCACATGCAGCCTCTCACATGCAATACCCCAAACAGCCCCTCACATATGCACACTACCAAACACACAATGTGACATTTCCATTCACACACACAATTCCACAAGCAGCCCCCATACACAGCCCACATTCATAGGTAGCATACACAATACCATAACTACTAATGAACATATACAATATAATAGCTCATATACGCACAAATACAACAATACAAAAGCAATTACAGTAAAAATAACACAAGCAGAAGACGGCAACATACACACCTCAATTTAAAAAAATAGGACCAACACGGGACATCACAATCTTATATCGGCACAATGCTACTAAAAGGTTGCCTACCCCTGCTATAGTAGTAAGGCATTCTGTTTTTTATGTTCAGTTGCTATGTGGTTCAGCATACTTGTGTTTGCGTGTAAAACTCCTCAGTTTTAAGAGCCTGTATACATGCATTTCTAATTTTATGTTCCTCATTCTGCTGATGTGTCTGTCTGTATGTCTGTCTGTTAGTGTGTGTCTGTTTTTAGTATGTGTGTGTCCCCAGTGGCATACACACAATCCATGGGTCCCCAGTGCGAAACTGATCTGTGGCCCCCCCCGACACAGACAGACAGACAGATACACTCACATACACCCCCCCGACAGACACATACATGCATACAGACACACACACACATTAACACACACACACACATGCAGACACATACAGAGACAGAGACACACACACACACAGAGACAGACACACACAGACACATATATACAGCGACACAGACACACATACAGACAGACACATACATACAGAGACACAGACATATACATATACAAAATGTTTCCTGTTTCCTACCTTTTGTGACTTTCCCTGGGGTCCAGTGGGGGCCAAGCCTGATGGTAGTTCCCACTCTGACTCCCTCCTCCTTCCTCCCACGCGGGCTCTGATAACTGGGAGGAATGACCCGGGAGTCACTTCCTCCCAGCAGTGATGTCATCACAGGGGGCCCGGTTGCGCTGTTTAAAGCGCCCAGCGCTGACCTGGCCCCCTGATAATCCATATCCATCGGGTGGCCATGACCGCATGGGCCACCCGATGGACCCCTTGAAAGATGGGCCCTGGGCCCCGCGGTTTGCCACACCGCAAAACGTGGCAGTTGGTATCCGGTTGCAGGGGTCTGCAGGGTGGCCGGGTCCCCTGGAGTGACGGCCCGATCGCAACTGCGACCCCTGCGACCGCGGTATGTACGCCACTGTGTGTGTCAGTATTGTATCTTTCTGTGTCTAAATCAGGCCTTAAGCTGTGTTAGGGCCCCCAAAATTTCTGATGGCGGCCCTGTACAGACCAGTCCCACTGAAGCGTTTGGGATACTCGGGCTTGTTGTAGGGTCTGGAGATGGAGCAGTGAGAAGCGCTTGCTGGATCCATATAGAGGAGAGGTGGAACAGAGAGCCAGGGTACTGCTATATTCCTTTAGTTGATTGTAAAAGAGGAAGAGAAGAGGAAAAAATAGGAGAAAGCTAAGTTCGGCCTGACAGTCTTTAAAGTTTCATTTATTATAATATTAGAATACAGTTTATAGATAGTTTAAGCACCTTTACACAAAACCTATTTTAATGTAGTGAACTGACTGGTGGAAATTAAAAAGAGAGGATGGAACTATATCTGTTTGAGTAAGGGGTAATGTGGTGGAATTTCGGTGAATGTAAATTTAGTAGGCCAAGATTTCCATGTGGCATATGCGTATGTTGTGTCAGTCAGCTACACGTAGCTAGGATACTGTCATCAATGTACTGAGCATGTGTAGGAATGCAGGAACTGAAATTGCACTTATTTCCTTTGTCTTGGATGGGCCATATGGTTTGACTAGATGTACAAGTCTATATTCTGCTCATTGATTGGTTAAAGGTATATGTGGGTGTAGCTATTAATGGGAGGAGTTATAGTGCTATATAAGGAATGTACACCATGTGTTGGTCTCTCAGATCTTTTGGAACAGGAGTTCATCTGAGACCCAATCGTTAATGTGAATAAAGGCCTCTTACTTCCTGAAGACTTGTGTCCATATCTCTGTGTTTGGCTTCTGCATGCTTACACGGCTACAGTAACTCTCAAGCAAGGGAATATAGATACGTTTTAAAACCCGAGAAACCTATCTGTATAAATTACTGATGAATTGCCAAAACAAAGAGGTTTTTCTTCTGCTTTTTCAGACTTCTTCAGAGAGTCTCCTTGGTTTGTGAAGGAATTGATACAGTATCTTCCATAAGTCTGAATAGTATTCTTATTGGCAACACAAACAACATGTTCTCTCGATATGTAAGTAGAAATTATTAGCAGCTTTGGTATATGGAAGGTTTGAAGAAACTCAAAATAAGATTATTATTTGTGTTCAATTATTAAACTTAAAACAATGACAACAATTTTTGTAATCCTTTATAGCTTTTTGCATGCAAGCCCTTCCATCATTACAGATTATTATGATTTTTTCTTTGCTCAGTGGTGCTCCTGGGGGGAACCCCATAAAATATTCTGACTTTGTCATTTATCTGTAAGGTATTTTGCCGATCCAATCGGCATATAATAATCTCCACCTCACAGAGTCTCTGGAATATCAAAATCCATCCAGTCCAAATAAAGTCTTTAATTCGTTAATTCAAGAAACGCTGAAATGTTATAAGGATAGAAAATTAAAGCTAAATTCTTAAGGAGCTCAAATTAAATTACAACATACCTCACACGACTTGCATAAAAATATTTACATAGGCAGTATCATATCCAAGATGTACATAAAATCTGCATATTAAAACAAAGAACCTATGTTCATTTCCCCATTACTATACCAGAGTTCAAAAAAGGGGGAAGATTGTCTAACTCAAAACTTAGGACAAGTCACTTACCTAAATGCAAATGTGACCTGCTCCTGTATGCTAAAAGATAAATAATAAGTAAATGGATAGAAGTGTGTGTGAGAAAGCAGAAAAAAAGAAATATATAAATATCAATATTTAAAAATATCAATATTAAAAATGAAGAGATAGAGACATAGATAAAAACTCAACTTTGATTCGGCGAAACGCGTCATCACGCTAAACCCCGCCTCCTGGGAGTAGCACGATCGCGAACGGAGCTGCAATAGGAATTTGCAGGAACATTTTTTGCCGGCAATTGCACTTACCCAGCAGCAGGACCGTTTGTGCTACAAGGGATCAAGGTGATATTGGAAGCTTTCAGTTTTTATCTGTGTTTCAATAAAGGCTGTTCATTTTATTCCACTGGTTGGAGTGAAAGTCTAGTTACTGAGGCTGTCAAAGTTAGAACAGACTCATTTGCTCTATTTTTGTGAGTTTATTACTTACATCACTTACACTTTTGTTTTTTGTATTTTACAATTTTACACTATATATGTTTTCTGTTTTTTTTTATGTCTCTATTATTGGGAATCTACCTGAAAATGTGCTGCTTGTGTAAGTTGTTTATGCTATTGTTTACACAGATTGTTATAAATGTGTATGTGTTTTGTCACGAAATTAAGCACTTTATACCATTGCACTGTCAATTTACACTTTGTGCTGTTTGAATATTATTGCACTTTATACCATAGCGCACCTATTGTTTTTTTTTTTTGTGGTTTTAGGAGTGTTTTTGGGCTGAAACACTGTTTAGGTGCTGCTCCTATTTTTTAATTTTTAATTTTTATAAATTTATTGATAGCGCCATCTTTTCACTTGTTTTATTGTGTTTGTATATTTGTGTACTAATATTGCCAGTAAGGTGTATTCCCCATGTATTGTTGTTCAGGAAGCATACATTTATTTTTTATTTTTTTAAACTTCTCCTCGTCCATTCCAAATAAAAATCATATCATCTATATACTGGCGATAGGCCAGCACTCATGTGCTCCAGTCATGCTGCCCGTACATAAACAAATTCTCCCAATGGGCCATAAAAAGATTTGAATAACTGAGCGCATAAGTACTGCCCATCGCCGTCCCTCTTAATTGCAGAAATTTTTTAGAATTAAGCCAGAAATAATTATGTTCAAGAGTCCATCTGATACACTCTATCAGAAAGTCAATCTGGTTCAATGTCAATGTATGATCTAACTCCAGAAAGTATTTGACAGCCGCACAACCCTTATCGTGAGGTATACATGTGTATAGGGAGGTAACATCACAGGTAACTAGAGAATGTCCTTCTTACCATATAAAGTCCTTCAGGAAGGACCTTGTTTTATTAACAATAGGTAGAAGGAAAGAGTCAATATACTTTGATAGATTGTTCGATATAGACCCAATACCGGAGACCATAGGTCTCCCTGGAGGGTTTTGTAGGTCCTCATGAACTTTTGGGAGAATATAGAAAATTGGAGTTCTAGATGATTTCATGTTAAGAAATTCATATTGTTTGCAGGTAAGGATACCCTCCATTTTTCCTCTATCCAAAAGTCTCGTCAGGGACTTCCTCATATTTCCTAATGGCTCTCCATTTAGTTTGATATAAGCCTCAGTGTCCTCCAATTGTCTCATACATTCTGCCACATACTTCTCAGAATCCATTATCACCAAACTACTGCCTTTATCTGCAGGTTTTTTTGATCATTTTCTCTGAGATCATTTTCTCTGAGTCCGTTTTAGGGCCATCCTTTCTTCAAAAGTAAGGTTGTAATTACAATACAATGCAAGATGCATTAAAAAATAATTTGTGTATTAACGTACTAGGAATTCATTTCAGAGTTTAGTGAATAAACTTCAATCTGATTTATAGCGACAGTGTGTCCAAATAAGTCGGAGTTGGTTGTTGAGTAAGCATGTACAGGCAGTAGGAGGGCTAATATGGGAGTGAGATGATATGGGGTGTATTTACTAAATGCACAAATTAGGCTAAAACAGCCAAGGTGTGACTATAGTGGAGATTTCAGCTTTAATTTTCCAATTTAGCTTGCAGTAGACTTGTGCACAAATCCCTTTTCGCTGTGTTGAACGAATCAAATGGATCAATTTATGGACAAATGATTTGGAACAAAATGATTACTTAGTTAAAAAATTTACAAATATATGATTCGTTCAACGCAGCTGAAAGGGATTTGTACTCAAGTGTAGTGTGACGTGCATAGCAATAGCAATTTGTTGTTTAGTGACTATACCCCCAGAAAGAGCTAAAAACTAGCTAAAAAAATAAAAGAAGGCAACAAAAATACAAAGTGAAATTTAAAGGAAAAATAACAAGGTGTAAGAAGTTACGGTGCAGTAACGTGTTAATTACAGTGATAGAAAATAATTCAATGATATTCAAAGGTTCCCAAACTTTACAAGGATTTTGAATTTCCTGCAATTCAGTGAGCAAAGTGGCTCTCCAGAACCTACTTATCTCTCTGTGTCCCTATACAGATATTGTGAGAGAGAAAAGTTGGAGGGTGGGGAGTCACAAAAAAAAGTCTTACAATATAGGGATAATTACTGTTATGCTGCTGCCACTACAAGTGAAGATCTCACTACACTAATGAGGTGGAAAGACTTAAAGGACCACTATAGTGCCAGGAAAACATACTCATTTTCCTGGCACTATAGTGCCCTGAGGGTGCCCCCACCCTCAGGGTCCCCCTCCCACCCGGCTCTGGAAGGGGGAAAGGGGTAAAAACTTACCTTTTTCCAGCGCTGGGCGGGGAGCTCTCCTCCTCCGAGCCTCCTCCTCTCCTCCCCGTCGGCTGAATGCGCACGCGCGGCAAGAGCTGCGCGCGCATGCAGCCGGTCGCATAGGAAAGCATTCATAATGCTCTCCTATGGACGCTGGCGTGCTCTCACTGTGAAAATCACAGTGAGAAGCACGCAAGCGCCTCTAGCGGCTGTCAATGAGACAGCTGCTAGAGGAAATAGGGGAAGGCTTAACCCATTCATAAACATAGCAGTTTCTCTGAAACTGCTATGTTTATGAAAAAATGGGTTAACCCTAGAAGGACCAGGCACCCAGACCACTTCATTAAAGGACCACTCTAGGCACCCAGACCACTTCAGCTTAATGAAGTGGTCTGGGTGCCAGGTCCTTCTAGGGTTAACCCATTTTTTCATAATTATAGCAGTTTCAGAGAAACTGCTATAATTATGAATGGGTTAAGCCTTCCCCCTAATCCTCTAGCGGCTGTCTCATTGACAGCCACTAGAGGCGCTTGCGTGCTTCTCACTGTGATTTTCACAGTGAGAGCACGGCAGCGTCCATAGGAAAGCATTGTAAATGCTTTCCTATGCGACGGGCTGAATGCG
The DNA here is from genome assembly GCA_933207985.1 of Pelobates cultripes. Taxonomy (NCBI): domain Eukaryota; kingdom Metazoa; phylum Chordata; class Amphibia; order Anura; family Pelobatidae; genus Pelobates; species Pelobates cultripes. The sequence continues at coordinate 157,422,962 of OW240917.1, forward strand.
CGCGCATTCAGCCCAGGAGGAGGAACGGAGGAGGAGAGAAGGAGGAGAGCTCCCCGTCCAGCGCTGGAAAAAGGTAAGTTTTTAACCCTTTCCCCCTTCCAGAGCCGGGCGGGAGGGGGTCCCTGAGTATGTTTTCCTGGCACTATAGTGGTCCTTTAAGCTGAAGTGGTCTGTGTGCCTAGAGTGGTCCTTTAAAGGTAAGGTCCCCTTAGCCTTTCAGAGAAACTTCAATAATTACATTGCAGAGTTATCTCCAACTCTAATATATATTTTCCCGACCGCCACTTGCAGGAGGACATCCAGTGTCTTCAAATCCCCCATAGAAAAGCATTGATGCAGTGCTTTCCGATGGGGAAGGCCTAATGTCCATTCCCTGTGCATGAGCATTAGGTTCCCTCATTGCGTTGACGTCAGAGAAGGAGGAGACTGAGCCAGTGCCGAAGCCCTGGAAAGAGATATGTGTTAAGAGTTTTTAACCCTTTCAACAGAGGGGGGTAGACATTTAGCTATGGGGCGCCATAGCGATAAGAATATAGTTTTGTATTCCTAATGCTATAGTGTTCCTTTAATAACAGATTTATAGATTTATTACCGTTTCACAGATGACTCAGCAGGAAGCCTCTATTAGAAGCAACAGAAGCACTCCAAATGGGCAGTGAAGCGCATAGACCGCCCACATAGCTTGGACCCATACGTGATGCCTATAGAAAGGCAAAGAGACAAATAGAGGTCAAGGAAACGGGCATGATAAAAGAAGTTGAATGAAGGGTCAATCAGAAAAAGCTGGGTCAAATATCAAAATAAATAGACCGAACAAGGTGCTTGCCAAACCACAACTGGTCAACGAGCTAAGGCATCTGAGAAGTGTATTTAAGTAATATTGTCTGCACATTGCTTTGGGCCATTCCTGTTTTGCTTTCAAAATGCTGACCCACCACGGAAATATACCCTTACATTTACACGTATTAACACTCCGTGACGCGTGCACGAAGTGTTAGTATGTGTTACTATGGTTAAAAATAATTTTTTTAGATATGTATGTTTGTTGTGGCATGTAATTGTTAGGCCTTGTTAGTAGGATAATATTATTATGGTATTTATATAGCGCCATCAAATTCCGCAGCGCTTTACAATATGTGGACGAACAGACATGTAGTTATAACCAGACAAGTTGGACACACAGGAACAGAGGGGTTGAGGGCCCTGCTCAATGAGCTTACATGCTAGAGGGAGTGGGGTAAAATTACACAAAAAGGTAAGGATAGTATTAGACTAGTGACAGTTGCAGAAGAGGAATCAGTCAGGAGCTATTAACAGTTTAATTGATACGCTTTTATGAAAAAGTGGGTTTTTAACGATTTTTTGAAGGAGTGGAGACTGGGTGAGCATCTAACGGAGGAGGGAAGCGAGTTCCACAGGAACGGTGCAGCCCTCGAGAAATCTTGAAGGCGAGCATCAGAGGTGGGAGTACGGACAGAAGATAGACGTAAGGGCCTAGACGGGACATACTTGTGTATAAGGGAGGATAGATAGGTGGGCATTATGTAGAGATTTGAAAGCAAGAACCAAAATTTTAAATTGAGCTCTATATTTTATAGGACACCAATGTAGGGATTCACAGAAGGGTGAGGCATGGGAGGTGCGGGCAGACAGGAAGATGAGCCTCGCTGCCACATTCATATATATTTCCTTAGCGTGACCTATTGTTTACATCTCAAACAATTTGTTATTAAATACACATCTTGTAAGAGGTACAGTAAATATGTTTTTACTTTTTTGGTATCCAAATTTAGACATTTGACATCAGCAAACTGATTGTAGAGAAAAACTATATAGAAATAAAATTTCGGTCTGCAGTAGGATGGGCAAAAGAAAAAAGCACAAATCACTCCTATGATATCCCTCCAGAATGCCCTCCTGAAGTACAAAATGGAGAATGCCATGTCAACTTCATCAGAAAGGTAAGTCTGTGAACTACTCTAATTGGTAAAACAATCAGAATGGTTTAAACATATAGTCCGCTAGTATGATGCAGTGTCAAATGATTAAATAAATTTGTTACGAACGCTTGGTATTTCGTATGCCCGTTCGTTTGTGTGCTCCCAAAAGGCTATTGACTTGGTGATTATAGCCTGTTTGCCTGGAGTGCTGATTCGTACGTTCCCTGAAAACCAGGGTGCATAAAAGTAAATCCAGTGGTTCATCAGGTCATTTTCGGGAGTTCCAAGCCGAACCAAAAGACTACCGGTTCCTCTGGCTCATAGGTAACGTTTGTTCGACTTCGAGTTCCACAACACTCAACGTAGTTTTATCTACCGAACACAAGGAAAGGACTTGGATAATCCAGCATACAGTTTTGTCACAACATTTATTTCTAGCTTTGCTATGTTCTTTTGTTCTTTTCTATCTTAAATTTAAAGTGCCTCCCTGTCCTCAATGAGTAAGTTACCTCTAATCCAGAGCCGAGATCATAATTGACATAGTCCCAGACAAGCCACGATCAATTTTCAATGTGATATGTTAAGTGGGAGGTTTTCATTGAAATAAAGAATTCTACTAAGCAATCATCTTTCACAAAAGCTATTTTGGATGATTTTGTATTTTAAATTCTAATTCCATTGAGATTCAGAACAAAGGTTTGGATAACAAATATTCGGTTAGAGTGGTCAGTGGATTTTCAGCAGTTGGCACCTGGTGTGTGATATTTTGGATCTTTTAAGTACCTAGCATAATGCAATTTTAGGAAAAAGTCTGCTACTTGCACTGTCTTTTTATGCATTTACGAGATGTCAAAAATTAATTATTACAAGAAATTAGGGAACATGCAGAATGCTAAACAATTTCCACATAGGAATAAGTAGGTGATCAGGCAATGGCTGAAATGTAAATACACAAAAATAAGTCCTAACCTCAAACTCCCACTACTCTTGGGCAGCAGTAACGACTATCGTACACATTAGCCCCAATACATACAGTAGAAAACAAAGAAAAAGAGTTACCTGCACACTTCCCAAATCTCTATGCATATTTAAATAAATGGAGGTTATTTAGTAACTCCAATGGCCATTAGATGCAAACCCATTAAAGACTGTAGATAATGGGATCAAATCCCTGTAAAAGAAAGACATTCATTGGTTTGTACCTTTTATCTTTTATCTCCATAAGTGTCTTTTAAAATTCTCAAATGGGAAATTCTATTCAAAATCAGAAAACACTACAAAATTAGGATGGTCCTTAATTCGTCGATCTCTATTGACTTTTACCAACATATTCACTAATGTTATAATTGTCCTATTTTGCATTTTGTGATATTTAAGGCACAATGTTCGTTCAGCTGGGACTGGGGACCTTCCTTTCCCACGCAAGGCATATGGAAAGATATCAAGATTGAGGCCTATAATGTTTTCCACTTGGACTATATCTCCTATGTTCCAGTGTTTGGTATGCTTTATCGATTTATTTATTGGTCAATAATGTTTATTAAGAAGCAACATAACGTCACTAGAGAAGTCTGAAATGATTCAAGGATGACATTGGTTATCCAAATATATTGCCAACCTTATTTTATGTTAATATTTCACATCACATGATATAGACTTTGAGTAATTTTCCCTGTAAGCATTGTCGTAGCTGAGATAGAAAAAGAAAAATCACACGGAACTTGACATTGCCAAATCTGTCATTAATCCCTTTGGTCAAAGGTTGGGTAACATTATCGGACCATATTAATGGTTAGTGCCTTATAAGGCACCAGCATTCTCATTTAACATATTAAAATGTGTAGGCTGCAATAGCAGTGTGCATGTAAATATCTTAAAGGGTTACTCCAACCACCATGATTACTTCTGAGTCATTAAGTGGTCATGGTTGTAGGAGTCTGGATGTGCAGTGTTTTCGCTTAAAACACTGCACATGCAGTGTAATTAGCATTTTTGTGCCGGGAAAGTTGCACCTCCAGCACATATTACCTTGTTAGGTTCTTTTTCTAGTTCATTAAATTCTGCTTATGGCTGATTTGCAAAGGTGGCACTGCAGAGTTGTAAAGTTAGTGAACATGTGCACATTCTAATAGTCTTATGCACTAAACTCCGAATTAGAGTAAATTGAAATCTCAATCAAAAAATAAATGGGCGCTGTAGGCACCAGAACTACTTCATCTCATCAAAGTTGTTGGTGTCTAGAGTCTCCTGGCTTTTTCCTTTCATTCAGCATTAAAGGAGCACTCTCTGAAACTGCTATGTTTTCAGCTGCAGGGTTAAAACTAGAGGGACCTGGCATCCAGACCACTTCATTGAGCTGAAGTGGTCTGGATGCCTATAGTGGTCCTGCATCCCATCCTCTCTGTGCCACTTGGGTTAATGAGAAAGCTGACTGCATTCAGCCTATAACAGGGCCATCGCCGGTGTGAATAGGTATGGCTAGAAGGAAGCATTTAATCTCTCTCTTAGTCGTACCTTCAGTAAGGGCTGGGCTGTGGGAAGCCCTTGAATTTGGTTTAACACTGAATAGAGAGACCGTGCTAGAGGACGCCAAGCACCTTAACCAATTTAATTAGATGAAATCGTTATAGTGCCTACAGTGTCCCTTTAAAGATTAAAATAGCCACGCTGTAATTTTAATTGAAATGGAGAATTTTTCTAAATCTGTAATTTTTTTTTTTTTGCTTGAAAATTTTATTCAGATTTTAAGTCGCTACAATTTGAAGTTTAGTGAGTAAGTAACTTTCCTATTTAAGAGAATGGAAATTCTGTTACTTTCTGGATGGTGACACTCTGGAAGGATCATATAACATTGAGAAACAATCTTGTAAAAGAGGCATTATCAAAGTTTTAACTCTATTTTCTAGTAGGTCTATTATGCTGTAAGCATAGGACAGTGCTTCATTGGAAATCTATATAAATGAATGTGGATGTAAAAAAAAAAAAATTATATATGTGTGTGTGTGTGTGTACCTATATATATCTATATATCAGACACAAATTCTATAATTTCTCAAACCATTAAATATAGAATTATCAGAGTAACTTTTGAAAATGTTAATGACTTATTACAGTTAGAACCATTTTACATCATATTCCTTTTGTCTAATCTTTTTCCCCTTTAGATAAGAACACCTCTCAGTGGATGGTTGTTATTGAGTCTGTGTTTGATGTAATCACTACAAATCCTCTACAGGGACGAGTTGAAATGAAAATATCAGAGCTTAAAGTTGACCAATCACGTGAGCTAACAATTAACCCTGGGCAGAGGGCAATCAAGGTGATTGTCAAAATTGATAAGGTATGTTTTATTTATATATATATATATATATATATATATATATATATATATATATATATTTTTTTTTTTTTTTTTAAACCATGTACTGAGCGAATTAAATATAAATTGGCAAATATTTGCAGTTAAATTCAGTGTTATTAAATTATACTTTATATTTTAAACAATTTGCACGGCATACACCAAACACTTCACTCGTTCACTTATTACCTGTACGTGGGGGTATTTTTTGCAATAAACACAGGATTGTACCAGGCATTAAATGCAAGTCGGGGAAAATACAGGTGATACTCGAAAAATTTGAATATCGTGCAAAAGTTCATTTATTTCAGTAATGCAACGTAAAAGGGGAAACTAATAAATGAGATACACATTACATGCAAAGCAAGATAGTTCAAGCTGTGATTTGTCATAAGTGCGATGATTATGGCTTACAGCTCATGAAAACCCCAAATCCACAATCTCCGTAAATTAGAATATTACGTGCAATCAATAAAACAAAGAGTGTACATAGAACAATATTGGGCCTCTGAAAAGTATAAGCATGCATATGGCCTCAGTACTTGGTTTGGGCCCCTTTTGTAGCAATTACTGCCTCAATGCGGCGTGACATCGAAGCTATCAGCCTGTGGCACTGCTGAGGTGTTATGGAAAACCAGGATGCTTCAATAGCGGCCTTCAGCTCTTGGCAATGCCCCATAGATTCTTTATGGGGTTCAGGTCAGGCGGGTTTGCTTGCCAATCAAGGTCAGTAATCCTACAGTCATTGAACCAGGCTTTGGTGCTTTTGGCAGTGTGGGCAGGTGCCAAGTCCTGCTGGAAAATGAAGTCAGCATCCCCATAAAGCTCGTCTGCGGAAGGAAGCATGAAGTGCTCCAAAATCTCCTGGTAGACGACTGCATTGACCCTGGACTTAATGAAGCACAGTAGACCAACACCAGCAGATGACATGGCTTCCCAAAGCAACACAGACTGTGGAAACTTCACACTGGACTTCAAGCATCTTGCAGTGTGTGCCTCTCCATTCTTCTTCCAGACTTTGGGTCCTTGGTTCCAAATGAGATGCAAAAGTTGCTCTCATCAGAAAAGATGACTTTGGACCACTGAGCAACAGACCAGATCTGTTTTTCTTTAGCCCAGGTAAGACGCTTCTGACGTTGTTTTTTTGTTCAGGAGAGGCTTGACAAGAGGAATACGACATCTGAAGCCCATGTCCAGGATCTGTCTGTGTGTGGTGGCTCTTGATGCACTGACTCCAGCCTCAGTCCACTCCTTGTAAAAGTCCCCAACACTTTTGAATGGCCTTTTCCTGACAATCCTCTCCAGGCTGCGGTCATCCCTGCTGCTTGTGCACCTTTTTCTTCCACACTTTTCCCTTCCACATAACTTTCTATTAATGTGCTTTAATACAGCACTTTGGGAACATCCAGGGCCGGCGCGTCCATAAGGCGGCACAGGCGGCCGCCTTAGGGCGCACGGGCTCTGGGGGCGCAAGATTTCAGTGACCGGCAGGAGGGAAGCTCTCCCTCCTGCCAGGCCACCATCTCGACCCCCGGCGCAGCGCGCGGCAGTGCTGTGATCAGGCGCGCGAGGGAGCTCTAATCTCCACCCTCTGCTCCCTCGCGCGCTGCCTACTGATGCCGCGGGAGCCGGAATATGACGTCATCGGTAGGCAGCCCGCGAGGGAGCAGAGGATGGAGATTAGAGCTCCCTCGCGCGCCTGATCACAGCACTGCCGCGCGCCTGATCACAGCACTGCCGCGCGCCTCTCAGCAGCCCCAGCCCTCAGGGACCGATCCAGCATCCACACCAGCTCTCCAGGTAGGGAGGCTGGGTGGAAAATGTTTATTTATAAAATTATTAGTGAATGTATGTGATGTGTGTGTCTGTGAGTGACAGTGTGTGTGTCTGTGAGTGACAGTGTGTGTGTCTGTGTGTGTGTGTCTGTGAGTGACAGTGTGTGTGTCTGTGTGTGTGTGTCTGTGAGTGACAGTGTGTTTGTCTGTGTGTGCGTCTGTGAGTGAGTGTGTGTGTGTCTGTGAGTGACAGTGTGTGTGTCTGTGTGTGTGTGTCTGTGAGTGACAGTGTGTGTGTGTGTCTGTGAGTGACTGAGCGTGTGTCTGTGTGTGTCTGTGAGTGACAGTGTGTGTGTCCATGAATGACTGTGTGCGTCTCTGTGTGTGTGTCTGTGAGTGACAGCGTGTGTGTCTGTGAGTGACAGCGTGTGTGTCTGAGTGACAGTGTGTGTGTCTGTGAGTGACAGTGTGTGTGTCTGTGAGTGACTGAGTGTGTGTGTGATTGTATGAGTGTGTGTGTCTGAGTGACTGAGCGTGTGTCTGTGTGTGTCTGTGAGTGACAGTGTGTGTGTCCATGAATGACTGTGTGCGTCTCTGTGTGTGTGTCTGTGAGTGACAGCATGTGTGTCTGTGAGTGACAGTGTGTGTGTGTGATTGTATGAGTGTGTGTGCATGTGATTGTATGAGTGTGTGTGCATGTGTGTGTCTGAGTGACTGAGCGTGTGTCTGTGAGTGACAGTGTGTGTGTGTGTGTGAGTGATTGTATGAGTGTGTGTGTCTAAGTGACTGAGCGTGTGTCTGTGAGTGACAGCATGTGTGTCTGAGTGACTGTGTGTGTGTGTGAGTGATTGTATGAGTGTGTGTGTCTGAGTGACTGAGCTTGTGTCTGTGAGTGACAGTGTGTGTGTCTGTGAGTGACTGTGTGCTTCGGTGTGTGTCTGTGAGTGACAGTGTGTGTTTGTGAGTGAGTGACTGTCTGTGTGTCTATGAGTGATTGTATGAGTGTGTGTGCATGTGAGTGTATGAGTGTCTGTCAGTGTATGATGAGTGTGTTTGTCAGTGTATGAGTGTGTGTCTGTCAAATCAGTGAGAGTATGTTTGTCATTGAGTCTGTGTGTGACTATCAGTATGTCTGTCAATGAGTGTCAATCAGTGTGGGTCTGTCAGTGTCAATGAATGAGTGTGTGTCAGATCAATGAGTCTGTGTCTGTCAGTGACGTCTGTGTGTTTGTCATTGAGTGTGTGACTGTCAGTGTGTACAGAGTGTAGTGGAGCAGAGCGCGGTACAGGAGCTTCTGTTTCCTGTACCTGGCCAGACTGACAGGAGGCGCTCACAGAGAGAGCACTCCCTGTCAGTCCGTCCGGGTACAGAAAACTGAAGCTCCTTTAGGGGATCTGCTCCGCTCGGCAATGCAACAATAGAGGTAGGAGGCACACACCAGGAAGTGTGACCACTAAAGGGGTGGGGGGGTGCACCAAGGGACAGGGAGGGAATGGGAGAGAAACACCAAGAGACAGGGAAAAAAGGGGGGAGGGGAGAAGAACACTAAGGGACAGGGAACGGAAGGGACCACTAATGGTCGGGGAGGGGAGAGGGGCTGGTTAAGAGGCACATAGGTGAAGATTTTGGGGGAGGGGGGGGGCGGAAAAATGCATCTTCGCCTATGTACCTAAAAATCCAAGCACCGGCCCTGGGAACATCCAACTTCCTTTGCAATTACCTTTTTGAGGGTGTCAATGATGGCTTTCTGCACAACTGTCAGGTCAGCAGTCTTCCCCATTATTGTGATTCCTACTGAACCAGACTGACAGACCATTTAAAGGCTCAGCAACCCTTTGCAGGTGTTATGACTTACTTAGCTCATTAGAGTGGGACACTGTGAGCCTAGAATATTGCACTTTTTCACAATATTCTAATTTACTGAGATTGTGGATTTGGGATTTTCATGAGCTGTAAGCCATAATCATCGCACTTATGACAAATCACAGCTTGAACTATCTTGCTTTGCATGTAATGCGTCTATCTCATATATTAGTTTCCCCTTTTACGTTGCATTACTGAAATATATACTCGAGTATAAGCCGACCCGAATCTAAGCCGAGGCCCCTAATTTTAGCACAAAAAACTGGGAAAACGTATTAACTCGAGTATAAGCCTAGGGTGGGAAATGCAGCAGCTACTGGTAAATTTCTAAATAAAATTAGATCCCCCAAAAATTACTTTAATTGAATATTTATTTACAGTGAGTGTATATAATGAATGCAGTGTGTTTGTGTAGTGTGTGTATATATAATGAATGCAGTGTGTGTGTGTGTTTGTGTAGTGTGTGTATATAATGAATGCAGAATGTGTGTGTTTGTGTAAATTCAGTGTGTGTGTGTGTGTATAAGGAATGCAGTGTGTATATATAATGCAGAGTGTGTTTTGTTATGAATGCAGTGTGTTTTGTATGAATAGTGTGTATATAATGCAGAGTGTGTATGTATATAATGCAGTGTGTGTGTGTGTTTGTGTAGTGTGTGTAAACTGGCTGGGGGGAGGTCATTTTTATTTTAAATAGTTAATATTGTATTTTATTATTTTTATTATTTTAATATTTATTTGTTTCTTTTTTCTTTTTTTTTTGTGCCCCCTCCCTGCTTGATACTTGGCCAGGGAGGGGGGCTATCTCAATCCCTGGTGGTCCAGTGGCATGGGCTGTGCAGGAGGGGGGCCGGGAGCATGCTGTTACTTATCTGTGCAGCAGCTCCGTTCCGTTCAGCTCACTGTGTAAATCTCGCGGTCCGTGGCAACGCTCTGACGGCTGCGGGTCTCGCGAGATTTACATGGGAGCTGAATGGAATGGAGCTGCTGCACAGGTAAGTAACATCTTGCTCCCGGTCCCCAACAGGACTGCCGGGCTTGTAATGAGCCCGGCGCTCCTAGTCTGTATTATGGCAATGTAAGTTGCCATAATACAGACCTTGACTCGAGTATAAGCCAAGGGGGTCTTTTTCAGTACAAAAAATGTGCCGCAAAACTCTGCTTATACTAGAGTATATACGGTAAATTAACTTTTGCTCTTATTATTCAAATTTTTCGAGTATCACCTGTATAGTGTGTATCTGAACCTTATTGAGCATTTGAGAAATTACTCCCTGTTTGACAGTTCTCGTTAACCAGTGCTGGTGTGGTGATTTACTAAAATGGCTGGTTGCCGTTGGATGATCCCATATTTGTGTGCCATTTCATATTTCCTTTAGTAAATTGTGTTGTCGATGTTTGCCAGTCTAATCTGTCTGTATTTAGGGAAAATAGCTTAATGTTGTTTGTGCACCAGAAAAAAATAAATCTGCCTGTTTTAAAACCAGCGTTTTTTAGTTACTGATTTTATCTTTATTTTAGAATACTCCTGTAGCGTTGTGGTGGCCAAAGGGGTATGGATCCCAGACTGGATATGAGATGACTATCAGATTCCAGTTTGAAAAAGGAAACATTGTTGAAAAGACAATTAAGGTTCCATTTGGTTTTCTTTCCTTTTCTAAGCAATTGATTATTAAACAATGTCTATTATCTTTTTAGCTGCACAGACTATTGTTGCTATTTTTTTTTTTTTACAATAGTTGCAATTTTTTTTCTGGTAGGCCACAATGGAGAATGTTTGTTTATTTTTCAAACATCCCTAGATGGCACCTATTTAATGTGTCATTGCTCACATTAAATAAATTATTCTAAACTGTCACAGCTTGAAGACACTGCTTTAAAGAAAGTTTGTGTATAGTTACATTAATTATATAACCATAAAATCCCCAACAATTTATTGTTTTATAAACTGGCTTTGACAGTGTTGTCTACTGTCCCCTTTTCCAGCAAAAAGGCAGCAGTATGTTTTTCTTCCCCTCCAAAACATTGTGTGTCCTGACTATTCCAAGATTGAACTTGAGTGCTAGAGACCCATTTAAATGAAAACGGAGAAACAAATGAAGAATATTGACGCTTTTATTCAATGGTGTAATTTCTAGAGAAATTATGGTTCTCTTTTAAAGGAAATAGTTGCTATTAAATCAGCAATGCCATCACTATGTGTACAACGTGATTTACTCTTTGGGAATTTTACTACAGTTTTGGAATTTTTGAGGGTATTTCTTGCAAAGGGGAATTTACTGAAGTAATGTTCTAAAGAAAATGAAAGCGAAGGTTGCTGTTTAAAAGGATAATTTTGAGGTTTGGTCATATCTGTTTGCATAGTTAGAGCGGGACTAATAAATAAATACATAGCATAATAATATTTTTTTATTTTAATTTATTTATTTGTTTTTGGTTGTACAGCAAGACATGTAAAGGCAAAGAAACATCCATGGAAAAGCAATTATGCACAATATATGGGTTTCCCCTCTGCAATATTCTGGCTCATGGCACAAGTAATGTCCACCAGTTTGAAGTCTATGGACAGTAGAAGCAGACATTTTGAACCCACCAAAGGGCATCTTTTGTTTAGTCTCTGTAACGGATCGCCTGGCACCCCGACTGGGTACCTCCGTTGAAGGATGCTCCTAGCGCTTCCTGAGGACTCCAAGCACTGCAGCAGACACCACAATCACCGAACCGGAGAAGCATATACCTTCTCTCAAGCATATGAATGCTGTAGACAGTTGAATAGGAACCATACGAATAGGTTTACTCTCCTAGCAGTCAAACTGGAACAGCATACAATGAATCCTTCCCCCAATAATGAGACGACACTTCACTTTGAGGGTTAAAACAGGAACTCACTGGACTGGCACATACAGCCTCTTTTATTCCCAATCCATAAACTTAGTACTGCCCACAGGGTTTTACATAATAACCAATAACACACATACATTACAGAAAGACACTCCCACACAAAATCCTCCCCTCTGGCTGTGATATGATTACTGAACACAATGGGTAATCTAATTATCACAGCCAGAGAAATACAGTTTCATAAAACACATCACAGGGACCCCAAAACATGCAATAACCCCATATCCGTTCAGTACTTTGGAAAATACAGTTTAATGCAGATCCTGCAGAACATATACAGGCTAAATAAAAAACAATCACTGTATAATGTGTCCCCTGCTGTATAGTCCAAAACCACCGCACGATGTCTCTGTGCAACAAATACTGGCGAGATGGCACCGTGTTGAAAAGTCCACACAGTGTCTGTGAGTTAAAATGGCCGCCATCCATTGTTCTCACCATGTTCTTCTGATACAGGAAATGGTGGCCACCCAGTAACTCCACAGTATGTCCCCAAATGGTTATTAAAAGGGCTAGCAGCAGCACAACACAAATCCATTATGCCCAAATCATGTCTTTAAAGGGCAATACATCCCAGGGGCCATAGTCACATGGCAGGAGGCTGGCAACCAGGCTTCTCCAGTGCATAGTGGCGAGGTTGGTTCCGCCACACTTCTCCCGTTTACCAATCAGACTAACAGGGTATCTGACCTCCTGCCGGTCAGTGCCCTTGTTAGTCCAGCAGCCCACCCACAAAACACAATCAGTAATACAGCCCACCCACAATAACTGGCTACTACACCTGGGTAGAGGAGTACTTTGTCCGTGTCCAGGTGCCTCACCATGGCTGTGTGGGTGACTGGTAAGCGTACTGGGTGGGTTGCTGAGTGGGCAGAGACCAGCAGTACTCTGTCCTGGTGCCAGCACTACCACGGGAGTAGTCTGGTTGGAGCCTGGTTGCTGGAGGGGGAGACAGACTGTCTCCCCTTTGCCTAAACAGTCTTGCTGCTGGGGGACAGGACCGACTGTCCCTACCCCCGGTGGTGCATGTGCAGAGACCACTGTCCCATCTGCACTGTTGTGGAGATTACTGTCTCCCCTTGGTGGGCTAAGTTGCCGCTGGGGAGAGGGGGTAACAAGCTCCTCTCCCATACATACTTTCAGCCGCTGGGGAGAGGGGATAACAAGCTCCTCTCCCTGACACTCTCTCTGCTGTTGAAGGGGAAGACCGACTGTCTCCCCTTTCAATAATTTGTCCTGTTGCTGGGGAGAGGTGATAACTGGTTCCTCTCCCTGGAACACTCTCTGCTGTTGGAGAGGGGGACCAACTGTCTCCCCTTTTAATATATTGTCCTGCTGCTGGGGAGCGAGACCGACTGTCTCCTCTTCCTGCAGGACACACTGCCGCTGGGGAGGAAGTACGGCACCTTCAGCTCCCTGGGATACATACTGCCGCTGGGAAGGAAGGACGACACCTTCAGCTCCCTGGGATACACACTGCCGCTGGGGAGGAAGGACGGCACCTTCTGCTCCCTGGGGTACACACTGCCGCTGGGGAAGAAGGACGACAACTTTGGCTCCCTGGGACTCACACTGCCGCTGGGGAGGAAGGACGGCACCTTCAGCTCCCTGGGGTACACACTGCCGCTGGGGAGGAAGGACGGCACCTTCAGCTCCCTGGGATACACACTGCCGCTGGGGAGGAAGGACAGCACCTTCTGCTCCCTGGGGTACACACTGCCGCTGGGGAGGAAGGATGACACCTTCAGCTCCCTGGGATACACACTGCCGCTGGGGAGGAAGGACGGCACCTTCAGCTCCCTGGGACACACACTGCCGCTGGGGAGGAAGGACGACACCGTCAGCTCCCTGGGATACACACTGCCACTGGAGAGGAAGGACGGCACCTTCAGCTCCCTGGGACACACACTGCTGCTGGGGAGGAAGGACGACACCTTTGGCTCCCTGGGACACACACTGCCGCTGGGGAGGAAGGACAACACCTTCTGCTCCCTGGGGTACACACAGCCGCTGGGGAGGAAGGACGACACCTTTGGCTCCCTGGGACTCACACTGCCGCTGGGGAGGAAGGACAACACCTTCTGCTCCCTGGGGTACACACTGCTGCTGGGGAGGAAGGACGACACCTTTGGCTCCCTGGGACTCTTTTTTGGCCAAATCTACTAGAGATTGCAGGTATTCTCCTACTAGTTTCCTGGCGAGCTGCACGGCTCTCTCTGGGGGGTTGGGTCCAAAGGTAGACAGCACCTCATTAACCTCTCTGTCAAACTCCTCCTGAGTGTAGTCATACACCATGCTTGCTCTGCTGAAGTTAGTTCTTTTGTAGATAGGGTCGCTGTACGGGTACTAGCGTTGCCCTCAATTTGTAAATCCACGAACTGTGTCTCCGAGCTGCTTTACCTCGCACTAGGACGCCATCCCACCGCTGCCACCAATTGTAACGGATCGCCTGGCACCCTGACTGGGTACCTCCGTTGAAGGATGCTCCTAGCGCTTCCTGAGGACTCCAAGCATTGCAGCAGACACCACAATCACCGAACCGGAGAAGTGTATACCTTCTCTCAAGCATATGAATGCTGTAGACAGTTGAATAGGAACCATACGAATAGGTTTACTCTCCTAGCAGTCAAACTGGAACAGCATACAATGAATCCTTCCCCAATAATGAGACGACACTTCACTTTGAGGGTTAAAACAGGAACTCCCTGTACTGTCACATACAGTCTCTTTTATTCCCAATCCACAAACATAGTACAGCCCACAGGGCGTTACAAAACAGCCAATCACACAGGGCGTTACAAAACAGCCAATACACCCAGACACTTCCACACAAAATCCTCCCCTCTGGCTGTGATATGATTATTGAACACAATGGGTAATCTAATTATCACAGCCAGAGAAATACAGTTTCATAAAACACATCACAGGGACCCCAAAACATGCAATAACCCCATAAAAAGTATATCCTTGGAACTGGGGGATCTGGGTGAACCACATATCCAACATTCACCCAGATCCGTTCAGTACTTTGGAAAATACAGTTTAATGCAGATTCTGCAGAACATATACAGGCTAAATAAAAAACAATCACTGTATAATGTGTCCCCTGCTGTATAGTCCAAACCACCGCACGATGTCTCTGTGCAACAAATACTGGCGAGATGGCACCGTGTTGAAAAGTCCACACAGTGTCTGTGAGTTAAAATGGCCGCCATCCATTGTTCTCACCATGTGCTTCTGATACAGGAAATGGTGGCCACCCAGTAATGACACAGTATGTCCCCAGATGGTTCTTAAAAGGGCTAGCAGCAGCACAACACAAATCCATTATGCCCAAATCATGTCTTTAAAGGGCAATACATCCCAGGGGCCATAGTCACATGGCAGGAGGCTGGCAACCAGGCTTCTCCAGTGCATAGTGGCGAGGTTGGTTCCGCCACAGTCTCTTTGCTTATAGTGCCGTGTTCGAAGGAGACTTCTGATTTGACAGCTTTGTAACACCAATCAGGGCAATGTGAATGAGGCAGCTTTATACAGTGGAATATGAATGAATGGATGTCCTAGTGCATAGTAACAGTGTGGCTGATTAAAGTATTATTTCTATTAGTATATGACTACTATGACTGATGTAGTTCCTACAGAAGAGATTTTAGCTAGTGCGCACAGCTTGTTTTAGTTTCAACACTGGAGTACATCTTCTTCAAAAAACTTAGTAACGTGATCTAGAGCTGCCAAGGAACTCTACACAGGCAGGCAGGAACGCCTCTGCTTTTTCAGCTTCTTTTTCCATCTTTGTCACAGCAGCTATTTTGTTGCCCTATTAACCACCAGAGTCAGGGTGAGATAGAGCCTTTACCAGGGTATATAGTTAGTTTCTTAAGTCTGGAATAGCTTTGTAGCGTGGTATCAGCCACTTCTCCCTTCTTCAGCCAGGCTACTAAAATAATGGTAATTATCAAAATAGCACTTAACATGATATTATAGCCCCTAGAAACCTCTATGTTCATTCCCAGGTAGATCTCTCATATGAATAAGTTAAATAATTTCCATAGTTTTGGCCAAATATGGAGCTGTACGTTTTATGTGTGTCCAATCCAGAGGAGAAATCTGTGCCCACTGTAATATTATTATTTTAATGCCCTGCAGGATATATAAAAAATGCTATAAGAACCAGCTGGTTTGGTTTGAACTATACAGTACGTATGGAACTCTTCCCAAATTCACGCGTACGTCAGAACAAAACCCACACATGCTACAATGTTTTGTTGTGTGTTTAGTGTAAAACAGAAAACAATAACCGTTTTATCCGTTGTTCACATCAAGTAAATGATTTACTTATAATGATAAATTTTACTAATAAAATGCAGACTCCGGAAATATTGCATTATGCTCTAAGTGACAGACATTCATACAATATCTATTTTAGATAAATCTTATGGTTCATTATGTCATAAGTAGAATCAACTAAACATTTACTAAAAATAAAAAAATAGAATATTGGCCATTTTGTCATAAATATAACCCTTGGTAAACATGGCTTGAAAGTCTGTATTATGAATTAAGTATATGCATGTTACATTTATACATAGTGCTCCTAAAATTTTCATTTTTCTTCCAGGTAATCGTATAGGTAGAGTTGGATCATCTTCTTATTTCCTATTAAAGGACCACTATAGTGCCAGGAAAACATTCTCATTGTCCTGACACTATAGTGCCCTGAGGGTGCCCTCATCCT
Source organism: Pelobates cultripes (assembly GCA_933207985.1). Taxonomy (NCBI): domain Eukaryota; kingdom Metazoa; phylum Chordata; class Amphibia; order Anura; family Pelobatidae; genus Pelobates; species Pelobates cultripes. The sequence goes on from OW240917.1 coordinate 157,439,535, forward strand.
CAGGGTTGCCCTCCCGCCGGGCTGAAGTTAGAGGAATGGGTTAAAATCTTACCTTTCTCCAGCGCTGGGCTCCCTCTGCACTGGGCACTCTCCTCCTCCTTTGGTCGTCATCGGCTGAATGTGCATGCGCGGCAAGGGCCCCGCGCCCATTTAGTCAGTCCATAGGAAAGCAGAAGTGCAGAAGCGCCTCTAGCGGCTGTCAATGCGACAGGCACTAGAGACTGGATTAACCCTAATGTAAACATAGCAGTTTTTTTGCTATGTTTACAGCAGGCAGGGTTAAACCTAGATGGACCTGGAACCCAGACCACTTCATTAAGCTGAAGTGGTCTGGGTGCCTGTAGTGGTTCTTTAAGGTTAGAAGTGACATTCTACCATAGCTATTGCATGTATTAAAGTCCTAACAATAATTTAAAGTTTATTTGTGCAACAATTCCATTTTATATTCCTATTTATTTACACAGGTATACTTTCGTTCTGTAGAGCTTGTAGAGGAGCCAATTGCTAGTTCTCCAGGCTTGTCATTCTACCTACAGATTAATGGGATTCCCATTTTCCTCAAAGGCTCCAACTGGATACCAGCAGACTCTTTCCAAGACAAAATATCATCTAACAAGTAAGGGTCATATTCCCACAGTGATTAATCATACCACATCGCTGATGTTTTACCAGTTGTCAAATGGTATCTGTTATAAATTGATGGCCTCAATAACATTGACAGAATTTTGATCCAAGCTATGACTTTAGCTACAAGAAGTCATTGTGTTGGAATTATGTTGGGCTGAATGCTAAAAATAAATCTCAGATTTGCTCTGAAATATTGCAATTGAAATGAAGTAATACTAGTCTGTTATATACTGTACTCCGTGTCAGCAAGTTGCAATGTTTAAAGCACCATAACCACAACAACTCACTGTAGTGGAATTCATTGTCTTAGCATGTTAGCTGAAGCTCGCAATCTGTGAATAATGTCCATTGCTAAAACAGAACAGAAACTTCCATTTTAACAGTATCCAGAAGCCTGGAAATACAATGGGTATCTAAAAGAGCCAGAAAAATGTTAAACCATACATAATAGAGTTTGCTTACTAACCATCAGACTATGCCTGGGGAATCCTGCCACCATAACCACTACAGCAGGCTGTAGTGGCTATGGTACACAGAATGCTTTTTCAAAACCTTGGAGATTATTGTGAATCCTTATATAATGTTTTTATCTTATCTATATCAATACATCATACATATTTATATCAATCAATTCTTCAGGATAGGTCTCAGTGCCGAGGAATTCACTGGCAGGGAGAGCAGTTGAGACCTCATTCAGGTGGTCCATTGCTCTCCTTCTTAGTAACCATAGTGCATACATGCACTGTGGCTGCTACTCCTCTAGTCACCGTTCCTTGCACTGGCAAGAGGAGTATAGAAAGATGTCACTGTATTTAGACATTGGCATGCTGGCAATAAAAGCAGCCTGTCAATGTCATGGAGAAGGATTGCCCTGCTTGAGGAAGTGTCACCACACTAGACAAATCACATTGGAGAGTGGGTGGAGACCAGACGACACCGGAATGGATACTACAATAGTTTACCACCCAAGAAGTTGCAGACACACGTGAGTTAATATCTCAACATTTTCCATTGAGTATATACATTTTCTCTGAGATATTATATATTCGGAGTCTTGAGGAGGGAATTTCTGTGAAAGTGAATCTATCATGACAGTTCACTGGCATGAAATTCATGTAATTAGATATAAGTACACAAACACAGAGTAGGGAATGGCGCACTCTACATGCAATAAAAAGTGCAAGTGCAAAGTACGGTATATGTGTAATATAATAAATATAAAATGTATATACCCCAATTAGGTTTCATTCCACAATTAACTGCAAGAAATAGACTTGACGTAGGGTAAAAGGAGCCATACAACAGATATTGGGTATATTATAAGGTAGTATATTCAAATCCTACTCACATGTTCAAGAGCCTGTATGGAACTGACTCTGGTATAATAGTGATCGTACTTTCAATTGGAGATCTGGTAAGTAAATTCTCCCAAAGCACATAAAAATGTGAAAAAGCACCAAATTATATTCAAACCTATAGTTTATTCACATAAAAAATGTTAAATCTTACATAGAAGTAAGGTGCCTTTAGCCCAACGTTCCAATAATAACACAGACTAGATGGGCCGAATGGTTCTTATCTGCCGTCACATTCTATGTTTCAACACATTTCAACCTTTCATAGGTCTTCCTCAGGTAATGACGGGACGTCCACTTCCTGTGATGCGCTTTCGCTAACATCATCCAGGTCAGTCTTCCGGATGATAGCAGTGCATGCGGAGGAAATTTCCCGGTGGGCCGCGGTGAAGGAGGAGGAGCATGTCTACCATGCTCCCTCGCGGTTCCCACAATTCCCAGCACAGGAACCACGAGGGAGCATGGTAGACATGGTGGCCGGTCCGGTGGCACACTCAGAGGGGGCCGGCCGTGTTCCAGGCTGGAGCCGCCGGGCCGGGTGACAGCTTCGCCGGTCCGGCTGCACTCCTGTCACTGATGGCTAATGGAGGAGGAGCATGTCTATCATGCTCACTCGCGGTTCCTGTGCTGGGAATTGTGGGAACCGCGAGGGAGCATGGTAGACATGCTCCTCCTACTTCAGCCATCAGCATCATCAGGGACAGGAGTGCCGCCGGACCGGCGAAGCTGCCACCCGGCCCGGCGGCTTCAGCCTGGAACACGGCCAGCCCCCGACTCCTCTAGGTAAATGGGGAATAAAACAGAGATGGGAATAGAGAGATGGTGGGGAGGAGGGAGAGACACAGGGAAAGGGGGGAGGAAGAGAGATGGGGAGGAGGGAGAGACACAGGGAAAGGGGGAGAAAGAGACAGGGGGAAGAGAGAGACAAAGAGGAAGAAATAAGAGAGACACACAAGGGGAGGGGGAGAAAGAGGCAGAGGGGGAAGAGAGAGACTGGGAAGGAGAGGGGAGACATTGACACAGAGGAGCAGTGAGGGGGAGAAAGAAACATACAGAGTGACTGAGGGAGACAAAAAGACACACAGAGGGGCTGGAGATAAAGAGACACACATAGGGGCAGTATATATCACTGGTGGATGGGGGGGGCAACAGGGCAATTCCCCCCCACAAGGCTTTCCCCTGCCGGCCGATCTCCCTCCCTGTTCCGCAGGCACCGTGCGGGCAGCCGGCAGGGGAGGTAGAGAGGACCCGGGGCAACGCTCCGGCTCTCACAAGGGTGAACTCTAGCACTGGAGCTATGGGCTAGAGTTCACTCTCACCACTTGGTCGCAGTAGTGAGAGTGAACTCTAGCCCCATACACACATTGCCCCCACACACACACACCATACACATTCACACACTGCCCCCACACACACCATACAGATTCACACACTGCACCCACACACTGAACCTTTCACACACATTGCACCCCTCACACATTGCACCACTGCTCCTATACCCTACTACAGCCCTATATCCCAGCAGACTCTGCGAGGGGGTCCCGACACTCCTGGCACCATAACCACTACACAGAGGAGTATTGGTTATTGTGCATGGAATATTTATTTAAATAATCTACAAGTGCCCCTCCCGGGATCAGGCTCTGGATCCGCCACTGGTATATGACATGTATATTAATGTGTGTATTAGCTATATATATTATGCATATTATATTTACACATATTAATGTACATTTATATATGCATAATGCACAGAGAAATGTCATTAATATGTACCATATGTAATGAGCAGATATTGGCCCAGTCTTGTTGCTAGGTACATACTCCAGCACAATAACATATTTAAAGTGAAGAGCACACCCACAGGACTTCAAAATAAACATTTTTTACAGTTGTGCCATACATACATTCACCATTTCAGTCCCATTAACAAGCTTTCCTTAATATGTCAAGGTAGTTGGACTGAAACATTGATTACATGCAAAGGCACGTCTGCTTAAAATAAATCTGCACTTTTGTTTATTTTGAAGCCTATGAGTGCGCTTTTTACGTTGGAGAACTTTTTAATTTTAAGTTATCTGTTCTAACTCTGTATCTGCACACTATGCTGGCGCGACGCATTATGGGGCTGTTAAATATTTTTTTTTCCAGGGCTGCCAGTCCGGCCCTGGTTGTATGACTGTATTACCCTATGTCAAGTCTATTTCTTGCAGTTAATTGTGGAATAAAAGCTAATTGGGGTATAAACATTTTATATTGATTGTATTACACATATATTTTGCACTTGCACTTTTTATTTATTTATTTTAATTCCCCTTGAGGAATTGGCAGCATTTTATTAGCGCCATCGAAGATTGCACATTTGTTTGAAGGGATTAGATATGTCTATGTAGCTTTTTTAAATTTATTTTTTTAATTAAAATCTCTCAAATAAGCTTTGTAAATCCAAATGGAAAAAAAATAGGCAAATATTGCTGTTTTGGAGAAATTCTCCAACCCCACTATAGGCACAAATTGTGCTGTAGGCTGTTATAGCCATGTTTTTGCAGTTCAGAGTTTAGTGAAAACCATAGACCTTATTTGAGCTGATAACAGGATCCACACATTTATACTAATTTAATATTAATTTATGCTTTATCAAGAATACACTCTCCGTTTATATGCAGTTTCTTTGTTTAACAAAATGTGGGATGTGACTCGGCAAGGTGTTTCCAGAGCTACAATATTTCTAGAACAAATCTTAACCATTGTGTTCCAAGACTAAATGGTCTGACTTACTGCTTGGGCTAAATTAATAAACACGATTTTACTTCCCTTTAACTAGCTATCTTTTTTTTTAATTACATCGGCTTCTTCTGTTTGCGGCAGGTTGCAGATTCTACTTAAATCTGTAGTGGATGCTAACATGAATACACTTCGAGTTTGGGGTGGAGGTATATATGAGAGTGATGAATTCTACCAGTTATGTGATGAGCTTGGAATCATGGTAATAATTATGGGATAATATAAGAATGAATACTATGCTAGTAATAATGGTACAGATTAAAAATCATGCAGTGATAATAATTGTAAAGTGTTTTTATTTTTTTAATTTTTTTTTTAGAAAATCATTTGTTTAAAAATGGCAAATGGTGCAAGCAAAGCGGTCGTCTACTGTAATATCTGTGTTACAATTACAATAACCAATAAGAGGTTCAGGCACGCCAGTAGCTTTTAGGCATATTTATTGGAACCCAGGGAATACTGCAACATTTCAACCCAGAATTGGGTGTTTGCCAAGTTTGACACATGTGAGCCTGCTCAATCTTCTTCTTTAGTTTGTCAGCCTCATCATTAACCCACTCAACAGACTCTGTATATGGGAGGAACAATAATATAAAAGAGTCTGGAACAGCTAGCCCTCCCTCAGCTTTCTGCCTCATCAGGGTCAGATATCGTAACCTGGGTCTTGGGTAACCCAATATATACCTAATCAATAGCAACTGGAATTGTGTAAACTATGCATTCAGAATCTGGATGGGAAGTGTTATTAAGATATTCATTTTTGTCACTGCCATGCACCCTAACAAGGATATTTGAGGCAGTGTCCAATCCTCCAAGTTCTTCCAAACTGTAGTCCAAATAGATGTAAAATTAGTTGGATAGAATTGGGAGAGATCTTTCATAAGCCGAATCCCCAAAATACTTAATTGTCCTATCCGACCATTGGAAGCAGAAGTTCCTTCGTACTACGTCAGCTCTCTTAGATGGCACTGTTGTATACCCTTTTTTTTCCCCTTAAGGACACATGACGTGTGACATGTCATGATTCCCTTTTATTCCAGAAGTTTGGTCCTTAAGGGGTTAAAGAGAAAGGAGGAGACAAGATATGAGTGAAGTTACAACTGACCTAAAAGTACTATTCAAGACTCAGACATGTATGGGTAACATTGACGTCAATGGGACTTTAATAAATCCACATAACTGTGTTTTTTTTTTTTTTTTAAATGTGTTTTTCCTGTATTTGCCGAGTAGAAAGGAAATTGAACTATTCTTAGTAAAAAAAGTTAACCCTGGAAGAGTTTATGCTCTTTTATTCCACTTAAACATAATAAAAACATTTTTGGGTGGGGGAGGAGGTGATCTAGTTGCTTATGTAGATCTTCCAGATGTAATTTATGGAATTCTATTATGAAAAACCTTTGTGGTTCAAGTACAAGTAGGTCATTTGTGTGTATTTATTTCTTGTAATTTTAGGTATGGCAGGATTTTATGTTTGCCTGTGCTCTTTATCCTACGGATACTTGGTTCTTAGATACTGTCCGTGAAGAAGTAACACACCAGGTGGGTGCTTGTAAAGGTTTGTGCTGCTTGATATGTGACAAAACTATTTTAAACTCTGGATATTAAAACAACAGTACAATATATGCTGCATAATTTAAGGACAGGTAGATTTAATTCATCTGAACAATAGAGGTCTTAATGACATGGAACCAGATAACGTTGTATGAGTATTATCATACGATGACTTGAAGCCTCACGACTTGTTTCATTTTACTTTTGCTTTGACACACCAATACAGAATTCATGTAGGGTAAGACATCCTTTATCTGTCTTCATGCATTTATTTGCAGAACTGGTATAGAGACATGTTTGTGGGATGTCAGTCAAGCAGGAACAGATCAAAGGATGTATCTCTCTGACTCCTACCCTCTGTATGATATCTGGAGATGGACAATTTATTTTCATATGCCAATATGAAAATTAACACAATTGTGTACATTGTTGCACAGTGCTAGTATATTAGCCTACACAGCACATTCTCTAAGTGAATTCACTAGATATATTTCCTTTACATTAAAGAATGGTTTTGGTATTGTGTAACTATATGTTTTGCTTTATGATCCAGATGAGAAGACTTAAATCCCATCCTTCTATTATTGTTTGGAGTGCTAACAATGAAAATGAGGCTGCCATTGCAAGTGATTGGTTTTCAATACCCAGCAAAATGAGAGAAATGTATTTAAAAGACTATCTGTCTCTTTACATAAAAACCATAAGAATTATTATTCTTGAGGTAAGTGAAACTTTACAGTCATCCACAGTTCTATATCTCTTTCTGTATCATATACACAGGTATAGGCAAGAACACAATTATGGATTTATGTACTATACAGAGTTATAAAGTTATACCTGTGACAGTGTGCTATACTAGTTTAATGCTCTTCCAGTTTCACTTTGGCCTAAGTTCATCTCTACTCTAAAACCCAAACCTCAATTTGAATTGCCCCCTTTTTATCAATCTTTATTTTTACAGGTGCCTTAATACAGCATAAGAAAAAGCACATTTATACATACAAAACTTAAACCGCAAGACGTTTGTTATGATGATAGACCTTCAAATGTAATTATTTTTTTTTTGACAATCTCGTGTTTATTAGAATTTTAGGTAATGAATACAGAACAGAACACAGTACAAGAAGGAAATCCCCGGCACTCAATTAAATGATGGTGACGCCTTGCGGTTGCCTCGATGCCAGAGTGCTGCGTCCCCTTTCCCCCTCTGCTAGGACTCCCCCTCCTACTCGCCATCTCGTCACCTTCCACCCCACCCCCCCCTTACCCTCTCAACCGGCTTCTGTACAGCGATATATAATACCAGGGCCAGTACACGAGTATTAGTTTGTTGCCCATCACGCCCCCTGCTCATTTCGCTATGGCTAGTGTTCCTAAGGCTCTTCACCTCAAGCATCTCTGCTCTATGCGTCTGGGCCTGTGCCGCAAGCCATTCCTGATAGCAGGTTAGTGTGGGCGTTGCGTTTGGTGCCCCCACAACCACTGCCGGTGAGTTTTATGGAGTGGTCTCCTGTCACCTCTTGGCGGGCGACCCCCCGAGGCTGTCCCCCTCTCCAGTCCCTCCAGTGTATTCAGGGGTCCTACTCCCCCCCCTTGGCTATGTGATCCCACACTTCCACAGTATCGTTCCCCCCGTCCCTAGTCCCTAGAGCTCTAGAGCCACCTTGCCCACCTTCCCGCAGCGTACAGCATAGGTCTCCCCAGCCCTCCCTCCCCTCCTCCCTTCTCTCCTCCCCCCTCCCCATCTGTGCCTCTATACTCCGTCCTGTGTCGGGAGTGTTAATTATTCGTCCGTCCCTGGTCAACGTTGCTCTTGTGCTGGGCTCGCGCCCAGTGTGTCCCTGTCTTGATCCCCCCGCTCCCTCCACTCATAGCAAGTCCCCCGTCACCGGCCGTACTATTGTCATTTAGCACTCGCACGCAGTGTGGGCCGGGCGGGCTCGAACATGTGGAGGCCGCCACCGTCCCCCCAAGGCATATCCCCCTCCGTGGGTCGGCAGGGTCAGCGGCACCATGGCACCTCCATCTCCCCCCCCCCGAGCGCCCCCCCGCCTTGCCCTCTTGGTCATGTAATCCACCCACGGGAACCAAGTCGTTGCACATTTGTCCGTTCGTCCCTGCAGGGAGGCCGTCATCATCTCAAGGTTATATGTATCTTCCACCTTATCCACCCATTGCTGAAAGGTGGGGACTGTGCTACTTTTCCAGTGAATTGGGATTAGGGTTTTCGCGGCCGTTAGCAGATGTATGGTCAGACCCTTTTTATAGCTCCGCAGCGGCGTTTGTGTGTGATTAAGCAACATCTGCAGCGGCTGCAGGGGGAGGTCTGCATCCGCGATATCCCTAATTGCTTTGTGTATCTGCTTCCAGTATGGTGCTATTAGCGAACACGACCACCAGATATGAAGTCTCGTGCCCTGCTCCAAGCCGCACCTCCAGCACTCCCCGGGGATTGACTCGTGGACATGACGTAATATATCTGGGGTTCTGTGCCAGCCCGTTAAGATTTTGTAGTTACATTCCTGGTATTTGGAGCAGATGCTCCCTTTGTGTATCAGCATAAAGATTTTGTCCCACTCGCTGTCCGTGAGACTCGTTCCCGTCTCTTGCTCCCAGCGCTTAGTGAATCCCAGGGGGGTCCCGCCTCCCTGCAGCTGGAGCATGGCATACAACGTGGACACTCCGTGCGTGAGGTGTTGCCTGTCCACACAGGCCTGCTCCAGCGGTAGCAGTGTTCTATGGATGTTGCCTTTGGTCTGTAATAGACATAGACTAGTGAGTAGGCAATAAAAAAACAGCTTTAACTAAATAAAACAACTGCTCATCCTACACAACTTGGGAGCTTAAACTGGCATAGGCATGTAAAAAGTTGACATGTGTACGATCCAATGTGTGAGCATGTAAACTATAAGAGTGGAATGGAATAAAAATGTTGTGGCTCATAAGGAACACTATGGACTAGCCTGCGTAATATTGGCACAGACGCATCTCATGGCACTTAATTTGGTCACCTAGGAATTAAAAATTGAAACTTGAAGAAACCAGTAAACATGAGAAAAGGTAAGTGATCACCTTCTTTTTTATTTTATTTATAAAAAAGAAAACAAAACTATGCTACAGAGGCATGTCGCGTGCTGGAGGTATAGGGAGTCATATTGACTAAATCCCTGGGCGTTCCTGGTCCACCTCCTAAGCCGAAGGATGATAGAAAAGTGGGTGCTTCTGCCTTGGTTCATAGCTCATAATAATGTCCCTTCTTTAGAGACTGTGCGTAACCTGAAAGGAGTCCAGCAGTAAGCAACACTTTAACAACAGCGTAGAGTAATGTCTCTGAGGGTCTCAGCTGTTGCCCAGGAGAGTTGGCTATGCGTTATGTGACATCAGTAAGGAGTGGTTCAGCTTGCTGTTGGGGCAGAAGTGTTGTTACTAATCACGGAATATACAGAGTCTGAGACTTTCCTTATTTTTATGTTCTTCCGAAGACCTTTTTCCTTCAGGTTGTCAATCCACATATTAAGCGAAGAGTGCTGGGATTGTAATTTCTGCACAGTCTCCCCCAGAGAGTGTAGACTCTGATTATTATTGTACATCTTCCTCGAGTCTTGCCTATATCTCTCTATATCTTCAACAAAGCGAAATATGTTGCGAACAGCCTCTGAATGTATCAACAAGTTGTGAATATCTTGTTTAGTAGCTGGGGTGATTTTGTCAGAATCCACCAGGGCAGTACTTAAAATGAATGGTGAAAACAAAAATGTATAGTATCCCACTAACTAAGAATTGTGGTAAATGGTTTTAATTTTAATCTGTTTATAAACAGATGGATAATACCCGTCCATTCATCCCATCAAGCCCAACTAATGGGAAGGAAACAATCCGTGAAGGCTGGCTTGCCAAAAACCCATATGACATGCATTATGGTGACATCCATTACTATAGCTATTTGGATGACTGTTGGAACTGGAAAACATACCCCCGACCTCGCTTAGCTTCTGAATATGGTTTTCAGTCTTGGCCATCATTTAGTACCATTTATAAGGTAAGTTGTTGTAGACTAATTTTTGAATAAGGCATTTCCTGCTTAAATTCTCCACATTTAAAACTTATTTTTAGAAATCAGTCTATTTGGAAGCCCAACTAGCTTTATTTGTGGCCTGCACTCGCAGTATGTATATTTTCATTGTTTAGGCAGGCAATTTGCCTGACACTATTTGCAGATATTGCGTGGTCCCATGTAAGAAGGCCACACCACTTATAATACCTGCAAGTGGAGGTCCTGTGCAGGAGCAGCAACCGGTCTATACAGAAATAGTTTTGTGCATTCCATCAACGATCTCTATTTTCACTGTGTGAATGCACTTTGTAGCCAAAGAGATGTGATATCATATTCAAATCACCCAACAGCAACCTCTCAAACATAAATAGTGCATACAATACGGAGCAGTAACTACTCCTACATCTATACCGCCAATGGTGTGATGACATAGTGATGTACTGTATTTACTCACAGTACTGAATACATTGAATAAGAGGAAAATAATGAATAAAAAGGATACGTGAAACATGGATTTACTTGTGACCATAATTTATACAGGTTATATAAGACTAAGACTTGCATTATGTTATCTTCTTCTTTAAAGATACTTGTAATGACTTGTAATACTTAATCTTAATGATAGAGGATAACATTTAATCTATTCATATTCATCTGTGCTACAGAATTGCTACCAAATGTCAAAATATCTCCAAAATCAGATATTAAAAAACAGTGTTTTTTCCCCCTCCTGCCTGTCAATCCAGTCTTTGCTGATTTTCACAGAGATAAGACGCTGTGTACTGCATGACTGTTATCAATGAACTCTCCTCTGGACTTTGCTCCTTCTTGCAAGGGAAAGGAGGGAAGTGGGGTAGGCTGCTGTGTGAGAGTAGCAGTGAGGAGAGAAAAAGCCAGCATTATTTATTGCAGTAGCTTTGTACAGGCAATCTGAGAATGGAGTGAAGGAACACGTAAGTTTTATTTACATACTATAAAGCCATAATAAAGTGTTGGGAACCTTTGACCTGTTATGGGAAGCAAGTCTGTGCTTTCCAAGTAGCAGTATGAAGGAGAGGTGTGTAACACTGAAAACACAGATGCTCTCAAAACTTTAAAATATGAGCCTTTAATAGTATTAAGGGAAGAACCACTTAAGTGTATAACATGACTGAAGCCAGATGGTTAGAAAACTGCAATCCTACGCCTGTCTTGTCAGGTTCACTTTTTAAGGTGCCCTAAATGGTTGAAAAGATGCACAAAACAGATTGATTCCCACAACTCTCATACAATTTCCAATGTGTTTTCACATATCTCGAAATATTAGAGATGGCGAAAAAATACAAAAACACTTTTTTGTTTTAGGCAATGTGGCTGGAATTGTGAATAGAGAAGAATGACTTCATGACCTACTGACTCCTACTTTGAAAACAGATTTAAACAATACCAAAGTCTGTTATTTACATCATTACAAAATTGTATTGAAAATGACCATAGGCTAACGTGTTCTCAAAGTAGAGCAAATTTAGGTTCCATCTTAAATGGTTTTCTGTGTCTACACTGGTCATTGGCATACACTGACAAATGCCTTACATTGCTTAAAACCACTAAACAAAGATTAAATTTTCCACGTAACACGATTAAAATAGTCCAAAATTACATGTTGTTTTGTTCCGTTGTGCATTGTAGACCTGTAAGATAGATCAGAGCTTTTGAAATAAAAATAATATATTGAGAAATAAACAGCTTGTCTCAAAAGTCCACTTTTTTTCATAGGTTTCGGTTCCTGAAGACTGGTCATATACAAGTAATTTTGCTTACCATCGTCAGCACCACAGTTCAGGTAATGAAGAGATGATGAGCCAAGCTGAGTTACACTACAGAATGCCCACAAATAGTGATCCTCTTATACAATTCCAGGATACTCTCTACTTGACACAGGTATCCCTTGTTACATAAAAATTAGTGGACAGAATACATATAATTGGATTTGGCATCTTGTATGTGATGGTGACAGCTGTGTGTTTATCTAACACTGCACATAGACCTTATGAACAAATATACACTTTAGTGAAATAAAGGGGATAGCTGGGTAATGACGGAACCCTAAATTTGTAGTTCATAGAGAGCAATCTTCAGTACTACAAATATACATACATAGGTGGAGTGTTAATCTTCAGTACCAATGCTGCCATGAACCATGGCTTGAACAGTTTGAACCAGCAACAATGGAATGGAGTCTTCACGTTGGCCTCCTCTCAGCAGCAAACACACAAATTCATATCTTTATGTTCATTTAAATCACATTTATTTTGGTCGCCACAAAGGGATCTTACCAATACGTAATACCATAACCACCTGTGGTTGTGGAAACAACCCACAAGACTTGCCATTTTTGAGATGCTCTGACCCAGTTGCCTAGCCATCACTATTTCGCCCTTGCCAAAGTCACTCCGATCTTTTCACTTGACCATTTTTCCTGATTTCAACCCACTGTTCACTTGCTGCCTTAAATATCTATTCCATGACAGGTGCCATTATGACGATAAAATAAATATTATTTAGATCGCCTGTCAGTGGTTTTTATGTTGTGGTTGATCAGTGTATCTCCACCCATCAGTCACACTGCTGGAGCCCGTCGTTCTCTAATGGGTTCACCTTACACTTGATGTGCATTCATATTCTTTTAGAGTAGTAACATATCTGCACTGTTAAATACATGGGTATTAATCAAGCATGTCTTTAATAGATTGAGTATTGTCATTTATATAGGGCCAACATATTCCGCAGTGGTTTACAATTATAGAATGGGGATATGTGAAGAGTGATTGATTGAAATGCTTAATATTAACAGAGAGACAAGAGGTGAAGAAGATTCTACTCAAACAAGTTTATAATCTGTGTGATGAAAAAAACATTCTGTCTGCTTTAACTCTTTCATTACTCAATTACGATCATTTGAAGTGTAATTAAAATAACTTCTAAAACCTAATGCATAGCTAGCACATAATTATTGTTCAGATATACCTAGTGAATGTGCACAATTTACATTCTGTGTTTATCCATTCATTCTTTAATGGAAAGATTTACTGCAGTTTTTTTTTTTTTTTTAAACCATATACAGCAGGGGTCCTCAAACTTCCGCCCCCCCAGATGTTGCTGAACTACAACTCCCTTGATTCTCTGGCTATCTATGTAATTCAAAGAATCATGGGAGCTGTAGTTCAGCAACATCTGGGGGGCGGGAGTTTGAGGACCCCTGATATACAGTATTAAAGTCAAAGGCTGAAGCATTGACCAAGAAGCGGAAATACTATTTTTGTCACATATGGTGGATGTGGCAAAATTAAATCCGCAGAAATGGTCAAATGCCCTGATTATGAGCATTAGTCAGGAACCTCTCAGCATTTCCCGGAATAATTTTTTTGAATCGTACCATTTTCCTACATTGATTATTGCTGGCAAATGGGCCTTTTGATAAGCAGCACTCACTGGGAGCAATCTTAGTGATCTGAAAAGCTCCCATGAAAAAAGGTTATTTATTTATATTACTCGAGCGGGTTTCCTCTGTCAGTTGTTACTAGTGGATACAAGTGTCCCTTTATTTAGTTTACTAATTATTAGCATTGCCATTGATGCTAAAATTATATACACAATACATTTTCTGGCAATATTTACTTTTATGTCTGAATAGTTTGTTCTGAATTTCTTTTTCTCTTCAACATTTTTTGCTGCCCAATTTGGTTCACCCAAATTTCTTTAGACAACACTGTTTGTGTGCACACCTCTGACATTCAATGAGGAGAACAGCGAATGGTCCTTCTCATAATAAAGTATAAAGTAATCATAAGCTTTCCGACCACTTTGATATTTAATCTCTCACCTGTGGCATACGTGTGGAAAGCACTCTGTTGCCTGGGCTGAGGGATGATAAGCAACACTTCCGAAATCACTCAGATCACTGTGCAATTCTTTTTTGTGTAATTCTGGCAAATTGATTCAGAAGTGTGAACAAATAACCCAAAATTCGTGGAATTTGCATTCATCCAAATCTATTTGTGAAACTTTGATTCCGGTAGTCTAGTTCAGAGGTAAACAACCTTCGGCACTTCAGATGTTGTGGACTGTATTCCCCATAATGCTTTTATCACTTTTATCACTGTATTCCCCAAACCATCAGGGATTTGTAGTCCACAACATCTGGAGTGCCTAAGATGGAGTGCCTTCCCCTGCTCTAGTTCTTATCCAATGCTGCTTTTGCCTTTGTTCTGCACTAAACCTTAGCGCATTGTCTTGTAGGTGATGCAGGCACAGTGTATAAAACTGCAGACAGAATTCTACCGGCGCAGTATGACAGAAATAGTGGATGGCCTTGGACACACAATGGGAGCCCTGTACTGGCAACTAAATGACATCTGGCAAGCACCTTCTTGGTCATCAATAGGTAAGTTCTAAAACGGGTTTCCCTATATTATTTGTGTACACGCACACTCACTCACACACTCACTCCACAGGGTCCTTGCACGCTCATAAATAAAGTGGCTGGGTGCTTGCAATCAGGGGAAAGGAATAAATCTATACAAATGTGCTTTTGTTTACATTGTAAATTATACCTGATCCTGATGATAGTCCCAAACAGGTCAGTCCTGTTTTAGTGAATCTTCAATAAAGACAACACCATTTAACTTCAGAAGTCTGTGAGTGCCTGTCATCCCTCTATACTGTGTATGTGTGTGTATGTATGTATGTATGTGTGTGTGTGTGTATATATATATATATATATATATATATATATATTATATTTAATTTCCAATTCCAAATAAAACACTGATTGTAGCAGATGTTGAAACATACATTCATTAACACTGGTATTGCTAGTGATAGTGATTGCCTGCAACGTCCAATTATAAATTGGCTCTTAGAGTGGCATGTGTTTTTATGAATTTGTCATTTTAGTTTCTGATAGAAGCTTGAGCACACTGCAGAATTAAAAATGACAATGTGTCCTCCTTTAATTTTTACTTAGACCAGACTTTGAGTACTTTGAGGTTTTTATTGTGATTGTGATCAACAAGGAAAATAGAACTGGGGTATTCCTTTAACGTGAACCATTATTTACCCTTGACGACTGGTTTGAGAATCACTGTTATGGCCTTGTAATTAACACTTGTTCTGTTTGTGGAGAAGCAACAGCCCTTTTGAATTTCTCACTTCCTATTAATCTGATGTCGGCAAATATTGGCTACATGGCATCATGTTCCAGTGTGCTCAGTTAGATGCATGCCGCAAGCCTTTTGAAAACTGTCAACGTAATTTCAATGTGTTTAGTTCTGTTATGATGACTTGCACTTTGTGTGTGTGTGTGTGTGTGTGTGTGTATGTCTGTGTATTTTACAGAATGCTGTATTGTCTAGGAAGTATGCACATTGTACCTATAGTTCTCCTGTAAAGTGATGCCAGCAAGCAGTTATTTGTGACTTATTATTGGATAGAACATTTTTCTAAGTCAAGATTTCAATTTTCTTCTAGAATATGGAGGGAAGTGGAAAATGCTTCATTATTATGCAAAGAATTTCTTTGCGCCTGTTTCTACAAGTGGATTTGAAGACCGTGATATTTTATACATTTATGGAGTGTCTGATTTGTTGGAAGATCAAAATTTCAAGCTTGCAGTAAGACTTTCTGTTTATTAATCACAATTTCCGCTGCGTCAGGTTGCCCGCTAGCTATAAAATGAAATGACATTTCTTCTGTGTTAAGATGATCTGCTTTAAAACACATATTTAATGTATATGAAGCTGATATTAATAACTACACATGTTGGTAAACGTACATTTACACAGAATTAAAAAAATACAAGGTTAAAAAAAATGTAATAAAACTAGGAGCAGAAATCTAGGTAAAATATCAGGTAACTTGGTAAAGTTCTAATAGAACAACAAATAATAAAACAAACAAACATCCAAACGAATTAATAATTATTATAATAGTGAATTAAATTTAGCAGCAATAAAAAACACAATAAAAATGTGCACAATAAAAATAAAGCACTACAAAGGTAATGGCAAAAAACATAATTGAACGATATAATACATTCATATAAATAATGAAATAAAGAGTCCACTCTGTAGCAGTATGTAACACAAACCCCTGGTATAGAAGCAGGAGTCAATGAAACCTGTTACTACTAAGCAATCTAGTACACAGTCCCTAATGTTAGAAATCTGAGACCACGTAAACTAGGTCACAGTGTGCTAGATAAAACAAAAACTAAAAGACAAGAAAAGTCTCTGTGTAAACAGCAAATATTTATACATTTACACAGAAACTCCCAGGAATTGTAGTTGGCAAAAGTCAAATTATATTTTCTACCGTATCCTTGTGTCTATATCTACTTGTTTATTTTTAAAAGTTAAAGGAGGTCAGCGCTAATAATAATAAGGAATAGGTAGGCAGCGGCCTAGCAGAGGGTAACCCTCTAACCCTGTAGCATAAGAGTAGAAAATAACAACAGTAGTGCAAGGCTGCGCCAAAATGTATCAATGTAGACTTATAGGAAATAAAAACAAGTATATAGATAGAGCATATATATATAACCTAGGTATAATAGTCTCTATTAAAACACCATAAAAAAGTAGGTAAAACAGAGTCCATCCAAGTGGTGAAATGTTCAGTAGAAATTAAAGAATAAAATGTTCAATAAAAATCATAAAACCGTCTCACTAGTATATGGATAGGGTATGTGTACAATCCTCAGGAGATGATCCGTCCGGGTTGTAGGTAATCCGTATATGTGAATATAAAAAACACGACAAACTTCCAACGGTGAAATATTGTAGCTCCAAAGGTAAAATAAATAAAAAGGAGGATAGTACACTCACATTTGGTGGAGCTAAGGCCAGCTCTGGGATGGAGGGCGCTTAGCGGTATGATCCCCGCTAAAGGATATACTGGAGAAGTGGGTCCGTCCGTCCGACTTTGGTTCTGTCGTACTCCACAGAATATATATAAAAACAGCAATAGAGCTCTCAGTTGGAAAAGTAAATAAAATTTGATTCAGGTAGTCTAGTTAAGAGGTAAGCAACCTTCGGCACTTCAGATGTTGTGGACTGTATTCCCCATAATGCTTTTACAGCCATAATGTTTTAAGAACCCGGAAGTCCCTCTAGTGGCTGTCTTAACCCTTGCAGAGTCAATAATTACACTTGCAGGGTTAAGGATCATGGGATTTGGGAGTTGGCACCCAGACGACTCCAATGGGCAGAAGTGGTCTGGGGGCCTGGAGTGTCCATTTAAAAGGACACTCCAGAACCCCAAAGCACTTCAGCTTTATACAAAAGTTTTATGTAAAAAGAGTATGTCCTCTTAATATTATTTATTTTTTTTTAATTTTTTTTCATTGTGCCAAAACTGCAGGTTTCAATAGAAATTTTAACTTTTATAAATTAACCTGGTTACACACCCCTTGCTTTTAATCAGACAACCGGTCCTGTTACTTCCTGGTTTGGTTAGTGCAGTGGAGCTAAACTCAAGAGGCAGGTAATTGCCTAGAGCACCTGCCTTGCAAAGACTTCTCATTGAGCTGCATTAGGAAGTTTGTGATTGGGCAGCCACAGAACGTCTGGGTGGGTTTAGAAGGGTAGGGTTTGAAAAGGATTTAAACAAGAGAAAGGCAGGTTTTGCAAGATATTTTTTATATTCACCCCAATTAAAAAAATGGACAAAAAAAATCCATGCAAATTTTTGTTTGGAGTATATCTACTAAACAGGGATTCTTGTTAATTTTGTATTTGGGCAGCGGAGTGTCCCTTTAATGCTGTCAGAGCAACTGTAAATTTGTATTAATATCACAAGTCTGAAACTATTTTAGTCGGACTCATAGAGTGCAACAATACACATAAGTCCTTAGTGATCTCCAAATATAACTGTTAGATTGATTAGTTGTGACTTTTTTTCTTTGTACAGATTAGAGTTTACAAATGGGACTCATTGCAGCCAGTTTGTGAAAGAATAACTGAAGAATTAAAGTTTAATGCAAGAAGTTCAGGCCCGCTATACAAGGAATCCATTCCTGAATTGCTATCCCGGTGTTCGAATGCCACCAGACAAACCCATGTGGTAGTCTTCCATCTCTTACACCAAGGACAGCCCTATGGTGTCCAGAACTGGCATTTTTTAAGTTCACTGAAAGAGGCCAAAGAATTGTTGAAACCAAATATTACAGTAAGTAAATATAATAGTGATTAATGTAATGGATTGATTATGTATTCTCTAGATGCAGCATAATTGTTTTTTCCAACGTAAAGTTAAGCTCATGTAATATTTTTATACTTCAGATTTCATTACATGAAACATGAAAATGTGTGGATTAAATTAAAGTTCTCTTTACCCAGAATCTTTAAATTATTCTTAAATGAACATTCCAGTACCCATAAGAACTTTATCTCAATAGAGGTCTTGGTTGACATGTTACCTTAAAGGTTTAAACAGCCCTTTGAACTTTTAACTTCTATGTTGTCCTCCAAATGCCCAAATAATCTGCCCCCTTGTCTGCTCCACTTGCCAGTAGTAAGGGATTTTTTTCTTAGGAGGCCCGTGATAGGCTGGGAGTGTCAACTGGCTCTTTCGGCTTATCACTTGAGAGAAATGCTCCAGAAATGTATGGTTTCCCCGTGACAAGTAGCATATGTAAACAAACAATGATTGAAGCTTTTAGGTAAAGAATCCCTAGTGCACACTGTGAGCTACTCCTTGTAACCTGTAGTCACATTTCCTTCAGTGTTGTTCACGTGACGCTGCAAGTATGTTCAGGTTTCTTGTACTGCAGCTTTTTTTTTTTTTAGCTCCAGCATATGCTTAAAGGGACACTCCAGGCACCCAGACCACTTCTGCCCATTGGAGTGGTCTGGGTGCCAACTTCCACTACTCTTAACCCTGCAACTGTAATTATTGCAGTTTTCTATAAACTGCAATAATTACATTGCAGGGTTAACTCCACCTCTAGATTCATGGAATAGTTAAGAAAATATTAGAACAATCTGCCATTGACAGTGGAAGTTTTATATTAAAGGGACACTATAGTCACCAGAACAACTAAAGCTAATTGAATTTGTTCTGGCGAGTAGAATCATTGCCTTCAGGCTTTATGCTGTAAACACTGTCTTTTCAGAGAAAATGCTGTGTTTACATTACAGCCTAGTGATAACTTAACTGGCCACTCCTCAGATGGCTGTTAGAGATCCTTCCTGGGTCATGGCTGCCTAAAATGCATCCAAACATTCAGTGTCTCCTCCCTTTGCATGCAGACACTGAATTTTCCTCATAGAGATTCATTGATTCAATTCATCTCTATGAGGAGATGCTGATTGACCAGGGCTGTGTTTGAATCATGCTGGCTCTGCCCCTGATCTGCCTCTTTGTCAGTCTCAGCCAATCCTATGGGGAAGCATTGTGATTGGATCAGGCCACCACTTCTGCTGATGTCAGCAGACTGCTTGTTTTTCTGAGTCTAACAGCATGCAGAGTTACAGCTTCAAGTTTGAATACAGTAAGATTTTTACTATATTTAGGGAGGCATGAGGGACCCAGGGGGGCTAGATGGTGGTTTAAACACTATAGGGTCAGGAATACATGTTTGTGTTCCTGACCCTATAGTGATCCTTTAAGCAATACCTCAACTCTAAACTCAGGATGACTGCATTTAAGTGGCTGTTTATAGTATTAAAATTGGCTTCTCGGATACAATGAACACTTTTACAGCCCCTTGTAAAGCATGTGCTATACATTGTCCGACTCCTGACCGCATTCAGTAACAATCTTGCAATGTTTTTGACAACACAGTGGTTCTTGGTAGCACTGAAATTTTAATTTTTTTTTTTTTATTAATAAATATAAATAAGATCATTTTACCAGAGGGAAATGACTGAAAGCAACAATCTAAAAGTATTGTTGGGCAAGTATTGTTAAATATATTAACATCTGATCAAAATTCTAGATTTCTTTAGAACTTCCATTTAAATGTACTTGTATGTAAATATATATTTTAAAGGAACCGTCCAAGCACCATAACCACTACAGCTCACTGTACTGGTTATGGTGCCAGGATGGCACTGGAGCCACTCTACTCCAAAGACTTTTGAACTGTTTGACTTTTTACTTGACTCCGCTTCCCGTCTCTACTACCAGCCCCAGAGAGCCAGAAATTCCTAAGTATAAACTTTTGTAAGCAATGCAGGGCTTAGTTCATTGGCTGAGAGTGGCAGCTGATTACTGCTGAGGACCTTCTGGCTTTCAGAAGATAGTAGTGGAAGTGGAGGGCAGCGCCCGGCAGACCCTACACAAGAAGTCAAACAGTTCAAAAACATCTTGACTCCTTACGGTGGTGGTGATCTCCGCTATCGAGACGGTGCCAGACACAACGAGATCAGCAAGGGAGAAAAGGAAAGTTTAAATACCTTTTTACATCACAGAGGGGGCTGGTCACCTAAACAGCCACTCCAGCACTTTAGTGTTAGGAATACAGGCATGTATTCCTAACATTATAGAGTTCCTTTAATTTTGTATTACTTTATGCAGATATCTCATGGCAAGCAAAAAAATGATCTTTTCTATTTTTTTATATTTTTTTGTCAACAGGTGTCAATCACTCAGGATAAAATGGTATACGTTTTCACTATGGTGACTTCTAGTATAGCTCCATTTGTGTGGCTGGATGTGTGGGATATACCTGGAAGATTTAGTAATAATGGATTTCTTCTGGTAGAAGAGAAGACATCTGTTTGTTTTTACCCTTGGGATTCAACCACTGTTGAAGAACTAGAGAAAGCATTGCACGTGACCACATTACGAGATATTTATTAATGTAAGACAACTGTGAAAATAAAATATTATTGTCATTAAAGTATTTATGAACGTGCTTTTTAAAAAAAACTAAATTCTGATTAATTTACTTACAAGCCCACTAATCAAACGTAAAGAAACACTATAGAACAGAAATCTGTATTCCTAATGCTATAGTGTCCTTGTCCCTACTTGTAGGCAGGTACCACCCTTCCTGTCACAAAAATAACATTAAAAAAAATAAAGATTTTCTTCCCTTTTGCAAGCACTGAGACTCCCTTCGTGCTGCTTATTTCTCTTCCCCATGCCATAACAGAGGAGACAGGGCCTCCCCAGAGATGGTCCAATGCAAATGCACGGAGAGTCCTGTGCGCATATTCAAACTTTTCCGTATGAAAGCATTGAATCAATGCTTTCCTTTGGGGCTTCTGCATCATGTGACCGTTTTACTTGGTCAGTGCAGCAGAAGCGCTTATAGTAGCTTTCAGTAGACATCAACTAAAGGAGGGCTTAACCCTGCAATGTAAACATTGCAGTTTCTCAAAACTACAATGTTTTACATTGTAGGGTTAAAGGGATACTATAGCCACCAGACCACTTCCATGAGATGGAGTGACTATATTGTCCCTTTAAATCTCCATGTTTTCTACCATAGTAACCGAAAGGAGAAATGTTAATGAAGATAGGTCAGTATTATCAATCTTTATTTACTTGCAGCACAGTCTATAGAAATCGTATATGAGGAACCTAGATTTGTTTCGATGGAGATGTTGGTACATAGACTAATGGAACTGCTACAATAGTTTTCCAATTTACCATAATTAATGATGAACATCAGGAGTATGAGAGAGAGAGACCTTGATTTAAAATAAAGATTAAAGATGGGGTCTAATTAGAAGATTAAGTTAAAAATTTTATTTATTTTTTTTACCCTGACCACCTGTTAGAAACCATGAACCCAATGCACTGAATAAAGATATAACCGGTACTCTTATTTCAAGGCTATAGATCTTAGAAGCATGTAGCCTTACTGTAACAAATAATTAATAAATGCAGAATTTAAAAAAAATAAAAATTTTATCGGTCAAAAAAATGTTTATTCAGGGAATTATAACTGGAATGGAGTCAATAGGTGGACTAATACTATGATCAGCGGCCATGACCCTTGGGAAGAATATTCTGGACTTAGAACCACCATAGCTTAATATCTCAACAGTGTAAGCTGAGAAAGTCAGTGTTTACATTGCTGTCTAAGGACAATGTTAGTGCCCGTCATTCAGACAGCTACTAGAGGGCCTTCCAGGACTGACATTCAGCATCTTAATAGTGCTGGCGGATATAAGGTAAGTATATGTAATTTTTTTTCCCTATTTCTCCATGTTTGTATTCCTGATGTTGGTGTGTTCCTTTAAGTTATACTGTGATTTGAGTGTAATCATTATGGTACAATTTTGGACTCTTCTTGCAGCAATTTTGCTGATCACAAAAAATCAATATATGTGCATATTCCCAATCTTCAGAAGTGCATTTTACACAAAATATGGAAGAATTTGCTCAACAAAAGGTTTGCTGGAAATTACCAACATATTTTAATGCAATTGCTCTTTTCCCCTTCATTCTTTTGTGCAAACCCTAACTTGGATCATGCTGAAAATGCTCAGAAACCAATTCACAATGACAAAGATGACTACTTTGGTCTGTTCTTATCAAGTTGGGACATTATTTGTGGCCTGAAAGTGTAAGCTTAAAGGACCACTATAGGCAACCAGACCACTTCAGCTTAATGAAGTGGTCTGGGTGCCAGGTCCAGCTAGGTTTAACCCTTTTTAAAAAAATTTTATAATCCAGCCTCTAGTGGCTGTCTCATTGACAGCCGCTAGAGGGCTTCTGCGCTTCTCACTGTGATTTTCACAGTGAGAAGACGCCAGCGTCCATAGGAAAGCATTGTGAATGCTTTCCTATGGACTGGCTGATTGTGCGCGTCTCTTGCCGCGCATGCACATTCAGCCGGTGATGGAAGAAGAGGGAGGAGAGCTCCCCGTCCGGCGCTGGAAAAAGAGGTACGTTTAACCCCTTCCTCCCCCCAGAGCCCGGCAGGAGGGGGTCCCTGAAAAGTACATGGGGTATAGAAAAACACAAAAGATTTGTGTAATATCTTCAAAAAATAAACTAGAAAGGTAAATTTCTCAGTATGTACCATTGGGTAATAAATATAAAAGAAACACTTTCATACCAATAGCCAAGATATAAAAAAATAAGACTAGGGCATTTAAATTGGACAAATCAGAGGCATCCGATATAAATATTCCAATAATGAATGCAAAAAGCCGATTAGATTGGCTAAACTAGCAAATAAGAAAGTGATCGCTTAAGAGAGCAAAACCAACCCCCAAATATTTTTTTAAGTACATACATTTAAAAAATAAATAAAATGTAAGTACACTGAAAACAGAGATGGGTGTGTCAGAAATTCTAAATAACTTTTTCCCTTAATATATATTAATGAGGAACTTATGGCAAGATGTATGCAAATGATTGCTGCAAAAAAACAAACTTGCAGAAATATTGTGGTTTGATGACTGAAGAAAAGGTACTGAAGCAACTAAAGAAAGTTAATGTAAACAAAGCTCTGGGGCCTGATGGTATTCACCCACACGTTCTTACAGAGTTAAGTATGGCAATATGTGAACATCTGTTTTAAATTTTTTTTTTTTATGAAATGTACTGGAGGATTGTAAGAATGTATATGTAGGTTTAAAAAGGGTGAACAATTTTTGGCTGGAAATTTTAGACCTGTTAGTTGAATTTTTGTGGCTAGGAAAGTATTTAAAGGATTATTAAGGAATAATATTCAGGAATTCATTGAGAAGAACACTGCTATTAGCAATCAGTATGGTTCTATGACACAAAATCCATATAAAACCATTTTAATTTCATTCTACGAATAAGTAAGTACTCCGGTACGTTTCTCCGGTACGTTTCTTATTGCGAAACATTTGTAAACCGAAACACGGTTTCCCATAGGAATGCATTGAAAACCAATTAATCCGTTCTGGAGGTCAGAAAAAAGTCAAAATGAGCTGGCATGGAAACCAACCCACAATGCAGAACACACAATAAAAGGCATGCAAACGACAGTTCAGCTCCCTACCATTCCACAGCTTGAGAAACGCACCAAAAAGTCCCAAACAACTGAAAACAATTTCCAGAAAGGCTCCAAAACTCGATGCAAAAGCCGCTCCAATACCTCCACACTCGACGCCACGTACATGCTACCCACAGGTTCCAGCATGCATGGGGCTGTGCTATAAACCTCCCAGGTGCAATGCATCCTGGGAAAACTTTATTTGTATTGCGACTAAAATTTGTAAACCGAGGCATAATTTCCATGGATTTTTATTTGTAAACCGAAAATTATGTTAACCGAGGCGTTTGCAAACCGAGGTCCCATTGTAGAAGTATAGAACAGGGTGTTGTAGTGGATGTGATCTACTTGGATTTTGCCAAAGTGTCACACAGTTCCACCAAACGGTTAGTGTTCAAAATAAAATAATATGGTCAAGATAAAATTGTTTTTTGGTAGAACATTGGCTTAAATATAGTGTACACAGAGTTGCCATTAATGGTAAATTTTCAAGCTGGACAAAAGTGGTATGTGGTGTCCCTCAAGATTCTGTTCTGGGGCCATTTCTATTTAACATGTTAAATGTATGAGTCTGTCCTAATAGGTACACTTTAACATAAAAACCCCCAACTGCACTGACTGTTTGATATTATTATTATTGGCATTTATATAGCACCAACTTATTCTCAAGTGCTTTACAATATTATAAAGTGGTAAATTTTACAATAAATATGACAATTACGAAATCTTACAGAAACAATAGATTGATGAGGACTCTGCTCCAACGAGCTTAGAATCTAGAGGAGGTGGTGTATGAAACACAATAGAAAGGGCAGTGTGGGGAATAGCAACCAATAGACAAGGTGGGAAAGTAGAAGAACTGGAAGGTGAGAGTGGAGTGTGGTCCTTTAAGATAGCTCAAGAGACATGTTTGTGAAATATAAGTGTTACTCTGGGAGGCAATATGTTTTTCTGAAGAGATTTTTTTTTAAAGGAACTTTTTACATGACTCTATAGGAAAGTATTAAAACAGGAGACAGGCTGCTCCAAAGGACAGGAGCTGCCTGCAAGCCAGAGTTGGCAGTAAGGTTATGAGCAGCGGACAGGAGAAGGTCACTGGCAGAGCGGAGAAGGGGTAACTACGAATTAGTGAAGAAATGTAACAGGCCAGATTTGTTTAGCGATTTACAGGGAAGGGTTAATACAGGTTGGGCCAAAATTCAGAGTAGGGTTTGAGGAGTCACTAACTTTTTTTTATTAATGAACCAATGTATTACATACAATTAATGCTTAACGTATATAGATTTGTTTGACTAGGTATGATGGAAGATCACATCTTTTAAATGAGCTACATTTGTCGCCTCACAAAGTCTTTTTCGGTTGCATTGTTCAGAACATTGATTAATGGTTGAGGCTCTAGTACTCAAATTTGTGCACAATAACTTCCTGTTAGGTCATCCCACACCAGACAGTACACTTGGCAGGGTGCAATTGGCGCTCATGAATTTTCTAGAAATTAAAGTTTTTTGCTTATTGACAAAATCATCTAAATATAGTTCAACTCCATCAGACATGACGAGTTGATGAATAAATTCATTGTTTTCTCTGGCTGTTTTGTTGTTTCTTTGTGAAATTACCAATTGTGAATCTCCCAAGCCTCCGTTAAATAACTTGTTTGTAGTAAAAAAAAAATTGTTGCAGGTACATATTACAACTGTGAAAACATACATACATTTTGGCCCACCCTGGGTTTTGAATTGACTCTTGTAGGGTATAAGATTGCAATGTAACTATTGACAGAGGGGTGAGGTGTGAGAGAGCAGGAGAGAAAAATCAGCCTGGCAGCGGCATTCATTACAGACTGTAGCATGGCAGCACGATTAGGGGATACCAATTAGGGGAGCATTACAGTAATTAATGCAAGAAATTACTAGAGCATGAACAAGCTCCTTAGCAGCATCTTCTGTAAGAAAGGGGCAAACGCATGCAATGTTTTTAAGGTGGAATTGACAGCATTTGGCAACAGACTGGATGGTTAGCATGAAAGTGAGGCTAGGATAAATGATTACACTAAGACCGCAAGCTTGCAAGGATGGATTGAAGCGGGTATCATCAACTTACAGGGAGAGCAAAGAGGAGGCTTAGTATTATAAGTAGAAGAAAATAATAGATCTGATGAGATAAGAGGGAATGGGATCAAGTGGACATGTGGTGGGGCGAGAGGAAAGGAGAAGCACATTTACCTCCTGATCAGTAGCTTGGGAGAAGGCTTGAAGGGTAGGAAAGGCACGATCCATGTGTGGTTGAGAGAGAGAGAAAGAGGAACAAAGTGATAATTCTTTAATTGGTTAATCTTGTCAGTAAAATCGTATGCAAATTAACTGAAAGGTTGGTTTGGGGGTGGCCATGGCATGACAAAGAAGAGTGTTGCAGGTACCAAAGATACACATGAGATTGAGGGAGTATGAACTAATGAAAGAGAAAAAGTATGATTGTTTAGCAAAGATGAGGGCTGTGCTGTACAAGCTGAAGATAGATATGTAATGAAGAACATGGTGCAAACTTTCACAAGCTGTGTTCAACTGAATGGGAGCATGTCTGTGAGTAGCGGGTTGACTTCGTGTGCCAAGGTTGGTGGCGTGTCCTCCTTGAGGTGTATGTTAGGAGTGGGGCTACAAAGTTTAGGGCAGAGGTGAGGGTAGCATTATATGAGGAGATACCCAGAAAGGACAGGACAAGGTAGGGATGGAGTTGAGAACGGACATCAGCTGACAGTTTCTAGAGGTCAGGAAAATTAATATTTCATCAAAGTTGATGAGGGTTATCAGAGATATACAGGGTGTATTCAATGTAAAGATTAGAGCTATTCACTCACCTTACTAACATTGTAGAGCAAGCATGTCAAACTCAAAGGATAGCAAGGGCCAAATAAACAATGTTTACATTTATGATGGCTGCAAAAAAACAAAAACTTAAATTTTCATAGAAACAGGTTTATTTTGAAAAGTACAGTATAAAAAAAACAACTACTCTACTAAATCCCAGCCCCCCCCCCGCCCACCTCCTTCATCTACTAAATCCCAGTTCCCCCTGGTTTACTAAATCCCAGTCCCCAGGTCTAATAAACTCCTCCCCCTGTTTAAAAAAACAAAAACAAACAAAAAAAAACATTAGCCAACAAGCAGTGTCTGGAGTTCGGCCTCTGGTATACCCCCAATGGCCCCATCTGCACCTTTAAAACAAGTGGATCCTCCCGTTACTCCTTGAAACCAGGGCCAGATTAAGAGCCCAGTGGGCCTGGTGCTGACAATGATGACGGGCCTAATTACAGAATCATATCGACCAAAAACAGTAAAACACTCCCAAGCATCATGTATCTGATGGAGATGGTGCTGGAGAGAAAGAAAACAGCAGCTATAAGAAAAGGCTAATCTCTCTCTAATTTATGTTTTCATCTTTCAAGTAAATCCATAACCCCTAACAGCAGTGTTCAGTCAGGCAGGAAGTCAATGGGCATGGTAAAACGGTGTGCCACTGACACAAATTACGTAACCTGCCAAAAGGGGCGAACATGCCCAAAAAGAGGACATGTCTGCTCAAAGAATTAGAAGGCCAGCCTGGCATGAATGCATGTCAGGCTGCCTGCCAATCATGCAGCTGGCCAACTAAGGGCATACTATGCACACAGCACCCTGAGCTTGGCATAAATGCATTTAATGAGTCGCTCACTCAACGCTTTCTAAGGACTGTCCCCTAGCACTCGCTGGTCCACTTACCTTCTTACTAGCAGGCAGAAGCTCCTGGTATATGGTCTGGGACAGAGAAAAGCTGTATGTAGTGAGTGTAGAAGAAAGGGAAAATGTCACAGTGTTAGAGAGACCAAAGTCAGCATTACCTTAAAGGATCACTATAGGGTCAGGAACACAAACAGGAATTTGTGACCCTTTAGTGTTAACACCACCATCTAGCCCCCTGGGCCTCCATAAATATAGCAAAATCTTACTATATTCAAGCCCAAAGCTGTAACTCTGCATGCTGTTAGACTCATAAAAACAAGCAGTCTGCTGACATCATTAGAAGTGGTGGCCTGATCCAATCACAGTGCTTCCCCATAGGATTGGCTGAGACTGACAAAGAGGCAGATCAGGGTCAGAGCCAGCATGATTCAAACGCCAATCAGCATCTCCTTATATAGATGAATTTAAAGGACCACTATAGTGCCAGGAAAACATACTCGTTTTCCCGGCACTATAGTGCCCTGAGGGTGCCCCCACCCTCAGAGTCCCCCTCCCGCCCGGCTCTGGAAGGGGGAAAGGGGTAAAACGTACCTTTTTCCAGCGCTGGGCGGGGAGCTCTCCTCCTCCGTTCCTCCTTCTCTCCTCCCCGTCGGCTGAATGCGCACGCGCGGCAAGAGCTGCGCGCGCATTCAGCCGGTCACATAGGAAAGCATTCTCAATGCTTTCCTATTGACGCTTGTGTGCTTGCTTTCCTATGGACGCTTGTGTGCTCTCACTGTGATTTTCACAGTGAGAAGCACGCAAGCGCCTCTAGCGGCTGTCAATGAGACAGCCACTAGAGGAAATAGGGGAAGGCTTAACCCATTCATAAACATAGCAGTTTCTCTGAAACTGATATGTTTATGAAAAAATGGGTTAACCCTAGCTGGACCTGGCACCCAGACCACTTCATTAAGCTGAAGTGGTCTGGATGCCTAGAGTGGTCCTTTAATTAATGAATCTCTATGAGGAAAGTGCAGTGTGTGCATGCAGAGGGAGGAGACACTGAATGTTTGGATGCATTTTAGGCAGCCATGACCCAGGAAGGATCTCTAACAGTCATCTAAGGAGTGGCCAGTGAAGTTATCACTAGGATGTAATGTAAAGACTGCATTTTCTCTGTGTTTACAGCAAAAAGCTTGACGGTAATGATTCTACTCACCAGAACAAATTCAATAAGCTGTAGTTGTTCTGGTGACTATAGTGTCCCTTTAACTATATTCATTGTCAGCCAGTCCACACAAGTTTTGTTCCCATACATCCCACCTAAGTTTCCATACTTAAGTAAGAGTATGTGAAAAGTAGTTAGGTTTGCCACCTTTCTTGGAAAAAAGGAGTGACATAAGAGAAAATGCTATAAAATCACCAAAAAAACTACTTAGTTTGATTCTGCTGTATAGATGGATTCCTCCCAGTGCTCCCATGTCTCCCAGTGTCCTCATGACTCAGTGCCCCCATGTGTCGATTACTCCAGGTCTCAGTGTTCCTATGTATCAGTGTCTCAGTGCCCCATGTCTCCCAGTGTCGTGTCCCCAGGTGATCCTATGTATCACAGTGTCTCAATGCTCCATGTCTCCCTGTGTCCCCATGTATCCCAGGGTCCCCATGTCACTAGGACACTAGGAAGACGGGGAGACCTGGGGACACGGGGAGACCTAGGGACATGGAGACACCAGTGACACTGGGAGACTAGGGGACTCTGGCTGGGACACATGGGGACAATGGGAAAATAGGGGACACTTGAAGACATGGGGACACAGACACCAGGGACAAAGATACTAGAGACACTGGCTGAGGGACATGGGGACATTGAGACATGGGGGCACTGGGAGACATGGGGACACTGAGACACCAGGGCCACAGACACTAGGGACACTAGCTTGGTGACATTGTGACACTTGAGGCACTGAGAGACATGGAGGCACTAGGAGACATGGGGACAGTGAGACACTGGCAGACTGGGGGCACTGGGAGACTAGGGGTCACTGGAAGACTAGGGGTCACTGGGAGACTAGAGGCACTGAGACACCAGGGACACTGGCTGGGAGACATGGAGACACTGTGTCCCCAT
Source organism: Pelobates cultripes (assembly GCA_933207985.1). Classification (NCBI taxonomy): domain Eukaryota; kingdom Metazoa; phylum Chordata; class Amphibia; order Anura; family Pelobatidae; genus Pelobates; species Pelobates cultripes. Next base: position 157,469,695 of record OW240917.1, read on the forward strand.
GTGTCTGTGTCATAATGTCTCCCAATGTCCCTTAGTGTCTCACTGTATATCTCCCTGCTGCCTTTCCCCCCATCACTTACTTCCCTGAGCTGTAGGCTGTCTCTGCAGGGTGGGAGTTGCTGTCTGGACTCTGTAGCTGCACCCCTGCAGATCAGTGAGTATAGATAGGCAGGGAGGGATATGCTGGAACTTCCTATCCCTGCCTGTCTCCACATACAGCGACCCCTACTGGCTAGTGCTGGTATTGCATAGTAATTTCCATTTATACTGAGAAAAATACCAGCATTTATATTGCCAGTATCACTGCAATATTGGCACCAGCCAGGCAGCCTCAAATACTGGCTGTGCCAATAAAATAAAAGCCAGATGGAATCCCTAAGAGTAGTGTGTGAAAAAAAAAATGTAAAAAAAAAAATTTTTTTTTTTTTTTTAAATCAATGGGCCTATTCCATGGGCCTGGGCCTGGAGCTGCAGCTCCATCAGCCCCTATGTTAATCCGGCCCTGCAGATATGAGTTGCACTGGTATGACACTGTGCTCTGGCAGGCCCTGAAACGCACACGTGTAAAGGAAACTGACTGCTATTATATTACAGTCCAAAAAGTTTTTTTTTGTTAAATGCAAGCTATTGTGACACCGGATATGAGTGGTGGCACTGGGCAAGTGGGCACAGTATACGCTGTGAGCCTGACACACACGCTGGCAGACAACTAACTGCTATTCAATCTATTACAGTCAAAATGTTATTTTTTTTTAAAAAATGTCCACTACTGTTACACCAGATATGAGTTGCACTGGTGTGACACTGTGCCCTGGCAGGCCCTGAAATGCACATGCGTAAAGGAAACTGACTGCTATTATATTACAGTCCAAAAAGTTTTTTGTTTTTTTTAAATGCAAGCTATTGTGACACCAGTGAGTGAGTGGTGGCACTGGGCAGGCCCTGAAACGCACACTCGTGAAGGAAACTGACTGCTATTATATTACAGTCAAAAAAGTTTAGTTTTTTTTAAATGCAAGCTATTGTGACACCAGTGAGTCAGTGGTGGCACTGGGCAGGCCCTGAAACGCACACTCGTGAAGGAAAGTGACTGCTATTTTATCACAGTCAAAAAAGTTTTTTGTTTTTTTTTAAATGCAAGCTGTTGTGACACCAATGAGTGAGTGGTGGCACTGGGCAGGCCCTGAAACGCACACTCGTGAAGGAAACTGACTGCTATTATATTACAGTCCAAAAAGTTTTTTGTTTTTTTAAATGCAAGCTATTGGGACACCTGTGAGTGAGTGGTGGCACTGGGCAAGTGGGCACAGTATATGCTGTGAGCCTGACACACAGGCTGGCAGGCAGGCAACTGCAATTAATTACACAGAAAAAAAAAAAAGCAGACTGATGTTCTAGCCCTAAAAAGGGCTTTTTGGGGGTGCTGTCCTTATAGCAGAGATCAGATGAGTCCTTCAGGACTGTAGTGGACACTGAATACACTAGCCTAGCTATCAATTTCTCTATCAAATCAGCAGCAGCTACACTGTCCCTCCTCTCCCTAAGAATGCAGCTTCACAATGAATGTAAAAATCAGTGGTCAGATGGACCCTTGCCTCAACACTGTGTGCCAGACATGCCATTACTTCCTTTTGCACAATCGAGTACAGGTTGGGGATTGCCTTTTGTGCAAAGAAATTTCGGCCGGGTACCTTCCACTGCGGTGTCCCAATAGCTACAAATTTTTTGAATGCCTCAGACTCCACCAGCTTGTATGGTAAAAGCTGGCGGGCTAAGAGTTCAGTCAAGCCAACTGTCAGACGCCGGGCAAGGGGGTGACTTTGTGACATTGGCTTCTTACGCTCACACATGTCCTTGACAGACACCTGACTGTGGGCAGATGAGCAGGAACTGCTCAAGGCGAGAGACGGAGGGGCGGATGGTTGAGAGGGGGCAAGGAGGACAGCAGTGGTTAACGTGGCTAAAGATGCTGGACCAGGAGGAGGATGGCAGCTTTGAGTTTGTGTGCTGCTTGTACTAATGTGTTGATCCCATAGGTGTTTGTGATGTGCGATCATGTGCCTTCGCAAAGCAGTTGTACCTAGGTGGGTGTTGGACTTCCCACGACTCAGTTTCTTTTGGCACAGGTTGCAAATGGCATCGCTGTTGTCAGAGGCAGACACACAAAAAAATCGCCACACTGCTGAGCTCTGCAATGACGGCATTCTGGTGGTGGCAACAGCATGCATTGATTGGCGTGCTGTCTGGCTGACCCCGGGTGCCGATGCATGCTGTCTGAATGTGCCACTAGCTCCTTGCGACGACCTCCCCCTGCTTCTAGCTTGTCTCCTCCTCCTCCTCTCTGTCTCCCCATCTGAACTTTCCCCATGTTCTTCTTCTCTTCTAGAGGGCACCCACGTGACATCCACGGACGCATCGTCATCATCAACCGCTTCACTTCAGCGGGTACAACATCATCATCATTTTCGATTAGTGTTACTATGCGTGCAAGCTACTGTGACAACAGATATGAGTGGCACTGTGCAGTGGCAGAAGTTGGCAGAGTAGACGCTGTAGGCCTGACACACTTGCTTGCAGACAACTAACTGCTATTCCATCTATTATAGTCAAAATTGTATTTTTTTTTTTTAAATGTACGCTACTGTTACACCAGATATGCAGGGCCAGATTAAGAGCCCAGTGGGCCTGGTGCTGACAATTATGACGGGCCTAATTACAGAATCATATCGACCAAAAACAGTAAAACACTCCCAAGCATCATGTTTCTGATGGAGATGGTATTGGAGAGAAAGAAAACAGCAGCTATAAGAACACACATACCCTAGGCTAATCTCTCACTAATTTATGTTTTCATCTTTCAAGTAAATCCATAACCCCTAACAGCAGTGTCCAGTCAAGTAGGAAGTCAATGGGCATGGTAAAAGGGTGTGCCACTGACACAAATCACATAACCTGCCAAAAGGGGCGAACATGCCCAAAAAGAGGACATGTCTGCTCAAAGAATTAGAAGGCCAGCCTGGCATGAATGCATGTCAGGCTGCCTGCCAATCATGCAGCTGGCCAACTAAGGGCATACTATGCAGACAGCACCCTGAGCTTGGCATAAATGCATCTAATGATGCGCTCACTCAACGCTTTCTAAGGACTGTCCCCTAGCACTCGCTGGTCCACTTGTCTCCTTACCTTCTTACTAGCAGGCAGAAGCTCCTGGTATATGGTCCGGGACAGAGAAAAGCTGTAAGTAGTGAGTGTAGAAGAAAGGGAACATGCCACTGTGTTAGAGAGACCAAAGTCAGCATTACCACAAGCATAAATTCATGACCCTATAGTGTTAACACCACCATCTAGCCCCCCTGGGCCCCTCATGCCTCCATAAATATAGCAAAATCCTACTATATTCAAGCCTGAAGCTGTAACTCTGCATGCTGTTAGACTCATAAAAACAAGCAGTCTGCTGACATCATTAGAAGTGGTGGCCTGATCCAATCACAGTGCTTCCCCATAGGATTGGCTGAGACTGACAAAGAGGCAGATCAGGGTCAGAGCCAGCATGATTCAAACACAGCCCTGGCCAATCAGCATCTCCTTATATAGATGAATTTAATTAATGAATCTCTATGAGGAAAGTTCAGTGTCTGCATGCAGAGGGAGGAGACACTGAATGTTTGGATGCATTTTAGGCAGCCATGACCCAGGAAGGATCTCTAACAGTCATCTAAGGAGTGGCCAGTGAAGTTATCACTAGGATGTAATGTAAACACAGCATTTTCTCTGAAAAGACCATGCTTACAGCAAAAAGCCTGATGGTAATGATTCTACTCACCAGAACAAATTCAATAAGCTGTAGTTGTTCTGGTGACTATAGTATCCCTTTAACTATATTCATTGTCAGCCAGTCCACACAAGTTTACATCCCTCTTAAGTTTCCATACTTAAGTAAGAGTATGTGAAAAGTAGTTAGGGTTGCCACCTTTCTTGAAAACACATACCGGCCTTACTAATTTATGTGTGGGTGACATCACATGATGTAAATCACAAGGAGTGACATAAGAGAAAATGCTGTAAAATCACCAAAAAACTATTTAGTTTAAATCTCATGACTCATATGTCGATTACTCCAGGTCTCAGTGTTCCTATGTATCAGTGTCTCAGTGCCCCATGTCTCCCAGTGTCCCTAAGTGTCGTGTCCCCAGGTCTCCCAGTGATCCTATGTATCAGTGTCTCAATGCCCTATGTCTCCCTGTGTCCCCATGTATCCCAGGGTCCCCATGTCACTAGGACACTAGGAAGATGTGGAGACCTGGGGACACGGGGAGACCTAGGGACACGGAGACACCAGTGACACTGGGAGACTAGGGGACTCTGGCTGGGACACATGGGGACAATGGGAAAATAGGGGACACTTGAAGACATGGGGACACAGACACCAGGGACACAGACACTAGAGACACTGGCTGGGGACATGGGGACATTGAGACATGGGGGCACTGGGAGACACAGGGACACTGAGACACCAGGGCCACAGACACTAGGGACACTAGCTTGGAGACATTGTGACACTTGAGGCACTGAGAGACATGGAGGCACTAGGAGACATGGGGACAGTGAGACACTGGCAGACTGGGGGGCACTGGGAGACTAGAGGGCACTGAGACACCAGGGACACTGGCTGGGAGACATGGGGACACTGTGTCCCCATGTGTCTGTGTCATAATGTCTCCCAATGTCCCTTAGTGTCTCACTGTATGTCTCCCTGCTGCCTTTCCTCCCATCCCTTACTTCCCTGAGCTGTAGGCTGTCTCTGCAGGGTGGGAGTTGCTGTCTGGACTCTGTAGCTGCACCCCTGCAGATCAGTGAGTATAGATAGGCAGGGAGGGATATGCTGGAACTTCCTATCCCTGCCTGTCTCCACACACAGTGACCCATACTGGCCAGTGCTGGTATTGCATAGTAATCTCTTGTTTATACTGAGAAAAATACCAGCATTTGTATTGCCAGTATCACTGCAATATTGGCACCAGCCAGGCAGCCTCAAATACTGGCTGTGCCAATAAAATAAAAGCCAGGTGGAATCCCTAAGAGTAGTGTGTGGAAAAATTTTTTTTTTTTTTTTTTAAATCAATGGGCCTATTCCATGGGCCTGGGCCTGGAGCTGCAGCTCCATCAGCCCCTATGTTAATCCGGCCCTGCAGATATGAGTTGCACTGGTATGACACTGTGCTCTGGCAGGCCCTGAAACGCACACGTGTAAAGGAAACTGACTGCTATTATATTACAGTCCAAAAAGTTTTTTTTTTTGTTAAATGCAAGCTATTGTGACACCGGATATGAGTGGTGGCACTGGGCAAGTGGGAACAGTATACGCTGTGAGCCTGACACACACGCTGGCAGACAACTAACTGCTATTCAATCTATTACAGTCAAAATTTTATTTTTATTTTTTAAATGTACACTACTGTTACACCAGATATGAGTTGCACTGGTGTGACACTGTGCCCTGGCAGGCCCTGAAATGCACACGCGTGAAGGAAACTGACTGCTATTATATTACAGTCAAAAAAGTTTTTGTTTTTTTTTAAATGCAAGCTATTGGGACACCAGTGAGTGAGTGGTGACACTGGGCAGGCCCTGAAACACACACTCGTGAAGGAAACTGACTGCTATTATATTACAGTCAAAAAAGTTTTGTTTTTTTAAATGCAAGCTATTGTGACACCAGTGAGTGAGTGGTGGCACTGGCAGGCCCTGAAACGCACACTAGTGAAGGAAACTGACTGCTATTATATTACAGTCAAAAAAGTTTGTTTGTTTTTTTAAATGCAAGCTATTGTGACACCAGTGAGTGAGTGGTGGCACTGGGCAGGCCCTGAAACACACACTAGTGAAGGAAACTGACTGCAATTATATTACAGTCAAAAAAGTTTGTTGTTTTTTTTAAATGCAAGCTATTGTGACACCAGTGAGTGAGTGGTGGCACTGGGCAAGTGGGCACAGTATATGCTGTGAGCCTGACACACAGGCTGGCAGGCAGGCAACTGCAATTACATTACACAGAAAAAAAAAGCAGACTGATGTTCTAGCCTTAAAAAGGGCTTTTGGGGGTGCTGTCCTTACAGCAGAAATCAGATGAGTCCTTCAGGACTGTAGTGGACACTGAATACACTAGCCTAGCTATCAATTTCCCTATCAAATCAGCAGCAGCTACACTGTCCCTCCTCTCACTAAGAATGCAGCTTCACAATGAATGTAAAATGGATGCTGTCCAGGAGGTGGGAGGGCCTGGGAGGGAGGGTCTGCTGCTGATTGGCTGGAATGTGTCTGCTGACTGTGAGGTACAGGGTCAAAGTTTACTCAATGATGATGAATAGGGGGCGGACCGAACAGCGCATATGTTTGCTGTCCGTGGCGAACACGAACAAGTGATGTTCGCCAGGAACTATTCGCCAGCGAACCGTTCAGGACATCACTAGTCTCCAACACTGAAATAAGACAGGCATATTCTAACACTGGGCACTTGCATTACTTTGCTGTACAGGGAGCTGGGAGACTAAATGGCACGCACCGCTGCAGCTACTAACTGCTATTACTAATATTAAAAGGGACAGAACACATTTTGTATCAAACAGAAACATATTAAGACTATTAGTTTACACAAAAAAGTAAAACCCAACAGAAAAAAATAATGCATAGTTTATTTATTTTTATTGCCCCTATGAACAAGCCTCTACTACCTCATACCCACTTTCCCCTTGCCAAAAGTCTTGTGTGGAAAATTAGTAATACAGTTGCGGGAGTGCACATTTCATTGTTCACCCCTTTTTTTCTGGTGAACCACTCAGGTGGTAAGGCTTCTCTAAGCTGCTAGCCACGCCTCCATGAAATAAGTCACTACCTATTCCCCCTAACTAATAATAGTTAGGGGGAGCAATAAATCTAACACTTATGAAAGAAACAATTATATAATTTCAGAATTATTTTTGTATCAGACCAAAAAAGTACAAATAAAAACACAACTATTAAAAATAAATTCCATGTCAACCAAACAGAGTACTCTAACATTCAAGGCTTACCTCTCTCACTCTGAGTGTAGTTAAAATATTTTATTTTGCTGGCAATTTTAATTATGCTTGCTAGAATAATCTCAGCAGGACCCAACTGAATGGATGGGATTAAAGTTGCATTCCACTATAGTCTAATTATAATTATGGTACCAGGAGCCCCTTGTGTTGTCCCATCATACGTAGTCAAACCATTTTCTAATAGTTTAACACTTATCTGGGCCCCTGCATGTCTCTTTTTCAGCCTCCTTTATTAATAACTAAGTTCCAATTGAACATGAATTAAGTCAATTTCATCCGTCTTCCATCCATCATCATCTGCAATGCCCAGTCTGTTTGTGGCTCTTTATGGGCTTTTCTTTCTTGTATCTGTGGGTAATTCCCTATCTCTTAACTCTTATTCTGGTTGCTATATGTTGATGTGGTTGCTGTGCCGAGATTTGTTCTCACTTGGTCACCTTATGTTAGATATATTGTGCCCCTGTTTTATTTTCAGATTAATCAGGTGGACCCTGTAACAGGAAACAACAAGTATTAGATGAAAGTAATGTAAAGCATTAACCATAATCAGTTAACCATAGTGACATGAAGAAAACTGTTATAAACTATTCATTATGATGATCTATATCCACTGCAGCTCCACCTACTGCTGAAGCCTGAGAAATACACTCATGATATATTTATTTATAAAATATTTTGCCAGGAAATATAGATTGAGATTTCTGTCGTTTTCAAGTATGTCCTGGGTCCACAAAACATTGCATTGATGCATTAGGGAAAGCATCAATATAATTAATATAAAATACAACATCAATATTACACAATATATACAAAATTTGACATAAAACAGGTAGGAGGTCGTTCCATAATTGCGGTGCTCTGGAGGAGAAGGAGGATCGAGCTGCTTTCTTTTTGTATTGAGGTAGACTAAATAAAGTGCTGGTACTGGATCGAAAGTTATAGGAGATGGGAACAGTCGGGGAGAGCATTCTGCTCAGGTAGGGTAAGAGTTTCTCAGAAAAGCTCTTAAAAACAAGGCTGGAAAGATGAAGGGTCCTTCTGGATTTCAGCGACAGACAGTTTAGTTCTTTTAGCATGTCACAATGGTGGGTCCTGTAATTACATTGTAGCACAAATCGGCAGAACAAGTTATACAGTGTATTGAGTTTATTAATGTGGGATATTGGTGCAGGTGCATATACTACATTCCCATAATAAATGATTGGCATCAGCATTTGCTGTGCAATCTTTTCCTTTACTGTAGGGCTTAGGCAGGATTTGTTTCTGTACAGGGCACTTAGTTTTGGATACATTTTAGATGCAAGTGTTTCTATGTGGAAGCCAAAAGATAGATTGGGGTCTAACAACATACCCAAGTATTTGAAAGAGTGGACTGCGGTTAGTGTGCTATTTTAATTTGTTTTGATGGATAGGTGGGAACTGTGAAATTTGTGTAATGTCCCAAAGATCATTGTGACAGGTTTGTCAGTGTTTAGGAAGAGTTTGTTTTTTGCGGTCCACTTTTCTACCTCTGTAAACTGGTCTTGGAGAACAGCCTCGTGCGTACATGTGTACATTTTAGGATTTGCAGACATTAGGCAGATCATTTATAAATAATGTAAATAGTAGGGGGCCGAGAATGGAACCTTGGGGAACACCACACGTGACTGGAAGAGGGAGGGAGTCGCTGTCAGAAATGGACACACATATTGCGAGTGATCCGATACATATGATCGAAACCAGGTTAGCGAACAATCACCAATACCTGAATTTTTGAGTTTGTGCAGAAGAATGTCATGGTCTACTCTGTCAAAGGCCTTTGCAAAATCAAGTAAAATAGCTCCAGGTAGGTCTCCTTGTTCCATGCCAGTTCGGATGTCATTGCAAACTTTTAAGAGGGCAGTTGTAGTGGTGTGATTCTGGTGAAAACACAATTGATCAGGGGTCAGATAGTTTGATTGTTGGTAATACTCACATAGTTGCGTATGGACACATTTTTCTAAGATTTTTGACAATACTGGGAGCAATGATATTGGGCAATAGTTAGAAACCAAAGTAGTGTCACCACTTTTGTGGATAGGCACTACTCTTGAAGTCTTACAAAGTTTGGGTATGTATCCAGACACCAAGGATTCGTTAGTTAGGGTTGTGACGTGACAGGCGCATAGTCGGATTTGCCGGCATATGCGCTAACCTTACCCAAACCCCCATTAAAACACGGACACAGGTTATACTGTTGGAAATAATTCGTCCACAGCTTTATTAAATTATTAATAAAATAATTAAGGAATAACAAATGGGGTCATTGCCAACAAATCTTAATAATCTTGACCTCCCCCATATACATAACATACCCCTAGCAATGACCCCACAATAATAACAATAGATAACAATCTAAATAACATATTAACACAGAAACTGGCCGCCCAATTTGACCACATTTCCACCATGTTAAATTGTAGGGGTGTACCGAGACACCGCTACCCACCATATCCATTGTAGGGGTGTACCAAGACACCGCTACCCACCATATCCATTGTAGGGGTGTACCAAGACACTGCTACCCACCAGTTCCAGTGTAGGGTGTACCAAGACACCACCACACCCCCAGGTTCGGAGCCACCAACGGGCTCGAACGTACCAACCACGTGCAACACTGCCCAATCCACATTAAACCTCAGGATGCCCACTTTCTCCTCCATCTAGCCTCCGATTTAACCAGGCCATTCCCCGCCGCTGTGAAAAAATGGGAAATCAACTAACCTAACCAAATACAGGGAGGGTGGGAGGGACAACTGACAGGTAAGCTTAGGTTCAGTTAAAATGGCCACTTCATATAATGGCTGGTATAAATACTCCCCTTATGGCTCCGCCCTACCCAGCATGCTAGCTGTCACTAAATTCCTGTGGCTGCTATGCCTACCTCCTGGCTCTGTCAAGGCCTATTCCTCTTAGCTGCGCTGATCCATGGGCTACAGGTTTAGCAATTGCTGGCACACTGAGCTTCAACAGCATTACTGGGATTTGATCAGGTCCAGACTGTTTTTTTAATTTCTAGATTATTAAGGTTTTTTTTAATGACACTAATAGGTACAGGTCTAAAAATGAACTTGTCTATATTGGGTCTTTGCAAATTTAGTGATATATTGATTGATATTGGTGCTCCACCAGGGCAAGGGGAAGTATGACATGTCTAGTACTGTGATCATGGCTTGAATCTAGCTCTTAAGAGAACAGAAAATAGATGGAGGACAGAAGACAATAGACCTATTGTATCAACCTTACAATGGCTAGGTAATGCAATGCCCAAATTAGCTGAAACACAAATCCTGCACTCAGGTAAGTGAAGTAGGTGAAGCTGAGATCCTGTATTTGCAGCCACTTTGATTTTCTTTGGAAAAGTGTAGACTGCTGTAAAAGCAGAGCAAGGACAAGTGACATCATCATTTTGTGAAAACTCAGCAGTTGGGATAATTAAAGTGATCTTGCACTAAAAATGTCCAATTCTGACTGAAGTTCTCTCAAAATGGCAGCGCAGACAGTGCAACGGAGAGAAAGCAATAAAATTAAATTTAAAAATATGCTTAAACTCAGCCTGGTTCTTGGGCACCTGATACTAGCCACCAATCAATACAATGTAAACAGGAAGGTTTCATATGTTATGTGGTTGCATAATGATATTGTCTTGAATTGCAATGTAACCTATTTTGCACATCTGTTTCTCTGTTCTGTAACTTTCTTTCATGTTGATAAACAAAAACTGAAAAACTGCCACAAATAAAGAATTTCTAAAAAAATATATATATATTTGCCTAAAATAAAACTTCAAAAAAGAAAAATAGATACCATGGCAGTTCTTCCAGGAAACAGAATAATATGTGAAAAGCTAGGGAAAGCACAATATAACAAAGGGGAAAACACACAAATGAATGAAGAGGGGTTTTGCCACAGACACCGGGATGTAGTTTTGTCACATTGCTCCCCGTTAGTTCCATGATGGGTTGGCTTGGAGATGTCCGGGGAAGCAATCAGGGCTCGAACTCCATCTGCCGGGAAAACCCATTGGCATTGCCATTATGTTTACCTGGCCTGTACTGCAAGGTGAAGATGTAGGGTTGTAGAGCCAGGCTCCAGTACAACAAGCACGGGTTATCCCCAGCAACACAGTTCAGCCAGATTAGGGGGTCGTGGTGTGTCATCAAGGTGAAAGGACGACCATAGAGACAGGGCCATAGCTTCTTTAATGCCCATACAAGAGCCAGGCATTCCTTCTCCATGGTGGCATAGCTGACCTCCATGGGTAATAGTTAATATGCCACCAGATGCTCCATTGCATCGTCCTCTCCCACTTGACTTAGTACAGCTCCCAGCCCAAACATGGAGGCATTTGTTTGGACAAGAAACGTTTTAGTAGGGTCTGGGGCGGCCAACACAGGTGTCTCACTGAGTGCTGTTTTGAGTCTCTGGAAAACGGTCTTGCACTCCGGGGACCACACTACTTGTGTGGGAAGGGACTTTTTAGTCAGTTAAGTGAGGTTTTTGGCAAGGACGCTATATTCAGGGACAAATCTGTGGTAATAGTCCGCGGTCCCTAGGAAAGCTAACACCTGTGTCTTAGTACGGGGTTAGGGAAAGTTGACAATAGCCTCTACCTTGGCGGGTTCTGGTCGCTGTTTGCCTACCCTATGGCCGAGGTACTGCACTTCAGCCATACCGTCATGGCACTTGTCAGGCTCCAAGGTGAGCACTGCTGCCAAAAGTTGCTTCAGGACCATGGATAAGTGTCTCAGGTGGTCCTCCCATGTGTGGCTGTAGATGTTATCTAAATACGCACTCACAAAGTCCTAAAATCCCTCTAGGAGCTTGTCAGCAATCCTCTGAAAGGTAACTGGGGCATTCTTCATCCCAAAAGGCATAACCTTAACCCCTTAAGGACACATGACATGTGTGACATGTCATGATTCCCTTTTATTCCAGAAGTTTGGTCCTTAAAGGGTTAAACTGGTATAGCCAAAATTAGGTGACAAATGCTGACTTATGAGTTCCACGAGTGCTTCTGTATGAGGTCCAGGTGTATTTTTCTCCCATAAAGGAGTTCAAAGGGGAAGAACCCTGTAGACGCCTGGGGCACTTCGCGGTAGGCAAACAGGAGATGAGGAAGTAGCCTTTACCACTGCTGACAGGAGGCTGCAAACATCTTAAGCATCTGCTTGAGCATGCCATTAAAACATTCACAGAGTCCGTTGATCTGTGGGTGGTAGTGAGAGCTAAACAGGGGTTCTACGCTGCAACTTTGCCATAACGGTTGGGTCACAGTTGCCGTAAACTGAGTCCCATGGTCAGATAGAATCTCCCCAGGGAAGCCTACCATAGTGAAAAATTTTACTAGGGCTTCCACCACAGTCTCTACCTCTACATTAGAAAGGGCTAAAGTCTCCAGGTATCTAAGGTGCTGGGCATATGAAGGGGACCTATCAAGTCCACTGCTGCCCGGTGGAATGGCTTCTCTTTTATGGGCATAGGGTGTAGTTTTACCTTTGAGTGGTAACTCCTCTTCCCTGTCTTCTGGCAAGTGTCACACATCCTGCAATAATTTTGTAGGTCCCGTGTGATCCCTGGCCAGTAGAAGGTCTGGGTTAACCAGTCTTTAGTTTTCTGGACACCCATATGTCCAGCTAGGGGAATTTTGTGGCTGAGCCTGAGTCTGCCCTATATTTACAGGGCACTACTTGCTGTCTTTTGGGTATAGCTATCTCAGAGAGGTCATGATTATATGACAATATGATGTAACAAGCTGTTTCTGCTCTCTGTCACACACTCTGTACCATCCTTGTTTTACTTATATTATTTAATTTGCACAAAAAACATGCTCTTGATATACATGCCATGCCAGTGTTTTACTATGTTTGAGTAACTTTAGATTTAAGCCAAAAATCTCAGGAAAGAGAGCATGAGATTAATGGCAAAGGAAACAGGCATGCACTACAGGAACACAGGATAGATTTAAAAAAAATTGAATTGTTTTTTAGTTTTAAGTATTTTTAAGATTTGTTATGGCCGATATGATCTTCACATGGCAAAATATTTTTAAGGTAATATCGGTACACTACATTCTGTAATGGGGCCCTAAATATTTTAGTAGGTGGGTTTACAGCATAAAATTACAAATTCTTGTAATAAGCAATACATTGGTCAGGGGCAGCAAAGCTAGGTTTATGGGGCATTTATTGACACTTAGTGTAAGAGACTAAATATGTGTGAGTATAGTCAGGAATATGCGCAATATGGGCAACAATCATTCCATATTTTATGAACCTTTCAGTCTCTAGAAAGGAGACAAATTGAGATGGATGGCCAATTAACCACGTGGTTTACAGAAAGATTTTGACATGCCTATGAAGTTCAGGCTTCTGAATGTCAGAATTGCCAAATTGTGTAATTTCTAAATTGCCAAAGTGGTGAATTTTGGAAGTGTCGAACCAAATTGCAGAAGTGCTGAATTTCGGAAGTGCTGAAGTGCTTCAGATTTCTGAAAAGTTGCAAAACAGGAGAGGGACGGAAAATTAAGGGAATGATGACAGGAATCTAACCCTAACCCTAATCCTAGCCCTAACTCTATCCCTAACCCTAACCCTAGTAAGGGTTAAGGTTAGGGTAGGGGTATGGGTAGTGCTAGGGATAGGGGTAAAATTAGGGTTATGGCTGGGGTTAGTCGTAGCATTAGGGGTAGGGTTAGTGGTAGGGTAAGGGGCAAGGGTAGGGTAAGGGGTAAAGGTAGGGTTAGCAGTAGGGTTAAGGGTAGGGTTTGGGGTAGGGTTACTGTTAGGGGTTAGGGGTAGGGTTAGTAACTTTCCAGGACACCATAAAACCTGTACATGGGGAGTACTGTTTTACTTGAAAGACTTTGCTGAACACAAATATTGGTGTTTCAAAACAGTAACATGTATTACAACGATGATATTGTCAGTGAAAGTGAATTTTTTTTTCTTTTTTTTAAATGGCACATACATGGACGATATAATTGTTGTGAATGAAAATTACCCCCATGATGGCATACCATTTGCAATAGTAGACAACCCAAGGTATTGCAAATGGGGTATGTCCAGTCTTTTTTAGTAGCCACCAAGTCACAAAACACTGGCCAAATTTGCATTTTTCAGACACAAACAAATATTAACACTAACTTTGGCCAGTGTTTGTGACCAAGTGGCTACTAAAAAAGACTGGACATATCCCATTTGCAATACCTTGGGTTATCTACTTATGCAAGTGGTATGCCACCATGGGGGTAATTCTCATTCCTGGGCTACCATACAGTCTCAAAGGCAACATGACCAACCAATCTTCAATGTGAAAAAAATGGAAAATTTAACATGCTATATTTGACCCTGTAACTTCCCAAAACACCATAAAAACTGTACATAGGGGGTACTGTTTTACACATGAGACATCGCTGAATACAAATATGTGTATTTTATTGCAGTAAAAGCAAACAGTATTATGACATTCACATAATGTCACGTAGAACTAAAAAACAAATTTAAGTTCTTATTTTTTCCAATTTTTAAGATAAGTTTGAAAATGTTCCTGTTTGGGAACGTTGTCTTCAGCAGCTGTATCCCTCCCGTTGTGCCCTGGTGGGCCATGTTAGAGAAATAAGGCAGATCTAAGGTGAACTTGGGTTGTCTTCATTAGACTTTCCCTTAAAATGTCCTTAAGTTATGTATCCTTCCTTCAACTTGGACATTGTTTATAAAGTGTGTTTTGTTTTATTTGGTACAGATATTGCTGTTTTATAGGTTAAAATGTTTGCCAACTCTCTATTTTGCAAAACTCTTTAGTAAAATAATATATCATTAAATAAATAGTTTTATGTGTGCAAAATATTTCAGATATTTTATGTTTGTTTTCTCTCTTCAACCTAATGTTGTTTTATAAAATGCACTTGGACAAGCCCATACCATTATTATTTTTCCATAAATGCATTCTCATCAAACACCCTACACAGTACATACACCCATGTTACATTAGGTGATGTGTTGGGTATTGGTATTTGGTTTCCATATCCTTTTAATTCTTGCTTCAAGTGTGGTTTCAGGAATGTGCATTTTACATTCAACATACTAATCATGTATCAATGGTTTATGTCTTAGTTCAATGCATGTTTCCTATCTAAGCCAAGAAAGAGTTCTGCACTTTTC
>OW240917.1:157485053-157613455 GCA_933207985.1 Pelobates cultripes
CGGCACTTCAGATGTTGTGGACTGTATTCCCCATAATGCTTTTATCACTTTTATCACTGTATTCCCCAAACCATCAGGGATTTGTAGTCCACAACATCTGGAGTGCCTAAGATGGAGTGCCTTCCCCTGCTCTAGTTCTTATCCAATGCTGCTTTTGCCTTTGTTCTGCACTAAACCTTAGCGCATTGTCTTGTAGGTGATGCAGGCACAGTGTATAAAACTGCAGACAGAATTCTACCGGCGCAGTATGACAGAAATAGTGGATGGCCTTGGACACACAATGGGAGCCCTGTACTGGCAACTAAATGACATCTGGCAAGCACCTTCTTGGTCATCAATAGGTAAGTTCTAAAACGGGTTTCCCTATATTATTTGTGTACACGCACACTCACTCACACACTCACTCCACAGGGTCCTTGCACGCTCATAAATAAAGTGGCTGGGTGCTTGCAATCAGGGGAAAGGAATAAATCTATACAAATGTGCTTTTGTTTACATTGTAAATTATACCTGATCCTGATGATAGTCCCAAACAGGTCAGTCCTGTTTTAGTGAATCTTCAATAAAGACAACACCATTTAACTTCAGAAGTCTGTGAGTGCCTGTCATCCCTCTATACTGTGTATGTGTGTGTATGTATGTATGTATGTGTGTGTGTGTGTATATATATATATATATATATATATATATATATTATATTTAATTTCCAATTCCAAATAAAACACTGATTGTAGCAGATGTTGAAACATACATTCATTAACACTGGTATTGCTAGTGATAGTGATTGCCTGCAACGTCCAATTATAAATTGGCTCTTAGAGTGGCATGTGTTTTTATGAATTTGTCATTTTAGTTTCTGATAGAAGCTTGAGCACACTGCAGAATTAAAAATGACAATGTGTCCTCCTTTAATTTTTACTTAGACCAGACTTTGAGTACTTTGAGGTTTTTATTGTGATCAACAAGGAAAATAGAACTGGGGTATTCCTTTAACGTGAACCATTATTTACCCTTGACGACTGGTTTGAGAATCACTGTTATGGCCTTGTAATTAACACTTGTTCTGTTTGTGGAGAAGCAACAGCCCTTTTGAATTTCTCACTTCCTATTAATCTGATGTCGGCAAATATTGGCTACATGGCATCATGTTCCAGTGTGCTCAGTTAGATGCATGCCGCAAGCCTTTTGAAAACTGTCAACGTAATTTCAATGTGTTTAGTTCTGTTATGATGACTTGCACTTTGTGTGTGTGTGTGTGTGTATGTCTGTGTATTTTACAGAATGCTGTATTGTCTAGGAAGTATGCACATTGTACCTATAGTTCTCCTGTAAAGTGATGCCAGCAAGCAGTTATTTGTGACTTATTATTGGATAGAACATTTTTCTAAGTCAAGATTTCAATTTTCTTCTAGAATATGGAGGGAAGTGGAAAATGCTTCATTATTATGCAAAGAATTTCTTTGCGCCTGTTTCTACAAGTGGATTTGAAGACCGTGATATTTTATACATTTATGGAGTGTCTGATTTGTTGGAAGATCAAAATTTCAAGCTTGCAGTAAGACTTTCTGTTTATTAATCACAATTTCCGCTGCGTCAGGTTGCCCGCTAGCTATAAAATGAAATGACATTTCTTCTGTGTTAAGATGATCTGCTTTAAAACACATATTTAATGTATATGAAGCTGATATTAATAACTACACATGTTGGTAAACGTACATTTACACAGAATTAAAAAATACAAGGTTAAAAAAAAACTATGTAATAAAACTAGGAGCAGAAATCTAGGTAAAATATCAGGTAACTTGGTAAAGTTCTAATAGAACAACAAATAATAAAAAAAACAAACAAACATCCAAACGAATTAATAATTATTATAATAGTGAATTAAATTTAGCAGCAATAAAAAACACAATAAAAATGTGCACAATAAAAATAAAGCACTACAAAGGTAATGGCAAAAAAAATCATTGAACGATATAATACATTCATATAAATAATGAAATAAAGAGTCCACTCTGTAGCAGTATGTAACACAAACCCCTGGTATAGAAGCAGGAGTCAATGAAACCTGTTACTACTAAGCAATCTAGTACACAGTCCCCTAATGTTAGAAATCTGAGACCACGTAAACTAGGTCACAGTGTGCTAGATAAAACAAAAACAAAAAGATCCAAAGAATTAAAAACTAAAAGACAAGAATAGTCTCTGTGCAAACAGCAAATATTTATACATTTACACAGAAACTCCCAGGAATTGTAGTTGGCAAAAGTCAAATTATATTTTCTACCGTATCCTTGTGTCTATATCTACTTGTTTATTTTTAAAAGTTAAAGGAGGTCAGCGCTAATAATAATAAGGAATAGGTAGGCAGCGGCCTAGCAGAGGGTAACCCTCTAACCCTGTAGCATAAGAGTAGAAAATAACAACAACAGTAGTGCAAGGCTGCGCTAAAATGTATCAATGTAGACTTATAGGAAATAAAAACAAATATATAGATAGAGCATATATATAAAAAAATATATATAGCCTAGGTATAATAGTCTCTATTAAAACACCATAAAAAAGTAGGTAAAACAGAGTCCATCCAAGTGGTGAAATGTTCAGTAGAAATTAAAGAATAAAATGTTCAATAAAAATCATAAAACCGTCTCACTAGTATATGGATAGGGTATGTGTACAATCCTCAGGAGATGATCCGTCCGGGTTGTAGGTAATCCGTATATGTGAAGATAAAAAACACGACAAACTTCCAATGGTGAAATATTGTAGCTCCAAAGGTAAAATAAATAAAAAGGAGGATAGTACACTCACATTTGGTGGAGCTAAGGCCAGCTCTGGGATGGAGGGCGCTTAGCGGTATGATCCCCGCTAAAGGATATACTGGAGAAGTGGGTCCGTCCGTCCGACTTTGGTTCTGTCGTACTCCACAGAATATATATAAAAACAGCAATAGAGCTCTCAGTTGGAAAAGTAAATAAAATTTGATTCAGGTAGTCTAGTTAAGAGGTAAGCAACCTTCGGCACTTCAGATGTTGTGGACTGTATTCCCCATAATGCTTTTACAGCCATAATGTTTTAAGAACCCGGAAGTCCCTCTAGTGGCTGTCTTAACCCTTGCAGAGTCAATAATTACACTTGCAGGGTTAAGGATGATGGGATTTGGGAGTTGGCACCCAGACGACTCCAATGGGCAGAAGTGGTCTGGGGGCTTGGAGTGTCCATTTAAAGGGACACTCCAGAACCCCAAAGCACTTCAGCTTTATACAAAAGTTTTATGTAAAAAGAGTATGTCCTCTTAATATTATTTTTTATTTTATTTATTTTTTCATTGTGCCAAAACTGCAGGTTTCAATAGAAATTTTAACTTTTATAAATTAACCTGGTTACACACCCCTTGCTTTTAATCAGACAACCGGTCCTGTTACTTCCTGATTTGGTTAGTGCAGTGGAGCTAAACTCAAGAGGCAGGTAATTGCCTAGAGCACCTGCCTTGCAAAGACTTCTCATTGAGCTGCATTGGGAAGTTTGTGATTGGGCAGCCACAGAACGTCTGGGTGGGTTTAGAAGGGTAGGGTTTGAAAAGGCTTTAAACAAGATAAAGGCAGGTTTTGCAAGATATTTTTATATTCACCCCAATTAAAAAAATGGACAAAAAAAAATCCATGCAAATTTTTATTTGGAGTATATCTACTAAACAGGGATTCTTGTAAATTTTGTATTTGGGCAGCGGAGTGTCCCTTTAATGCTGTCAGAGCAACTGTAAATTTGTATTAATATCACAAGTCTGAAACTATTTTAGTCGGACTCATAGAGTGCAACAATACAAATAAGGCCTTAGTGATCTCCAAATATAACTGTTAGATTGATTAGTTGTGACTTTTTTTCTTTGTACAGATTAGAGTTTACAAATGGGACTCATTGCAGCCAGTTTGTGAAAGAATAACTGAAGAATTAAAGTTTAATGCAAGAAGTTCAGGCCCGCTATACAAGGAATCCATTCCTGAATTGCTATCCCAGTGTTCGAATGCCACCAGACAAACCCATGTGGTAGTCTTCCATCTCTTACACCAAGGACAGCCCTATGGTGTCCAGAACTGGCATTTTTTAAGTTCACTGAAAGAGGCCAAAGAATTGTTGAAACCAAATATTACAGTAAGTAAATATAATAGTGATTAATGTAATGGATTTATTATGTATTCTCTAGATGCAGCATAATAGTTTTTTCCAATGTAAAGTTAAGCTCATGTAATATTTTTATACTTCAGATTTCATTACAATGTGTGGATTAAATTAAAGTTCTCTTTACCCAGAATCTTTAAATTATTCTTAAATGAACATTCCAGTACCCATAAGAACTTTATCTCAATAGAGGTCTTGGTTGACATGTTACCTTAAAGGTTTAAACAGCCCTTTGAACTTTTAACTTCTATGTTGTCCTCAGAGCAACTGTAAATTTGTATTAATATCACAAGTAATTTCACAATGACGCATTTATTGGAGAACATGGTGGAGGTGAT
Organism: Pelobates cultripes; assembly: GCA_933207985.1. Lineage (NCBI taxonomy): Eukaryota > Metazoa > Chordata > Amphibia > Anura > Pelobatidae > Pelobates > Pelobates cultripes. The sequence continues at coordinate 157,489,571 of OW240917.1, forward strand.
GAGAACAGCACTCCTGCCAACTGCCTTTGGATAAACGAAAACTATCATTTATGTGTGTACTAAAGCTAAAAATACAAAAAAATCTAAAAATGTGGTCAAAATTTAAGCGTACTGGCTCTATGAATGATCACGGTGCATATAGACAATGGCGAAATATATGCACAAAACAGTATGTTTAAAAATCAGACTGTTTCAAATGGCCATGGAACAGCTGATGGAGCTCTGAGTTCTATGCTGGACTGGGTATGTTTAAAATATTTTATAAATAAATAAATGCCCAAATAATCTGCCCCTTTGTCTGCTCCACTTGCCAGTAGTAAGGAATTTTTTTCTTAGGAGGCCCGTGATAGGCTGGGAGTGTCAACTGGCTCTTTCGGCTTATCACTTGAGAGAAATGCTCCAGAAATGTATGGTTTCCCCGTGACAAGTAGCATATGTAAACAAACAATGATTGAAGCTTTTAGGTAAAGAATCCCTAGTGCACACTGTGAGCTACTCCTTGTAACCTGTAGTCACATTTCCTTCAGTGTTGTTCACGTGACGCTGCAAGTATGTTCAGGTTTCTTGTACTGCAGCTTTTTTTTTTTTTAGCTCCAGCATATGCTTAAAGGGACACTCCAGGCACCCAGACCACTTCTGCCCATTGGAGTGGTCTGGGTGCCAACTTCCACTACTCTTAACCCTGCAACTGTAATTATTGCAGTTTTCTATAAACTGCAATAATTACATTGCAGGGTTAACTCCACCTCTAGATTCATGGAATAGTTAAGAAAATATTAGAACAATCTGCCATTGACAGTGGAAGTTTTACATTAAAGGGACACTATAGTCACCAGAACAACTAAAGCGAATCTAATTTGTTCTGGTGAGTAGAATCATTGCCTTCAGGCTTTATGCTGTAAACACTGTCTTTTCAGAGAAAATGCTGTGTTTACATTACAGCCTAGTGATAACTTAACTGGCCACTCCTCAGATGGCTGTTAGAGATCCTTCCTTGGTCATGGCTGTCTAAAATGCATCCAAACATTCAGTGTCTCCTCCCTTTGCATGCAGACACTGAATTTTCCTCATAGAGATTCATTGATTCAATTCATCTCTATGAGGAGATGCTGATTGATCGGGGCTGTGTTTGAATCATGCTGGCTCTGCCCCTGATCTGCCTCTTTGTCAGTCTCAGCCAATCCTATGGGGAAGCATTGTGATTGGATCAGGCCACCACTTCTGCTGATGTCAGCAGACTGCTTGTTTTTCTGAGTCTAACAGCATGCAGAGTTACAGCTTCAAGCTTGAATACAGTAAGATTTGTACTATATTTAGGGAGGCATGAGGGACCCAGGGGGGCTAGATGGTGGTTTAAACACTATAGGGTCAGGAATACATGTTTGTGTTCCTGACCCTATAGTGATCCTTTAAGCAATACCTCAACTCTAAACCCAGGATGACTGCAATTAAGTGGCTGTTTATAGTACTAAAATTGGCTTCTCGGATACAATGAACACTTTTACAGCCCCTTGTAAAGCATGTGCTATACATTGTCCGACTCCTGACCGCATTTAGTAACATAATCTTGCAATGTTTTTGACAACACAGTGGTTCTTGGTAGCACTGAAATTTTAAACTTTTTTTTATTTTTAATAAATATAAATAAGATCATTTTACCAGAGGGAAATGACTGAAAGCAACAATCTAATGTCATGGGTGAGCAAGTATTGTTGGGCAAGTATTGTTAAATATATTAACATCTGATCAAAATTCTAGATTTCTTTAGAACTTCCATTTAAATGTACTTGTATGTAAATATATATTTTAAAGGAACCGTCCAAGCACCATAACCACTACAGCTCACTGTACTGGTTATGGTGCCAGGATGGCACTGGAGCCACTCTACTGCAAAGACTTTTGAACTGTTTGACTTTTTACTTGACTCCGCTTCCCGTCTCTACTACCAGCCCCAGAGAGCCCAAAATTCCTAAGTATGAACTTTTGTAAGCAATGCAGGGCTTAGTTCATTGGCTGAGAGTGGCAGCTGATTACTGCTGAGGACCTTCTGGCTTTCAGAAGATAGTAGTGGAAGAGGAGGCAGCGCCCGGCAGACCCTACACAAGAAGTCAAACAGTTCAAAAACATCTTGACTCCTTACGGTGGTGGTGATCTCCGCTATCGAGACGGTGCCAGACACGAGATCAGCGAGGGAGAAAAGGAAAGTTTAAATACCTTTTTACATCACAGAGGGGGCTGGTCACCTAAACAGCCACTCCAGCACTTTAGTGTTAGGAATACATGCCTGTATTGCTAACATTATAGAGTTCCTTTAATTTTGTATTACTTCATGCAGATATCTCATGGCAAGCAAAAAAATTATCTTTTCTATTTTTTTATTTTTTATTTTTTTTGTCAACAGGTGTCAATCACTCAGGATAAAATGGTATACGTTTTCACTATGGTGACTTCTAGTATAGCTCCATTTGTGTGGCTGGATGTCTGGGATATACCTGGAAGATTTAGTAATAATGGATTTCTTCTGGTAGAAGAGAAGACATCTGTTTGTTTTTACCCTTGGGATTCAACCACTGTTGAAGAACTAGAGAAAGCATTGCACGTGACCACATTACGAGATATTTATTAATGTAAGACAACTGTGAAAATAAAATATTATTGTCATTAAAGTATTTATGAACGTGCTTTTTTTTAAACTAAATTCTGATTAAATTACAAGCCCACTAATCAAACGTAAAGAAACACTATAGAACAGAAATCTGTATTCCTAATGCTATAGTGTCCTTGTCCCTACTTGTAGGCAGGTACCACCCTTCCTGTCACAAAAATAACATTAAAAAAATAAAGATTTTCTTCCCTTTTGCAAGCACTGAGACTCCCATCGTGCTGCTTATTTCTCTTCCCCCTGCCATAACAGAGGAGACAGGGCCTCCCCAGAGATGGTCCAATGCAAATGCACAGAGAGTACTGTGCGCATATTCAAACTTTTCCGTATGAAAGCATTGAATCAATGCTTTCCTTTGGGGCTTCTGCATCATGTGACCGTTTTACTTGGTCAGTGCAGCAGAAGCGCCTATAGTAGCTTTCAGTAGACAACTAAAGGAGGGCTTAACCCTGCAATGTAATCATTGCAGTTTCTCAAAACTACAATGTTTTACATTGTAGGGTTAAAGGGATACTATAGTCACCAGACCACTTCCATGAGATGGAGTGACTATATTGTCCCTTTAAATCTCCATGTTTTCTACCATAGTAACCGAAAGGAGAAAGGTTAATGAAGATAGGTCAGTATTATCAATCTTTATTTACTTGCAGCACAGTCTATAGAATTCGTATATGAGGAACCTAGATTTGTTTCAGTGGAGATGTTGGTACATAGACTAATGGAACTGCTACAATAGTTTTCCAATTTACCATAATTAATGATGAACATCAGGAGTATGAGAGAGAGACCTTGATTTAAAATAAAGATTAAAGATGGGGTCTAATTAGAAGATTAAGTTAAAACATTTTTTTTTTTACCCTGACCACCTGTTAGAAACCATGAACCCAATGCACTGAATAAAGATATAACCGGTACTCTTATTTCAAGGCTATAGATCTTAGAAGCTTGTAGCCTTACTGTAACAAATAATTAATAAATGCAGAATTTAAAAATAAATAAATAAAAAATGTATCGGTCAAAAAAATGTTTATTCAGGGAATTATAACTGGAATGGAGTCAATAGGTGGACTAATACTATGATCAGCGGCCATGACCCTTGGGAATAATATTCTGGACTTAGAACCACCATAGCTTAATATCTCAACAGTGTAAGCTGAGAAAGTCAGTGTTTACATTGCTGTCTAAGGACAATGTTAGTGCCTGTCATTCAGACAGCTACTAGAGGGCCTTCCAGGACTGACATTCAGCATCTTAATAGTTAGCATGAGTGTTGGCGGATATAAGGTAAGTATATGTAATTTTTTTTCCCTATTTCTCCATGTTTGTATTCCTGATGTTGGTGTGTTCCTTTAAGGTATACTGTGATTTGAGTGTAATCATTATGGTACAATTTTGGACTCTTCTTGCAGCAATTTTGCTGATCACAAAAAATCAATATATGTGCATATTCCCAATCTTCAGAAGTGCATTTTACACAAAATATGGAAGAATTTGCTCAACAAAAGGTTTGCTGGAAATTACCAACATATTTTAATGCAATTGCTTTTTTCCCCCTTCATTCTTTTGTGCAAACCCTAACTTGGATCATGCTGAAAATGCTCAGAAACCAATTCACAATGACAAAGATGACTACTTTGGTCTGTTCTTATCAAATTGGGACATTATTTGTGGCCTGAAAGTGTAAGCTTAAAGGACCACTATAGGCAACCAGACCACTTCAGCTTAATGAAGTGGTCTGGGTGCCAGGTCCAGCTAGGTTTAACCCTTTTTTTTTTTTATAATCCAGCCTCTAGTGGCTGTCTCATTGACAGCCGCTAGAGGGCTTCTGCGCTTCTCACTGTGATTTTCACAGTGAGAAGACACCAGCGTCCATAGGAAAGCATTGTGAATGCTTTCCTATGGACTGGCTGAATGCGCGCGTGCGCGTCTCTTGCCGCGCATGCACATTCAGCCGGTGATGGAAGAAGAGGGAGGAGAGCTCCCCGTCCGGTGCTGGAAAAAGAGGTACGTTTAACCCCTTCCTCCCCCCAGAGCCCGGCAGGAGGGGGTCCCTGAAAAGTACATGGGGTATAGAAAAACACAAATGATTTGTGTAATATCTTCATAAAATAAACTAGAAAGGTAAATTTCTCAGTATGTACCATTGGGTAATAAATATAAAATAAACACTTTAATACCAATAGCCAAGATATAAAAAAATAAGACTAGGGCATTTAAATTGGACAAATCAGAGGCATCCGATATAAATATTCCAATAATGCATGCAAAAAGCCGATTAGATTGGCTAAACTAGCAAATAAGAAAGTGATCGCTTAAGAGAGCAAAACCAACCCCCAAATATTTTTTTACGTACATACATTTAAAAAATAAATAAAATGTAAGTACACTGAAAACAGAAATGGGTGTGTCAGAAATTCTAAATAACTTTTTCCCTTAATATATATTAATGAGGAACTTATGGCAAGATGTATGCAAATGATTGCTGCAAAAAAACAAACTTGCAGAAATATTGTGGTTTGACTGAAGAAAAGGTACTGAAGCAACTAAAGAAAGTTAATGTAAACAAAGCTCTGGGGCCTGATGGTATTCACCCACACGTTCTTACAGAGTTAAGTATGGCAATATGTGAACATCTGTTTTTAATTTTTTTTTTTTTTTATGAATTGTACTGGAGGATTGTAAGAATGTATATGTAGGTTTAAAAAGGGTGAACAATTTTTGGCTGGAAATTTTAGACCTGTTAGTTGAATTTTTGTGGCTAGGAAAGTATTTAAAGGATTATTAAGGAATAATATTCAGGAATTCATTGAGAAGAAAACTGCTATTAGCAATCAGTATGGTTTTATGACACAAAATCCATATAAAACCATTTTAATTTCATTCTACGAATAAGTAAGTACAGTGGGACCTCGGTTTACGAATGTAATGCATTCTCCGGTACGTTTCTTATTGCGAAACATTTGTAAACCGAAACACGGTTTCCCATAGGAATAAATTGAAAACCAATAAATCCGTTCTGGAGGTCAGAAAAAAGTCAAAATGAGCTGGCATGGAAACCAACCCACAATGCAGAACACACAATAAAAGGCATGCGAACGACAGCTCAGCTCCCTACCGTTCCACAGCTTGAGACATGCACCAAAAAGTCCCAAACAACTGAAAACAATTTCCAGAAAGGCTCCAAAACTCGATGCAAAAGCTGCTCCAATACCTCCACACTCGACGCCACGTACATGCTACCCACAGGTTCCAGCATGCATGGGGCGGTGCTATAAACCTCCCAGGTGCAATGCATCCTGGGGAAACTTTATTTGTATTGCGACTAAAATTTGTAAACCGAGGCATTATTTTCAACTGATTTTTATTTGTAAACCGAAAATTATGTTAACCGAGGCGTTTGCAAACCGAGGTCCCATTGTAGAAGTATAGATCAGGGTGTTGTAGTGGATGTGATCTACTTGGATTTTGCCAAAGTGTCACACTGTTCCACCGAAAGGTTAGTGTTCAAAATAAAATAATATGGTCAAGATAAAATAGTTTTTTGGTAGAACATTGGCTTAAATATAGTGTACACAGAGTTGCCATTAATGGTAAATTTTCAAGCTGGACAAAAGTGGTATGTGGTGTCCCTCAAGATTCTGTTCTGGGGCCATTTCTATTTAACATGTTTATAAATGATCTTGAAATAGGCATTTAAAGTCATGTTTCAATGTTTGCAGATGACACAAAACTTTGTAAAGTAACACAATGTGAGCAAGATATTACCTTGCTTCAGAAGGATTAAGATAGAGTGAGGGACTGGGCACTCATCACATAAGCATGATATTTAGGGATATTATTTTAAAATGTGGTTATAGCCTTTTGATCCAAGGAGAGATCTGACTGTCACTCCAGGGTCAAGAAGGGATATTTTTTCCTAGTTTGTTGCAAAATTGGAAGTGCTTCAGACTGCATGTGTGTTTTTTTTTTTTTTTTTTGCCTTCTTTTGGATCAACAGCAAAAACAGATTTGAGGAAGGCTGGCCTTGATGGACACGTCTCTTTTCAGCTCTGTAACTATATTTGTTTCCATATTAAGTTATATCAACAGGGTTATTCACTAAAGTGTAAATTGTTGGTAATTGAAACCAAATTTTAAAGTGAGTCTGTCCTAATAGGTACACTTTAACATAAAAACCCCCAACTGCACTGACTGTTTGATATTATTATTATTATTATTGGCATTTATATAGCACCAACTTATTCTCAAGTGCTTTACAATATTATAAAGTGGTAAATTTCACAATAAATACGACAATTACGAAATCTTACAGAAACAATAGATTGATGACGACTCTGATCCAACGAGCTTAGAATCTAGAGGAGGTGGTGTATGAAACACAATAGGAAGGGCAGTGTGGGGAATAGCAACCAATAGACAAGGTGGGAAAGTAGAAGAACTGGAAGGTGAGAGTGGAGTGTGGTCCTTTAAGATAGCTCAAGAGACATGTTTGTGAAATATAAGTGTTACTCTGGGAGGCAATATGTTTTTGTGAAGAGATTTTTTTTTAAAGGAACTTTTTATATGACTCTATAGGAAAGTATTAAAACAGGAGACAGGCTGCTCCAAAGGACAGGAGCTGCCTGCAAGCCAGAGTTGGCAGTAAGGTTATGAGCAGCGGACAGGAGAAGGTCACTGGCAGAGCGGAGAAGGGGTAACTACGAATTAGTGAAGAAATGTAACAGGCCAGATTTGTTTAGCGATTTACAGGGAAGGGTTAATACAGGTTGGGCCAAAATTCAGAGTAGGGTTTGAGGAGTCACTAACTTTTTTATTAATGAACCAATTTATTACATACAAATAATGCTTAACGTATATAGATTTGTTTGACTAGGTATGATGGTAGATTACATCTTTTAAATGAGCTACATTTGTCGCCTCACAAAGTCTTTTTCGGTTGCATTGTTCAGAACATTGATTAATGGTTGAGGCTCTAGTACTCAAATTTGTGCACAATAACTTCCTGTTAGGTCATCCCACACCAGACAGTACACTTGGCAGGGTGCAATTGGCGCTCATGAATTTTCTAGAAATGAAAGTTTTTTGCTTATTGACAAAATCATCTAAATATAGTTCAACTCCATCAGACATGACGAGTTGATGAATAAATTCATTGTTTTCTCTGGCTGTTTTGTTGTTTCTTTGTGAAATTACCCATTGTGAATCTCCCAAGCCTCTGTTAAATAACTTGTTTGTAGTAAAAAAAATTTTGTTGCAGGTACATATTACAACTGTGAAAACATACATACATTTTGGCCCACCCTGGGTTTTGAATTGACTCTTGTAGGGTATAGGATTGCAATGTAACTATTGACAGAGGGGTGAGGTGTGAGAGGAGCGGCAGGAGAGAAAAATCAGCCTGGCAGCGGCATTCATTACAGACTGTAGCATGGCAGCACGATTAGGGGATACCAATTAGGGGAGCATTACAGTAATTAATGCAAGAAATTACTAGAGCATGAACAAGCTCCTTAGCAGCATCTTCTGTAAGAAAGGGGCAAACGCATGCAATGTTTTTAAGGTGGAATTGACAGCATTTGGCAACAGACTGGATGGTTAGCATGAAAGTGAGGCTAGGATAAATGATTACACTAAGACCGCAAGCTTGCAAGGATGGATTGAAGCAGGTATCATCAACTTACAGGGAGAGCAAAGAGGAGGCTTAGTATTATAAGTAGAAGAAAATAATAGATCTGATGAGATGAGAGGGAATGGGATCAAGTGGACAAGTGGTGGGGCGAGAGGAAAGGAGAAGCACATTTACCTCCTGATCAGTAGCTTGGGAGAAGGCTTGAAGGGTAGGAAAGGCACGATCCATGTGTGGTTGAGAGAGAGAGAGAAAGAGGAACAAAGTGATAATTCTTTAATTGGTTAATCTTGTCAGTAAAATAGTATGCAAATTAACTGAAAGGTTGGTTTGGGGGTGGCCATGGCATGACAAAGAAGAGTGTTGCAGGTACCAAAGATACACATGAGATTGAGGGAGTATGAACTAATGAAAGAGAAAAAGTATGATTGTTTAGCAAAGATGAGGGCTGTGCTGTACAAGCTGAAGATAGATATGTAATGAAGAACATGGTGCAAACTTTCACAAGCTGTGTTCAACTGAATGGGAGCATGTCTGTGAGTAGCGGGTTGACTTCGTGTGCCAAGGTTGGCGGCGTGTCCTCCTTGAGGTGTATGTTAGGAGTGGGGCTACAAAGTTTAGGGCAGAGGTGAGGGTAGCATTATATGAGGAGATACCCAGAAAGGACAGGACAAGGTAGGGATGGAGTTGAGAACGGACATCAGCTGACAGTTTCTAGAGGTCAGGAAAATTAATATTTCATCAAAGTTGATGAGGGTTATCAGAGATATACAGGGTGTATTCAATGTAAAGATTAGAGCTATTCACTCACCTTACTAACATTGTAGAGCAAGCATGTCAAACTCAAAGGATAGCAAGGGCCAAATAAACAATGTTTACATTTATGATGGCTGCAAAAAAACAAAAACTTAAATTTTCATAGAAACAGGTTTATTTTGAAAAGTACAGTATAAAAAAAACAACTACTCTACTAAATCCCAGCCCCCCCCCCGCCCACCTCCTTCATCTACTAAATCCCAGTTCCCCCTGGTTTACTAAATCCCAGTCCCCAGGTCTAATAAACTCCTCCCCCTGTTTAAAAAAACAAAAACAAACAAAAAAAAACATTAGCCAACAAGCAGTGTCTGGAGTTCGGCCTCTGGTATACCCCCAATGGCCCCATCTGCACCTTTAAAACAAGTGGATCCTCCCGTTACTCCTTGAAACCCTCACACACACACACTGAAATTCACAAATAATCACTCTGACACACACATTCACTGACAGACACACACTGACAGACACACAGGCTCCCTCACAGACTCACTCACTCACGGAAACACCTAATCACTCAGACACACAGGCTCCCTCACAGACACACACTGGCATACACACACTCAATCACACAAACAGACACACACACAGACAGCCATACAAACAGCCATGGACAGAGACAACCATGCACAAATCCACATTTTGCCCCCCTCCCAACATACTTTTTTTTTTTAATTTAAATCCACCCTACCTTTGGGAGAGCTGGGTGGATTTCTTACCTTTGGTCTAGTGGAGCTGCTGGGCAGACGGGTGTGCCGGCTGGGGGCGTGATATTCCGGCTCCCGGCATCACTGCGGGGAGCTGAGTAGGGAGGGCTTACACTCAGCTCTCCCTCGCCGCCTGTCCGCAGACCGCAAACACATTAGTTGTAGGCCGCAAGTTTGACATGCATGTTGTAGAGGTTACTCTCCTGTAAAACCCACTTCCGGTCTGCCTGCAATTTTCACAGTTGCAGTTTGGTTGACCCTGATTCGAGATACTTCCCCATCAAAGGTAAATCCCCTCTGTGACACTCACATGCTTCATTGCTAACATGTTGGTGTGATTCATATACTACCCTGACAAGGTTCGCAATGGTTTGGGAGGTATCAGAGCAATCACACACAGCACATGTGCAATGGTTGCAATTCTTGAAGAGCAGAATGACTGCCTGTGGGAGGTCTCATCTGCTCTCTTTTGTCAGTCAGTTCTTCAGCATAGAGTCTATGTTGAAGAATTGACTGACCTGTTGGGGAAAGACATAATTATAAATCTGCAAGTACAATGCATATATGGCATTTTTTGTTCTTTATGAAGAGCATAGGCTATAGTCACTAAGGCAGTAACCTTTTGAGTTTTAGGCCACAAAAGTCAAATTCTCTATATCAGCTTGGTTAAATTGGCCTATCATTGACAGGCATTTTGCATTCCAAAAAAATTCCCACTTTAGTTAATAACTCTGAAAATGAATTTCTGGAAGCATGCAGCTACAGTGATCTGGAAACAATCTAAAATCAAACTTCTATACATCGGCATTAGGCAGGAATACACCCTTAATTAGTAAGATTCCAGGGACACTCTAAATACCTTTACATGAGCTCATTGTTATCCTGAAATGTCTATACCACCAATTTTACAAAATATTTGTACACATTTCTGATATTTTACAGGGACACTCCAGATACAACACCAAGGTCATTGATTTAATAAGTTATGCAGTATTTTTTTTTTTTTTAAATCCTGCCTCTCCTGTCCATCTCCATTTTAAAATACTTCATTTTTGTTGATTACTGTTTTGCAGTACTTGGTGCTCGCAACACTGACATTAACCAGATTTGCACCACAAGACATATTAAGTGCAATATAAGGTTACACTTAGTGGTGCTCAGTAGGCTTTTTTGTTTAAAGAGTAATTTTTTCCTTCATAAGCCCATCCTTTCTGTCCCACCTAACCTGCACTGTTTTCATTTTGTTCCTAGAACAGAAATTTATTGGAAAAACTGTATTAGGTGTTCATGTGACTCTGGGTAGAGCTTACTGCACAGATTGCGTGGGGGCCGGGGGGTACCTAGAGCATTTGGCACCCGGGGCGGATCCTCCTTATGGCACCCATGCTCTGGGCAATGTTTTGCTGTGAAAACGTAAATCCTGGCATTCTTGCGGATGTTACTTTGACATGTATCACCTACCTAGAGATGGTTGCAGACCATTTACACCCCTTCATGACAATGGTTTTCTCTGATGGTAGTTACCTCTTTCAGCAGGATAATGCACCATGCAACACTGCAAAAATTGTTCAGGAATTGTTTGAGGAACATGAGAGAGTTAAATGTGTTGCCCTGGCTTCCATAATTCCCCATATCTCAATCCGATTGGGCATCTGTGGGATGTGATGGAACAACAAATCCAATCCATGGAAGACCCACGTCACAACTTGCAGGACTTAAAGGATTTACTGCCAATGTCTTGTTGCCAGATACCACAGGACATGTTGAGAGGTCTTTTGGAGTCCATGCCTCGATGCATCAGAACTGTTTTGCAGGGTACCTACACAATATTAGGCAGGTGGTTTTAATGTTGTGGCTGATAAGTGTATTGCAAATGCAGAAGCTTCTAATATAAGTTTCTTTGTTAGTGTTTTTAAAAATAAAAATAAATTATTTTTTTTATTTGTGATTGCATAGTTTTTCAATGCTTTACAAATGTGGCAATGCCAGTCCAGAGACCCCTGTACAAGTAATAAGTAAAACAATATAAAATATTTTATATGAATATCATTCAGTACGATCTAGATACCCCTCTCACTATCCACCTGTCCCCCAGTAAGGTACTAACTCATGTTTTTTGTCTTTATGCTTTTATTATAAAAAGTACAATAAAAAAAAAATCTGAAAAATATATAATATTTACTGTATTAAAACACAGACATAAAACACTGCATGATTCATAATTGCCAGGATGGTAAGTAAGCCACCAAAATGTTCAAATATTTTTTAACTTTGCATTTTAAAGGATTCCTTTAAAAACTACAAATACCTAGCATGAAATACCAGCGAAACCAGGTCAAATATACTTGTTTTTCAATCAATACATAACTCAGTGCAAGTGCAACAACCTAGCTCCATAAGGAAAGTTTTTGTCCTAGACCAGGTGACTTTGAAGCTTGTCCATGCTAAATTCATGTCCACAAGCTTAAGAAGGCTTTGATTCGCAAAACTCCTGTATTTCCAGTGTAACTACTGCTTTGCCCAGACTTTAAATTATTGTGCATGCCTTTGTATCAGTCCTTTATTAGCCATCAGTTGTTGCAGATGACAGTGCAGTCTGGATCTTTGACTCTATTTTTCGAGAAGACCATGTCCCCTGATTCTTTTAGAGAATTGGAATCTGAAATGCTCATTTTCTGAAAAGATGTTTCCACGCCACTGTCACACATGCTTTCGTTGTCCTGCTGCTTCATCTCGTCTGCGCACAAAACCGAACAATTGCAATTAAAACAAACAAACAAAAATGACAGTGTAGAAAACAGATTTAGTCAGAGTTTGTAAAAAAACAAACAAACAAAAAGCATTACACCAGCAAAAAACATGACAGTGAAAGAGATAAATAAATCTATTATTAAATTATGGGAAGAGTTGTAAATTTGCCTGTAGTTTCCATACCCGGAGTCTGCTATAGCACGTATTTTTTGTAAATATATAGTTGATATTGAGCCCTGACAAAAAGATCATAGTAGGGAAGATGCTGCATTTCATCTGAATTCTCCAAGTTTGCAGAGTCATTTCAGAGAAAATCTTTTTTGTTTGGTGGAGCTATGTGACACCTTGCTTACTCCCTGCTCAACTCTGGCCCACAAAATGACAGCCAGAATAATGTGTTAGGAGAATTGCAAATCCCTTTGGTTTTCAATTTCACCCAATTTACTAAAAGCAATGCCACCTGTCATTCCCTGGGCCGCATTGAGCGCAGAGGAATTGCCTTGGGACACACAAACTCTATAATATAATTAATTCATGTAATAAAACTTCAAAACCTCTTTTCTTAATTTTCATATTTCACTTGTTTAGTAGATAACTCTTATTTGTTATCCTTAAAGGGACACTCCAGGAACCCAGACCACTTCTGCTAATTGGAGTGGTCTGGGTGCCAACTCCCACTACCCTTAACCCTGCAACTGTAATTATTGCAGTTTTCATAAACTGCAATAATTACCTTGCAGGGTTAACTCCTCCTCTGGTGGCTGTCTAATAGACAGCCACTAGAGGGCACTTCCTGCTTCATAGCACAGGTTTTCTGTGCTAGAGCGTCGTTGGACGTTCTCACGCTGTGTGAGGACCTCCAGCGTTGCTCAATTCCCCATAGGAAAGCATTGAAAAGCATTTTAGTATTCTAACTTCGTCATAAAAGACAACATGCCATGAAGTCATAGGATCAACTTAACCCAATGTCCAAAAGGGGTTAATGCAAACAGGCTTATTCGCTAAAGTGAATTTGAAGGAAAAACTAGCCTCACTGGAAACATTCTCTAAGTCAGCTATACTTTATTGGCTTTAAATTCACTATGAATTCTCCCTTTAGCGAATAACCTTGTAAATATGTGCACAAGTGATTGATACACTCACCTGTTTCCTGTGTGAAATATGAATTCTTTGAATATGTGTTCACATTTCTAGGTATCTTAGTGTGACTCTGCAGAGATTGCTCAATAATTCCTATGGCTTCTCTGTAATCCATCAGCCTCAAAGCATCCAGAAGTTCTTGTATCGTACCACCTGAAACCTTCATCAGAACAAATGAAAGGATTAGTACTGAATTTCTTCAATGCAAGGAGCATAGATCATTGGCACTCCATTTAACTGTGTGTGCTAGCTAATGCCACCAAAAGTGACACACGTGGGCTATGCACTGCAGAATAAGCCCAAAACCCAAAATTGTTCCTCCTGTTGTGAATTTTTATACTTGGTCCTGTCATTTATAGTCTCCATTACATACCGCTCAACGTTGGGAAGTATGATACACAACATCCTTCTGAGAGCTTTTACAGACTAACTAATGCACCTGATGTGCACATTTAAAATAAAAACGGTTTACCTCAAAGTTATCCAGTAATGTTTTAGAAGGTGATGGAGTCATGCTAAATGCACTGTTCAGTATTCCCAGTCCCATATTCTGTGCCAGAGTAGACCAGTTCTTGTTTGAGTCCTTGTTTTCCAATAAGGTGTAAAGCTGTTTCTTTGTATCTTCACTGAGGTCCTGCAAGTCTCCTGTTCATAAGAAAGAAAGAAACCACATTGGAAATGGCTCAGCTAACATCAATCTATAGTCAGAGGCTACTTCATTTGCTAAGACTTTATGTGAACTAGTTTACAGGGTGGTGTGTATTCTATTTATTTTCACGTAAGCACCTGCTTCATTCATTTAGTAGAAAATGATCAGAAGAAAACTGGGTCCCAGTGAATTTCATGCTCAGCCCACTTCCCTGTTCAGGTTTGTTTGGGTGTTTTTTTTAACGTTATTTGTGAGGTATATTCATACCAAAATCTAGATTCAGGTTTGAGAGACTGAGTGCTTGATCTACTTGATAAGCACAATGGAAAACTAGAACAGTGTGAGTTAGCAGATGAAATGTGAATTGATCACCTTTCAAATATTGTCATCAAACAATGTCTCTTCTAAAGACATTGGCCAACCAGCAGCTGGTTTGAAAAAGGTTCGACTGCTTAGTGTGAGACTGACCTGAGACTCCGGACACCATAACCACTACAGGTGGCTCAATATGTATTGTCATTATCCTACTTACTAACATAATTCTTTTAGTTATTTATTGAAAATAAAATGCATTTTTTAGACATCCTTTATACACTAGGCTTCTTTCTTCCTATTTGTATAAAGGGCAACAGCATCCTATGCTCCCCAGTGTCTTCCTGCTCTAAGGAGAGAGAGTTTAAGTAGCATTAGGATCCCGTTTTTATTTTGTATGGTTTATAGTCTGGTGGGGAAAGAACAGCACATGCAGTTTTTTTCTTATAGAGAATGGCAACATCAATTTCATTGTGATTGAATTCTGTCTTAAGTAAATAAATCTGAAAGCAGCCTAAAGAAATAAGTGCAATTAGAAATTTAAGGGAACACTTCACACACGTTAAGCACTTCAGCTTGCTGAAGTCCTTTCTGCGTCTGGAGTTTGTAATGTTTGTAGAAATTGGCACTTTTATATTTGGGGGCAGAATCACCTAGTTGATGTCTGATTGACAGCCAGGGAGGTTTTCTTCCACTTCCATTAGCTCCACAGAGCTAACAGAGCGGCAAGCACACCGGCTAAAGTGCACATGCCTTCATCCCTATTGAGCTCTATTACAATGATCAATGATAAGCCTCTGATTGAAGCATTTCTTGGCACAGGCTGAAAGAGAGGAGGGGTTGCAAAGGCAGCAATCACCAGGACCTTTTTTTTTATATATGCATGCAATTTGTCTTTGGAGGTATATCTACTAAATGGTTAAAAAACAACAACTGTGTTTTCAATGCAGTGTAAATCTAAGGTCAAAATAGCTGAACTGGGAAAACTCTGTAAGCCAGCTGTGCTCCCAGTTTGTGTACATGTCCTGCTTAAGATTAGTGAGTTGGCCGCTTCAATAGAGGCTTCTTAATACAGATGTTGCTTTTTCAATTTACTCTTCTCTTAAAGATTTGTAGGAAGAGGAGCTGGAAACCAACTCTATTCTGATTCCCCAGTTTCTTTCCTTTACCAGGATACGAGCTGAATCCTTAGAGGCTTTAGCCCAAGAGCATAGTTCTCACCAATTGCCAAAAGATTAAAGAGAACAAAATTAAGGGAATTATGAATCATAATAATGGCTAGTCAGCTTGATCTCTCTGGGGAGCACATGTTGGTGTTCCCCTTCATAAGGCTAAGAGCGGAGGTGTCTGAGACTGTGGTCTACCTTTTATGTTTAAACTTGTTCATTGTGCCAACTGTCCTGTGATAGAGTGATCACTGCCACCTAGGCTATGGAAAATTAATTATCCAGTAAGAAAATTTTTCTTTTACAGCCATTGTTCAAGGTTGCCATATCCAACTTGTTTGCCAGGACATACATGCCTTTCACATGTCAAGCAACACCTGAAAAAGTGCTATATATAGAATCCATCTTTTCAGAGTAATGACTTTCTGCACCATTTTAATTGTATAAACTCAGGACAATGTTTTCATACGCTGCCCACCAATATGCATACATGATATGTGTGCATGGAAATATTGTGGATTTGGCAACCTTATCCATGCAGGATAGGCAGGATGTTAATACAGAGACTAAATGAAGATGTGCCAACAACTCAAAGGGAAACCCTGATTATAATGTGTATAGCATAGTACTAGCTTGAATGAGATCAAACAAGTTTCCAGAGAATAAAAGTCTACTCTAGGTGGCATTCTAAACCCTGTTAAGGTGTAATATATCCTGTGAATGTGCCCAGGGTTCTGCTGCTAATCCTGACTGTCACAGCACACCAGGATTCTGCATACCCTCCTCACTCCCCAGACGCCACATTGTCTCTTGGCGTCCATGGAGTGAGAGACGCACTCCACCTACTTCCCGGTTGCCTCCTTTACGCTGTGGCAGCACGCCCGTTAGCACAAGACGTGCCGCTCCCGCTCCGGTTTCCCCAAACTGTGCGAAGCACCACGTAGTTTGCGCCATGCGGGGAAAGGGACACAAACTCTGCCCTTCTGTCAACGTACAACTCCTCCGGCTGACGTACCGAGTGGTGTATGTGTCATGTCCCCCACACTGCCCCAGGCTAACAAAACCCTGTGGGACCCATGCTGGTTTACCTGGAAGCAGTGTGGGGATCTGTGGCTTTTAGCTAACAAACTGACATAGTGTCCCACCCACATTGGGAGGTGTGGACACCTAGTTACCCAGAGGAGCCTTCCACTTATATAGGCCCTTAGACCCCTCCTCATGGGGGTCCTTACTCAACCCTTTTCTGTCTTGGGTAACCCCTGCAACCCTGTCACAGCCTTGGTTAACCCCTGCAACCCTGTTCTAGCCTTGGTTTAACTCCTGCAATTCTGCTACAACTTCAATCAAGCTTTTCATCAGTTGCCCAGTGCTAAAACTCTGGTAAAAGACTTTATTTCACCTTAAGGACTTTTATTTCTTATGAAGATATTGCCTTATTTTACATTTCTATTTTGCATTGGGCCTTTTTTATTATACTTTTTTTGCTTTAAAATAAAAACCTTAAATTCAGTGACTGTGTCCGTATAATATCTCTGCATTCCGAGCCAATTCACCCCAAACCCGTGACAATGACTTAGACTATAACTCATGAGCCCCATATTAACTAGAGCTCGGAGATAAATGGTTATTGCTGAAGAATAATGATTGCTCACTGAAAAATATTCTCTGAAAATCGAAAATGTGGACATTTGGTACCTTGAGGCTTGATGTCTTCAGAAGCTACATCTGATGCGTACGGCTTCCCATTTAAAAGCTCCAATACCTAAGGAAAACAGGAATTGAGAACAATAAGGCCTCAAATACCTCAAAGAAAAAAAAAGCATAATGTAAGCCTACAAAAACTGAATGTTAAATCATTTTCTCCTGTATTCTTCCAATAGTGGAATGACCTTGATTAGCATTTTCCTCATTCCAGCCTTACATTGTCCAATGAGTTTAATTGGGTCAACTACCCTTGTTCACATTCATAGTTACTATCATAGACAAACATGTCTTTTGGTAAAAATAGTTCTGGTTAGATAGTTAAGATTACATGCAGCCAATTCAGTTTAGAAAACTGAGAAAACTCTCACCTCATTGCTAGTTGCCATATCCAGGGGTTTAGTGCCTGGTATAATGCCTTCATCTAGAAGATCTTCATCCTCCGATGACTCTTGGCTGTAAAGTGGTTCATAGTTTTCAACTGAAGGATCGGCACCTGAAAGAAAATGATCCATTACATATACATATTGTAAAACATTTACCTGTACTGCAGACCTGATTGAGGCCTGTTTATTTCTTATAACATTTTCTTGGTGAGCTTGTTACCTATACCTTTTGGATTTTTAATGTTAAATCAATATAACTGCCTGTCAGATATCTGATCTAAATTTTAGGAACACATTTTGCTTCCAAAGGCTAGGATCAGCAAGTTAAGCAATAAAAGAGACAGCCGGTAGGCAATTACAGATAAAAAAATAACCAGGTTTCCTTGGTCAACACACTACTTATATCCACATCCAGTGATATTGTCCATTGTTTAGCTTTTATGGTTTTACAGCTTGGACTTCCATGGAAACAAAGGCAGGCAACTTTACCAGAATCCTATAGAAGCAGAAGAATTTAGCTCTCAATTTTCATCACATATATATTACATATATGTATTTTAGCCAAGACCTATTGAAAATTTGAAGATGCAAACTTATCTTTTTTTCTTTACACCCAGATGAGGCTGATATAACTTTTAATCAGAAAGTGAAATGAGGTCATTTGTACAGTTTAGCATGCAAAATCAGGCTTCCTATTGATGTCTAATAGTACAGGCACGTGTACATTATTTTGACTTGCTTGTAAACAATACTGCGTTTGCATAGATTTGCATTCTAGAAAGCAAACAATAATCACAATGCACACAGCACAATCACTTTCAATATAATAGATCAGCCCATCTTTTAAAGTCACTGCCATGTTCACCAATCCCGAGCGTGAACGGATGGAATAAAGCCTGATGGGAGTATACCTGCAGCTTTGAGAAGTGCTGTTAGCTTAGTAGAATCTCTGCCAACTGCAATATGAAGTGGTGTATTTCCATCGAATGTAGTACAATTCACATCGGCATCACCCTGGGAGAATATAGACAATGTTAAAGTAAAGACACATGAAAAAATTTACAATAACTGATATAAATCTGAACGGATGATATAGCAAGGAATAGGCATGAAATTTGTAATATGTATGTCATAATTATTTTTATATGATGAGTTACTAAATGGACATTGTATGGAAAGGAGATCTATAGAATTTATATTTATTTTATTAAAAATCAAATTTGAATGCAAGGGTGATAACAGAGAGAAACAAAGGAGATAATAGAAATAATATCATTGGTAAAAGGCAGAGAAGGAAATAATTATATGAAATGATAACTGAGACAGTATTATGGACTGGGGCAAGCCCATAATGAATGGAAATAGTGAACAAAACAGCCCCACAAATTTATTTTCCCAATACCGTATTCCAAAATAAAGCCATCCAAAAGCTGAAATCTGAACAAAATGTAACTAATGCACTGACTAAATGCACATTATGTGCACAACATTGGCTAAGTAACCCAAAAATCAATTGCATAACAAAGTACATATTCAGTTGACTCTCTTAGTGACAAAAATCTCTGTGTTGACATGAGGAAGGAAGTGTCTACAATAAACAATGCATTGTGGGTAGTTACCTGCTGTGCCTGTGCCAACTAAAGGGGAGTCACATATATAACATGGTAATCACTAAAACCTTCAATACTTAATTATCAAATAAAAGAGATGGAGTTACAAAAGAAACAAGTGAAATAATCAAAATTGGCCCACACTTTGTGCATGAAAGGATGACAACAAGAGAGAAAAAATATGAGTGTATATTTAATGGCACTTATTTCTACTTTAGGTGACTTAAGTTTTGGAAGCCGTAGCACTTTGTAGGAACTCCCAATAAGACCCACTGACATATGTATGGACAAAAAAATTACCACAATGTTTAGGAGATACACTGGAGGGCAGAAAGGCACATTTGTGAGTACGTTCAGAGTCATATCATTCAAAAGGCTCTAAACACTGTGCTGTGAGCATATATCTACCATACGCTTATAAATAACTTATTAGTGTTTACTCTGTTGCACTATTGTATTCTTTCTCTCTCTTTCTTTTATATGTATATGAGAGTATACAACCCTAAGTTTATACATAGTGTAAGTCCTTTATAAGCGCTGCACGTTCACTTTGATTTTCTTAGGTGGTGGTGTATCACCTAAACATTGTGGTATTTTTTTGTCCATACGGATGACAACTAGACCCTAGTATCCTAGGAGAAGCCATTATATTTTTCGTTCCATGTTGATTTGCTTGCAGTGGAATTTAAATTTATTTCTCTATGGAAGTCCACTCCTTTCCCAGTCCCCTAAAGTTTGTATTGTAGCTTAATCAAAATAACAGACAAGGAATTTTCCAGGCACCCTGAGCTTCAATACTATTTTATAAAACCAAGCATTGCCCATGGCTATCCACTGAATCTCAATAATGTATAGGACCAGAGAGTGTGTTGACATCAATGTTCCGGTTCCTAAATTTTCCTTGATCACAGTAACAATCATGTTCACAATCGCCAAGTGACAAAAAAAAAAAAAACATTTTAAATAATTAAATATTCTCTCCACTGGTCAAAGCTGGTCAAGCGGAGGAAACCTCTATAAGGCAAAGAGTCCCTACTTTGACTTATGATTTTAAAGAAAACTAAAGAAGACAGGAAGAAAAGAAGAACAGATCCTGAGAGGGGGGAGAATTGAGGAAAGGTAAGTTCGGCATGACAGTGCCGCTTTAAGGAAAAAGTAATTAGTACATTAAAAGTGAGCTCACCTCTAGAAGAAGACAACCTGCCAAGGAGATGTTGTCTAATTCCACAGCTAGATGCAGAGGGCTTCTTCCTGCTTTTCCCTCCTGAATATTAACATTAGCTCCTGCTTCTATCATTTCTCGGAGACAGGGCATGCTATTTGCTATCACTGCAACGTGGATTGCACTCAGACCTAATGACAAAATGTGTAAACTGTTATGTGAAGGTAGTTTTAGCAGTAAATCACACAAGAATAAAAATAAACACCATACAGTGCAGCTGATGTGATTAAAGTACACTCTAGTACTGTTACGAATACAAAAATAAGTACAAAGCCAAATATGATTTATGGACATACAACATGTAGGGCAGCAAAGGTTACGTACCATCACTGTTTGGAAGGTCAATGATCTTGCATATTTTCTTGTGTTTAAGAAGAACGCCTAGTGTCTTATCATCTCCTTCTTTACAGGCAAGGTGCAGGATGGAATTCCCGTGACGGTCCAATAGTAATGGGTCACCTCCTGCTTGCAGAATATCCTGTACTGTATCAGTTTGATGAGTGACAACAGCTAGGTGTAAAGGTGTCTACAAAATGTGAAAGGAAAGCAGTAATTAACTGTCTTGGCCCAATTACTATAATAGGACACTAAGACTCCATTTATTTATTATTTTAATGTCACAAGCATTTATTTTTCTTGCCAATCCTTTTTCTTAATATCTACTATCACCTATTATTGCTAAAACAGCAAATTCAGTTTGGTGGGAATGGCCATCTTAAATGTGAATGCCTATTTACGAAAGCAGTAATTACGATGATTTAGACAGGAATTTGTAAAAAGCTAATTTTTTTACTTGCAAAATGCTGATTTGTAAATAACAATGTAGAGTAAGTAGTAATATTGCTTATACTCATTTTTTGTAAATCAAATTCATTCATGTAAAATCAAATTTATATTTTTAAATGAAAATATTAATAATTACCAAAAAACTGCATAACAAAGTATTGTGGTTAATGACTTTAGTATTGTGTTTAATTACTTTAGTTTTGTTTATGTTAACCACCCAATCCGCATGAGGTTATATTACCACTCTCCATTTTGGAAACTCATCTTACAATGACTTACTGGATCAATTAGAAGCACCTACCACCAAGCATAGATCACATAATCTTGTACATAATAAAACTATACGTGCACTGTTTTAAAATGAAATGTGAAAATCTTAACAGTTATTCTCAAGAATCAAATATTCCTCAGATTTAAATTTTTTTAGTTATCCCTGGGCATCTACAATAGTTGGTAACGCTAGCCTGTAAGCTAGTGAGCAATTTGAAATATTTCTGTGCAAATTAACCTCCTACACTACAAATCCCCGGGCCAAGAATTGGGCAATCAAAATGTAAGCGTTTTTCTTAAAGCATTAAAAATAAGTAGTCTTTGTGGGGACTAAGTTTGTAAAAATATTATTAGGTTTTTCTCCTAGTCCACATAAAACCTATAACAAATCCCTTTAAACGCAGCCATCATGACATTTATATTAAACGGGTCTTGTCCCAGAGACATCCTACATAAACTATTGGAAATAAAGCTGCATTCTTTGCAGATGTAATATATTTAACGTACAGTCAGCAGGAAAGCATTAAACCATTAAGATTAATAACAAACAGTAAAAATAATAAAACTATTTTACTTCATAATGTGTTACAACATACCTGACAGAGGTTATTCCTTTCATTGATTATATCTTCACATATAACACCAGATGTCACATCCAAGAACATCTTAGTCAGTACATGATGGAGGTGAATAATAGATAAATGGAGAACACTGAAATCACCACAAACAGTAATATAAATAAATATATGCATTATATGTGTTACAGATATAACCACAAGTACCAGCATAAATATACTACTATTTTCCAAAACTATACAGGTATACAGCTGTATAAAGGACATATGTACTTTAAAGTGTACCTCGCATGGCACATACAACCTGTGTTTACATTAAATAGCATTACATTTCATTTTTATACTAACAAATGTGCTGGTAAATTTTTATGTAATATTATTTAAAGTTTTGGTCCTTTGCTCCATCAATCAGTCCTTGGCATTAGCTCTTTATGCTGGTGGTGGTGGCACAGACGGTATATTCTATACTCTGCTCTTAGTCATTGTGTTACACTCATTGCAAGTATTACTCATGCTTGCTATTGATGTAATTGACACTCTAACTCCGATGTGCTGGCAGTGAAGCCAATGTCAGCATCATCAGCGGAGTAAATTGAAGCAGAGTGGGGTCAGAAAGGGTGGGTGTTGCAACAGTTGAAAAGCCATAGAACGCTAAATGTCAACGCTAGAGCCAAGGGCAGCCAATAAATTCGGTATTAAAAGCTTTTATATTTTTAAAAGAACCTGGCAGGATGGGCTTTCTTTAAACCTAATTAATCTACTCTAGTACTGCTATGTATCCTTTTTTTTCCCCTTTAAGTCCTGGTATAGATTTATATAGATAATAATTTCTTGGGGATATTGGTCCCTATCAACTCAATAGCCATGCTCATTCTCTAGCTACACATTGTTGTTTGCAACCTGGTCCCATAACTGCTCTGCTGGAATAAGATCTGGAGACTGAGCAAGTCCCTGGAGTAAACTAAAGTAATTGTCATGCATGAAAGAATGTTTGTTTTGTACCGGGATGCTTTTTTACTACTGGAAGTAATGCTTTTCAAAATTGATAGACCTTAAAAAATCTACGTCAAACATAATTAAGTAAGCTGTGGCACAAAGATATTAAGGAACCAACATATTCCCTCCACCATTGCACCACCAAACTGTATCAACTCGGCTTGATAGACCCACAAACTCCCCTAGTTTACCACACATTCTAACATCATCTGATCAGTTTTTGGAATGTTTTTAGACTAAAGCACACTTTAACGAGAGAACAATCTACAAGGCATACCTACTTTCTTTTTTTCAACTTTCACTCATGTTTTTTAAATGTCACATTTACCTGCAATCCTCTTAGAGAGGTATGCAATATGTTCAGTATTTTCTTTGTTTACACCTGGGACAAACAATGACCTCTTGTCTCAAAAGCACTGCCATCAGCCAGCCTGAAGGTGCTCTGAACTATTGCCAACAGTAGGTCTGATGTGAATAATATGAACATTTTGCAGGATAACATAATTATTTCTGTACAGCATAGGATTCAATTATCCTTTTAATGTTCTATGAGTGGGAGTGGGGGTTCTGGGGTGAATAACGTTTTACTTTTGCATTTGGAACTTAATGCTTAAACCTTAGTCAACATTTGCCAAGTTCCTACATCATAAAAAGCAAGTTTTAAAGAGTCCAATGTACTTTTAAATTAGCACATTTATAAACGAAAGAGTATGTCAAAACAGCACAAGATATACAGCTCGGAGGCTGTAAAAAAAAAATACATATTCACCTACATTCTTCCAAAGTGTGCAATGCATTTCCCCAAGGCATTTATTCTAGTACATTACTACGAAAAATAAACGACACTCACTTGTCCCCGTTCTCATCTTGAGCTGCAGCTAGATGGCGCTGTACATTTAGTAATATCCTCACGTCCCCTGTTGCAGCATAGTTGAAAAGGGAAGCTGCATGATGTTTGGCTAGTTGCAGTGCCTTACCCAGGAAATGGCAATCTGTAACACAGTTTAGCACAGAAAACAGTCACAATAAATGTCACTGAAGGATGAGTGGGGATTGCTAACACAAGTCCAATGAAGAGAGTTAATAAACAACCAACATGACTGTTCGTGTGTGAAGAGGTCAGAAGTCTGGTCACTGAGCAGAAATAGAAACGAGCTCTATTCTACCACTTTATCAGGTTTTCCAATTTTGTATCTTCACTGACAGCGGTTAATTAGAGCAACCTATCCTGAGTCTCAGGAACCTAGGGAAGTCACCTGTCATATATGTTTCTTCTCTGGGTTGAAAAAGCATCATACTAGATCTTTACAATACTGTAACGTTTATAAGGTTTAGTGATATTTATATAAAGTCTGTAACTTATATTTTGTTTATGCAATGTAAGGAAAATACATCTGTAGCTCATAGAGACACTTCACTGGGTATTATACATTAAATGCTCAGCTGACAAACTTCCTGAAAATGATCCCTTAAAGGGATGTACTTATGTCCCCTCAACCATAACCTTCCAAATGTGTCAAGATGCTAATTTGAATTTGTATTAAATTGACCAGCACCTTCATGTCACTGTCCCTTATTGACAGTGTCAGGTTCCTCATTCTTTGATTATATAAGCCCACCACCTACTCCTAAACCTACATCATAGGTCCGTTTCTGTACCTCACATCCTTAAAATACCCCAAGTAGCAATGGTGCATGTAATTATAAACAGTATTATAATATGATGCAGCAGTTTTTGTTTTTAATGTCGTGCATTTTTTCTTGTATGGACATTTAAATGTTTACTGCAGCACAATTCAATTTACAGATGTTCCCTTTTTGTATGAGACGAGGAGGGTCAATCCATGGGTTTTTATGGGTTTGTTTTGGAATACTGCGCATCTATCATTATCATTATGTAAAAAAAAAAAAAGGACTGTGTATGTATATATTTTGGTTTCCCTTTAATGCATAGGTGTACAAAGTTTTGTGCCACCACACAACTTCATATATAGCAATAGTCTTTTACAAATAAAGTATTGAGCGCTTGATTACCCCCTATACAAATGACATTAATGAACTTCACTATGGTTCCTTGGACAAAATTTTTTTTTGGTACTTTCTTGGGGAGACCTGCCTGCTCAAAAAAAACTAGGTCTCAATGTGTTTAGGTTAGTTCAATGTATCATACTGCCAATAACACATCACCAAAATTAACTCTTGGTTAAAGAAATCTAATGACATATCATTTTCATTGTGTAGATATAACTTGAGGGAACATTACAACCTTCAGTATATGGAGGTACATGGACATAATTACTGTCCATCTATCAACACACAGGTCTACCATTATGTAGACCTTATATATATATATATATTATATTACCAAAGATAACCCTTACAGTTACAAGATTTTAGAATTTTCTTGGTACATTGGTAATTGTGCAGATTAACTCACAAGGGTTTTGTACTTACTGACAAATTTACAGGAAGCCTCTTGTTCTCTTCCATGAGCGTCATGCCTGCCATCTTCCCCTTCTTGAGGTTTAGGACAGTCACAGGCACCTAAATTCTGTGTGTTCTGGGTAGCTTCAAACACTTGCTGGTCCATTTCACAGTTAGGCCACATAGCTAGAAACACACACATAAATTGATTAGCACCAGGGGTTGAGTTTTCATAAAACTTTAGATGTATGGAATGACTAAATACTAATCCATCAATTTCTGACAATGCATCTCCCCAAATACTTCAGCCCTTATCCCATCTCCATGAGTCCCTTCCACCACTTACCAGCTATATATTATTATGTAATTTGTTTTTGAAGGACATTGGTCAGAAGGCAGCAGGGTATGTTGTTAGGATTACCCAAGTGTAATCTGACTACCTGGAGTATAGCGCCAGCTCAGAACATGCCATATGTTCTCCGGCAAATTTACTGATAGTTTGGTGCTGCTGGGATTGTAGATCAGTGCAGTGTTGAACTGTATGCTCACCATGCTTTGTCCCTGCATTGGAGTTCATGGTGCCACCATGAAAATTCATTCCTCCATAATTATTATAGTTGTATGAAGTGTAACCATAACCTAAAGAAAGACAAAACAGAATAAGTTTATTAAAGCACAGAAGCTTTTTCCTCTGGCTGAATTAGAAAAAACAGGCAATCTTACATATAATGTTTATATGAAATACATAATACAAATTCATGATATGAGGTCCCAAGAAACAAATGCTCATTTCACACTTGGAATTGTGATAGTCCACATTTAGCTGGTTTAAATTACTGGTCAGAATTGCAACATGCTTCTAACACAGTCATGTAGAAAAATGGCCTTCCTAAATAGTTGTTTAAATGGTTAAATAACCCTAGAAGGAAAAGTTGGGTAACCTGTTGGTAAAATAACTCCCACCATCATCACTTCAAGAATGGATCACTAATGTGGAATATATCCAATCAATCAGAGATATTAAACTATAACAGCCACAGCAGCTCACAAACGTAGAAATATCTACAACCTCTATCTTTTAAAGTTAAAATCCATGTCTCTTACACCCTTAATCCACATTTATGCCGGTTTATAACACCCGCCAAACTTTCAGCATATACCTGACAAACTTGGTCTCCACAGCATCCCCAGTGCATTGTAAATGCAGTTTAGACATTCCACTTGTATGGGTTTTTTCTGTATATTTTATTCTTGTTCATTCTGCTTTTTTTGTACTAAGGGACATATTTTGGGAAAACCTTATATAAATCGCTCTGCCCAGTAATGACCTGATGAATATGTAATTTGCTACGATGAAACTACCATTGAGTCAATATATCATATATATATAAGTCCTGGTAATGAAAATAAACCTTTAATTTAACATTTGTTTTGCTTGTGTGGGAATTCCCCTTTAAACTGGAGCATTTAGATATTTTTATTATGGCATAACTTGGCAGCTAATAAGGTAAGTGTGCCGTTAGCTGTAGTACTTAACAGAATGAGGGAATGAAGAAAGAATACTTGCATAAAATTGACAGTTCTGCTTTAAATTGTAATGTCATGATAAAGCCAAAGGCTAAAGTTTTTTTTGTTAGGTTTTTTTTAAAAGATTTTTTAACGCAAGAATAGGCATAACTATGACAAGAAGAAGTGAAGAAAAATGACATTGCAGATATCATAAATATCAATATCACCAAAACAGGTAACAAGTTGTTAGAGTGACTTTTATCCTACTCCTCGAAATGCATTGCTTAAAGCGGGAGTGCCCAAAAGGTAGATCCCTAGATGTGGTGGAACTACAACTACCATGATGCTTTGAATGCATGTAGAATGTGTTTAGAATGACAAAGCATCATGGATGCTCTACTTTAAAATATTTGGGGATCTACCTTTTGGGCAAACCTGGTCCAAAGCTATGCTGTTTAAGTCCTCTGGAAAGGAAAGCCAGGGCTGTTACTTCCCAGCCCTCATACCAAGGCATACTGTGACGTCACACGTGCATGCTCAGTGCTATTAAAGTGCATGTTTACTGCCATCATGGCCTGTCATAGAGAATCCTTACATGCAATGATTCTCTACAATAGAATCATAAGCGCATCAAGGTGCATGCACCTATGGCCCACAATGTTTCTCTATGAAGAGCATTGGACTGGACCGTCATGCTGGATGTACGCCTTTAGGATGACATCTCGAAGGAGAAGAACAGCTGGTAGAATCAAAGAAGATTCGGCACTAGAGATCAGGTGAGTAAATCATGTTTTTTGTGTTTTTTTCATTATACTGCACACTGGGTGGCCCAAAAACTAACAAGTGAAAGGTTTTGTATAGCTTTAGGAAAACAAATGTACATATTTGTATCCCTAACACTTTAGTGTCCCTTTAATTTAACTCATTAAGTGTCATAACGAGCTATCAAGAAAATGTTTAAAAGTGGAACATGAGAGAAGGATGAGGTGTGTTATATAAGGAGATGTACAAAATGTGTATAATTCAACACAATATACGATACAAAACTATATTACAATCTATACGACAGTAACATAATCAGTGA
Organism: Pelobates cultripes; assembly: GCA_933207985.1. Lineage (NCBI taxonomy): Eukaryota > Metazoa > Chordata > Amphibia > Anura > Pelobatidae > Pelobates > Pelobates cultripes. Next base: position 157,517,960 of record OW240917.1, read on the forward strand.
TCACACAATATGTAACAAATAAAATTGCTTCAAGCATGTCAGAAATGTAATTTCCACTGTAGACAATGAAATCTGGATAAGCAATTTAGTTACCGGCTCAAAGAATTTATCAACGAATGCAATAACTCAACATAACATATTGCATTAAAATTTAATATTCTTCCCCATAATAGGACGGGGTATCACGTTGCAATAAATCCTGCAATGAAGAAGCAAAAATCACATGTATTCTTGTACTTTTAAACAGGAAAATAATCCACATTTGCTGCTTATACAAATGATCAATTACTTGTTTACACTACTTGTTTAGACAATCTAATAATAACCAACTATTTTCAGAAATGGTTGCAAACCAAATGTGTTTTTTCAAACCACTCCGCAAACTCTCTCAGCTTGGAATTGCACTCTGACAATATGAAAATGGATTTTAAAAATCGGTAATTTATCACATCTGCAAATTATCAATTTTTTTTGTCAATCTGTTTTTTATTGTTACAGAATTGAAATATATGAGTCATAGCAAGCATGTTCTTGACAGTAATGATAAAATGGATGAGACAGCGCTGGTCAACTTATAGGCAGCAACCTTAAAAGGGGATCCCTCTAAAACCCTTTAGAACAAGATAAATAGAAGTAACAGATAAGAAAGGCTGCGCCACATAAAATATTAAAAATATTAAAATTAAAAAGTCCAAGTAGTAAAAAGTCCAAATTGTATATCCTTACGAAAAAATCTTTTTGAGAGGCTGGTACTGTGGTACGTCTTCGAATATAGTGGTTCCACTTATATAGAAGATAAAAGAGAGAGGGACAACCAATAGTGCAATATGTATAGCTCAGATATTGATGTGATAAAAAAAGCAATGGTAGAGAACTCACATTTGCAAGAGCTTATGTCCAGCTCTAGGGTAAAGCGCGTACAGCGGTTTAATCCCCGCTTATAGGATATATGGTGGGTACCTCTCCGTCAGTGGTGTCCGGTTCTCAGGAAAGAAGAAAGAGCCAATAATGCTCACTGTATGGTATTGTTAGCATAAATTAAATAAAAACGTACTTACAAGTAGAGAGCAGGCGGACTGCTCTGTGGTATCAGCATAAGTGGATTGATCCCCACATAGGATTTCTTGGAATGTAGATAGCTTCCAAATATTATAAAACCAGAATGGATAAAAAATAATAATAAATAAGATAATAAAAAGCCAGGATAAAGGTAAAAAAAAAAAAGGAAAAAAAATTATATATGTAAAAAAGGTAATTGGCACAATCAAATGACCAAATATACTTTAATACAAAAATACACAATATATATAGAATATATATGGAAATTTTATATTGTGTATTTTTGTATTAAAGTATATTTGGACTTTATTTTTACTACTTGGACTTTTTAATTTTAATATTTTTTATATTTTATGTGGTGCAGCCTTTCTTATCTATTACTTCTATTTATCATGTTCTTGACAGTAGTTTAGTAAATATGCATACAGAGCTAAACGCCGAAATATACAGCCTCTTTTTTTTGTGTGTGTGTGTGTAAAGCAAGATTCAAACAGGTTAAGTAATATACATCTAAGCATACAACAGTCTATACTGTCTCAGGCGAATTGGGTTATGGGGAGAGAAGGTGCAATAGATGCTGTGATGATAGATAGGAGATAACTGCTCCATTTTTAAGATAATACACTGCTTAAAGGAAAATGTTGCTCATAAAACATGAAAAGGTATAGCATGGTATAAGTGTGCAGAAGAATGAGAACGTAAGTAAGATCTAGACACATGCAGAGAAGAACTAATTCAATGCATCTCTATGAGGAGATGCTGATTGGCCAGGGTTGTGTTTGACTTTTGCTGGCTCTGCCTCTGATCTGCCTCCTTGACAGTCTCAGCCAATTCTATGGTAAAGCATTGTGAATGGTTTCCAGAATCACGTCTAATGAGGTCAGCCAAGCAGGCAGATCAGAGGCAGAGCCAGAAGCTGCAGACTTGAATACAAGTGAGATTTTACTATATTTAGGAAGGCAAAAGAGGGCCAGGGGGAACTAGATGGTGGTTTTAACACTATGGGGTCAGGAATATATGTTTTAGTCCCTGACTCTATAGTGTTCCTAAAATAATTATTGCATATTTTTCATCTGAGATGCAGGCAGAGATTTTAAATATATTGACTATTTTCCCCAAAAGGAATAAATTATTTGAAATGTTGAATCTGATAATTTTCATACCTACACCTGGAATGATCTTTTCCTTGGGGTCCTTTACTTAACCGCAGCCAAGTAGCACTATCAATAAACAGCTTTTTCTATACAGCAGGTATGGGGGTCAAATAGTCAAATTTACAGCTTACAAATCCATTCCAGACTGCAGTCTGACTGCATGTAGCTGCATGTTGTATTAAATTTAGTAATAGAATAGGAGACATATGCCAATTGCACGTTCATGGAAAGCCACATTTCACTGCAGCTGGAGAAAGCTCCCACTTTATGGCTATTTATATTGAGCACACTTCCTGAAGGCAGCACAAGCTGAAACATGAAACTGATGAGAACACAAAGGAGTGGGTTCATTACTAGACATCTCCATGTCCCTGACAGGTAGTCAGCTACCAGCAACATTTAATGTGATGAAAAACAGTCAAACCTCACTTTGCTTAACATAATCGAAATTCTGTTTGAATTCATGTCTGTTAGTAAAAGATACACTGACATTGACTCTTATTCTGCATGTTTTCTGATTTATTAGTGTAAAAAAGAAAACCATAATTAGTGAATTAGCTTTCATTGAATGAACCGTTTTACTGCCAAGTGATTTACAGATGTACATTGAACTTTCTAAAAAAAATACAACTGACTTTTTGACAAGTATATTTTCATAACGGTATTTGTTAACTTGCCTTCATTTTTGTCTTGCATAACATTTGTTTCCCTAAGTATATCTCTTTGTGATTTTACCATGTAGTGCTTTAGGCATTGTTCTGTATTGTGTTACATGTGAAATTTGTTGTAAGTATGCCATTATAGGCTATGCGGATTAAACAGTGCCTGCACAGTGCTGTTTAATCCGCATAACCTATAGTGGCATATTTACAACAAATTTCAGATGTAACACTATATGTCCTCCAATATTTCTGTCTACCATTTAAATCCATTTCCACACCAATCATTTTGATTTTATCTTTGCCAGATGTCTGTTAACTCATAATGATCGTTAGAAAAACCTGTGTGGCAAAAAAAACCTTCAACACTATCCTCTGATAGAAAGTTACTAACTAGAGTATGCTCACTGTCACTCCATGCAGAAAAAAATAATATGTTGTATAAAGTGGCTTGTATATTTCTGTCTACACCATACCAATAATCAATGGTATTTGAAACATCAGGGCTGTATAAGAGGTACAATGCATATTGGCAGAGAATCTTAGGGACCAGAGTGTTGTGATGGCATGCAATGTCATTAGTCCTTAGCGAGTAAACATAAAATTAGCTTTTTAATTTAACCTTAGTCTGTGAAGTGCTACTGAGAGTCTATAGGACTGTGGATTTGGATATTTTAATAATATTTTAAATTACACAATTGTTAACCCCTTAAGGACTGAGCCAAATGTACACGTTGTGATCAAAACAAAACGTAAACAAAAACTTGAATTTGCGCTATGTCTGTTCAGGCGTAATTCACCTCTTTCATATTATGTGCACCCACACTTATTATATATCATTTTATTCAGGGGAAACAGGGCTTTCATTTAATAGATATAAAACATAATTTAATATGAACAAAATGAAAATAAAATGGGAGAAAATAAGAATTTTAAAAAAATGTTTAGTTCTACGTGACTTTCTAACTGTGAATGTCAAAACACTGTTTGCTTTTACTGCAATAAAATTCACATATTTGTATTCAGTGATGTCTCACATGTAAAAGAGTACCCCCTATGTACAGGTTTTATGGTGTTTTGGGAAGTTACAGGGTCAAATATAGCATGTTACATTTTTCAGTTTTTTCACATTGAAATTTGCCAGATTGGTTACGTTGCCTTTGAGACCGTATGGTAGCCCAGGAATGAGAATTACCCCCATGATGGCATACCATTTGCAAACGTAGACAACCCAAGGTATTGCAAATGGGGTATGCCCAGTCGTTTTTAGTAGCCACTTGGTCACAAACACTGGCCAAAGTTAATGTTAATATTTGAAAATGCAAAAAACTAGTTTGAACGTCAATTTTGGCCAGTGTTTGTGACTAAGTGGCTACTAAAAAAGACGGACATACCCCACTGGCAATACCTTGGGTTGTATTCTTTTGCAAATGGTATGCCATTATGTGGGTAATTCTCATTCCTGGGCTACCGTACGGTCTCAAATGCAACGTAACCAATCTGGCAAATTTCAATGTGAAAAAACTGAAACGCAAGTCTTATATTTGACTCTCTACCTTTTGAAAACACCATAAAACCTGTACATGAGGGGTACTGTTATCTTCGGGAGACTTCGCTGAACACAAATATTAGTGTTTCAAAACCGTAAAATGTATCACAACAATTATATTGTCCGTGTAAGTGCCATTTGTGTGTGAAAAATGCAAAAAAATTCACTTTCACTGACAATATCGTCGTTGTAATACATGTTACTGTTTCGAAACACTAATATTTGTGTTCAGCGAAGTCTTCCGAGTAAAACAGTACCCCTATGTACATGTTTTATGGTGTCTTGGAAAGTTACAGGGTTAAATATAGTGCTAGCAAATTAAATTCCCTGGATTTTTGGCCTGGGTTGTCAGGTTGGTCCTGCTAAATGTAATTAATAAAATTACCCAATTATGTAAAATTATTACATATATATATACGTAGAATTACGTTGGGTTGTCCTGTTGTCTCTGACCCTGAGGAAGGTCCCGATCGGGGACCAAAACGTTGGTCATCATTTTTAAATTTTTTCAATAAAACTTTTGATTTTAAGTCCGGAGAGCAGCCTTTTCTTGTTGGATGTTATACCTATTGGAGCTTTGGTGGTGCGCCCGGCATTTGGAATACTTCAAGCGTGAGTGCAGGGGATGTTGATATTCTTTTTATATATATATGTGTGTGTATATAAATATATGTGTATATATATATGTATATAATTTTTAATAGGTATATATATAGTGATATATACGTATATACTTATGTATATAGATATATTTATTATTTAGTTCTACATGTATTTTGATATCAATATATATATATTAATTTTAAAATACAGTTAGAACTAATTTACACATCTATTTTTTTTATTTATACATTTTTTATAATTTTTTTCATTTAATTTTTTAACGTATTTACAGATTTATTTATTTTATATTATATTTAAATATATATATAATGAAAATTACAGGCACTCCCCCTGCTGGCAATGCCTTGGACGTCTATGCCGTCCATGTGATCCTCGCAAAGACCTCACGATCACATGGCCCAGGGGGGCCGAAGAAGATGGAGGGGGACTCCCTGGGCTCCCAGCTGAGTCCCCATACCGCGATTGCCAGGTGTGGGATCGCCGGTGACCGGGTAAGTAGAAAGGACGGTTTGGGCGTCGGTTCCTTAAGGACGGCATAGAACGCCTGCTGTCCTTAAGGGGTTAAAGAACCATTGATATTTTAATATAAATAACATTTATGTAAAGAAACAAATATATATGTTTGAAGGCCATTTTTCCTTAATTTGTGGGAGGAGTTATGATCCCTATTTAAACTCCTTCCCCCCTACTTACCTTTGTCATGGAAGCTGTTTGTCCCTACCCACCTACACCCATCTATATTTACAATTTACCTTTGTGGGCCCTCTTTTCATTACAGGCCTACTCGTCCGTTGGTTTCGGCACACCTTAACCAACTTTGCTTCTCCTTCTACATTCCATTACGTATTAGATATATAAACATAATCTTGCACACAAGGGTTTCAATAATACTTGGCCTGGTGCAACGTTTAGCAGATAATCCACATTACATAAAAACGGCACGCTGGAGAGTTCTTGTTAAAGAACATAAATTACAGTTTTTTTTAGTCAATGTTTCAGTTTGACAGCGCAAACGTTCTTTGCACTATCAAACTGAAACTTTGACTACATAAATAGTAATTTGTGCTCTTTACCAAGAAGTCTCTAGAGTGCTGTTTTTATGTAATGTGTGCATATCTATATATGTCACAAAATTATTTAATTTGCCTGTGATTTGAAGTGTTTGTTTAACTTACCTCCCCCTATTCCTGAGCATCCTGGCCCACTTCCATATAAACCACCACCTCCTCCAGAGCCCGCACCACTGCCACCACCAAATCCATCAGAGAAATTAGGCATGAGCTTCTGCCGCTTTCTCATTACTTCTTCCTTATCTAATGAAAGTAAATGTATCAGTTATGTAAAGACAAAAAAACATGCAAATGCCAGGAGAGAACCTGGATTAACATATTACATATTTTAAGGGGCACAATTTCAAGAAAGAAAATGCTATGCCTATTGATAAATGTTGTATATCACAATGTGAAAGAATGCTTAGTTAATAAGGCAAAACGAATAGCTAAAAAGATTGAAAACCAGGGCTATCTTATTGTCCCTCATGTCACCCACTAGTATGACCACAAACACAAGTGTCATGTCAAGGCTAACACAGGGCAGAAGAAGTGCACTGAGCACAGCATAATACACGAGAACTGCAGCAGTAATACCAGTGGTAATTTAAACAAGTACAATATACATTTTTACCTTTAATTTCTGGATAATAAAGAAATGGTTTGGGTTCACTTGTTTCGTAATCTGATTTCCTCCGAAGCTGGACAAACACAGATGTCGACTTTGTGATATTCACATCTCTGTACTTTGGGGTTTTGAAAACGATGGCAAACTAAAATTAGAATGAAATATTTCATATTATTAAATAAATGCATGATATTATTAAAGTATTCTGAACAATTATACAGTTCTCATTACATAAGCATTTAATAATGGCAAATAAAAATATCACAAGTTTTGTGGAGGGAATATGTATTTGTGTGTTTTGTGTTGTAGCTTTGTAAGTGTTGAATTTTTTATGATAATGATAAATTGAAGATATATTGTCTGAAATGTCTACACATAACAAAATTATATATATTGCTCCAAAATGCATACCACAACTGCTCATGGGTGTCATTCAATGTTTCCCTATTTCCATAATTAAAAGTGCACTCCAACCACTCTAATTACTTTTTCTCCTAGTATAGGTTATGATTCAAGAAGCTCCTCTGTCCTGCATCACTTTAATCTGTTCATTATAACACCTGTCATTTACAAAAATTGCTGCAGCAAAAACCGTATTTCACTCACTGTGTAAAACTGCAGCTTTTGTCTGGCTCCTAAACCCAGAGAACTTATATAGCTTTTTGAGAGTTTAGCAGGTGTGTATAGGCTGCAGTGAAGTGTTTATTAGCTTGTTAATTTGTTTTATTCATGTCTTTTTATGAATGAAACCACTGATTTGTGATGAACTACACAACCCAGACAGCTAAACAGCTAAACAAATAGCCATAGAATACCATTTTACAACCACATACACTTTACACTAAAACCAGAAATCTGTTTGAAAGCACTCCTGGATGCTATTAGATAATTAACATCAACAGCAAACGGTTAATTGTAGAAATTTAGACATAGTTTGTGCTTATAAATTATCCTATGCAGGGCATAATCATAATCCAATAGTACATACCTGTCTGTGGACATCAGTAGGAGAGAAGTCACCAAAGCCCTCCCACAGTCCTCCACTCTCGTCCTCTTCATAGAAACGGATTTGGATATCATCTGCAACAACCAAATGAAAGAGTTATGGCTTTCGTCCACTCAAAGCACCATAACCATTATCTCTCTTTGTAGTATAGGGAGACCAGTCTTGAGGCCATCAAATTGTAGACAGCAATGATAGGCTGAGAGCACTGGGTTAACATGTTTAACCGAACTGCAGCAAAGGAACCCATCTTTATTCATTGAGAGAGTCTTATTTGGCACTGCCAGATCACACCATGCAAATCCATTTAACCTTTGTGATGCAGTTTGTGTGTGCACATATGGCACTATGGAAGGAATGCCTAAGTTTGCATGTGCCACATAGCATTCCTCTACAGATGACAGGGTACCCATAGCGCCATGGAGCAATGATATGGCCTTAAGAACAGAAGTACTGAAGAGGTAAGTGTATGTTTCTATTTACATTCACTATACTACTTAATTTGGAGGACCAAATAGTAATTACTGGTATGTGAAAATGGGAACTGTCACTTTAAAGGAACCACACATAACACAACTCTAATTAGATTTTTTGCCAGTCATGTTACCTAGTGAGGCATGACTCAACATACACGTCAGCAATAAATGTAGTCCATTTGTGCTTCAAAACTAGCCTTGAGAGTTCAAAAGCTCTCTAACAACCACTTAAAGCAGATCATGCATGGTATTTAAAAAAAAACAAAAAAAAAAACATGCTAGGATTCCAAAGTGAACCTGAGAATGCTTGGCATGAATCCAAGTGCCTGGATAAAATCAGGTAATTTTACATTTAAAATTTGCAGACTGTAGATTCCCTGTAAAAACTTACCTGGATGATATACAGCAGCACTGTACAAAATTAATGCTGTTATTTTATTATTTCAATAAGTAAACAAACCTTTCTGAACTTTATCACACAGAAGATAGACCTCTTCCCCTCCAGTCACGCAGCCTGATGTCCTATCCATTCGGACAATTTTCAGATTTGATGCATTTGGGGCCTCTGTTATAGGAAAACGAAAGGGAAACTACTTCACTTTCACTTTCTAAACTAAATTATCATTTCTGAACTAGATCATCATTTGCTCACCAAAACCTTTTCTTTATATAGGTTTCTATGATATTATTAAAACAATTTATTTAGTATAAACATCTTTAAGTGGCTAAAGTGTGATGACTTTCTAAAGAAAATGGTATTTTCATTCTGAGTTGTATCTTATCTGTTTTCTAATAAGTGTCTTCAGTAAGGCAGGAAATCAACGTGATATACCATGTGCACTTGCTTCTTAGATTGGCCTTTGTGAATTATCTGCAGTGTTGGAGACAGCACTCTGTAATAGGTTGCTGGGTACAATGTCCAAGAGTCACAAAGTAAAATAATAAAAGTCACAAAACACCAGTCATAGTGTAAAGAGAAATTAAATATTCCAACAATGTGGAACCAGCAGCTTTTAAACCAGGCCCGGACTGGTCATCGGGCAAACCGGGCAAATGCCCGGTGGGCTGCGATGGTCATGGGCCAAGGCTGACATGGGAGATGGGGCTGGTGCTGGTGCCACCTGGCTTCTGGCCCATAGAGGGAGCTCTGTGCGGTGGGGAGATCAAATATCTCTCTCACCAGCCTGCACACTGATGCACAGCGCAGTTACTGTCACCTACACCTGTCAAGGGGTGTAGATCAGATGCTTCTTCCACTGTACCACGAGGGAAAATAATTCATCCCCAGCATCCTCTCCTGCCAAGGATCAAGGTAAGGAAAAGGGATGGGGGAGTATGTAAGTTTTGGTTTTTTTTGCCCCTTGCCCCCCTTCCTCACCCCGCAGTCCCTGCTCCTCCCTCTTTTACACCCTGCAGCCCATGCACCTCTCTCACCCTGCAGTCCCTGTCCCCCTCTCACCCTGCAGCCCCTGTCCTCCTCTCACTATGCAGCCCCTGTACCCCTCTCACCCTGCAGCCCCTGCACCCCTCTCACCCTGCAGCCCCTGCCCCCTCTTACCCTGTAGCCAATGCCCCCCTCTCAACCTGCAGACAATGACCCACTCTCACCCTGCAGCCCATGCCCCCCTCTCACCATGCAGCCCCTTCCCCCTATAACCTTGCAGCCTATTTCAAATCACCACTGCTGATGACTTTCAATATTATGCAATTATTTAACTACAGTTGTCTTTATCAATATATCTATCTCTATATCTTCCAATGTCCTGTAGGAAGTATAGCTTTGTACCTGTTTAACATGGTTACAATGTCTTACCCATATTAATTAAATTCTGCTCAGCAACAAAAAGTTTTCTTTTCATTACATTTCTACAAATTACCATTGGGGTTTACAAAAATGATGTGAGAAATACACACATAATCCAGTGCACTTACTGCTATCAAATATGGGAACAGATATGACTGGTTCCAGGCGTCTGGTGTAGCTGCCATTGCTGTCTGGCAGGAAGGCTGTGAACATAAGCCGTACGACGCTGAGGTCTATATCCTTAGACTGCTGATAGGCTGCCTGGCGAATCAGGTCTCGCTCTCTGTCTGTTAACCAAAACAAAGCTTAATGAGGCAAAATCACACAGATAAATTAGGCAAATAAAGATGTTTATAGGCTCAGCTGAAAACATTATGTTGTATATTAAAGGGGCCCTCTAAGGGCCATACCCACTGCTGTGCACTAAAGAAATTTGGTGCCGAGATGTTGCAGTTGTTATGGTGACAGGTGTGTCCTGGCACCTTCCCAGTGTAAGTGGTCAACTAGCTTACCTGGGATGCTCCTCTCGACCTTCTGTCTTAGCTCAATGCAGAGAGCTTCCAGCTATTATGGAGGAGAAGATCAACACCTGCAGGCCCCCAGGTAAGCTGTCAAACTCTTCTTAAACAGTATGAATATCTACACTGGGATGATGCCAGTGCACTCCTGCACCATAATCATTGTAGTGGGAATTCATGGTTATGGTTATTTGAGTCTTCCATTAATATATTGAATATTGTTATTTATTACTTTTTGTCAATTGATCAAAGTGCTGAAATTCTTTGCATCACGATGGAATTCAAAGGGTTAAACCTTAAAGGGACACTCCAGGCACCCAGACCACTTCTGCCCATTGGAATGGTCTGGGTGCCAACTCCCACTACTCTTAACCCTGCAAGTGTAATTATTGCAGTTTTTTTATAAACTGCAATAATTACCTTGTAGGGTTAACTCCACCTCTAGTGGCTGTCTACTAGACAGCCACTAGAGGGTACTTCCTGGTTTCTAGCACAGGAAACCTGTGCTAGACCGTCGCTGGACGTCCTCACGCTGTGTGAGGACCTCCAGCGTTGCTCATTTCACCATAGGAAAGCATTGAAATGCATTTTCAATGCTTTCCTATAGGGAGCGCTAATGCGCATGTGTGGCATAGCCGTGCATGTGCATTAGGTCTCCCCGGCCGGTGGGCGGGATCAGTCTCGCCCACCGGCCGACCCAATCAGAGGGAGGAGAGGCGCGGAGGAAGAAGCAGCGACGAGGGACTCAGGTAAGTTACTGAAGGGGTTTTCACCCCTTCAGCAACCGGGGATTGGGGGGTGGGAGGGAGAGGGGACCTGCAGTGCCAGGAAAACAGATTGTTTTCCTGGCACTGGAGTTTCCCTTTAAGAACCCTGACAACTATTATTCTGAAAAATAAATTACCGCTGATTGTAGGCAATCCATGTGGGTTAAAGCCCTATGATTATTAAAGGAACACTATAGGGTCAGGAACACAAACATGTATTTCTGACCCGAAATCATACTTGAAACTGCTGCCTCTGCCCCTGATCCGCCTGCTGACATCATCAGGAGTGGTGGTCTGAACCAATCACAATGCTTCCCCATAGGCAGAGGCGTAACTAGAAACCACTGGCCCCCGATACGAAAATTGCCCTGGGCCCCCTCCATACTTCTCACATATAGACACAAATGCAGACAAACAGATACACATGTAGACACACATATACATACAAACACACACACATACAGATACACATACATGCATACACACACATACATACATGCAGACCCAAACATACATACATACAAAAACACACACATACAGACACACAAACATAAATACAAACACCCACACACACACACACATATACATACAGATCAGGGGCAGAGCCAGCACAAGTCAAACACAGCCCTGGCCAATCAGCCCCTTCATTGAATAAAACACACACATACATGCAGACACATACATATAAACACACACATACATATAGACACACATACATGCAGACACATATATACAAACACACACTTACAGATTCACAAACACACACACACATACATACAGACACACACACACGCTAAGTGTTTTGGTTATCTTCGCTGTGCGGCTGGACCCCCTGGAGTGACTCCTTCGACCGCGGTAGTTCTGCCACTGCCCATACGATTGGCTGAGACTCTCAAGGAGGCAGATCAGGGGCAGAGCCAGCACAAGCCAAACACAGCCCTGGCCAATTGAATAAATGCATCTCTATGAGGAAAGTTCAGTGTCAGCATGCAGTGGTTGAATGGCAGTGCTGCTCCCTGTGCAGCACTGCCCCTGGAAGCACCTCTAGCAGCCATCTGAGGAGTGACCAGTGGAGTTATCACTAGCCTGTAATGTAAACACTGCATTTTCTCTGAAAAGACCGCAAAAGCCTGAAGGGAATAATGCTACTCACCAGAACAAATACAATAAGCTGTAGTTGTTCTGGTGACTATGGTGTCCTTTTAAATTACGTTTTTTTTTGTTTTTTTTACTGAATTGGAAACTAACCGCTTAAAGACCTCTCTCCTGCACATGTATAGTTGAGCTCAGGGTGGACCAGCAATCCTGCATTGTATCCCTTCTTGAATGCGTCTATCATGCGTGCCTCCAAAATTTCATTTACTTTCTTCTTTGTGACATGAAGAATTCCCAAGTTAGCAAACCTGACAGAGTAAAATAAAGAAATCAGAGTCATTTCCCCATGTTTATTGTATATACATTCTGTTACTATTTTTGAAATATTGACAAAGAGTCAGGGCCAGTAAAATATAGCCAATTCAGCAAAATATATGTGGTAAGGGTTAAACTTTTACATATCTCTACTGTTGGTGTTTCATTTTTAAGCTACCAGTTTTAAATAATCATTCTAATAAGATGAAATTAGAGGAAACTGTGACAATTGTATTAAAAATGACCAAACTAACACTTTGATAATGAATAATAATTTGATAACCGTATACTTTTATTAACAATGATAAAAGGGATCTTCTATCTGCCTGTGCATTTTCCATTGTATCTCCCATACTGTATTATTTGATATGTTTACCACACCTCTAACTTGTATTTTCCATTTCTGACAGTCATTAACTTAGCTGAGAGACTGACTTCCTATAGTAATGACAAACAATTAAAATGGCAATATTTTTTAAAGAAAATTACATCGCCATCCAATGATGCCAAATATATAATTTTTTTTATCATAGTGTCATCTTCCATAAATGCATATCCTACATCTTCTGCCAAACCAGAGCCCACAGTACTTCTGTATCAGTATGTACATATTTGTAGAATTGGTTATACTGCATACAATATTTCCCACACATTGACTTTCTGTTGCATAACATTGAGGGGTTTGCTGGAGTGTTGTAAAAATAGGTTTAATAATAAAGTAGTGTCAGAATGAGTCATGATAGCATGAGTAACAATGGGTTGCCACATTCGAACCAAAGACAAACAAAGGAAAGACAGTATTAGGTTTTTTGAAGGAGTTAGGAGTGTTACAGTATTTTTTAACTGGTATTGTTCTCCCTGCTTGAGTTTGCTGTAGACGTCTAGACTCCTGACATCAAAGGCTCAGTCAATGAAGCTAACCAGTCTGAAATCAACGGTTGTGCAGGGCCATCTTTAAGGAGGGGCAAAAGGGGCAGCTGCCCCGGGCCCAGTTACTCCTGGGGGCCCTAAGGCAGCTGCCCCATGGGCCCCCTGCAGCACCTGAGGTAATCAGGGGCCACAGCCCTTTAATACCGGCCAGGGCCCCTGTTATATAGGGGGTGGCTGACTACATACTCACAGCTAGCCCCCTCACATACTGCCCTGTGAGTCTCTTTGTTTCCTGGGCATGCTGGGAGGAAGTGAGGTCAGATTGCTTCCTCCCAGTAAGAACTGATCACTTCCTCCACAGTGCCGCTGGGGTGGAGGCACACACCACATGGAGGAGGATGTAAGCATTGTGGGGGAGAGGGACTGAGAAAGCTGATGGCAGACTCCCATCAGCCTGGGCCAACAAGCTCCCACTGGACACCAGGGAAGCCACCTTTCTGTACCCAAAAGGTAAGGAGACAGGAGGGTGGCTAAATATGTTTTGTTTTTTGTTTTGCTAATTTCTGATATCACTTTTATTTAAGTGTGTTGATGTTTGTAATGTAACACACAGGGAATAAGTACATGTTAAAAATCCTAGGAGAACCTGACAGTTCCCTATTAAATATACATTTTAAAAGTATTTATTTTAACATAATATTGCATCAAGTGTTATCAAAGGCTGTACACCATTTCCAAATGTCACTTTTGCCAAATTCTGGACCAGGGTATGTAAGAACAGAGTTGAGACATTATTATGGCCATGGTTGCTGGGAGTTGCTGTCCAAGAGCTGCTAGAAGGCAAAATATGTAAATGTACACATATATGTGTGTGTGTATCTGGCTGTGTTTATGTCCTTGTGTGTATCTGGCTGTGTTTGCGTCAGTGTGTGTATCTGGATGTGTTTGTATCTGGCTGTGTTTGTCTGTGTGTCAGTGTTTCTGTGTGTATGCATACCTGTGTATGTGTACTTGTGTGTCAGTGTGTATGTGTACCTGTGTGTGTGTTTGTGTGTGTGTGTAGGTATGTGTCAGTGTGTGTAAGTGTGCATCTGAGTGTGTGGTAATGCATACATCCCAGCATTTTAATGCCAACACAAATACACTCCATCTCTAGCACTGTACACATATACACCCCTGCATTTATACCTTTATGTATGTGTGTAGCTGAGTGTGTGTGTGTACATACCTGTGTCAGTGTGTGTGTGTACCTCTGTGTGTGGATGTGCCAGTGTGTGTGTATCAAAGTGCTTGTATCTGTGTGTCAAAGGGTGTGTATCTGTGTGTGTGTGTGTATGTGCCAGTATGTGTCAAGGTGTGAGCATGTGTCAGTGTGCCTATGTGTGTATCTGCGTGTTAATGTGTAGGTGTATATGTGTTATAGAAATCACACAACATGCAAACAGAGCCCTGCAAACACAAACATTACATACAAACACACCAGTTTGCTGAAACACCAATACTACACACAAATGTACACAGCACTACATCCAAACAACCCCCTGCATGCAAATACAAACATTACATACAAACACATTCCTGTATTAAAACGCTAAAATGATATACAAACACCAACTCTACACACAAAAGTACACCTGCATTTAAAAGCCAACACTACAGACAATCACACATTACTGCATTCAAACGCAAACACTACACACAAGTACACCACTGCATTCCAATGGTAACAGTACATACAAATACACCCCTACATGCACACATACACTCTATACAATAACATGCTGACATTCAATTGCACAAACACTGCTCAAAAATACAACCCTGCAAGGATGGTAGATCCCCACCTGGCATAGCATCGGAGGAGTTGTATGACAGATGGGGATCTATCTTTTCTTTACTCTTGTGCTACAGGGCAGGCCTGAATTATTATTTTTTGCACCAAGGCACTCTCTACATTAGTTTCGCCTCTAGGTTGGGGTGGAGGGAGTGATTGCATGCCCAGGGGGCCCAAGCAGATGCTTGCCCAGGGTCCAATCAATATTAAAGACGGCCCTGCGGTTGTGTATGTATACATGTGCAGAAGTTCAAATGTGTACACCATATACAATACACATGAAGTCTGGATTCAGGATTGAGCCCACTGAGCACATGTAAGTATTCCATGTGTATGTAAAAACAGGAGTAAAGAACTGTGGTGCAGATGGTAACATTTTAATACATAGAATAAAGATTAGGATAATTGTAAAACATACTCAAAAATAACATCATGAAAACCAAAACAACGCCACCATGTAGTGAGGTCTAAGTATCTCAGACTCAAGTGGATACTATAGACACCCAGACCACTTTATTTCAATGAAGTGCCCTGTCAGGAGCACCCTTGACATTTTGCTCCTGCAATGTAAACTATTGCTATTCAGAGATACATCAAAATTTACATTTCAGGGTTAAACACACATCTTCTGGCTGCTACACTGAAATCCACTAGATGGTGCTTCTGTGCGAGGACATAGAGAAGCACTGAATGCAATGCTTCTCTAGGAGATGCAATTGATTGTGAGAGCTTTCTGCACATGCGCATATTAACACTAATACTTCTGTATAAGCAGCATTTAATTGGACAACAAGTCAAAGAGGAGTCAGCATGCAGGAGCAAGAGGGGATAAGCGGGTCAAAACAAAGCCAAAAAAACCCGAAATAATAAAAAAAGAACACTATTTTGGAAATAATAGTTTCACTGGTGTCCTAGAGGGAACTTAAAATGCCAGATTATCACAAAGCAACACGAGCAATAGCAATTATTTGTTTTACATTTTATCAATGTTATTGACTAAAGCAAAAAATTATTGGGAATTCAAAATTAATTTCAAGGACAAGCCGAGTTGGAAAAATTCTCTAAGTCTGCTATGCTTCCAGTTCAGCTACTTTGGCTTTAAATTTAAAATTTACTTTCAATTAAGTTTGAATTATTGACAATTCTCAGGGCTATTTACTTAAGTGAGAATTGATGTGACTTCAAAATAGAATTCAAAGTAGCTCAAATGGAAAGAACCTCTAAACCAAGCATGTCAAACTCAAAGTCTGGCACGGGCCACATAAACAAGGTTTAACTTTATGTGGGCCGCAAAAAAACAAAACAAAAACGTAACTTTTCATAGAAACGTAGGTTTATTTGAAAAAGTACAGTATAAAAAAACCCAGCAACCCTCTTTACTAAATCCCAGTCCCCCCCCCCTCTACTAAACCACAGCACCCCCCTCTACCACCCAGTGCCAAATCTGATCGGACACACACATACTCACTACACTGACACACACACACTCACTGACACACAGATACTCACTGACAGACACACACTCGCTGACAGACACACTGACACACACACACATACTCACTGACAGACAGACAGACATACACACACAGATACTCACTAACAGACACACACACAGACACACACACACACACACACACATACTCACACTCACTGACAGACACACACACATTTACACATTCTTGCACACACACCATTTAATTTAATGTCCCCTACCTTTGGGAGCTGGTGTGTGGATCTTCTGTCTGGAGCTCAGCCTTCCTGCTCCTCACTGCACCCTCACGCAGTTTAGTAATGCCGGAATATGACGTCATATTCCAGCGCCCGGCTTCACTACAGAGGGCGTGAGGGAGCAGTGAGGAGCAGGAACACTGAGCTCCCTCGCTGGCCCTCCTCCCCGGCCGGGTAAGTTTTAGCAGAGTAGGCACCAGCAATGTGGGGAAAGCAGGTACCTACTCTGCTTTAACACCAGCATGTACACGCGGCTCGCCGGGCCACAAAGATGGTCCTTGTGGGCCGCGAGTTTGACATGCTTGCTCTAAACTTTGCTTCCAGTTCAGCTATTATGTTCTAAAATGTCAAATTCACTTTACATTCACTTTTTCTCACTTTAGACAATAACCCTGCCTGTGTTTAACCTTATCCAACTTCCTTAGGACTTACTTTAATAAGAGCATGTGGATGTTTCACTCGATGCTTGATTCTGTACCCAAGAAGTTGGCAGTTGGACTAGATTCCAATATGAGAGGATTCTTGTAAAATTATGCATTTGCAGAATTTATGTATTGTGCCATTTTAGTTTGGTGTTTACCCACATTTTTATCTTTATTGTATGTATTAACCTTTTGTTACCATTTGCATACTGTTTTTACACCTGCATGGAATACTTACCGTGGAGACTTTTAAAAATATATAGATATACATTTGTTGCACTTTTATCGTAATATAATATAATATAAGCCAAATAAAGCAATTTTTAACACTGGTCTCTAACTACTTTATGGCAGATAATGGACCAGGAATGTCATGATATAGTAAATATCTTGTTATTTATGATGCTGTTGCTATACTTACTGTATATAGTTATCTAACTTGGAAATATTTACAGGCTGATTCACTAAACTCCAAATGGCACAGTGCTTGTGCAAAACCATCCTGTGCTGCATGTGGCCCATTCGGAATGGAAAAATCAGGACATTGTTATTTAATACTGTCTGGATTTTGCAACCAGGCTCAAAACAAGCCTGAATTTGGACCAGATTTCAGTCTGACTGAATGCTTCTAGAAGTCTGAAATTCGGGCCTACATTGACTGCTCATGTGTAGTTGATATGCTATCGCCCTCCACTTGAAAGGTGGAGGCATAAAGAGGTTAAAAACCTGTTGGTCGCTCAACTGTTTTATTTGACAATTTTGTAATGTGGTTGCTGGCTCGCAAGCCTGATCAGCCGCCACACAATTAATCTTAATGTCGCTGAGGGTATTTTAATTGCATGCAAAAAACGATTCAACGATAATTTGCTAATGTGCATAATGCTCTGTATAGGGTTCGGATACCAACAGTATTTTAAGCCAGACACCAAATGAATCAGGGTGACTCTTGCAGATTCAATCAGGTTGGCCGAATACCGACAGAAATTAGTTTTAGTAAATATGAGATTTGCCATTTTTCCATTTTCACCAACTTTTTACATTCAGGCAAAATCCAATAATTAGTGGATAACCCTATTAATAACCAAAACCATCTCCAAGAGCTATATGGATTAGTGGTGTATGTTGGGGAGAAGCACTAGGGTAAAGGGCCATAAACAATGCATGCAGCTATTCTGTATGTATGGATCTAAGATTCTGACACACAATCCTTCTAAATGTAGGTTCTGGATCTTCCCTGATCTGTAGACGTGCAGTTTACTTGTTTATACCATTAAGATAACTGTAAAGGGCACATAAAAAACACAAATAAGAATGTCTTACTAGTTAATCATTTGGTGGTTTGGAATAAGTGAAAACCTAGATACTGAGAGCTATTAGTTACTTCCTGAGTTTGTATTCTGCTTTTTAATGTTTCCACTCCTGGGTTGCACACGCTAGATATGAATGTGTCACAAAGTCTACAGTGATTACTTACCCTACAACCATATCTTTAGGGCCCACACTAATAGAACAGATTCCATCTTCGCAGTGTTTTCCTACCAGACTGTGGGCGTGTAAACGGACATCTTTGCCACTGGTGACCAGCTGCACAATAATTTTAGCATGACCTATATAGTTATTAATCTGTGAAAGAAAAAATTCTTTTAAGTGAATAGTATATTATTGCCACACATTACCATTTTATTTTCAATATATTTAAGTATAACTTGGCACTAGAATGTTTGTGTTTGCGGACTTCATATTTGTTGGGCATCATGGGTAATTCAACCCAAATACATGTATCAACATTGCCATTGTTAGACACAGCTCATAGCAGATTATATACTATAAACATCAGTTTTTAATTGTGGTGGCAAATTTCAATTTAGTTTTAGTCATGATCGTTTGACTAAAAAGCAATTTTAGTTTTATTTGTATTTTAGCCGACTAAATCTCAAAAAGTTTAGTTGACTAGTTGACAAAAAATTACCACTGATCCAACACGTGAATAATATAATAACTGTCATTGCAACAAACATTACACATTAGTTGCAATGGTGGTGTTTAACCCCTTAAGGACCAAACTTCTGGAATAAAAGGGAATCATGACATGTCACACATGTCATGTGTCCTTAAGGGGTTAAAGGCAATATATATCCAGATGCACATTAAAACATATCTGAAAATTGTGTTTAAAGGCAACTCATAACAAGTGATGCATTCAACCAGGTCTTTAAAATCCATCTATATTTAGCAATCTATAGTTTTGAGAAGAATACAAGTGTTAAAATATTTACTACTCCTTCCTTGTTAGTAAAATACTGTACAAGTACGTAAACTATATTATGTATCTTAAAAAGTACCGTAATATTACAAAACAGAATCCACCAAACAAGGCTACAACACTGTCAGCCGGAATCATGTATTATCTGACACAGCCAAGCAAGGCATGTCATTGTGCAACCTCAATGCAGAGTATGCAGACAAAGGTGTTTTATTTTTGGCCATATATTAGAACAGGGAGGATGTGGTATTAAAGTAACTTTAACTGTGGTGTGATTGCTGATCCCAAATGCGATGGTTAAACCATCACAAATACAGATGAGTTCCTGGGATTCACACATAACAATTTCTCGAATTTACAGATACGATTTTAATACGCAATATTAATGCAGCTCTGTGAACTTCGAGGGTCTTTGCACATTTTGCAAGTATCCCTGATGTTAACATGCCCACTTATGTTGTGATAGGCATGGGGAAGTTGATGGCAGGAGCTCTCCCTTGAATACACGGCCATGTCTGTTTCTGTGAGCATCTTTAGCTCCTGGAGAAACATCTGCCAGGTGCTGCATCAACACCATTCTCTTAGGAACGAGTACAGCACTGAATGTATCTAGAAATTTATACCGTTGCAAGCAATTGTAACACAGGTAATAACAGCTCATTTCTAGTCCTGAAAAATGCGAAAGAAATGCAGAAATATGATAAGTAAAACATTTACAAAACTCTTTTCATCACTGTAAATGTAACAAATGTCTGCCTACTTATGTTATGTTTTTTTTATGAAGCAAGAAGCGAGACAACATGGACCATTTCACAAGGTTACGTCAGGCAAGCTGCCACATTTGGAAGCCTTGTCAAGAAATGCTTGTTGATATACACATGGTCCTGGAAATCAGCCAAGTCTACTATTTCTTTCTAAAGGAAAGTATACTAACCGGTTTGTGGACTGCTTTCCTGTGGAATTCCCCAAATTAAAATGCAAATAATCCCAATAAACCATTTGCCTGGAAAGTCTTTCATGTAATCTATCATAACAAATTCTAAGTAGGATATTAAAATGATCAGTTCATATAACATTTTTACCAGTTATTTTATACCAGCTATTTTGGTCTAAAGCCATACACCACAACACCTGGCTTACAGAAGTGCCTAGTAAACAAAATCCAATTTAAGTTAATTGAATAAAGATCTATTTTAAGCCCAATAAAGCACTGCTTCAGCTGTAAGTATGGGAAATTCCCTAATATAGTAGTCATTTTTTTTACTGTAAAAATGCTCATATAAAGTTCTTCTTGTGTTTGAGCTTCACTTCTTATCTCCCTAAAACACATATTTAGCGTGCACTGCTAAACTATGGCTACATTCTATATAGCTAGCAAGTGATTTTGTATTTTACAACGAAATTTAGAGCCCCTGATAGCCGAATGATTAGTGAATGTTGAAAGCAAAAACAAGTATTTTTTTTGGTTAATGCTGGTTATGACCAACAAGAAAAAAATAAAATAAAAAATCAAACAACAGGACACTGTTAGGCTTAGTTATGAGTAACAAAACTCTATTTCGCACATGCAATAATACATATGTAGATTGGGGGCTCACAGGCTGATGCAATGGCCTTTTCCCTTGCAAATGAATCTGAGGTCGCTCAGCACTCAAATCATTGGGGGTTCGACAAGTTGTTTCATTCTTTTCCTTTTTACGTATGGTGGAGGGTAATAGATAAATGGTGGGTTACGGAGTTAAGCTCAGTCCCGTGATCACCTCTACAAATGGTTCAAAGGATCCCCAGAACTTCTGGCCTCAACACTGTAAGCCCAAGTCAAAATTAAGAATAAAACGATAAATAACGTTCTAATAGTATAACTAATATACAGTATGATTTTTAGGACATTCAAAAACATGAAAGTCATAACTAAAGTTACAGGAGGAGAGTTTCCACAACTATACTTCTGAAATAATGTTATATTAGGATGCAATAAAAGAATGAAAAACACTAGAAGTATTTTTAGTTACTTTAATGTCTATATGAGAATGTTAACTGCAATACTGTGTTTTGTTACATGGAGTCTAAAGCAGGCAGCTTTTACTTTAATTTTCTGAAAACATTTACAAAACACGCCAAATGCCTCAACGCCTGTTCCTTAGCATTTTCAAATCAAGGTCATTATTTTGGAGCTGGTTCCATTCCCATTTATGTTAAAACTGCCTCTGATCTTCTTGGGAGACTATCGCCTAACCATTGTGATATTATTAATTGTGACCATTATACTTGTACCAACACATACAGTTATCGCTAATAAACCAATAAGGTGCTCTTGTCCCGGCATGTCGAAACCTATTCAAATAAATGGCTGTAGTTGTGATGTGTGACATCATATATCCTGACATCCTCCATCACAATGACCTGCACGTTGTGAGGGAGTATTCAGTTAGAACTGTGCATTCCTAAGAGACACGTACTCAGATTCCCATGACTACACTGCAGCGATGTCAATTGGTGTATGTAATGGACGTCATGAGCACTGCCTCACCCCTAGACAAACCACTATTAAGAAAACATGCACTAGAGCAGGGATAGGCAACCTTTGGCACTCCAGATGTTGTGGACTACATCACCCATACTGCTCTTACACCCATAATGCTGGCAAAGCATCATGGAAGCTGTAGTCCAAAACATCTGGAGTGCCGAAGGTTGCCTATGCCTGCACTAGAGGGATGTCTATTACCCAATCTGTTCAAAAACCGAGCCAAACTGAAAGGAAAAAAAAATCCACAGGATGTGTTACCGTGGAGGTGCTAAAAATAGATATAAAACTAATAAATAATTCATAAAATACCAGTCTTGCTGCAACGGTTAATTATAAAGAAAAACAGATATTTCTAAACAGTAAATATCTAAACAGTAAAAACAATATATTAAACTTTACTGGCCACTGCAACTTACAAAATCAATATAATGTAACAACTAGAACAATGTTACAGAAAATAATATAAATGTATCAATGAGGAGACAGCAACCAGTCAAGCCCATCCATGCAAACTCTATACTGAACGCCAAGTACCAAATGTGATTTGCTCCAAGTAAGTTTACTACCCAGAGATGAACCCACAAACCAGATATTGCACGTGTATCTGCAGTATTCCAACACCAAACCAAAGTCTTCTTGCCGAGGAAATGGAAAGGGCCCTCTCCATCTTCATGTAGTAGCAGTATACCAAATCTTCCTCCAATATTTTCTGTTCAAAACTTATTTTTAATCTGTTATCCGACTCCTAGCAATTCAACCATTATCCAAATGCTTTGGAGCATATTATTAGAAGTCTATAACTTCTAATTTAAACGTTTTCTCTACATCTTTAAAAAAAACATAGATGGGTTCTCTTTAAAGTGCTCACAGCTGCCTAGTGTCTCATTGCTCATTTTGTGGTCATTTGTAAACACCACCAGGAGTACTGCACCCAAATCGTGCCGCCGCCAATTCTAATTATATTCTATTTTATATTCATTTTATATTACTTTCCTCTTGCCGCTAATTGCGGCTCGCTTACCGCCCCCTACCCATCTATCCACTCGCCCATTGGCCGTATCGACCTGTTGGGCGCGCCCCCTTTTCTCCCCTTTCCTTACGCCGGCCGCAGGATCATGCGTGCCGATGCATACACCACATTTCGGGGACGCGCGCATGCGTCCCGTTTTACTACATCTTCCATATCTCTTTGCGTTGTCATGAAAGTCAAGTGACCGCAAAAAAAACATTAATATTAGGTTGAATAATGCTCGTTTTTGTATTTCAAACATATCATTGAATTATAACCAATGTATATTTAGTATTTTTATTATATAAAACATGTTTTAAAATGTTTTTATTGTTTTTATCATTTACTGTATTCTCATTGGCTGCCCCTAGTTTTGGCGCCAATTTTAAATAATTGTATCCTTATTTAAACTTACCCTGCCAGGTATTATGTCCTACTCCATATTGAAGAAACCTTGTTGGCGAAACGCGTGTGTGGATACTTATATTGTGTATTTTATTCTATTAAAGATTTTTTGGTCACCTTTTACTGTGCCAATTATCTTTTAATACACCTTATATATTTTTTATTATTTTTACCTGGCATTTTATCTTTCTGGACTCCAAGCAATCCTGAGGTGGGGATCATACCACCAACGCTGTCGTCAAGGAGCAGTTTGCCTGCTCCACTCTTGTGAGTACCTTTTTATGTATTTTATTTATATTATTTTATCCAGTGACCACTATTGGTCGTCTCTCTTTTATTTTATTTGAGTGTGGAACATACCCTTGGAAGAAGAAGCCTGCACCATATCCCATAAGGGGGATCAGACCGCTGTACGCTTTTCATACTAGAGCTAGCTATAGCTCTAATACATGTAAGTGCATTACCATCTTCTTTTATTATTTCTTGTACAACATTGGACGTACTACACTATTTGGTCTTCTTATTGTATTTGAAGGGTTTTTTAAGGGATCCCTTTTAAGGGTTGCAGCCTTATTGTTATTTAGCGCTTACTCTCTTTCTTGATTTTCTCTTGCTACATTTCTGTAGCCTAACATTTACTTAACTGAACCGGCGGTGCACCAAGAGTTTTCTGCACAAAACGCTGATCAGTTGGAGAGGTGGCATCTTATGAGAATGAAGCTTTGAACGTTACTGGGACCTGTAGAATGAGCCATTCTGCTAATGTTTGTCTACCGAGATTGCATGATTGCTTGATAACCATTATACAAAACATTAATGGTGTTTATTGAGATCAATAGATAACAGAAAAATCCACTCATCAGAAGACATATCCACGTATGTCTGGCCATGCAATGAAAATTGCAGGGAAAGGTATTCCATAAGACGACATTTGGAAGCAGAGATGCTCTATTCAGAAGTGTTAGAAATTCCTGTTTCACGGCAACACTGGTTATACTTCCTCTTATCATACTTCCAAAAAAAAGAACTGTAGCAAACTTTAGTGCTACTGATATGTGACAAATGTAACACTCACAAATAACATACATTAAAACTGCTGAGACATACCTACAAGGGTTGCAGAAGGAATATGACTACCGGATGCAGCTGCCAGTAACCTACTGAATGCTGAATCCTTCCATGCCAAAAGCAATAATACACAGAAGATTCTTGTCCTGATTGGCTGAATTATGGGTTAACATAAACTGGGGCTTCTAATGGCATCTGGAGAATGCAGATTTAGAAACATGAGCAGTTCTGTTATACTGGTCTGATTAATAATATAAATGTTTACTTCTCATACTACAACCAGCTCTTGAGTCTTAGGCAAAATAATGGATTTCCTTAATGCCTGGAGTTGCTTTGATTTTTTTTGTTCTTATTCTATTCTTTATTTTCTAATTTTGTTGTTTAAAGCCTTTCTATAAGTAAAGAATATCAAATAAATGAAAATGCAGAATTAGCCGTTTATCATTAATGTCATTGTCAGACGTGAAGTAGTAAAAGACTAAAGGCTGGGCTAACACTGTCAGCTATTCACCTCTGTTCAAGCTGGACACAAATGAGTTCATTCTCTATTATCAATACAGCATAGGGTGGAGGACAACCCCAAAATTATCACATTTAAAATGTGCACATGGCAAGCTTGATAGCGTGAAAAATTGCCCTTCAAATTTTAGCTGTCTAGAGTGGAGTTTCAATGAATGTCAATGGATGGCATGAGTTGCAAACAAATGATCATATTATGAAAACTATCAGGACTATGGCTTAGCCGTGGGCATTTTTAGTGGCAGCAGGGATAGCTGAACGTTTTGATATAAGATTTGTGTAGGTGGGCTTGAAAATGAAGGAGTGGTGGCAGTTTAGAAATCATGTCCTGATTTTTCAGCTTTTGCCAGCTCCCACTCTAGCTTTGCCATTCATTCCTATGGGACAAATTGTGCCACAAGAACGACGATATTCCGTGAACCATTCGGCGAAACGTTCCACAAAGTAATAGCAATCTGATCGGGATCAATCTGCACGTTTTGGTAAATTTTTGTCTATGTAGTGTAAAAACTGTGGGAGGAGTTAGGGTGGCAAATTTGGCTATAATAAGAATAAGAATAAGAACTAGAAAAGCTACAATTTCTGGGGAAATTGTGTGAAGTGTTCTTGCTTCCACCAGTAGTCTACAACTGGAGTGGGCGGAGTAACTGTTATCATTTATATAGCACATTTAATTGCAACGTTGTTGCACAGTTACATTAAAACATACATTTATAAAAACATTAGTAGGTGTTCAAAAGGCCCTGTCTATGACATCACTTGCTGCTGCAGCCTGGCACAGGTCAGAGTATTTTGGCGGTTGCCATCTTCAAACGGTCGTATTTTAAAAACTATCAATCCTACAGTGGAGAGCTTTATATTGTTAGAATCACAAGACCCAGACCTACATTTTGATGCATGTATGTCTCTGAAGTATTAACATTGAAGGCACAGTCGCAGTTTAGAAATTGCACTTCAAATTTGAGCTTTGTAGAGTGAAGTTTCAATGAATGTCAATGGACGACGTTAGTTGCAAACAAATGATTATATCGTGAAAACTATCAGGACTATGGCTTAGCCATTGACATGTTTAGTGGCAGCAGGGATAGCTGAACGTTTTGATATAAGATTTGTGTAGGTGGGCCTGAAAATAAGGGAGTGGTGGCAGTTTAGAAATCATGTCCTGATTTTTCAGCTTTTGCCAGCTCCCACTCTAGCTTTGCCATTCATTCCTATGGGACAAATTTCGCCACAAGAACGACGATATTCCGTGAACCATTCGGCGAAACGTTCCACAAAGTAATAGCAATCCGATCGGGAACAATCTGCACGTTTTGGTAAATTTTTGTCTATGTAGTGTAAAAACTGTGGGAGGAGTTAGGGTGGCAAATTTAGCTATAATAAGAATAAGAATATATATGTGAGATAACATTAAGTTGTCTTGCTATGCAAGAACACTTAATAAGAATAAGAATAATATATATGTGAGATAACATTAAGTGGTCTTGCTATGCAAGAACACTTAATAATAAAAATATATATGTGAGATAACATTAAGTGGTCTTGCTATGCAAGGACACTTAATAATAAAAATATATATGTGAGATAACATTAAGTGGTCTTACTATGCAAGGACACTTAATAATAAAAATATATATGTGAGATAACATTAAGTGGTCTTGCTATGCAAGAACACTTAATAATAAGAATAATATATATGTGAGATAACATTAAGTGGTCTTGCTATGCAAGAACACTTAATAAAAAAATTGGTAGTGAAAATGTTTTCCATATAAAGTAAAAGCGGATGGAAAGTACAAGGCAAAATTAAATTTTTTAGTCTGCACTTGAAAATATAAATGTCAAAATGTGTTTTTTTTCTTATAAGGTAACCACATACCATATATTTTTTCTTTAAGTAGACCATTCAGGAAATAAGATTTGATGTGGGATACGCCCTGACACAGTGCTTAAAGATTTTGTGAAAACTGAAGAAGGCAGATTCTTGAACAATCTTCTTTTACATCTACAATAACATTTAGATATTGGATATGTCCACTTTGCAGAGCTGCCTAATTTGAATTATTGTCTTGAGTTGTCCTAATATCAGGGTTCACTTACTTTGATTTATGTTCTGCCACGGTGTCTGCTCAAATTACCTAAGAATTTGTTTTAAAAGGCACACTTGTTTATGGTGTTACATATGTAATCTCTGATGAAGTCACCACATTAAAGGAACACCCCAAACACCATCATCACTACAGCACAGTGCCAGATGTGCCTCAGCACCCTCTTCCAAGTAAGTAGCCAAACGGTTTGCCAATATCTTAACATCTTACCTGGGGTCTGCCAAGCAGTGGTCACTTCTAACATTGAGAGGCAAAAGCTCCTACTAAGAGCTCCCGTTAGCTCTCCTAAGCTAAGCCCTGCCCTGGAAGAGCATATGCAAAAAATGCTCTACATGTGACACTGCTGCTTTCATGTTATTAAAGAATGTTTTGTGATGAGTTAGTCAGAAAAGGAGAGAATGCTGAAAAGACACAGGAGAAAAATTTTATAGAAATTAATTCAGTTGAAAGAATCTGAAGTGTAGAAGTCATAAGTTGGCCTCCTTATTTCGAGACCTTGGCTAGTTCATATAATGGTGCAGACACATGACACATTATATAATGTGATTAGAAAGCACATGGAACCATGCTGTTCTTCACAATTATACAAAAAGGTACATATAACCACATACAATCGACAAGGTAAATGCGGACAGAGGTGAAGAAAACCCTGCACAAATGAGCTTACAATCTAGGAGAAAGTTGACTAAATGAGATATTAAAGTTGGCGTTGTGGCCTCAATGGGCACGTACATTTAAAGTGAAAGGGCAGTGACGTTGCGCCCTCATGGTGCGATGTAACTGGATAACAAACTTCAATGGGAGTATCAAGTATCCCAGTTACCAC
The DNA here is from genome assembly GCA_933207985.1 of Pelobates cultripes. Lineage (NCBI taxonomy): Eukaryota > Metazoa > Chordata > Amphibia > Anura > Pelobatidae > Pelobates > Pelobates cultripes. The sequence continues at coordinate 157,546,239 of OW240917.1, forward strand.
CCATTTTGGATTATGTCATCTCCAATACAAGGAAGGGATCCATGGTTACGTGTGAAGTTTAACCCCTTAAAGACCAAACTTCTGGAATAAAAGGGAATCATGACATGTCACACATGTCATGTGTCCTTAAGGGGTTAAAGGAGCACGATAGGGTCAGGAACCTGATGGTATAGTGTTAAAACCACCATCTAGACCCCCTGCCCCCCTAAATATAGTAAAATCTTACTTGTGTTTAAGTCTGATGCTCCTGGCTCTGCCTCTGTTTGCCTGTGAACTGCCTCTGTCTACTGACATCACCAGAAGTGGTGGTCTGAGCCAATGATAATACGTCTGCATAGGATTGTCTGAGCTTGTCAAGGAGGCAGGTCAGGGGCAGAGCCAGCACAAGTCAAACACAGCCCTGGTCAATCAGCATCTCCTCATAGAGATGAATTGAATACAGCACCTCTATGAGGAAAGGTCAGTGTCTGAGGGTGGAGACACTGAATGGCAGTGCTGCTTACTCTGCAGCACTGCCCAAGGAAGCACCTCTAGCAGCCATCTAAGGAGTGGCCAGTGGAGTTGTCACTAGGATGTAATGTAATGTTTTGTTTTGTAGTGTTTACATAAAAAGCCTGAAGGGAATGATTTTACTCACCACAACAAATACATTAAGCTGTAGTTGTTCTGGTGACTAGTGTTCCTTTAACAACATTTCCATTCTCTTTGACAAAAAGCCAAGGCAAAATTAACTTATCACTGTATACTTTGCATATGATCCCTCTAGATGGGGTGGGGAACCTTTGGCCCTCCAGATGTTTTGGACTATGTTTCCCATAATGTTCTTACAGCCATAATGTTTGCAAAGCATCAAGGGAGATGTAGTCCAAACCATCTGGAGGGCTGAAGGATCCCCACTCTCATTTAGAACCAGCAAAGGTATAATTAAGGAACCATATACTGCTAGTTAAACTACACAAATCACCATTTTTTACATAAATCAAATCTTTGGATGTCAGTACAAACAAACACACTATTATGAAGAGGATGTCAATTTACAGTATAACAAAACTAATACATATGAACTTTTTGTTTGTGTATTTTAGATAATCTCTTAAAAAATAAACATACAATTACAGACAATATACATATACTTCTATGAAAGTGAACACAGAAAAATATATCGTATGCATCAAAATATATGAACTAATGCAAAAAGTTTATGTAAACTTCATTTAATGCTTATTTATAGTACATTGCATCTCTTCTCTTCCAATATCTATTTTACTGAAATTTATTATTTCAACCTAATAATACGTTATTTAAGGTCACTGCAATAAAATGTCAATGAGTTAAAACATAAACCATCACTAGAGTACTGCTTAAAGAATTCCTCATTCATAATCTTAAAATATACTATTATTCATGAATGAGTAACAAATCAAAATATTTCGAACTACATAAGTGTTGATGGATCATACATACATTGAAGTCTACTTTATTGAGTCTATTCTTAATTCAAGTGCACATAGGGATCCAATTAATGTGTGCACAGATATATAACGCCACATGGCATTGATTTTCAATAATCACACATTTGAAATGTATTTGAATAAGGCATCTCATTTAGATTTAAATTTAAGAAGAGTTGATTAAAGGGACAGAGAAGAACCCTTCTTTTAAACCTAAAGAGAATAAGATTTTCATTTATAAACATTTTTTTTTTAATTTAAGACTAATTTCCCTTTCTTGGGCTATGTTTCACATTATTATTTCCACAAAATTTAAGGTTATTGCTGTTAACTGAATGTTCATTTTTTATAGGTCTACATACACTTATCTACATACAATTTTATATGTCTACATACACTCATCTACATATATGTCTACATACACTTAATTCTCTAATAGAGTTAACATGTTCCATGGCACATAACCACAGTGGTCAGAAAGTCTCGCCAATGAATTTTTTTTAATCACAGGAACATTGTATTAAATATACACGTCCAGTGGATATACAATTGAAAAAGTCTTTAGTTTCAAAGGTTTCCGAATCATCATAATTACCCAAACAGAGTTTTTGATCATATATCTACATGTGGCACTGCGGCCGCATAGATAGATGCCTCAAACATCGCTTGACAAAAAATTCTGTATAAGTTCCCTCCCATTTTAATGACTGGCCACTACAGTTGGCATGAGTAGATAAGACTTTCCTTAGATGGGAATCTTGCGTAAGAGCAGTCCAGAACCTATTTAGAACTTCGTACATATGATTCCATTCATCATATGTTGCTATCATTCTTACCACAGAAGTTTCTGTTTTGATGGTAATATTTTCCTATAAATCATTTCAAGTGGATAGTAACGCTTGTCTATACGATCCTTTGAGGCATCTGTATGGATATCCTTTCCTTTGAAAGATTTGCTTAGATCATCCTCTTTGTTTTTAAACTCCTGGGTTGCTGAATAATTTCTTTGAAGCCTTGCCGAAGTGGCAAGCAGAAATTAATTCCTGGCGAGTATGCTTTGGCTTGCAGTGGCGAGTAACTTTTAAGGCCTGGCTAGTACCAAAGGACTATATATATCTCCACACATTTGGGGGAATAAGAGTTCGACAGACATGCTAGCCAGATCTGATTACAATTTACCTCACATGTAAAGTACCCTTAGCTATTAACAGAAAACACTGTTAATGCAGATATGACAGTGATTATACATCATACTAAGATGCTTCCTGTTACTAAACTAAAGTTAAATATTACACACAGTTACATATAGGGTTGGAAATTTCCACATGCCCACTCATTTGGAACTTTTAGATAAAGCACAGTAGCTGACAGTACATCTAATATATTTTGCACAAAAATCCTATTCCACCATACTGAGTAAAAAAATAACTTTATATAAAGATTACATAAGGTTATTTTATTACTCTTTACAGTCTTAATATAAAGTTATTTTATAACTTTTTACAAAGACTGTACTGTGGAATAAAATAACAACTGGAGATTTTCGTGGTGACCACTAGGTAGCAGAGTTCTGCTGTCCATTGCCCACACTGAGACAAAACATTCTAAGTGTTTCCGGATGTTGAGGATTTTCTGGAAAAGAGCACAGTTGTACTGTAGCAGAAACAAAATGTTTCATAATGATTCCATGAGATTTATTAATGGGGAAAACAGAATATAATACGTGCAAACAGATTACAGTGCCCAACATTTGGACTTGTTGGGAATTCAAAGAAAATTCAAAATTAATTTAAAATTTGGGCCAAAAGAGTCCAATCTAGCTACTATGGCCTTAAATTAACACTAAAGCGTGTCCTTGTCCCTAGTAAAATGCAGGTCCCCCCCACCGCTGTTTGCATTAACATTAGGAAAATAAAGGATTTACTTAACTTTTTCTAGCTCTGAGACTTTCCTGTTTTGCCTTCTGCGTTCTGTAATGACCTCCTCCATTGTTGGTCCAATCCAATGCTCCTCAGAGTAGAATTGGGCACCTGAAGTGCAGGCCTGGTGAGTGCCACATGCATCCAAGCTTTAGCCACATTTTACATAGTCATTACTGTGGAAGCGCCTCTATCGGCGGTCAGGAAGTCAGGAACCAAAGGTGTGTTTACCTTTGCAATGTAAATATTGCCATATGTAAAGAACGTCAGTGTTTGACATTGCAGGATTTAAAGTAAGGATGGGTGCATCAATACCACTTCATTGAGATAAAGTGGCCTGGGTGACCTCAAAATATGAAATTCACTTTGAACTCACTTTGAATTACTCACAAATCTCACTTTAGGGATGAACACTGTGTGATATTACAATTACAGTATGTGTTATAACCTTGACGTCTGCAATCTCTTATTTTACAGTTACTTTTCTTCATATGGCTCACTAGGGTGTTATTTAAGAAATCTGGTATTTTGATCCTCTGATGTTCCATTTGGTGAGGTCCAGGTTATGCTTGGTTTCTAGCGTATGACTCACCCAATCACTAGTCACAATCACTAGTAGGGTAGTATATGATGCAACATCAGGGTATGAAAGATTTTCAACATTCAATCAATAGGTCAACATGCATTTTTATTAATTAAAGCTTTTTGTCCCAGAGACAAACATAAATGCCTTTTTTGGATTTAAGAAATATTTCTACTATTTAAAATATAACTGAAAATCACGTCAGTTGAGGTACTCTTGAGATTTTATTTGGCTCAAGTAGCTGAGCAGAAAAAAAAACTGGGTTGGATTTATTTTTCCATTTGTATATTGTGGACCAGCATTTTTAATTAGCTTGTACATTTTCCACCATTCCTAGTTAAGTGAAGTAAAATAATAATAAAACAAATTAAAATGTTTTTGCATTGTCCGGTTCATGGAGGTATATGCAACTCATGTCTACATATTTCATGCTAGAGTTTATAAAATACCACTCTTTACACAACATAGTATTTCCTTTTTTTCAGTCCCATGTGCTAACTATAGACATCAACACATTTTACATTGGATGTCCATCTATGCAAACTACCTACAAAAACTACCCAGTCTCGAAACACTTTCATATTATCAGCAATTTATTTTGTGTATTTCAGAACGGAGAAATCCACATCTCTGCCACTCTTCTATAGAGAGACACCACTAAAACAACAAAAATGAAGACATATTTATGTAAACATGTGAGTATTCACAATGATATTAATAACAGGAAGCCAACCTTAATCTGTGGATATGATTTCTTGTTCTTTTCACTGGAAGCACCAGGAAGGCCTCCATGCGATGGTCCTTCACAAACATATCGAAACCGGAACCCCCTCTAGGTAGATAGATCAAGATGGAGTTAGTAATAGACAGGCTGAGCAGGGGGAGATAGGTAGCACTAGGCATAACATTGAACAGGCAAGTGAACCCACCAAAAAATAAAAACTGAAGCTGGTCTCTAAAGCTGTGAGAATGAAGTCGCAGGCATACATACGTTTCCTAAATCATACCTTTTAACTACTTGCTTTCTGTAATAACTATAGCTACCTTGAGCTAGTTGTGATATGAGGGAACCATCCAGCGAACTCACCAACCAAACATCCAATGAACAAATGCTGACTTCCATTAGTAAAGATCATGGAAAAATATATTGTACCTTTATTGGATAATGATAAAAATTGCGATAGAAGACTTGGACACTACTGCATGGACAGTACAGACAGAACACGCTAATGCTGTTCTGCTGTGTCCAATTCTGATGTTGCAATTGTTCAGTAAAGGTACTATATATATTTTTGCATATTCTTTACGGGTGGAGATCAGCGTTTTTACACTTTTGATCTGTGTTCATTTGGATGTTTAGGCAGGGATAGAGCCTGCAAATGACTCCTGGTGAACATGCTGTGCTGTAACACTGCATTTTGCATTAATAATTTCCTCTTTAGCTGATATTATTGTTTTTTTTCTTGGAATTGTGTTTGATGATGGAACCATAACTACTGTATGCACATATGCTCCGTCCGACCATCTTTTCTACCGTGATGTTCTAAAAGTTGAAAATAATAAGATGTAAATCAAATTTACTTTAATGCATACTCTAGCAGAAATGCATGTGATTTTAAGTTAGTTTGTATAATCATTAAGTTATAGTACTAAACAAGTTATATGATATAATTAGGTGATGTTATTAGGCCATTAATTTACATAACTGTAATTAGTTATGTCCCACTCTCTGGCTAATCCCCACAGTAATATATTCCCAATAAACATCCTAAACAGGCACGTATCATCAAATGGTTGATGATAATGAAATATCGATATGTAGACCCCTACCTATATACAGGTCTGACTCTCCAGTATCTGTTGTCCAGTTTTAAAGGGCCAGAACATCTTTCATAGTTTGCTAACACTGATGAGCAAGTAACCGAACATGGACTATAAGTATCCATCAAAAGAGGGAGCAAAGTTGGTGCACCAGGGAGCAAAGTGGGTGCAGAGGGACAGAACCTTGAAATCAGGATTGTTCAGCCAAAGTTGGGAGGCATGCTAAATACACAATGGGTGTTATGTGTTCAAAGTGTAGGGTACTAAAGGTAGTGTAGCCACCATGGAAATTGCTTGCACCGGTTTTCAGATCAGACAGTTTTTAAACAAAAACTTCCATTTTATCTAATGAATTTTTTTTGCCATTAGTGAATGGTTATATGTACAAGACAAAATTATAATTTGGCAATTCATCTTTGTTTTTTCCATTTACCTGTTTAGGTTGCTCTACAATTTCCAAGTACGGCCCATCTACTGTTAAGAAAGAAAACAAGGACAAGAGACAAAATGAAGCAATATAGAAAGCAATATTATCAAAAATTATTTGTAGTAGCTTAAACAGGATAATAAAACATAAAATCTACTTCTGCACAGAAACGGCTCAGATTAAATAGTTTATTTAGATAAACCAATTATTTAATAGACTGAATGTCTGCATAATTCAGCAGGTGCCTGGACTGGAACAACATGTCCCATGACGCTCTCAGGGCCGGCGCGTCCATAAGGCGCACAGACGGCCGCCTCAGGGCGCACCGGCCAAGGGGCGCAAATGTCCGCCCCTCTCCTGTCGGTCACTTCTCGTAGCGTGGCCAGCAACCCTTTTAGCATGCCTTTATTTTGCAGTACCATGTGGAGGGGGCGGGGATATGAACACGTCATATCTCTGCTATCCCTGTAGAACACAGCGCGGCTGGCGTCCAGCAGGGGCGGAGCTAGCGCCGGCCTCTTTCTCACCGGCATGGGAGGAATTCCTCCCAAGAAGAGAGTAGAAGAAAGCTTTGAGGAGGCAGGCTGGGCAGGGCCAGCTCCTCCAACTCCCAACTACCTCAGGTAGCACTCCGGATCCCAGATAAGCCACCCTCCTATACCCACAAGGTAGGAAACAGGTTATATATCTTGTACCCACAAGATAGAAAAGTGTATATTTTGACCAGCATGTGCGTGTGTGTCTGTCTGTGTGTGTGTCTGTATGTCTCTGTGTGTATCTGTATGTCTGTCAGTGTGTATGTATCTGTATGTCTGTCAATATGTGTGTGTCTGAATGTCTGTGTGTCAGTGTGTGTATATATCTGTATATCTGTCAGTGTGTCTGTATGTCAGTGTGTGTTTATCTGTATGTCTGTCAGTGTTATCTGTGTGTCTGCATTTGTATATGTGTGTCTGTCTATCTTTTTAAATTTGTATCAGTTTGTGTATATTTGTATCTGCATGTGTGTCAGTGTGTGTATCTTCGTGTATGTGTATCACAGTGTGTGTGTAGCAGTGTATGTGCATATGTGCATACATCTCAGCATTCAAACGCCAACACTACACACAAATACACCCCTGCATGCAAACTTCAACACTACATACACACCCCCGCATTCAAATGTCAACACTTCATACAAACACACCTCTGTATTAGACACCAATATTATATATAAACACACCCCTGCATTCAAAAAACAACACTACACATAAATGCATGCTTGTTTTCAAACGCAAACACTACATATAAACACACCCCTACATTCACACAAACATACTCCATACAAAACCATGCTTTCAAACACACAAATACTGCTCAGTACTAAATAAAATCCTGCAAGCATGGGGAATTGGTAGAAGTTGCACGACAGATGGGGATCTATCTTTTAGCCATCCTGTGTACATACACAGACAGTCATACAGAGACATACAGTCTGTATGGCTCTGTATGACTGTCTGTGTATGTCTCTGTATGACTGTCTGCGTATGACTGTCTGTCTGTATCACTGTGTATGTATGTCTTTACATGCCTATCTGCATGTCTCTTTATGTCTGTGTCTGTATGAATGCATGTCTGTGTTTGTATTAGGGATCAACCGATTATCGGTCTGGCAGATATTATCGGCTGATATTCTGTATTTTCAGCAATATCGGTATCGGCTAATAAAGATACCGATATTGCCGATAGTGCAGCTGCTGGGAAGGGAAGTAAGAGTGTGCTACGGGGCCACCAGGGAATGCCATATCCTTCCCTCCCTGGCCAGGTAAGAAGCAGGGAGGGGGGACTAAAACAAAATGTGAAAAAATTTAATATATATATATAAAAAAAAGCCCCCTCCCCCATTTTACACACATTACATACCTACACAAACACTAACTTCACAAACATACACTACATTAATTATATACACACACACACTACACAAACACACTGAATTCACTAACACACACTACACAAACACACACTCTGCATTCATTATACACACACTACACAAACACTTCATCCACTATGCACACACTACACAAAATCTTTCTAGGATACTAAAAAGACCATAAAATATATGATTTACATAAGAGTAAATATAGCTACCTGGCTATACCTGAATATATAATATATGACCATATGGCAATATATAGCTAAAATCGTATACTTCTTAAACTCATGTTAGACATAACAATTTCTCTTTAAAGGCAGCAACACATAATTCACTATACACATACTACATAAACACACACTGCATTCACTATACACATACTACATAAACACACACTGCATTCACTATACACACACTACACAAACACACACTGCATCCACTATACACACACTCCACAAACACACTGCATTCACTATACACACACTCCACAAACACACACTCTGCATTCATTATATACACACTACAAAAAACACACACTCTGCATTCATTATACACACACTACACAAACACACACTGCATCCACTATACACACACTACACAAACACACTGCATTCACTATATACATACTACACAAACACACACTCTGCATTCATTATACACACACTACACAAACACACACTCTGCATTCATTATACACACACTACACAAACATACACTTCATTCACTATACACACACAACAACAAAAAACACTGCATCCACTATACACACACTACACAAACACACTGCATTCACTATACACGCACTACACAAACAAACACTTTGCATTCCTTATATACACACTACACGAAAACAAACTGCATTCACTATATACACATTACACAAACACACACACTGCATCCACTATGCACATACTACACAAACACACTGAATTCACTATACACACACTACACAAACAAACACTCTGCATTCATTATACACACACTACACGAACACACACTGCATTCACTATACACACACTACACAAACACACACTGCATCCACTATACACACACTACACAAACACACTGCAGTCACTATACACACACTCCACAAACACACACTCTGCATTCATTATATACACACTACACAAACACACTGCATTCACTATATACACACACTACACAAACACACACTCTGCATTCATTATACACACACTACACAAACACACTGCATTCACTATACACACACACACACTACACAAACACACACAGCATCCACTACACAAACATACACTGCATCCACTACACAAACACACTGCATTCACTTATCAAATACTCTCACTGCATCCACTACACACACATATATTCTTGAAAACATGAACAATTCTGACTGGCATGTATATTTTGTGTGTTTACCTTACTAAAAAAAAATTTGCAAAAAAATTCATAAATATTTTTTTTCAATATATGTTTATTTTAACATTGTTTTCATCCAAGTAACATACATGGAAAAATCATATTACTATGTTACAATGAGATAATATATATTTTTTTTTTTTTACATACATGCATAACAAATCCATCGCTATGGTTTTGTTAATTAAAACACAAAATATTCCAGTCACAAGAAAGAAAGAAAAAGAATAAACACAACACTTTCATACACACACTAAATTTCCATTCAACGAGAGGATAAATTTTGGGGGGAAAACAGGTTGAGAGGTTAAGCTTTTGTACTCAAATATCTAACCCAAAGGGCCCATATTTCATCATATTTCTCTTTGGATACTCTATCCAATGCTATGCCTGCTTCCATCCTATGTTGGAAATCCAACTGTGTACTTATATCAGACCAATTCAAGGGACCCATAATTCTCCAATTTCTGGCCAAAACTAGCCATAAAAGTATGAATCATAAGAATTTTCGTTTTTAAGTTAAGCTTTGGCATGTCTAAATGAAACAAGAACATTTGGGCAGTTATCTCAGTTAGTACCTAGTGATAAACTTTACAAGCCCAGATAAAATTGATTTCATAGGGGTCAATTCCTCACAGCCCCACCATATATGGGGAAATGACCCTAATGCCTTGCCACATCTCCAACAATCTGGTATAGTTGTAGATTGAAATTTATGTAGGCGAGTAGGCACCAAGTACCATCTATAAACAAGTTTAAAATAGACTTCCCGTATATTTACCCCATGTATGTATCTTTTTACTGAATGTAGCCCTGATAACCATTCTTCAAGCGTAAAGGAAACTTGTAATTCTTGCTCCCATTTTATGCATGCTAATGCTTTATCTAATTGTTTTTGATCTTTTATGAAGCAGTTAAATCTAGAAGCAATTTTTTTCCTATAGTGGAATGCTATAAATTGGTCGATTGGGGAATTTTCTGAGAATTCTTTACTTGAAATAAATGATTTAACTCTTAAATAGTTATAGTTAAGCTGTAACATTGAAAATGCTAAAATTTGCTTGCCCTCTAATAAATCCTCAAATTTTACAATTCCACATCTTTCCCATTCTTGGATGTTTATATCTTTTACATATAATTTTAAACATGCTAGTGGGGCATTTTTTTTATATATGTTTGGTGCCATATTTTTTCTTTAGATATTTTACTATATAAATCATTGTATTATTCATCGGATTGTTTGTTTTTATACTTTTTATAAATTCACTATCACACCATATAAGGAAAAGAGGTTCAAGATTGCCAAGGTCAGTTTTTTCAATATCTATCCAAGTTGGTCTTAAGGTTGTAAAGTTATCGCACATAATTAGATAATTAGATGTGCAGTCATGTTAATCATATATATTTTTGGTACATCCGGAAAGGAAACACCTCCCTCCCTCCATTCTCTCTGTAAAGTTTCCAGTGATACTCTGGGTCGTCTATCCTGCCAAATATATTCTGAAATCTGTCTTTGAAAACCACGCATCGTCTGGGAGTCCACCATCAGCGGGAGGTTCCTAAATAGAAATGTCAGTTTGGGAAGTAGGTAGGAGTTAACTGCCTCAATTCTTCCCATCCATGACAGTTCCAGTCCCCTCCAAGCTTTAAGGGTACTCCTAAACTGGGTAGCCATTTCTGAGTAATTTAGTGCTACGATTTCACTGTATTCCAATGATAGGGTTTCCCCTAGATATTTTATGATCCTAGCTCCCCAATCACACTTATAATCCTCTTTAAGCATTTTTTCCCCATGCCCATTTAAGCCCTTGATCAAATTTTTTTTTTTATTTATGTTTACTCTGTAGCCTGAAAGCTTACTATAATCCTTAATAAGGCAAAATACAGCTGGGATAGATCTGATAGGATCTGTGAGAGACAGGAGAACTTCATCTGCATAAAGTGTGATTTTATTCTCCATAGTGTTCACCATAAATCCACTAATATCCTCAATCTGTCTTATAGTGGCAGCCAAGGGCTTTATAGAAAGAATGTATAGCAGGGGTGCCAAAGGGCAACCCTGTCGCTTCCCATTTCTGATTGGGAACCAATTTGATTGGAACATAGATCCGGAGACCCTAGCCTGGGAATCTTTATATAATGCCATAGTACATTCCTTAAAAGCACCATCTATGCCAAAGGCCCTCAGAACCTCTTCCAGTTAACACGATCAAAGGCCTTCTCGGCATCGAGTGTGACCAAAGCAAAAGGGGACGGGCTTTGACTTGCATGATATAAGACATTCATTATTTTCCTAATATTATCAGGCGTGCCCCTACTCTCCACGAAACCGCTCTGATCTATATGCACAATGTCTGGTATAATTCCTTTTAGTCTGTCTGCCAAAATTCTAGAATACAACTTAATATCTAAATTGATAAGGGAAATTGGCCTATAGTTCACAGTATATGCTGGATCTTTTTCTAATTTAGGAATTGGCATTATGGAGGCCTGAAGCATCTCTGATGGGATTACTTTACGAGTAGCAAAAAAATTAATAAATATTAAACATGTTCAGTTAACAGTAGATTTGTGTACAAATAGTTTATTTTTTCAAAATGGTAAATGTACAGAATATTGGTATTGGTAAATTATCGGCTATTGGCTTGAAAGTTCACAGATTATCGGTATCAGTACCGGCTCTAAAAAAATCAATATCTGCTGATCTCTAGTTTGTATGACAGTGTACCTGTATGTGTAGATTGTATGACTGTGTTTGTTTGATTGTGTGCCTTTTATGACTGTGTGTCTGTATATCTTTGTGACTGTGTGCCTGAATAACTATGTCTGTGTGCTTTTATGGTTGTGTGTCTGCATGTTTGTATATTTGTGCATATATGTATTTTTGCCTGTATATATGTCTATATGGGAGAAAGGTAGATAGGGGCTGGGGGGAGAAATAGAGATAGATAGGGCTGGGGTGAAGAAAGACACAAAGGGGCTGGCGGTGAAGTAAGAAATACATAAGATGGGTTGTAAGTAGAGATGTTGCGAACCGTCCGCGAACTTCTCGCGAACGGTTCGCGGCGAACTCCGGTCAGCTGACACATCCCTGCCAATCTCCGGCAGACCCTCCCTCCCAGGCCCTCCCACCTCCTGGACAGCATCCATGTTGAAGCTGCCTTCAACATGGATGCTGTCCAGGAAGTAGGAGGGTCTGGGAGGGAGGGTCTGCTGGAGATTGGCCGGGATGTGTCAGCTGACCGGAGTTCGCCGCGAACCGCGGCGAACCGTTCGCGAGAAGTTCGCGGACGGTTCGCGACATCTCTAGTTGTAAGAGACACACTAAAGGGGGGTGTAAGGCACAAAGGGGCGAAAGGGGTAAGACATTCAAGAAAGGGGATGAAACACTAATGGGTGTAAGAAATTCAAAAGGAGGGCTACGAGACACAGAAGTGAAGATGCATTTTTTTGGATGGGGGCGGCAAAATGCATCTTTGCCTGTGTAGTCAAAAATCCTTGCACCGGCCCTGGATGTTCTGCAATAAAATTGAAAGTGAAAGCAGAAGCTTTTGGGTGAGTTCACAGAAGTTGCAGATGCACAGCAACATGTGAGCTAGGTGCTAGCTAGTATTGATCTATAATATATGTGACTTTTCAATTAATCTTAACTTGCTGCCATAATTATTATCTAGGTGACATTTACATAAAGAATGTGGGGGTGGTGCACAACTTTATCAGACCTGTGCATCAGAAAACACATCTCCCAGACATTCTAATTTACTTTTAATTTGTGACATGGCAACTAAAATTTTCGAAAAGAAAAGAGTTTCATACTTTTTAAGATTGTTTAAATAAATATACAGCATGTTAAATACAGACAGCACTTTATTGCCAGGGTCAAACAACTGCAAAATATTTAAGTAGAATTCATGTTTTGATAGAAAAATTAGATGTCGAAACACAAATAACATGAAGCTGTGGGAGGCAGTGTTGTAAAATACAGGTAAAGAAATGACTGTCAAATAAGCATAATTTACATTACTCACTATTTGATAGCAAATGCTCAATGATCACTAAAGGACACTAGTATGTTTTGTTTTTTTTTGTACATGTCACAAACCAGGAGGTAGCGATGCCTACTTCCTCCATGCAGTAAAGCTGGCTACAATTTATTTCCTGCTCGGTGTGAAAAAAAACCCTACCAGATTGATGAAGAATATCTTTGCAGATTATGATGTTAAAAGCATGACTGGAGACAGTAAAAACATAATTATGCTAAAGTAAAGTAAATTAAAGTTGCCTGAATACATTATGAATACATTTTAATGTACATAGGGACTGTTTTCAAAATAAAGTAAAACAAACTTGCAAGCTACAACTTAGACTGAGCTTCTAATTTCAGGCTTAGATGGCTCCACACTATCAATGCAGCAATATAAATAATGCATTAAAATGTAAAAATAAATAAATAATAGATACTCAGCTTTGAAGTTCCTGCATTTACAGAATACTCACAGACTTCACAGCATCTACAGAGAGCTTAGTATATATGCTACAGACATAAGTAACTGTGCTGGGACCATAACCTATTTAATGCCCTATTTAAAATGATATGAATCTTTTTATGATGCCCGAAGTATCCCATAGCAAGGGTGTTGGAAAAATTGCTTACTGCTTTGCATTGGTGACTCGGCCAGTAACATTTGGTCTGGAAACATTCTATAATATGGATCCATCATCTGCAACAGTAAAAGTAGAGTTTCAGCGCACATTTTATTTTACATACTATCTGTATTATGGACTGTTAAGTTAAATCTCTTCATAAGGTATACTGCATTCTATGCAGAAATACTGAAAATCTGATCCCATCATGCACAGCCTGCTGACAGTTACCCATGTGCAAAAAGTGAAAAAATAGTTAGGTTTGATGTGTAATCTTTAATCTTATTTTTTAATTTAGAGAGAGCCAAGAAATCATCATCCACAATGTCTACTGCTGCCTGATAAACATTCTCGGTGACCTATAATACTACAAGAAGCCATTTTCTGAACGTTATTAGATTTGTTGATTGTACTTGGGTGTAAAAGGGCCAAGGAATATGAGGCCATTTTGCAGGTCCTGGTAAACCCTGTTGTGCAAATATTTATCTTTAGAGTTGACCATATTCCAAGATGATAAGGCTTCAGAAAAAATGCTTTAAAAAAATACAAAATACAGTGGTTCCATGTACATGACGTTGTGACGCCATTGGGGTAACAAACAAGGAAGTCAAAATATGAAATACTAAGAATATATATATTTTTTTATTTATACCAGGTTTAACAAGGTTTGGAGATAGGTTTTATTTACTGTAGATATATAAATATTGTTGCCCAACATATTGTACCTTTTTATAAGAAATTCTATACGTGAAAATCTTTCTAGGATACTAAAAAGACCATAAAATATATGATTTACATAAGAGTAAATATAGCTACCTGGCTATACCTGAATATGTAATATATGACCATATGGCAATATATAGCTAAAATCCTATACTTCTTAAAATCATGTTAGACATAACAATTTCTCTTTAAAGGCAGCAAAAAAAAAAAAAAATAGTGACTGTTGTACTCACCGGATCTTCAAGTTCAAACATATTTTTTGCCATCTGCCACCTACAAAACAAATGGGCAGATTATAAGAATTAAAAGAATTAGTGTAAAACAGGAATTATAAAATACTTCAACCACTTACTACATAAATAATTAAAATGCAGGACATTTATTTAATACTTTTTGGAGAATACATATGTCATAGTTTTTTGTAATATGTTGACATTTTTGAAAGAATGGCTTACATAATTACATATGTTGCAAGATATTATGAAGTTGCCTATAAATTCCCTGAATAGTCCCGCCATGGCATAACCGCTGTCCCTCCCTATAATTCTTTGGCTCAATGTTTGCTTGAGGGAGTTTCATAAATGTATGAATCTGCAAAAAAGAGGCAAGTTTATAAAGGGACATCAGTTAACGTGCAAACATGACCTACCCCTGCCATTAGGTTTCAGTTGTGCTTTCTTAAAACTGCTGCACTTTCCAATTAGTGACACTTATATGATTCTCTCCCAGAGAACAAGATATTAATGTGAACTGGGCACATTAAGGGCTGGATTTACCCTCTATGCTACCCTGTATGCATTAGGATGTCCTCCTGTTTTGTATTTTTTGTTAATGTAATCATCCCCCTGCACATACTCTTATTTAATTGAAACCCCCCAACCAATGCCCACATGTGGGGGCACAGGTGGTCCAGGTCTCCCCTGTTATTTGATATATTTTATTTCCGGACTGCAGTTGTTGTTATGGTGTTCAATGCAACCCTGACACTCATCATATTCTTCTGTTTTGTTTAAAAAAATAAAATTTTGCAACAAAAACAAAGATTATGAGAATGGGCAAAAACTCTGAAAAACTCTGTAGCTTGTCCTTTCTTTAGTCCCTGCTTAGGTCTTAATGTTTTTGCTCACTTGAGCCATTACAAAGAGAATATATATTTAATTTGCATATCAGACTGATCCTTCCCATAAGAGCAGTCCAGAATCAAAATGCCAGCAAGTTCTCTCTGCACAAAAGATACAGCACACAGTCTGAATTATTACCCTTTTAACTTACGGAGAGCCCAAGCAAATGCAGTCCAACAACAAATATGAGATCTCTGAGCAAAAGCTTTTTCTGCATGTACTACTATGGGTTTTTGTTTTTTTTTGTACATGATCAATATGCTCCTGTCACAAACCAGGAGGCAGCGATGCCTACTTCCTCCATGCAGTAAAGCTGGCTACAATTTATTTCCTGCACGGTGTGAAAAAAAACCCACCAGAGTGATGAAGAATATCTTTGCAGATTATGATGTTAAAAGCATGGCTGGAGACAGTAAAAACATAATTATGCTAAAGTAAAGTAAAGTTGCCTGAATACTTTATGAATACATTTTAATGTACATAGGGACGGTTTCAAAATAAAATGAAACAAACTTGCAAGCTACAACTTAGACTGAGCTCTCTCCTTCTTCTACTTATATTTGCACATATCCTATTTAGTGAACAAAGCTACATATAAACTGACAGCAGTCACAATATGGCTGCCATTAGTTTACTTAGCAGTTCCACTCATTCTCAGTGAAACTGCTCTTAGTGACTATTGGGCCAGGGCTTATGGGTAAGAGTCTCTTCATGCTGACAAAAGGATCTGTCTGCAGCTGCTAATTTGTTAGTAAGTACATTTTGTTTTTACATATTTTGTAACTTTTAAAAAAAATAAAACAAGACCTTCATCTAAAATGGCTTCATGTAGGTGATGGATTTTCTAATGCAATCTACAGCTCCAAAGATGCCAGGTTAACAGACTAGTTGCAGGTAATATCCATCCAGTGCTGTAATCAGCATTTTGTTTGTCATTAACCACACAATCTCACATATAAAAAAAACCATACAATTATCATTTATTTACTAAAGTGAGAATTCTAGGTGAATTTCACATTTATTTATTCATTCCATTCTTTATTTTTTTTGTGCAGAAAAGTACAAACACGCCTGCAATGCCACAACAGCCAAAACACGCATAGTTATATCAAATGATAACAAAGGTATGTAATTGGAATAAACAGCAGAATTCTATCAAAATATTGAGATACAAAATAACTAGAATGTTTTCGAATTAAACTGAAATGGGATTAGTAGGTAGAGATAAGAGGCAAATAGACATGAGATTCTACAAGACAGTCACAGTTCAGGACTAGTGGAAGAGTAATTAGGCATGAGATGTGCACTGTCAGTATTATGATATAGGTAAGTATATCATCTCCGTCACTGCTTAGCATACAGGTGCACCGGCAGGTATCTGGAGCCACCCGGAGCTCAGAGAACACAGTTGATATCAAATATTTGGCAGTGAGTTTAATGCAGTTTTTATGAGGAGCTCACCACTCATGTGGCCGTTCAGTCGTGAATTTCAAATTCAAAGCTAGAGTAGCAAAACTGAAAACATGGCTGAATTGTTTCAGTTCGGCTATTTTGAACTTAAATCTGAATTTCACTTTGAACTTAATGTGAACTCTCACTTTAGTGAACAACCATGCTCAAGGCCCGCCTCCAAGTCCATCCACAGGGCCCACCTCCAAGTCCGCCAACAAGGGTGCAGTGTATGTAGAGTGGATATAGGGTGTGTGTGTTGTAGATGCAGTGTGTGTGTTTGTGTATTGGGTGCAGTGTGAGTAAAGTGGATACATTAAGTGTGTAAAGTAGACACAGTGTGTGTTAGTGTATGTGTAGTGGATGCAATATGCATGTGTAGTGGATGCAGAGTGTATATTGTGTGTGTAGTAGCTGTGGTGTGTATATTGTGTGTGCATTTATATGTGTATCTATATATATATATATAAATGTAAATATATATATATATATATATATACATATACACACACATACATAATGTGTGTTTAAATGTAAGTATATTTTTGTTTAGAGCATGTGTGTGAATGTCAGTATTTGAATGCAGGCGTGCATTTGTGTGTAGTGTATACATTTCTACATTCACTGATACACACAAAAATACACATGCAAATACACAGACACGCAGATACACACACAGACATACTGACACACACATACATAATGACACAGAGACACACAGATATACACACACAGAGACATACTGACTGTGGCAAAAGTAACCTCGCCACTTGTACTAGGAGGGGCCTGCTTGCCAGCCTCCTGCCCACAGTCTATGGGCCCTGCAGGGAAACCTCTAAAATACTACTGAACTTGACCAGCTGTTAGCACTGATTTCCCTGGAACTGTTTTAGGCATAGCACCATGTGCACGGTCAGTCAAAACTATGACTTCCGGGACATTTCTGAACCCCCTGAACCGATCTGGGTGATTTTTAGATATGTTGTTCACCTAGATCGGGGCTATCATGGAATTTATGGGATTTGAGGTGTTTTTTAGGTATGTTTTGGGGTTTCATAAAATTGTATGTTTTTCTGTGCTTGGAGATAATTTGGTTAGATTAGTACCGTTCCTGATTCAATTATCTCCCAAGCACAGAGGAGGCATTCTATTGTTTGTGTATGGGAGTTTCTTACCCTCAACATAGAGTCTCATCTTATGTGTGGGGGAAACGGCTGTATCTACCCTGCGGATTGCTATATCACTATACTCCCCTGGGATTATAATCACTAGCTCTTTTAAGAGTTGTTCCTGCTACGCTCTCTGGAGTAGAAGAGGTTCACCCACTGGAAGCTGGATCCTGGTCTTGGGTCCAGGGTGGGTGGAGGACAGCGAGTTCCCAGCCAAGCTGTAACGCTGGACGTGGGGACTACAGTGCTGATGGTGTCTGGTGGAGTGCTTGGAGCCCTCGGTAAGCACTAGGAGTATCAACTGATGCAGACACCCGATTGGGGTGCCAGGCGGTCCATCACACTGACACAGACACACATACTGACACAGACACACACACATAAACACATATACTGACACAGAGACACACAGATATATAAACACACGGACATATTGACACACACACATACATAGACATACTGACACAGACACATACAGACATATATACTGACACACAGATATACATTCTGACATACAGATGCAGGTAATTTTTCAGCAAACCTCCTGTTTTTTTACTTTTTGCAGCACTGATCAGGCCATTGAAGAGATATAGGAATAAACAGAAGAAGGAAACAGCGCCAAAATAAACCAATACTGGGGGGCGTGGCCTGACTGTGCAGCAGTGCAGACGCACAAACCAAGAGCTCCTGGGCCTAAGGCCAATTACTGGCTAAAATCAGGGGCAAACTAAATAATCTTGATCCCCAATTCACCACAACTTGATCTGCAGACATTGGTGAACAGGGGGATACCTCACATGCCCAGAAATAACACCGGAATGACCAAGCTGAGGCCTGGGGCCTATACTAAGCAGGGCAATGGAGAGGCGGACGCTCTCCCAGCCCATAACCGCATGCAGCACCCGCAGCAAATGGCTACCCCCCCCCTTAGGACCGGTGGGGGTTATCCCGGTCCCAATCACCTCGACGGGCAAGCCCCAGTGGACCCTAAAAGCGGTCACCGACCCCATCCACGCACCGAACTTGCAAGCAGCCCACCATATCAAAATGGCAGACACGCAGCCTTGTGGACAACCTGGGCCTCCACCACTAAGCCCCAACACAAACGACTCCCTCACCACCTGCCTAGACGGGCTGTTTGAAGCCTTCTGGGCAAAGATCGCGGCCCGACATAAGGAAGAGCGATCCAATCTGCTAGAGATCGGAGGTACGGAGGGCCAACAAGGCGACACCGTTTGGAGTGGGACCAGACTGCCTTTGGGCAAAGCCATGAAAACTCAATCCAAGAATCTCCACACCAGCCCATCTGGGCCGAGGGCCAACACGGGATTAACCCGGTGCATCGACCACATAGGCAGAGATCCACCCGCCGACGGCGGCATACCACCAACCCCAGGATCTCCAGACCTACCCCGAAAGGGAAGGACTCGGCCTTCAATAGTCCCCGAGTCCGTGGCTACAAGATGCCGGCCCTGCTACAGGCCCGGAGCGGGAAGGCACCTCTGGTAAGCTCCTGGCCGACCGCCAACCTCTACACTACCCCACGCAAGCTCCAGAGGGCACAGCAGCACGCACCCGTGGCGAAAGCTCTACCAGCACGCAAGCAACAGAGCCCAACGAAGCCATCAGCAGCACAGAGGTGGGAACTACCAAAGGACAAACCTCAGCCCTGCATCAAACCTTGCAAGCGATGGAGAGTCGGGTCCCTGACCACAAAACAGCACAGCCTCAAACCTGGGACTCAAACTGGTAACAACATACCCTTCCTAACAGGCGTCTGGAAACACCATAGCAGGATAGCAGAGCAGCTGGAATCTGGCAAACGACCGCTAAGCGGCATCGGTTGACTGAGCCTGGCTCTACCAAGCACCAAGCAGCGCAGAGCCTGGGCTTCTTTTATCATATCTTTTTCTTTTTTCACTTCTCAAATTTACATTGGCCCACTGTTGATTGACTCTGAGTTGCATGACTGCGCTGCCTTCTTCTTCTTATTATAATTATTGTTTTTATTTGAATTGTCTAGGCCTCACATAAATGTCCAGTGATAGATTGTCATACGTACTTAAGAAAATGTCA
Source organism: Pelobates cultripes (assembly GCA_933207985.1). Taxonomy (NCBI): domain Eukaryota; kingdom Metazoa; phylum Chordata; class Amphibia; order Anura; family Pelobatidae; genus Pelobates; species Pelobates cultripes. The sequence continues at coordinate 157,566,932 of OW240917.1, forward strand.
CACACAACAGGCTGACTAGCTGACACATTCACACTGAGAAAGCCGGCAATCACCCTCGCTGTGCGTCATGCTATTTAACCACTCAACTCCCTAGATATGCTCGCCTATCACATATTCGGCTTAAGGCGCCTGACATTATAATTATAAAAATGATGCTCACACACCTACTCAGCCCTAGGCGCACCGTAGGCCTCAACCACGTTTAAACTCTGAATGCTTATAAGATAGCTCAAACTGTCAATTTTTCCTTCATGTAGTTCCCAGTATGGATGCCATTCATGTTACAGACAGTCCGTCCAAATCTGACCTTATAAAAAATGTGCTGTTAATGCTAGCCATGTTACTGAATATTTTTGTGTTACTCTATTGGCTTATATCTGTTGTCGTGGCGCAATAAGCGTATCTGTAATTCTAAGCACTACAAAAATAAAGAATTTAAAAAATAAAAAATAAACCAATACTAAGATAGGTAATGTATGAGGCGGCAACCTAAAAATAGGGTTCCCTCTAAACCCTATAGACAAAGGTAATACACAAGACACAATAGAAAAAGGTTGCGCCAAAGCTGGCTATGGTATGACTAAAAGTAGCCAAAATACCTTTATTTGGAATACAGAATAAAATATTAAAAGTGGATATTTTAATATTTTATTCTGTATTCCAAATAAAAGGTATTTGGCTACTTTTAACTCACTTTGATTTTGCCATTTTACTCTTTTTATTCATTATTTTTATTTTTGCTTGGTAACCTGATTTTATTCCTCCCGCTGAGTATTACTCCAAAGACATCCAAGGTGGGGATTATACCACTCACGCCTGAGTCATTGAGCAGTCTGCCTGTTCAATCTTATGTGAGTACACATTTTATCAATACTCCTTATATGCCATTTTTATACAGCGAGCACTATTAGTTGTCTCTTCTCTTTCATGATCTACATATCGAAACAAGACTCAACCCTCTAAACGTATACTATAAGCGGGGATTATACCGCTGTACGCCATTCACACTAGAGCTGGTTTGAGCTCTACTTCACGTGAGTAGGACTATAGTAGACTCTGTTGTCGTATATACCACCTTTACCAGACGTATTGCCCTATCATCTGTCTTTTTTTCCCACGTACGGATTTAAAGACCAATACCTCCCTACATATTCTACAAGCGGGGATTGTACCGCTGTATGCCATCCACACTAGAGCTAGTTTAGCTCTACTACACGTAAGTAGGATTACTATAGATCTCTTCTTCCTGCAATTGAACACTATGTATCAGACATATTTGAACTATTATCTCTTTCTCTCTTTACATACGGATCCTGAAAACCATCTTCATTTGACCCATAGAGAGAATATTCCTCCACAAAAGCCGTCGGTGCCCCATCAGGCCCAACTTGACACTTTGCTTTGGCACTACTTATTCTCTGGACTTTGTTTATTTTAGTCATACCATAGCCAGCATTGAAGACATTTGACCATCGGGTGGTCCTAAGTGCATTGGCCACCCAATGGACCCCATCAGCATGTGGGACCCAGTGCAGATGCACCAGCGACAGTTCTGCCGCTACAGATTGGGAATGCACCCCATTACCGCCGGGGCCACGACAACCATCATGTTTGTCACCACCTGATGGCTGCCCTGATCCTGCTTATGTCTGATGTACAACACTGGCAAAAGTTAAACACAGTTTTAGGTTGCTAATGATTTTTTAACAGCAGCGGAATTACAGGCAGAATATGAATAAGACATTTTGAGCATGCGATCCTGTTTAAAATAAATACACAATAGTGGCTAAACTTCACCAAACGCAAACAAGTGTAGGACTGTGATTGTGTCCAGTGTTTAAGTGTTGAATAAACTCCAGTGGGAAAACTAAATGTGTGTGTAGCTACAATGGATTAATCAATTTCTGACAATCCTAAAATGCCGTAAATAAATAAGTGGTTTTCTGGGGCACTGTGGGTGCCAATGTTATTCATTAATAAATATAAAAGGCCCAGGAGAATGGTCATATGGTCACATCAGCTATAGTAGGTAGGTGGAGAAAGAACAAAGGCCATTTACCGTCCCTCTCCTGTTTTCCAGGGGTTCCAGGTACCCCACAGGTCTGTATAATCTTAGCATATCTATTTTTTTAAGTTTCTTTTTTAAAAGATGCAAACCGCTTTCTAAGTGTTACTCTTTGCAACTCTGTACTTCCTGGTGCATTGCTTTACATCGATTATCTTAAATTACCACCAGTTTACAGGCTTTACACTGAGAAATCAGTTATATTAAATCTGTCAAGTTATATGCGGAAGTCATTTTTTTCTCCTATGCAATTTTTTGGCACACTAGTAAATCAAGCAGATATTGTCCATCCATATTTTGTAATTTACAAAATATAAGTTTGCTATTTCTTAAAAGAATATAGTGTTAATTTTTTTTTTTTTTTTACTTTTAAGCACGTGAAGTAAGTTATAAATATCTGTAACGTGAATCAGAGACAACTTCCTAAGATGTAATTTCATTTTCTTGGTTTTAATTGCATTCAGAAAACAAAAGTGTCAAACATATGTCAAATCGAAAGTTCTGAAATGATGACACAAAGCCGATTGATGGTGAATATATTAGGCGTAAAGTCACATGCCACCTTACATTTTAAGAAACCAAAAACAGGCACTTTTGGTTTAAGATGTATCAATAGATTTGCTCGGAGCTATTCTATAATGATTTAGACTTCTTGACCTAACAGCCATTTATGTATATAGTTGTAAATATCCCTTAAAGTTTTATGAAAGTAACACTCGGCACCAGAACAACTTCATTGAAATAAAGTTGTGATGGTGCCAGGAGGTCCCTGGGACTGGCTTATATTAAGGGGTTAAAGCATTCTTGAACAGTTTAACCCACAAAGTCTTTGTTCCAGTGCTGAATCTCTCTGTCTTTCTGTCCTTCCGTTTTCTAAAAATCTTTGAATCGGAAGGCTTGCACAATGAGGTATTTTTATGAATCGGTATTCAATGATTGGCTGAGATCGTCAACAGACCGCTCTCAGCCAATCACTGAATACCGATTCATAAAAATGTTTTGAAAAGAAACATACCTTTTTTTCAAGCCAGTTTTCATTTCAATTAAGTTGTTACGTTTATGATACACTTGTAACTAGACAAAAATAGTACACATACTAGAATATATACATTTCACATTTGACTATATCACCAAAAGAATATATTGTGTGTAAACAAAACAAAAAGAAAATAAAAGAATCTTAAAAAGTGGGGGAGATTTATCTAAGTGTCTAAAATGCGGTACACAAATCTAAAAAGGAATTAGTCACCAATACAATGTGTCTGCTGTGGCCTGTGGTAAGTGGGCTGTTCTAAAAAGTTTTAGGTGACTTACTTATGAATTACATTTTTGCAACTAAAATAAAATTTAGAACAAGAATACTATCTTATTTGCACATACTGATTTCTAAACACATTTATTGTAGTGTAAAACACATTACTATGAATATTGTTGCTGTGGAGCTCTGGTATACCAATAGTATTAAGCTCCTAGAAAAGAGAGACGTTAGGAAAGAAAAGGGGGACCGAGGGATGAGACCAAAATAGGGGCTGTGCCTCCTAAATAGAGACACTATTTCTATTCACCACCATTCACTCTTTAGTCAAAGGCAAAGGATGTGGTTCTGAATGGCCACGTTTAACTCAGAGGTTGGACCTTCTCAATGCAAAAGAGGTAGCAGTGGGCACCCAACAGGACCCCAGGTAAGTTGTCAAACCATTTTTAAATGTTGTAGTGCTTATGATGCTTAGAGTGTTCCCTTAAAGAGCAAGTATAACATCCAGACCACTTAATCTCAATGAAGTGGTCTGGGTGTCATGTCCCTGTGGTTATAACCCTGCAACTGAAAACACTGATTAAATTGCAGAGTTAAATTAACGCTATAGTGTCCGGGATACAAATTTGTATTCCTGACACTATAGTTCCAAAATAATGGTTTAGGTCCCTGGTCTCCCTTACCTCCAGTTAAAAAGGTGAGTTTATCCCCAGCACACACAGGTCAAACTTGATGATCTCAGCCAATCAAATTCTGTCCCATAGGAAAGCATTTAAAGGCTATCACGCATTTGTGACAAACTGTGCCAATCAGCATCACCTGAGTCAATGCATCTCTGGGGGAAGTTCAGCGTTTCCATGCAGAGTGTGGAGACGCTGAACGTCAGTGCTGCACACTGTGAAGTACTGACCCAGCAAGCACCTCTTGTGGCTGTCTAAGTGACAGCCACTGGAGGTGTTCTTAGGCAGTAGGAACACTATAGACATTATAATAACTACATTAAGTTGTGGTTGTTCTGGTGACTACAGTGTACCTTTAATGTGTCTTTAGTGGCTGTCACTACATTTCTACTAACGGTGAGCAGGTCACTATAGGGCTCGGAATGTTTGCATTCCTAATGTTGTCTTGTTAAAGTGAAGCTGCCTGTTTTCAACTAATAAGCTGTCCAGTCCACGATAATGCTTTCTATTGCACTTTTCCATGCCTAGAATTCTATTCTTACACATATCTGAAGCCATTTCTTTTAGTGTCTCATCCAGTAAAACTGATGACTTGACATAAGCTACATATTGTAACACAGCACTCTGCCTCTTGACAGAACATGAGTTTGCATGCACAAGCAAGCCCTTCCTGGCCATGGATTTATAGACATAAAAAAAAAAAGGAAATGCATCTATATTTTTCATTTCAAGACAGAAAATTTGCATAAAATCACTGACAACTATTTTGTTAAAGTGACTCTGCCACTTCTGAGTATGTCATGAAGATATAATCTTTATGAAATACTGCTCCTGACTGTGTAGGAATGTAACTGACTGTACTGGATTTTCATTGACATTCCAAACCAATCCAAACCGAGGGACTTCATTGTCTGGCGAAGCAAAACAGTTGGCAAAAGAATAAGCTCTTCTGTAAATTTTTCTCCAATAACAGCAGCTATCACAGGTTATGGCTGAGGGATTCAGGCATTTTCTCATTCGTCGCTCCAGTGGGATCCTCCATAGACCTCATGGTGTACTCCATTTAGGCACTGATGCGGGCATTGGTAGATAAAGCAGCCAGACATTAAGAGCATGTGCCGGACGAAGATGGTGGCTGCCACGAGCGACATCTTCAGGAAAGTATACCAATCTTCCACTTCACCCCATGGCCAACAGGCCCTAAGCAGAGGTGTCAACTTTGGAGGACTTTGCAAAATATGCAAGACCCCAAAAGTGTCATATTTTATTTAAAGTATGTCTCCTCTATGATGTCCTATGTGAGGAGGAGAGATGAGCAGCACTGAGGGAACCTCAGCATTGGAAAAGGGTAAGTATAACATTTATTTATATTATTTTATATGGCAAAATGGGGGTATCTGTTTTTAAACAGGGACACTAGTGTTAGGAATACAGATTTGTATATATATATATATATATATATATATATATATATATATGTGTGTGAATATTTACATATTTCCTAAAAATGGCAGTTGTCTCTCTCCATAGAGTAGAGGCAGAACTAATAAAAAAAAAGAAAGCTTTTACTTTCAATTTCAGAATATTCGCAGACCTGCATGTCAGCCTCTGCAAGGACCTTCCCTTCTTCAATCTGAAATCATATGTATTTTAACTGAATCTTGCAGATTTCTTCATATGAAAAGGAAAACAGGACGATTTAACATTGAAGGCTAACGGGATGGAAGGTGCAGCAATTGCAATAAAGATATTCATTTATACTACAGCCAGCTGTACTGGTTATTGTGTATGGAGTGTTTTTTTAATTTTCTGTACAACTGCTGAGCTTATCCAAAACAATTGTGCTTTATGTGCACGAAAGGGCTTCTGGGAATTGTAGTTTTGTAGTCAGAAATTTTTATTGTAGTCCTGACATCTTTTACAGCATCAATTTTAGAGCAAATAAGGGAAACACTGCATGAGATTTAGAAAGGATGAGCGTATGGAACAAAACAAAACATAATCACAAAAAAAACAAACAAATAAACAACTAAACACTATAACTAACTATAATATAGCCTACACGTTAACCCAATATCTGTGGTTACCTGGAGAGCTACTTTAAAAAAAAATATATATATAACCATTTTCTGCAACAGGAGTTGGTGTGCAAGTGATAAGTAACCTTAATGATAGGAGTACACAGCAATCATCCTAGTGACTGTACTCAGTGCTGCGCCTGCGCAATAGCCTTCAAATGCAATCTTATGGGAAAGCATTGGATTGTCTGAGATTGTCAATTTTGATGATCTCAGTCAAGGAGGCGGAACGGGGACGAGCCAGTCGCAACAGGACTGTAGCAGTACTGGAAAAAGGCGAGTAAAATCACCTTTTACATTGCATGCAGGGGGGACTGGGGCCTAAACTGTGTTTTTACGACTATAGTGACAGGAATACATATTTATATTCTTGTCACTATAATGTTCCTTTAAAATTTAAAGCTGCCATTCAGGAAATATCAGTAATATTTTTTACAAGAAAATACACTGGCAGTAAATATGGTTGGCAGTTTCAATTTTGCTGTACTTGACTTAGTACTGTAATACGTCCTGTTTCAGGGTTTGTAATGAAAGCAAAAGGGCCATTTAAAAAACAAGTGAAAGGATCTGGAGCGCTTTGCCAATACAAATACGTTAAATATTTACTAACATAAAAAAGGAAGTAGGAAAATTTATTCTAAGCCACCCACTTTTTTCTTCACTGAATGTTTATACTCTTATATGTAAGTAATTTTATAATTTCATTACCAATCTCAGATCTGTAACTGAAATTCACAGGCTGTGATTTTACAGAGGAAATCCCTTAAAGCAAGTTAATTCATATAATATTATAAACATTTTAATATTTAAATAGATCAATAGCAAAAGTGCTGTGTAACAATTTTGCAGTACCTTTAATTCACTAATCAGGGAACTACAGTGGACTGAAAAGCTTGGGCTCAAATAACTGCATATTATGGCCTAAATTTTGCAATCTGTTTTTCAGCTCACTAAATTCAGTTTCGTCAATAAACCCCCAAGTATAAATACCTCAATTTAGAAAGAAATAACAGAAAGGAGAGTGTATTCACTGAATTGGAAATTGTGCAGAATTGACAATTAAAAGGTTATTCCAACTACCATGACCACTTCTGCTTTTAGAAGTGGTCATGGTGGTAGGAGTCTGTATGTGCAGGGTTTCTGAGATATTTGCTCTTTTGTGCCAGGGCCTAGTTGCACTGCACCATGTGTGACTTACACAGCCTGGAATAGAGTTCAAGAGCGCTGGCGACAGATGTAAGGAGATTCTCCCTTGTAGGCAGCACCCCTGTAGCGGGAGGCTTGCCTTTCCCTCCCTACAATGCTGCATAAGACAGGGCGTGGAAGGCAGCGCTGGGAGCTTTACCCAGCGCTGGATCCCAGGTAAGTTTAGCTCTTTATTTTTGTTTATAAGGAGGAGTACTTAGTAAATAATGTCCCATACAGCCTTATATACTAAGAAGCAGGATGTCAGAAAAAAGGGGTTAATAACCCTTTAAGGCCTCAATTTTTTATATATTTTTTTTATATTATATATTATAATATTTTATATTTTTGGATAAGGTTTTCAAATCATTTAATATTTTTGCATACATTTTTTAAATTATTTTTCAAAATTTTAAAAAATATATAGTATATAAATATATAGCAATATATCAAAATGTTAAAATATTACAATACTTTTCAAATTATTAAAACATTTTTAAAGTTGATCTAAAAATATTAAATTGTGGCCAAAATTGCAAAATTTATTGTTAAAGGGAAACTCCACTGCCCAAATAAATCTTTTTAAAAACAACAACTATATTTTAGTGTGCCATGACTTCATCCATTGTTTTCACTTGCTTTTTTTTATATGTAAACTCCCTACTGGGCACTTTGCACTTAGTAAAAAAAAAAAAAAGTACCTTGAATTCAGTGCTGGATCAAATTCTTCACCAACAATTTCCAACCTCCTCTGTCATAACTCGGCATCATCTTATTTCTGTTCGTGGTCCAAACATTGTTGGAAAGCTACCCCCTCGCATACACATGTTCTCATTCACGAGCGACGAGATAAGCTGAGTGTCAGCTCATCTCACCATCATGGCCCACTCTCCTCCTAAGCGCTGAGCAGGGAAAGTAGGGAGGGCTGTACATAGAGTGGTGGGACAAGGACACGGTGAAGGAAAACTAGGAGGCAAGGGAGGTAAGGAGGTACAAGGGGAGGAGAATCAAAGCATCTTGTTAGGGAGGCAAGGAGAGACCAAGGGAGGCGCACAAATCCCTAAAGACTTCAACTTGCTGGCACTCTCATAGCACTGCCTGAAAGGGAAGGATCTGAATATATCCATCACCAGAGCGCTGTGCGTTCTGACAAAAGGATTCATATTAGCAAATCTGGAACAGAGTTCCTGGCTTACTAAGTCATGGATGCAGACAATGTAATTACACCCCTGCACAAAATGACAAATTTATCTGTAGAGGCAGCATTTAAAGTTGAAATGCTGCACATAGAGATTGCTTGCACCATGACCACTTCTGAAAGCAGAAGTGGTCATAATGGCTGGAGTAACCCTGTAGCGTCCCTTAGTATCATATTATTGCAGTATTGGGGTGTATATATATTACTTTACTGAATTTCTGATACAGATTTATCACTTACTTGTATTACTAGAATAAATTTATGTTATTCTATTCAGAATCTCATATTGGTAATTTGTGTTTCAATTTAGGTGTCTGGTGTAGCAATGAACTATTTGGGGAGAGAAGCAAACAGTCTGCATAATTGGTTAAACAAGATTATCCTATCTCGGGAATGTGATGTAATTTTTTCGCCACACAATTATTTAGCTTACATGGAATTTATTACACTCTACCTTTATACTCAGTTAGTCACAATATGACTTTACTGTAAATCTTGCAATACATATGCAGTTCCTATTTTCTAGATTATACTGACTAATGTAAAATACTGGCCTCTCAGTAAATATTATGGGCTTATTTCTAATGCAATATTAAATATCTAATCTCTTCTTATTAACAACAACCAGTAGATACAAGTTACCATGTTGTGAAAATTGAAAAAGTGCATGTAACAATAAATGACTATTGCAACAACAGGAAAAAGTTATCCTTTCAGTGTCACAGCAGAGAGCAGCGAGATGTGCTGCTGTCTGCAATAGCACTGAAAATCACAAGATTTTTTTTTTTAAATGACCCACTAGTCAAGAAGCACATAAAAAGTGCCCAATCACTCGCTCTCAGGTAGTTAGCAGTCCACAAGCCCCTAGCCATACCATCACAATATGTCCCTACCTACCCCTTTCAGGCTAATAATAGCAGGTCCAGGGGAGGGGAGGGCAAATAATCTGAAATAAAAACATCCTATAAAAAAATAATACTATTAACATTGCAAATGACAAAGCAAAAATCTGATTTTTGCTAATATATTATTAACACACAAATCTGAAATATGATATACATAAATATTCATACCCTCAACTCAGTAGTTAAAGCCTCTTTGGCAGCAATAACAGCCTCAATGCTTCTTGGATGTGATGCACCAAATGTAGCATACCTGGATTTGGGCAGTTTCTGACATCTCTGAAGCTCTCTCCATAGATGTTGGTCAGGCCACTTAAGAACATTCACAGAGGCCACTATTGCATTGTCTTGGGTGTGTCTGTACGGTTATTGTCCTGTTGGAAGGTGAACCTTCGGTCCACTTTGAGATTCTGAGAGATCTCAACAAGGTTTTCATTAAGAATATCTCTGAGATAAAACTATATGAAGTAAAATACAAACATGACCAGTCACAACCCCAAAGCAGGTTTACCACAACCATGCTTCACCGCTGGTATAGTGTTACACAGGTGATTAGCAGTGCCTGATGTGCTTCAGACATGGCGCTTTGAATTGAGGCCAAATAGTACCATCTTCATTTCATCAGACCAGATAATCTTGTTACTCACAGACTAAGAAACTTTTAGGTGCTCTCCTTTTTTTCAAATTCAAAGTAGGATTTCATGTATCTTGAGAAGTAGCTTACATCTGGCTAGTTTGCTATAAAGGCCAGACCAGTGAAATGTTACAGTGATGGTTGTTATTCCAGTTTCTCCCATCTTCACACATGATCTCTGGAGCTCAACCAGAGTGACCACTGGGTTCTCGGTCATCTCTCTTTTCAAGGCCCTTTGACCTGCTTAGTTGGGCCAGGTGGCCAGTTTGTTCCAAACTTCTTCCATTTAATAATTATGGATGCCACTGTCCTCGTGGGAACTTTCAATGCAGCCAAAATTGCTGGCTTGGGCTTTGCTCTGATTTGCATTTACAGCTGTGAGACCTTACATAGACAGGTGTGTGTCTTTCCAAATCATATCCATTCAGTTATATTTGCCATATGAGTAAACCAAGCAAAGTATAGAAACATCTCAATAATGATCTAGAGAAATGGGATGGATTTAAGCAAAATTTCAAGTGTTATAGCAAAGGGCCCAAATAATTTCAGTTTTTTTCTTTTTACTAAATTTGCTAAATTTTTTAAAATATCTGGGTTTTGCTTGGCTATGTGAAAATAATGGAAAGATTAAATACTTTTATATATGTAATAAGGCCATTTGGCCTGTAATTGTGGGATGTGCTTGTTATTCACTCCTAACCTACTTAAGGGATACCCCTTACCTGGCTCCATACCGTTCGAGGTCAGCATTGAATGAGGATCCACTTCCGGGTTCTCTCAGACAGTATCTTGGTTTTCAGTATTCGCGAGTTTTTCCGCAGCAAGCTGTGTCCAGGAATCCTGTTACAGGCCTTTCTGTCCGTCCAGCCTCTCTTGACCCCGGTCATCGTTGTAGATCGCGTCCCACGGACTCCTAAACCGTAAATTAGATCTACCCGCCAGAATCGGTTCCCACGGCGTCCGGTACAGCACGGGTCCTCACTTTACGGTCTCTTTTTCCCTGTTATGTTGCAAATTGGACAATCTGTTCGTGAAATCATTTTGTGCAATATTCGGCAATTTCTTTGCATTGGGTTTAAGGTAGGGATCGACCGATATTGATTTTTTAGAGCCGATACGATACCGATAATCTGAGAACTTTCAGGCCGATAGCCGATATCTTGCCGATATTCTGTACATTTACTATTTTGAATAAATAAACTAATTCGAAAGGTAAATGCACAAAATATACATGCCACATGTAGTGGATGAAGTGTTTTTAGACAGGGGAACTGTGTGTGTAGTGGATGCAGAGTGTGTGTTTGTGTAGTGTGTGTATAATGAATGTAGTGTGTATATAATGCAGTGTGTGTAGTGTGTATATAATGCAGTGTGTTTATGTATTGTGTGTGTATAATGCAGTGTGTTTTTGTGTGTGTATGTAATGCAGTGTGTGTGTTTGTTGTCAGGGTATTTATATCGGCAGACATCTTGTGCTATGATAGAAACTAAAAGTGTATATTCTGAGTCACTCTGAACAGACCAGACTCCATTTTGTTATTTTCAAGTTAACAAAAAAGACACAAGATTTCTTTCTGTAAGACTAGCCACTTTGTCAGAGCTAAAAGGAATGCATAGTATAAACAAGTGATAAGAAGAATATAATCAATTCTAAACCCAGACAATTGTGACAGAGAAGATTAAATAATAAAATTTAACTGTCTATACATATAAGGTCCCATTGTAAGTTACGGGTCAAAACTCAGATTTGCCAGACACATAGTCTGGACAAAACTTAAAGAACCCTTTGAAATTTTAAGTTATGGCACTATAAGGATAACGCAAAATGACGTCAAAATAGCCACCAGGAAAAGTTAACTCTTTCCTGGATAGGTATGTTTAGTGGGACAAGACTGCCCTCTATAGACCAAATAACTAAATTGCGATCTGGAAGATAACCACACCTCTAGTGCTTCTATTGGGTTATCAACTGATGACGTACAGAGAGTCTGGCCCTTTAAAAGTTAAGACAAAGGGAAGATAGAGATATGCAGGGTATGCAAGAGATGCAAAGGAGAAAGGAAAAGAGGAGAGAGGAATTGGAAGTTTGGGGACTCCAACCTCCATGCAGAGAGACATTCAAATAAGTTCCTGAGACTACCAATCGGATGAAATATCTACTCAACTGGTAATTATACTGGTTTCATTTAATTAATTAAATTAATTAAAATGTATTAATAGCATGATATATATGACTGGATAAAGCACGGTCAGATTTCCATATTAAGAAATCTTAGTTAACTAAAGAATATATAGTTATAAACATTCCATTCTGCAGGTGGAATTAAGAATAATTATATATTAATGTGATATTATCACGTGGTAGCATACCGTTGTTTTTATCCAGGTGTATTGATTTGCTCTAAATTAAGATAAGATATCTTTTAGACAAATTAAACTCTGCTTATATAATATGGTAGATTCTCTTATTGGATGGTTCCAGGAAATGACTAATGGACTGGTTTAAATGTTATTTTATTTAAAATTACATAAGAATAGATCTTAACTACCTAGGAGATCTAGCCAGCATTGAAAGGGTTATTCTAACTGTCAGCTAAACTTTACGACCTTAGCTGCACTCTGAAGAATTCTGTTCTCTGAGTGAAACTTTTTCGCTGTGAAAAGTTTTCCTTTCAGTCTGTAAGGATACCTCATAAATCGTCAAAGTCTTGACAGATAATGCTGTTTTAGCCATTGAAACGTAATACCCATTCCTTTGTGTTGCATATCATTTTATACTGGATATTCATTGATTATTGTCATGCATGTTGCATAATATTATTATTAATTAATTTGTTATTAAAAATAAAAATCTATTTTTATACATTGTGATTTTAATTATATGAAATACTTTCACTTACGATAAACGTTATTTGGGATCTGAGAATTGAATTAGTGGGCAATTCTCAACTGTTTACTATTATTATCCCATAAATATCCCCACATTGTGTAGTGTGTATGTGTATGTATGTAATGCAGTGTGTGTATGTAATGCAGTGTGTATGTAATGCAGTGTGTGTTTGTGTAGTGTGTGTTTGTGTAGTGTGTATGTAATGCAGTGTGTGTGTCTGTGTAGTGTGTATGTAATGCAGTGTGTGTGTATGTAATGCAGTGTGTATGTAATGCAGTGTGTGTATGTAATGCAGTGTGTGTGCAGTGTAGTGTGTGCAGTGTGTGTGTCTGTAATGCAGTATGTGTGCAGTGTGTGTTTGTGGTGTGTGTGTATGTAATGCAGTGTGTGTGTGTCTGTGTAGTGTGTGTATGTAATGCAGTGTGTGTGTGTCTGTGTAGTGTGTATGTAATGCAGTGTGTGTGTGTCTGTGTAGTGTGTATGTAATGCAGTATGTGTGTATGTAATGCAGTATGTGTGCAGTGTGTGTTTGTGTGTGTGTGTGTGTGTGTAGTGATGTAATTTGTGTAATTTTTTATTTTAATATTTTTTTTAATATTTAAATGTTTTTTTTTTTTTTTTGTTTAGTCCCCCCTCCCTGCTTCTTACCAGGGAGGGGAATATAGTATTCCCTGGTGGTCCAGTGGCATGTTAAGTACAGTGGTGGCTCAGCAACAACAAGCGCTGACTTACCTTGCAAGCAGCTCCTACAGCTCCCTGTGTAAATCTCGCGGCTCTTAGTGCCGCGCGGAGCGTTACCATGGTAACCCGTGGCAACGCTCTGCGGCCGCGGGTCTCGCGAGATTTACATAGGGAGCTGCATGCAAGGTAAGTCAGCGCTTGCTGCTGGCCCCCACAGGACCGCCGGGCTTGTAATGGGCCCGGCGGTCCTGTTATATATTATCGGCAATATCGGTATCTGAATTGGCCGATACCGATATTGCCGAAAATACCGCTTTCAGGGGTTATTCCATACTCATCCATTTCAGTCACGTTTTTCAGCCTACAGTTACAGGCCTCATTTCTGTTTTAAACTACAACCACGACATATACATGAGGATACGGTTTCCTTTTTCCAAGCAGGGAATTCTCGGGTTGAATCACACGCACTGATCCAATCAATCATACGTCTTTACATTACAGTAATGTCATATACAACTTTACATCATCACTTTGGAGAATTGTTTTCACCCCTTCCCCTTTGTTGTTAATTATATGTCGGCATGGCCACCCATCATACATCCCCTCGGTTTCTAGCCAGAATCCTGGCATTAGAAGACATTGCATCACTTGGCTTTTAGTACATTTATGTTGTCATGGCATTCACTACACTTTTGTGCCATTTACCAGTTAATCTCCATAATCAAGCCCTTACAACACCTCTGGTATGGGCTACACAAACTACACCATTCCCACACAGACCACACTCACTATATTACATTTTTTTTACCCGTTTCAGGCTGTCCAGGTTTATATATTTCACCATACGAATTCGCAGTGATATACTCATACTACCAGGTACGTACGCCTGCTCACGTGGTAATCTTACATACATTTCATGCCCCCCTAGGTTAGAGTACTGGCAATAGGGTCACAGGCTCCCCAATAGGTATTTACCCCTTCTTGGCATTTGCCATCGGTTAGTGGTCCCGCGAGGCCAACACCCCGCCTCAACGTTCGGAGGCAAACAACCATCGGGCCACACATGAGCTAGTCGCCTCGCATGTCGCATAGAGAGGGCCTCACCTGTCACTCCCTGGCGTCCATGAGCAAGGTCAACTCCAGGCTGGAGAAACTTGAGTCGGTCACCACAGCCCTTACCCTAGCCAGGCCAACTGCTGCTGCTTCCCCAGCACCAGCCGACTTGCTATTAGTTGCTCCAGCCATCATCCAGGAGGACGAGGAAGTTAGCCCGGCTTATATGATCCCTGAGCACCTTAAAAGAGATATCCTGGAAGGTAAAGATGTCAACCTGGCTTCTCTGCTGATTACCTCCCAGGATATCGTGGAAAATAAGACTTATTTTTTTTAATGTTAAATATTTTTTAATAAGTAACTTTTTAATATTCAGTATATTCTTAATGAAATTATTTTAGTATAGGTCCCACAGCAAGGTTTTATGTGTATAGATTCTTATTGAAATAACCTAGACATATTTGATTTTAATTAATTTAAAAGATATTATTCTCCCATACTAATTATGTATTAATACCGGTTTTATAATTCTGTATATTTTTAATGATTCCAATATATGTCACTAATTCAGGTTTTAGATGTATAAAATTCAATTTTCGAATTTTTAATATAGTGTGTAAGCATCTATTAAATCATAGGAACCAATCACAAAGACATTATGTTATAAACTTTTTTTATTCCTATAAATGTGTTAAATATGATTGTAATACTTTGATGAAATCAATTTTAAGTCTCAATGAGATGACTAATAGACTATTATCATGTTCTCCTATTCCATACAACGAAAAACGATTGTGCAATATAATTATGGACTATATGAGAGCCGGAATCCACAGCTGAACGCACTGTGGAACGCACAGCCGAAACCGGAAGTGACGAATCGCTACACTAGGCGGAAATGAAGCAATCAAAAAGAGGCTTGGAACGCAGGGTACCTCCATTACCATGGAAAATACCCGCGATTTTGCAAGCCTAAACAGCTGATTCCCCTAATTATAAGGATATTTAAAGCAGGAAGAAGGTCCATAGGAACAACTTGAAAATTCTTTGCTACCTGATGAAGCCCTTTGGCGAAACGCGTACTGGAGGAAAGAAGTGAACACAGAGACTTTCCATTTTGGACTCTAGCCGGATAAGTGATATATTTTATAGATTTTTGTTACATAATAATTTTTTATAGAGTTAATAATATACATTTTATATACACTTATGGCATTTTTCCTGCTTAATGAAAGAAGGAGTGTGGTCCTTAACCATATATACGAAGTGAAATGAGCCTAAGTTCAGGCTCTGGGTTTGTGAGTAAAATTTCACTATACCTAATTATTGTTTGTAATTTAGACTATATTACACTATATGCACCCTTCTATACCTATCTAGGATTGGACCACTAGATAACAAAGAAGGGAAAGGGTCGCCTTAACGGACCCCAAAGCGCAAGAATCTGAGCTAAATTTGTTAGCTCAGGAAAGTGTAAGTTGCCATTTGGCATTTGTTCAAAATCCTTTATTTTGTATTATACAGATTACACTATGTTATGTATTTTTTTATATTTTGTTTAAAGGTACACACAGAAAGGTCTATAATACAAAAGAAAATATTGAAATTAAAGGTATAGATTCAGACATTCCACACCTATCCTATTCATATAAGCGCTGCACTGATACTTTTTCTTGAAAATAAGACTTATGCATATGATGATGTGTCTGTTGTGGTCAGATCTAGGGACGCCCGCCTAAACAGGAAACTGACTATCCCCGAGTTTGTACTGGCCTTTGGTATTTACCGGGATGTCATCTGTGCGGTCTATCCCAATAGACAAGAGGAGTTTGATCTTTATATGCACAAGCTGGTAGACCTGGGCAACAAATATGGTGGATCAGCTTTTTATGACTACCATAGGTCTTTTTCTGCAAAAGTGTCTGGGGCCTTCTCCCAGTATGGAACAAGATCCAACTGGGGTAGGATTGATACCGTCATTTTTTGCAGACACTTTTAAGGTCTAAGAACACCGGCTTGTGCATACTGCTCCTCTACGGCACATACGACAAGTTTCTGTCCCAACACGGCGGACGAACATGCTTCCACGCAAGGAGCTAGTTCCTCGGGTGTTTCAGAGAAATTGACCAGAGACAAACTGGGACGCCCGATCAAGTTTCTGGGCAAGTCCCAGATATGTAATCATTTCAATGTCGGGTCTTGTAATTATAGTGGATGTAGATTATTGCATATCTGTTTAAAATGTTTTAGGGAACATGCCAAAACCATGTGTCCAAATAAAATGTACCCTAAGCCATACCTAACGTCCATCAACATTTAGGTATTTACAGCATGTCTGTCACATCATCCGTCTAGACACTTGGTAGATTTTCTTATCTCTGGTTTAACAGAAGGCTTCCACATGGGTATTCTACACATACCGTCCGGGATTCTGCACAGCACAACCCCACAGCTGTTGACACTCTCATAGCCCAGGAAGTTGCTGAGGGTTTCTTATTGGCGCCTTTCCAGTCTCCTCCGTTCAATGAATGGCGCACTAGCCCCATTGGTATTGTCACAGGGAAATCTTCCCTTAAACAGAGACTCATTATTGACCTGTCTGCAACACACTCATCGGCTAACCCCAGTCTCAATTCCCTCATACCCTCCGAAGAATTCTCCTTGCAATACACTACCATAGATCACGCCATTACAGCTGTCATACAGGCAGGGGTCGGAGCATGGCTTAGTAAGACTGATATTACTCACGCCTTTATATTGCTGCCAATTCACCCTACACTCTGGCACCTGCATGGCATCAAGTGGTCCGGGAACTACTATTTTTTCTCCTGCTTAACTTTTGGGTCCAAAAGTAGCCCTTTTCGGAACATTTTCCGAAGCATTGTGCTGGTTACTATTGAACATAGCCAGATGCCCTACTGTATTACATTACCTGGATGATTTCTTACTGGTCGAGGAGAACACTTCCCCTCCCAGTAGCCTCAAAGCTACCATCAATCTATTCGAGCAGCTAGGTGTCCCAATCTCCCCAAAGAAAACCGAGGGGCCAGACACGATCATCACATTCCTGGGTATTCAATTAGACTCAGCCACGATGCAAGCAAGCCTGCCATACGACAAACATTCTTACCTACATCAACCACTACCTTCAGCTCGGTACTTGCAACCGCAAAGAGCTACAGTCCCTGCTGGATTCTCTAAATTTTTCCATGCAAATCTTACCTCAAGGCCGCTCCTTCATATCACGACTCTTGTATCTATTTCCACTCTTCCTACACGACACACGCAGGTTGTCCTTAGATACCCAAGCTACGGCAGACTTACGCATGTGGAAGAAATTTTTAACCAATTGGAATGGTAAAAGTATGTTCCTCCCGCAATTGACTGACTCATCACCTACCATTTGGTCAGATGCGGCATCTACCACAGGTTTTGCATCAATTTCTGGGAACGAATGGCTTTGGGGCAGCTGGCCTACAGCAGTTCAGGATTTGGAGGGTTTTTCCACTACCTCAGCTCTCTTTGAGATCTATCCCATCGTGGCGGCTGTCGTAGCATTGGGTCATCTATGGGCAAACTTGTCAGTATGTTGCTACTCAGATAACCAGGCAACCTGTTACATCATCAACAAAGGTCGTTCCAAATCCCTTACGATCATGAGATTTCTGAGGAAACTCACTTGGTTGGCTGCTTGTTATAATTTCTTCCTGTATTGTTTCCATGTTCCAGGTGTATGTAACACAGCTGCTGACAGTTTGTTTCGTTTTAAATTCCAGGCATACCATCAAGCACTCCCGTCAGCCGCGCTCACAGCCACAACTACTCCAACATTTCAGCAACTAGTACTGGACTAGACGTCATTATGCATCATAGCAGGGCACTGTCCCAACTGGCACTGTCAAACAATACGCACAAAACATACGACAGGGCCTTTACATTATTCTTTCGGAACATAACATCATGCAACCATTTGTCATGACATCTTTGTTGGGGTTCGCTTCTTTTTGCCACCTTAAACTTAAGATGTCATACAACACCATTAAACTTTATCTAACAGGCATTCAACACCATATGCTAACCTTACAACCAAACAAAACAAGTTTCATGGCCTCTCACCAGATTAAGACTATCCTCAGGGGCATTCAGAGATTTGAATCCACACGTACATCACAGAGGCTACCCATAGACAACCATATTTTCAAAGCATTGTCTAACCTGCTTGATTTAAAACCTTTTGACACCAACACGAATTTTGTCATCAAATCAGCAATCTACATAGCTTTCTATGGATTCCTAAGACCTAGAGAATTCGCTACGACCAACGCCACACAAACTTCTTCTATTCTCCTCTATTCCCACTTAACAAAACACATGGATCATTACATCCTGACTCTGCCTCACTCCAGGACCAGTCAGCATGCACCAGTTAAAATAGCGTACTATCCTACGCACAACAGGTGGTGCCCCGTCACGATTCTTGATGCATACATATAGCATCATAACTCACTACCATCACAACCATTATTCATTTTACAAAGTTCGGTACTCACCACTACAACCTTCATGACCTACGTCAGGTCTTTACTCACTCAGCTGGGCCTCAACCCAGCTAACTACTCGGGGCACTCCTACCACATAGGGACAGCATCCACAGTCTCCAGTGTTAACATTCCAGTTCATGTTATAAAAGCACTGGGGCGCTGGAAATCATCCGCTTACTCACGGTACATACCGAACCCAGTACAAGCATTAAGGAATGCATTCAAAGACATGTCTGGTTGATATGTGTATTTGTATTGGTTGTCTGTAATAAATTTGATTATTTAATTTTGCCCTCTTCTTTCTCAGGCCTACCTCATCGTCGGTTCCGGCACACCACAACAAACTTGCTCTTTTATACCATCCTACGTTCATTATGGTATTTTACTCTGTACTATCATGAGCACCTAACACAAGTATTAAGGCCATTTGGCCTGTAATTGTGAGAGGTGCTTGTTATTTACTCCTAGTCTACTTAAGGGACACTCCTTACCTGGCTCCATACCGTTCGAGGTCAGCGTTGAATGACCCTCCCACCATACCACATTATAAATAATTATTTTCCTTTCCATTTCTTTTCCTTGGTAGGCCCTCTTCTTTCTCAGGCCTACCTCATCGTCGGTTCCGGCACACCACAACCAACTTGCTCTTTTATACCATCCTACGTTCATTATGGTATTTTACTCTGTTCTATCATGAGCACCCAACACAAATATATATATATATATATATATATATATACATATAAAACAAAACAGGGGCTTTGCACTCTTGTAACATTAAAATTAAATGCCCAAGTGCTGGAAGCTCCGACCAAAGAATACAAATCAAATGAAGAGGAACACTCGAGGGTCTTATTGACAAATGCTATATGACTGCTTTTATTGCAGTACATGTACAAAACAAAAACAAATAATGTTTCAGTCCACACTGAACTTTTCTCAAGACTTGAGAGTAGTCCTGTGTGGACTGAAATGTCGCCCTTTTTTGTTATGTACCTGTACTGTTGTAATATATATATTTATACATAGGACAAACGTGCTATTGATATTTACCAGTCAGTCATTTTCCTTCGACAGAAAATATCCCCAAAAAATCATTACTCAACAAAGCTGTATAAAATAACAAAAATGATTAGTAAGAGAACAATGAAACAATAAAAAAAAAAGACTTCACTGATTAGGCCCACCAAGGCCAAAATAATAATCTGGGGTTGCTATATCTCTTTTGCAGAATTAGCTAGTTGGCATATTAGATTGGGGTTGCATTTAGGGAAGGATCAGTAAAATAAGCAAATGATTTAAGTTGCCTCTGTAACAGCACCAACTGAGTTAAAGGAATAGAAGTACCCAGACCACTTCATCTCAATGAAGTGGTGTGAGTGCAGTGTCCCTGTCATTTTGTAGATATGGCAATGTTTACATTGCAGTGCTAAACACACCTTGAGTGTGTCTTCCTGTTTGCCATTTAGACTTGGTTATATGATGTTACATGTCCTCACGCACTGCATGAGGACTTCAAATGTCCTCTTTTGTTGACCATAGACAAGGAAGCATTGAATTCAATGCGTCCCTATAAGAAGCACTTGAACCCAATGCTTCCCTATGACAAGCATTGAGATTGGATGAGCATGGTGATCTCCAAACATGCACTTTGTGTCCCAATTGATTCTCTATGAAAAGTACTGGATTAGGCAAGAATATGAAGAGGAGACTATCTAAGGAAAAACTTCACTTTCTCAAAATGTACAATCAGTTCCTCATACAAGCTAATTATAAACTACACCTTCCTGCTGTTATGCAAACATGCTCCCAGCAAGCTGCATTCAAAGAGAATCGGGGAGAAAACCCCCACAATGCAGAAGGATCTCTCCAACCTTGCCACAGAAATAGCTCAGTTTGTTAATGCTCAAGCTAAAGTGTGTGTATGTATATATATATACATACACACACACACATACAAAGCCAAAGGCAGGTTTATATATATATATATAACTGCCTTTGGCTTTGTATGTATGTGTGTCTATGTGTGTATATACACATACATACATACATACAAACACTTTAGCTGGAGCATTAACCAACAGAGCTATTTCTGTGGCAGGGTTGGAGAGATCCTACTGCTTTGTGGGGGTTTTCTCCCCATTTCTGTTCTGTCTGCCTTAAGCCTTGTGTTTATATCCTGTACATATATGTGATTATTGCAATGCTCTCACTATTTATCTTTGTTTATCTCCTTACCACACTTGATGACACATCTAAAAATAAATATAAATTAACAATAAGGAAAATTAAAGAAAAAGAGCATGTGTCAGAAATCATAGCATGACAAAGATAATTTAACCTTTACATGGTACTAGCCAAATAGCTACCAAATGTATATATTAGCATATCCTGTAAATATTGCATGTTTATGCAATCAGTCCAGCAATGTACAATGTATAGGGGAGAGGTAGATGGGAGCAGAAATGAGGCAAGAGCAGTAATACAGGGGGAAGAATAGAAGGGACCCTTCCCTTTGTTGTCCATTGCTGGTAAGGTAGCCAGAATCAGAGCTTATCAGAGAAGGTTCAGGTAATGGGCCCTCCTGTCTACGAGTAGGAGTCGAGCTTGGGTATCTCACCTAGTAGGGCATCACATGACAAGCATGTAGACTACACAGCTCTAGTGGTCAGTTCCTTGCTGACCTCACTGTGTCTCTCTGCCCCAGCTGTTCACTGTAAAAGGTCTCTAAAGTCTACCGATAAGAGTCTGTCGATAAGATCCAGTGAGTCAATATCGTCATATACATTTGAGATCTTCCCTCTGCTTGGAGAGCGAGTTCCGCTAAGGAACGGAGTTCTTCCATACGTTAGAACCATCTCCTTTTTCCTGAAAAGAAGGACGAGGCTTTTGACCACATTGAGAATGTCACGTTGCTGCTGCGTATCATTTCTGGCTATGGCTTCTGGTATCCAGTATTCTTTTTACAATTCTTGTTTAGTTTTTCTTGTTTTTTCTGGTTTTCTATTCTATGTCTGGTTTTCTTTAAGTTGGGTTTTCTGGGTTCATTCCTTTATTCCGTTCCTGGAATTCCCAGTCTCCTGAATTCCTTTATATGTTTGTTTTATGTTGCCACACCCTTTCCTTTTCCATTTATCCTTTTGTTTCAGTTGGTTCCTGCAGGCAGCTGCTCCAAGTTCTCTGCCCCTTTCTTGCAGGTAAGTGATGTGTGTGTTGTATTATTGTTTATTTAGTCATGCATATCTAGGCAGTCTAGGACCCACCTAAATTGGAGTACTTTGGCGCAATGGTGGGCTGCATACATCTTGGCCATTTATGTATGTCTAAATTTCCAACGTTTTACATATATAGTACTTAGTTATGTCTCCTCTTGTTTTGCCCTTTATCTCGTCTTATTTTGTCTTGTATTCCCAGTTCATGTACAGTCTTGTCCTGCCCTGTTCATGTTTCCCTCATGTCTTGTGTACATGTTCTGGGTTCTGCTTTCTGTCCTGCTCCGGTTCTGGGTTCTCCTAGTTTTGTCTTGTTTTCTTGTTTGGTGTCTATTCTAGTCTTACCTTGTTTCTGTACTGGATACATATCTGCTACAGAGCCTCCCTATTCAGATCCTGGGAGGTCTGCTTATTGTCATCTGGCACCTGGGATACGCATCAGGGCCCTGGTATGTGGCCGCACAAACGCTGGTGCTCAACACCAGAGGCGTGCGGTGACCCTGCACCAGGCCCTGATAATCCATTTCCACACAGTGACTCCTACTATCAAGATAAGGCATTCTGACAAAGAATACTGATGGTGAGGGATTTTTTATAGACCACGGAGAAAAGTTTAGTCTGGTGCAAGGGGAATACTACTGGATCCAGAGGGGATGAGTCATCAGTGAACCTTAGCATGATCATGATCCAGTGAGGTCAGATCAAGGGACAGTCGAACCAAATGTAGAAAAGTGTGCCTATCCCCGGCCTGCATCTCCATAGCGGGCTCATAGGTATTTAATGATTGTGGAGTTTTGTACTAAAAGGACAGTAACTTGTATGTGGTTTCCTATTTCCCACTAGACAGAGCACGGTGTACTTTTATTATATATTGTATTAGGCAAGGTAGGTTTCCTTTTTTATAAACTTGATTTTATCTACTAAGCAAATCAATTACATAGCTTCAGTTTGGCCCTGATAGAAAATCTTATTCATTTAAAAAAAAAGGATACTAACAGAGTGAAAGATCTGGGAATTTTATGGATATAATAAATTCAGGGGAAAAAAATGACAAATTGGATGAATGACAAGTTCTGCTTAAGTTAAATTATAAAATGTAAACTATACATTGTGTTAACAAAATTTACTGCTAATATATATTTAGATTAAATGTAATAAATACCTAAATTCTGCTTTCTGATTTAAGCTGAATCTGCATCCACGTGTTGCCAGAATACTGAGAACAGCATTTTGTTCTACTCATTATGGAATACCATGTGAGGTTACAGAGCCCAGCCAAAACATGTACATTTACTGCAACGGATATATACGTTATACTAATACAGTATAAAGAAATAAGAAGCCAGCTTGAAGTAGAAACAGTTATGTCAAATATTCACAGGAGGTGCCCTTTAGAATGCGTAAAATATGCTTTACAGAGTATATTATGTATTATAAGCAATATGTTGAAAGATGAGGTCACAGACAAACTGAAGGCAGACATGAACGCATGTCAGGGTATGTACAACACTTTACAGATCACGCAACGTGGAGTGGGCTTGAAATATAAGGAAGTGCAATGAATGATAACACTGATTCATCATGTAATATTTCAGAATTTCAGGGGAATTTCTGTGCTACTGACCTGTTAGATACACAGTCCTCTGTACTTTATTATACACCGTTTTTGGGATTTTTATTATGAGGTAATCAAATATTAAGCCATGATGAATATAAACAAGAGAAAGAGTCAATAATGGATAAAATAATAAAATTGCTGCAATGCAAACTCTGGCCCACATATAATATGACCAGACGGAGAGCACTCTGAGGCTATTAAATAAGTAACAAGTTTGCTGTTTTAGTATATAGAATTTTCAGGGCATTGTCCAATTAATTAGTGGCTTGTAAAGCCTTGCAAACAAATCACAGATATTTATGTCTGGCCAATCACTGCAGTTTATTGATAAGTGTATGAGTGCCAAGAGCCGAAATCGGCACATCTACCAACTTCCGCTTTGAAACATAGTTCAAAGTGAGTGAAAGAGAATAGCCTGACACGTTTTGGCCATAGACAGCCACTGTGTACCACAAACTGTCTGATAAATAGCAACAAGTGAAAGATAGAGCTTACACCATACCAGAGAGAAGCTTACAAAGTAGAGGAATGTAAGGCAACATAAGCAAACACCATACCAAAAATATACAAGTATAAATGTATAGACAAAAGTGGAATTCACAGTGATTTCAAAGTGAAATTTAAAGTATAAATAGCCAAAATGGAAACAATATGGTAATCTACCCTTAAATTTGAGATTTGTTTTTAATTCACTTTACATTCTCACTTTAGTAAATAACCGTGTAAATTATATCTCTGAAAAGGCAGTGTTTACACTGAAATGCCTGCAGGGACTGACTATACTCACCAGAACCACTAGATTAAGCTGTAGTTGTTCTGGTGACTATAGCATCCCTTTAAGTGAATTGTATTTATCACTGGGTTACTCCTGCACAGAAGGTAAGGTGAGATTGGGTTCCAATGCTTTTTGCATATTTATATTAACCCCTTAATAACTTAGGACAGTTCAGGACCGTCATCTGCATTTTTGCGTTGCCGACCAGTGACGGTCCTGAACTGTCCTAACGGTCAGATGTACTTACCCGATCGCCGTCGTTCCTCCGGTGGCGATCGTTGTGGGGAGACTGCCTGCAGCCCAGATGGTCTCCCCATGGCGGATTAGGACCCCTGTGGCCAAGTGATCACTCAACACAGCGATCACATGGTCACAATAGGTGTCCTAGTGTCTGCCTGCAGGGGGACTGCCATATATAATGTCATACTAAGTGTATTTTTATATTAATATGTACGTATATTAATATAAAAATACACTTATAATTAAATTACACACGTATATATAATATATATAAGAACTATATATATTGTATATATATATTATTCTAAAATACAAATAATAAAGAAATTAAATTAAATTAAACAAATTTAAAATAATAATACAAATTTAAAAAAAAATTATATATCTATATGAAATTTTATTCTAACTGTATTTTTATATTAAAATATATATATTTATATCAAAATACACTTAGAATGAAATTGTATATATATCTATGTATATATAAATAAAAATAATATGAAATATACATATGTCCATATACAAAATTACATAAATAATTATATAAATATACACGTAGACTTCAAATATATAAATATGCATATATATTTAAATTCTACTTGCGTATTTATGTAATATTTTTACATAATTAAGTAATTTTATTAATTGCAATTTGAGGGACCTGCCTGCCAACCCAGGCCGAAAGTCCAGAGAATTTAATTTGCTAGCACTGTATTTTACCCTGTAACTTTCTATGACACCCTAAAACCAGTACATGGGGGGTTCAGTTTTACACGGGAGACTTCGCTGAACACAAATATTAGTGATTTAAAACAGTAAAACATATCACAGCGATGATATTGTCAGTGAAAGTTACATTTTTTTCGCATTTTTCACACACAAACAGCACTTTTACTGATGATATAATTGTTGTGATACGTTTTCCTGTTTTGAAACACTAATATTTGTGTTCAGCAAAGTCTCCCGAGTATAACAGTACCCCCATGTACAGATTTTATAGCGTTTTTGAAAGTTACAGGGTCAAATATTTTTACATTGAAAATGGCCAGGTTGGTTACGTTGCCTTTGAGAGTTTATGGTAGCCCAGGAATGAGAATTACCCCCATGATGGCATACCATTTGCAAAAGAAGACAACCCAAGGTATTGCAAATGGGGTATGTCCAGTCTTTTTTAGTAGCCACTTAGTCACAAACACTGGCCAAAATTAGCGTTCAATTTAGTTTTTTACTTTTTTCACACACAAACAAATATGAACGCTAACTCTGGCCAGTGTTTGCGACTAGGTGGCTACTAAAAAAGGACTGGACATACCCCATATTGAATACCCTGGATTGTCTACTTTTAAAAAAATATGTACATGTGGGGTGTTATTCAGAGATTTATGACAGATAATAGTGTTACAATGTCACTATTGATAAATTTGAAAAAATGTATGTTTTGAAACCGCAATATCTTACTTGTACCTAAAGCCCTATAACTTGCAAAAAAAAGCAAAAAAGCATGTAAACACTGAGTATTTGAATCTATTTAGCAGTTTTTTTTCATTCGCTTTTGTAGATGAGCAAAAGATTTTTCAAGTAAAAGTAAAATAACATGTATTTTCAATTTTTCATCATATTTTTTTATTTTGTTTTAATTAAATTACATGAGATTATATAAATAATGGTATGTAAAGAAAGCATTTTTTGTCCTGGAAAAAAACCAATATATAATTTGTATAGGAACAGTAAATGAGAGAGCGGAAAAGTACAGCTAAACACAAACACCACAAAAGTGTAAAAAGAGGCCTGGTCACAAATGTACAACATCGCAAAAACAGTCCAGTCCTTAAGGTGTTAAAGCAGCAGACTTTTTATTCACATAATAAAACTAGCCTCCTCCTTGCCGAATTTCAAGTCGAATGTCAACATGGTACCAAGCAGTAAAAACTAGGATAACAATGTGACTGACAATTTGTAGTGCAAGGCCCCTACCCTTAAGGCAGCCACTAGAGCAGTGGGAGTTGCATTCCTGAGCTGCATTTATAAACAGTCACAATGTTGGAGGGAAGTTGAGGAGACAGAGCCATTCTGTCTTCCCAGCTCCTTTGTGGGCATCAAAGGGATTAAATTAAGGAAAGCAAGCACAAATAGTATCTGTGGCAGCTCTCTCTAGTGTTCTGAGGATACCCTAAAATTAAAGCTAGCTCTTACCTGTGTTTTTTTCTTCTCCAAAAAACATGTAATATATACGTAATCATCAGAGGTATGGAGTGTTTTTTTACTTGTCCAAGTAACCGTCCTCTATGACTATCTACTTGTCCAATTCACAAAATAATTTAAATTACAAAGATTGGGGCTCTAGCCTAGGGCCCCTGGCATAGTGTATCACTCTGTGACCCTCTAGTATCTTCTTTTGTCCACCCATAGTGTGATGTGTGTGCTGGCTGTATGTAGCAAATGTGTGGTGTGAGCGGTCTGTGTGTAGTGTGTGCTGATTATGTGCAGTTTTTGTTATGTGCGGCTTCTGTGTAATGTACTGCCCGCTGCAGCGTACCTTTCTGCAGAAAGGAAATTATGATCCCTGGTGGTCAAGCAGAGCTTAAAACTCCCTGGTGGTCTATTTGCGCAGTATGCAATTACCGCAATTTGCACCAGCCGGAGGTGCACATCACCAATTTATGCACCTAGTAGCAGCACTTTTACTTGTCCCTGTGGGTAATGGGAATTTTAAAAACTTGATAGATAAAAGTAGAAGTATGTATTTGTGGAAACTATTGCCATCCTGGGTTCCTGCATATAATATGTCTCGTGATTTATTATGATGTCTCTAGAACTTCTCAATGGCATTATTTTTCAATACTTTCAAAAATGTTTTACCATTAAGTATCCTCTCTACATATACAATATTTCCCCCCCAAATAAATCTGGTCACAAATCCCTTTATTTGTTGACGATAGCTCTATTTTTGGAAACTGCCACTCTAAACTGAGAACTGAAAGTGACTTGAAAGTGAATTCCAAATTGAAGGTCTAAACAACCAAACTGCTAAATTCTCTAAGACACCTGGGCTTTCACTTTGGCTATTCTGTGTTTAAATTTGAGATTCACTTTGAATTCTCTCTTTAGTAAATTAATGCTATCCTTTTAAACTCTGAATCAGAGAAAAGTAACAATTAAAACTATTCACCTAAAAGAGAAACGACAGAAATGACATCATTGGAAATACCAAAAACACATGCAATACATGGTAGTTCACTTTCCAAAAAGCTTCAGCTACATTTTGTGAATTCCAAGCATTACATTAGATGGCTGTAATAAAATTGAACTCAATACACATTAATAATGTTTATATAGTTATTGGTTAATAATCACAACTTGCAATAAAAACTTTAGAAAAGAAAAAGACACACTCAATGTGGTGGGACGATTTAGCCTTGTATAATGGACTGCTTGTGAAAGTGCAAATATGTGTTTATAGATAAAAAGATGGCACATTATCACTGAAACTTTCAGGAAGGGGAATAAAATAACCCACATATCTGTAATGTGCTAATGTCCATGCTTTTAATACTGATGATTGGCAACGTAAAGACTAACATAATGTACATTTAAAAAAATATATTAAAGTTTTATGACTTTTTAACCCCTTAAGGACACATGACATGTGTGACATGTCATGATTCCCTTTTATTCCAGAAGTTTGGTCCTTAAGGGGTTAAAGGAACACGCCAAGCACCATAACTACTACAACACGTAAAGGTTGAAACAGATGGATGGACGAACGAACAGACGGATGGATGAATGGATCATCAGTTTTTTAGTTACATACTTATTTGATTATATAGTATAGAAGATAAACTACATGAATTGTGAAAAAGATGTCATTGTGATACGAGACAGACAGACAGCAAGACAGATCGATGATACTCCAGCAAAATGGAGTTGATAAATGAAGAGGTAAAAAAAAGACTATAAAAATACAGGTAGTCACAAACTATTTTGATGAACTGGCAATTTGATGGAATAAGCCATATAAGTGTTTAAAATCCTCGAAAAGCATTAAGGGATGCTTACGCCTTCCAAAATAAAAGTGATGGCTAACTTTTTCTATAAAACTGATCAGAATGGTCCCCAGGACCCACATCCAGCCACGCTCATGATAAACATAGCCCATACCAGCTGGTACAACAAGGATTACTCATTAACAGAATGTGAAGCAGCACCACAAAACAGATTCAAAGCCCAATAACAAAGCAGCATCAGTCTGGCAGCCTCCACATAGTGAAATCCACTTCCTCTAAACCAGAGTAACATGCATTTCAAGGAAGCCCCACTGTAACATGTTACTTACACAGTGCTTTCTGAAAACAGACAATTTTTATTAAACTTTGTGGAGCACCGTCACTCCAGTAGTTAGGAACCTGTTTACCTCTTTTTGACACCTTCTATGTTCTGCCTTCCTCTTCCTCCTGCCTGGTCTCAGCCTCAGGTGGCAGCCTGGCTTTACCGCAGGCGGGTAGAGGTCTTCTCCAACCAACTTTCTAGGTGATGGGTTCTAAAAGTTCTTCTTCCTCAAGGTTCCTCTCAGTCCTCCATAGCATCCAATGAAAGAAAAGTGAGAACCCTGGTTACCAAGTGAGTGTGTCTCTCTCCGTGTCTCTTTCAGTTTCCTTGTTTCTTCCGTGTGAGCTAGGGGCGGATTTTACTAGTGAGATCATAGGCCTCCCTCCCCCTGACTGTAGATTTAGCTGGAGGTGTGTGGCTAGCTTGTATCACTGTGAAGAAGTAGCTGCTGTTCTCACTTCCTGCCTGGAATTTCCCACTCACTTTAATATTCGATGCGAGGGAGGAAGATTTAATCGGGTTCTAATATGTAATATGCTAAATACACACATATATATGTGCATGACAGATGCATGTACCTGTTATATACACCGTGTGGGACCTCAAACTCATTTCACGCCCTAATTCGAGTTTCCTCTTTAAACATTACAATTAATATCACTTACGTGCTCTATAGGAGAGAGTGTTTTAGTTCTAAGCTCAGCAATCATTGTAAATTCTAACATGAATGTCGTTGACAGCAGATACTGGCCAGCAAAAGAGCATGGGGGTGTCAGGGACAATTCAAGATGGTCCTCCTGATGGAATTGTGTCAGAAGAAGTATAGGTTTTAGAGATGCTCATGTGGTACTAAGTGGGCAAAGCAAGGCAAGCAACCTAACTAGTACTGTTGGCAATACATAGAATGTGTCATGTCAATGTAATTTATATTTAAATATTAGAGCATATTCAGTTATTGCAAATTAGGCATTACGTTTTTTATTTTTTTTTATAAAGCGTATGACAATTTCAGGGGTCCTCAAACTCCGGCTATCTACGTAATTCAAAGAATCATGGGAGTTGTAGTTCAGCAACATCTGGGGGGCTGGAGTTTGAGGACCTCTGGCATATGTAATGCAGATGTGGGACACCTGACTGCAAATGCACATGCAGAGAAAAAAATAAGCTACAGAATACACTACCAGATTCGTACTCAGCTGTGTTATTTGTGGCTTTACCTATCTTGCACATTTAAAGGAACACCCCATTAAAAAAAATACAGGTCATTTTGCAAAACAGTTGCTGTGGGAAATCACCTCCCTCTTGAGATGAGCTTCACTGAGCTAAACTACCAGGAAGTAACAGGACCGGTCGTATGACCGACAACTATAGAGGTGTATCAAAGTTTATATAGATTTCTTGAAATCAGGATTAAAGAAAGAGGACAAGCTGTTCACACATAAAGCACTTGAGCAAGCATAAGTACTTTATGTGCTTGGATTGTTCTTTTAAGCCAAGTAAACAACAGCAGTGTTTACTGGAATAAATAAAATTAATGTTATAGTTAATATTAAACATCACAGAGTGGGAATTAGCCATCGAGTTCTACATGCATTCCAAACAGATATTAGACTGATATTGATAACCATTGTTTTCTATACAGTACTATTCATGCAGTCTGACATATGTAAGGATTGCATTTCATTGTGCACCTTTTAGGAAAGTGTTCACATTTTACGTAGTACTGATCAGATTTATAACTGCCATAGAGAAGCATTATAATGCTTCTCCATGGGGAGAATCTTATTGGCACAGCACGACAATTGCTGTGCATCGGCATTAGGGCCTTCAATTCTTTTTTTTTTTGTTAAAATGATCTAAGATTGTCCTAGTGATAAAGCAGGCAGAGTGGCAGTTGCTGCAAGACCAGGAAAGTGATGCATCAGAAGCGAGTTTAACTTTTACTTTGTAAATTAAAGGAACAATCCAACCCCTGTAACAATGAAGTTGTCAAGGGGGCAGGAGTGTCTGAGTATCATCCTATCTTTAGGGGTTAAATTGCTTTTGAACAATGTAACCTCAAATTTGATTCCTCGGAACATGAATGCACTGCTTCCTCTGTTTCTCACTCTGGCCGCTGTCCACTCTGCAAAGGGCTGCCTTGGTGGCTCTGGTACACCAGGATCAACGCTTTTAGCGTTGTGACTAGGGGCAGGGCTGCTCTGAGAAATGTTAGATGACTTACTAATAACAATGTATGCAACTTAAATGTAATTTAGAACAAGAACAATGTATATATTTATACAATGATTTCTAAACACCTTTATTGTAGTTGAAAGGCACATTACTGTATTATTGCTGTGGAGTTCTGTTATACACTGAAACACACCAATTATATTGAGTTCCAAGAAAAGAAGGACATTCGGATAGAAAAGAGCGACTCCATTTTTGTTGCATTGCAAGGGCTCTCCCCAAGTATAAAGGGTAATCCAGATCTGAACCCGTGTTTACTGTGCCTAGAGGTGTGTCAGCTGCACCTCGCTGACGAGGTCCAAAAAAGTCCCAAGCGATTGAACATGATTGCTATATCTCTAATTTTACCAACATTTTGTTTGTTTTTTTACTGCCTTTAGGGTGGGGTCAGTTTGATATGCAAATGATATAGGTTCTCTGACATAGGTTCTCTTTGTAATGGCGCAAGTGAGCAACAACATTTTTAGACTTGAGCTGGGATTGGCTGAAGAGAAACTGAATTTCTCTAAGCTTTTGTCCGTTCTCAGAGTTCTCTGTTTTTGTTAAAAGGCCAATGTTATAAAAATAAATCTGATTTAAGCAAACAGTGTCCATGGCAAACTCTACAGGAGAATTTATGGGATAGCGAACATCAGATAAGATAGTCTTATTATATTTAAAAATATATTAAGAAGCAATCACTCCAGTCACTTTCTCAAACATCTAAGTGGTCCCCTAGAAAATGGCAGGTATGGGATTTAGTAATCAAAGGGCAAATATGAGGATCCTATAGCATGATAATCTAAGTCTTAGAGCCAAACAGAAATCCATATTAATGCACATAAAAAGTAAGGATATGTATAATATTCACAAAATTAATGAAACATAAACAAGTTAGACATTGCATGTAGGTTAAGGATAGGGGTCTCCATCAGCAACCCCTATTGCTCAGGAAGCGTGGGATAAGATAGTGGGAGCTATCAGTGAGAGGATATTGGATTCCTCCTTCTCTGAGGACAAATGGAGAAAGTTTAGGATTCAAACACACTAAAACAATATTTGCTCCTGTTTAAAGGAGATTACAAAATCTGGGTATAACTTACCCTAGCACAGTCTTTACTGGTCAGTCATGTTTATGTTGGAAGTGCTCCCAGGATGCAGGTTCTTTACTTCATATATGGTAGTCTTGCCTGGTTATCTCTTCTTTCTGGAATCAGATTTTTGCTTGGATTAAGTAGAATGCTGGCTCTGAACCTCCATTTACTACGGAAGTTACTCTTCATAATTGTATCACCCTTCCTCTATTAAATTATATATGCATCTTGGTCTTCTTGGATCACCTATATACACAATAACCAGCTGCACACACCAGACACTTCTGTTTAAACTTCTCAAGCCTCTTATTCTTGGACTTCTCCCCACTTTTATTGTTTTCTTCACCGCTTGTACCTCTTCACTTTTTTTTCTGCATTTTCCTATTCTTTTTCCCCACGCTTTTTTGTGCTAGGTTGTCAGTTGCTTGTTTGGGGGGTAGCCCACCAGCTTTAATGCAAGACTACTACATTTGTTTTCAGCTTGTACAGTGCCTTTTGGGTCTCCAGAAATAATGGCGGCCCTTGTGTTCTTGCTATTGAGGATGTCTTTTCTGCCTACTGCTCATCTCAATCCTCGTGTTTTCATATATCTTGAAAATGACAAATAATAAAAATAAAAAAAATCTCAGTGATTAGGTGCAATGCCCAGTGGGCCTGCAAGATTATTCTACACAGCTCTACTGACTCGTCCTCAAAGTTCCATGCATGAGCTGACCTGGCTTTGTTCCTAATCATCTTCTGGAATAATCAAGAACATAGCATGTATTGTCTCTTAGTGGGGTATCTAGGGTGAAGAACTTGATGAGCTCTCGCTATGTGAATAGTAGCATCTAGTGTATGACCTAAGGTTAAGTTTAACAAGACAAACATGCAGCTTGTGTTGTTATCTAGCTCTTCTAACCATAAAATATTGTTCCTCATCCACCAATTTCCAAGATTCTCTGTCATGTAGTGGGGAACCAGAAGTGTCTGCAGTGTAGATGTAATTTCAGTGATGGAGCTATTATTCTGAGACGTTGTTGCCTCAGCTGCCAAGATCCAACCCTCAAGCTCTTTGATGTCCTGCAATGATCAGAGAGCTCAGTCAGAAATGTATGTTTTATTTCTTCAATCAAAGCTATGAAGTCTTCCTGTTTTGTGAGGAAGGTAAGAATCAGAAACTGCACAGGCACCGGTAGGTCCATTTTGTGTTAATGGGAGAATGATACACTGTTCACAGAAGAAGATCACAGAGGAGACTGAGACGCCACCTTGTTGACTCCGCACTGGGTCTGTAGTGCTGCCAGAGTTTGACAGTATCTCCGTGTTGAGGCCAATGGCTGGCCTCCCTGTGGCCAAGAAAAAAGGGTCATGCTAGCTTCTTTGGAATATCCTGTGAGGTCAAATAAGGTAAACACTAAGGGTCTCAGTGTTACATAGCTACAAGAGTGCATTTTTGTCAAAGGTCCTACCATGCCCCCTGTTTTGCTTTTGCCCAACATTATAGAAATTAAACATAAATAGCATTTAATGTGTGCTCTAGTAATATAGCTATAAAAAGGAAGCAATGTCATACCTTTGTGAAAAAGTACCGAATATAACACTCTTCTAATTGCAGTATTATGTCACTGACAAAGCAAACACATATTGTTACAATCCTAAAGTTAGTAATAAATATAATAGTGACTATACCCACGTATTAGACTTGCTGTTTCTTTTAAAGCTATATTTCAAAAACCTTGTTTACTCATTTCAGGGAAAATCTTGTCTCTTTTTGCATAACGTGAACTCATGCTGATGGAAATTTATCACATTTCTTTTCTGGAGTGAAATATTAATTCAGACCAAACTTTTACTATTCCTTTTCCTGCATTTCTATAATAACCTTGTGTGTGATTTAAGTCCAATTTACAGTGCAGAAGATGAAAACAGAAAGTATATAGGAACTCCGAGAATGGGCAAAACTTTAGAGAAACTTGCTCTTCAGTAAATTCCCACTCAGGTCTCAAAACAGTTTTTGCAAATAAAAACTTCCGCAGTCAAGGGGGAAAAGGGGGCCAGTGGAAAAAAAAATGGAAAGGGGGCAGTTTATGCATATGTTACTGTCAGGCTAACCTGGTGTGGATATACCCCAGGCTGCCTGCTAATCTTCCTCAGGGCATGCTCTGCAGGGAGCACAATTTCAGTGCTCCCAGAATGGTCTTAGTGCCATGAACATATTGCGGGTGCATCTAATGATGCACATGTGCTATGCTCGTTGGGGACAGTTCCCTTGTGCTCTAAATGCAGGATGGTGGAACGGTTGGGAAGCATTAAAACTTCTAAAGTAAGTTCTGATTGAAAATGAAACCAGACTGTCAAAAATAATAAAAAAAGATAAATCTACATGAACAGGCAGACAGCTTGAATTAAAATTGGCATTATCATTATCTAGACAAATTTAATATTTTCACAGATGTATTTATCAGTTGTTAATTTCAGCTGCAGGTTATGTAACCATACAACTTTTAGATGACCAAAGTTACCTTCATCAGGCAGTCCAAATCACCATGGGTGTACTGTGCATGCAAGCTATGTGGATTTGTTCAGATACACAGACTCTCAGTTTGCAGAATTGGGTCCTGATATGCCAGGCCTTCTGTGAGAGATTGTGTTGCTAATATGCATCTGTATTGATGTCTGTAGGTCTGCACGTGAAAGTATATAGTAACTCTTACTGCTGTCCAAAATTGGACAAAATTTATATTGCTAATGCACGTCTGCCTGATTGAGAGGTTTGATGCAGGACACAATCTTTTTGAGCAAACCTCTCTAATATGGTTACACAATGGGCTGTAGTGGTTGTAGTAATTAGACTGCTCCTTTAATATTAAAAAGTTGGTGGAGGCATAGCCTGTTAGACCATGTTTCTCAGGAACTCTCCATAATGAATACTTTATTGGGAGTATTAAGCATGGCAGTAAGGAATTAAAGCACTACAATTATCAGAGAACATTTTCCTCTGTTTGTGGAAGAGGGAATAGAAGATGGCATTACACATATCCTATTCTACGAGCATCCCACAAGTAACAGGGAAGTTGTAGCTTTTACCATGGTGTACAATTTGGTATAAACACCATTGTGAAATGTACAGAAAGAAAACAGGCTCTAAGTATACTCTGTCACTAGTACAAGGCAGATGTGGGATTCCCTTAGTAGTTAATTTACATAAGGGATTTTTTCTTAATACTTCCACCTACAAATTTTCTGTAAAAATGTTGTTAGAAAGATAAACATAACTATTTGTCTAATAAGTGCAGTAATAATGTTTAATGTTTGCATCAATCTTTGCATTGATGGGTTATGGTAAAAAGCCAATATTAAAGAGTACTCTAAGCAACAGAACCACCACAGTTCGCAGTGCTGGTCATATTGTTTAGCGTTCCCAGTTCTTTTCATACAAAGTGGTTTGCTATGAACCAGGGCATTCATAAACACCCACTGACCACTTCCATCTCAGCCACATTGATAGTATGGAATTAACACTCCAGCATATTTAATGTCAGTTTCATCCAACCCGAACGACATTGGTTGCCTGAGAATGCTGAGGGTTTGTTAACCAAGCTTTCTAAGCCAGTCAACGTCCTCTAGTTTGGATAAAATTAACACTAAGTGATTATGTTGCTTAGAGTATCTCTTTAATATAATTTCATAACATTATATCTTTTAAAAGGGTTAGAAAGCGTATTTCATGAAACAAATACTGATCAATTATAAGAGAATTAATGTTACTGTACTAGAAATACTTTTAGAGGATAACTATAATGATTTGTCTAGAACACTTTCATCAACACAGTTTCACAATGATAGTTGCATCTCTTTTGGTAGGAAGCAAACAGATTCAGCAACATTTATCTTTGTATACCACAATGTGGGGTTTGTAAAATAAATAAATAAATAAAAACATTCAGATTAGTGGTAAGATTATTCTATACTTGTTAGAGTAATCTGCTTTTTAGAGAATGTGTTTAACAAAAGCTGTGACTTACATGGTCTATGCCTTAAAGAGTCCAATGCATTGTTTTAAATTATAATTCTTTATTCATGTTAAGCTAACAACATTATAGCATATATCTGAACAAAATATGAAAGTCACACAATAATCTATATGAAAGTATATTGTATAAAAGGTAGCTCATGTCAAATGGAGGCAACCGTCTTGATGATGAGCAGTAGTTTATTTTTATATATAGTTAGATGAATGAGGGAGTTTCAAAAGTAACATGGTCCTGAGGATATTAATTTAGAAAATCCAGCGAATTTAAGTAATTAACATTGGTGACAAACAAACAAACAAAAAAAAAATGTGAAAATGCACATATATATATATATCCCTTTTTAAGCACACTGATGATGTTACTAGATTTTAACATACATCTTACTTACATAAGACACTTAAAGGAACACTATAAAATATGTATTCTCAACGCTATAGCGACTTAGGTGACCAAGCTTTGCCAGGGTTAAAACAAATTATTCTATTAGCTTGTTTTCTCTATCACCACACCGATCTCCATGGGAAAGCTCAGCCTTTTTTTGTAGAGATTATCAATGTTTTACTCTTTTATTTCACGGGAGCGCTTCATATTGACAGCCACGGGTTAACTCCGCTAAAAACATTTCCGTTCCTGTAGAGCAGTTTTCAGATGAAGGGTAAAAGCCAATGACCTATAACACCCAGACCACTTTATTGAGATGAAGTGGTATGGGTGTCTACAGTGTTCCTTAAAGGATCAATATAGGGTCAGGAACACAAACATGTATTCCTGACCCTATAGTGCTAAACCCACCATATAGGTGGCTTGCCTCCCCTTAGCCCCCCTATAAAAGTATAAGACTCACTTTATTTCCAGCGCCGCACTGATCTGCCCCCTTTGTGACATCATTGAAATGGCAGATTTTTAGGCAATCCAATGCTTTCCCATAGTGAAATGCCTGAAGGGAGCTATTATACTCACCAGAACAACTACATTACGCTGTAGTTGTTCTGGTGACTGTAGTGTCCCTTTAAGCATAACCTTATTACCAGGCAAGATATTTAAAAATAAAATAAAACATTTTTTCGACGATCTCAATGGCATATTAAGACATATTACCTTCTATTTGGT
Source organism: Pelobates cultripes (assembly GCA_933207985.1). Taxonomy (NCBI): domain Eukaryota; kingdom Metazoa; phylum Chordata; class Amphibia; order Anura; family Pelobatidae; genus Pelobates; species Pelobates cultripes. The sequence continues at coordinate 157,604,696 of OW240917.1, forward strand.
GACACTAACAGTGTTACTATATTCTGGAATACTTCTTATTCACATTAGACACTTACAAGAACAGTATAGTGTCAGAAATACAAATGCATATTCATGACACTTTAGGTGCAAATCACCATTTAGTCCACTGTGCCCCCCGTTGCCACCCCACACCCCTGAAAATGGTCCTGTTACTGGCTGCTCCTCTGATCATCCTAGTCAATCCACAGGAAAGCATTGGGAGGCTAATGAGCATGTGGGACAGGAGAAAGAAGCAACATTTTGCTTTTGACAGATGCAAAATTAAATTTAAAAAAATAATGTATCATCACAATACATCACTGAAGCACCATGAATACTCTCTCTCAGTGAGGTGGTAAACAATGCCAAAATACATCTAGTGTACTTTTTTGCTTTATGATTTTAATTTAGTCCAATATGAATGGCAACAATAGGCTGAGAGCACTGAGTTATTTTGTTTAATGAACAAGGCTGAGGTTGACAAAAGTTGATCAAACGGAGAGCTCCACTGTCAACTTTTGTCAGATACCAGCAGTCGTTGCTAGTGAAGGCTGTGAGAATCAGATATTGTTCCTCTCATTGCAAGACTTAATCTACGGAGAATCCTGCGGTCTTGCATGTTCCTCCATAGCCCTCAGTGTTGTAATCTCGAGCATGCTCAAGTGTATACCACTAACTCTGCTCCTGTCAGGAGAAAATATGCAACGATTCTGAATGTGATAGATTAGTTTTAAATAAAGTAGCTAGTTTTAGGCTGAATTATTTTTTATTAAATTTTAACACTTAAAATGGGTATATTGAAGGTGATGTTTTCTAAACAAATTGAAACTAAAATATTAAAAGCTTATTCACTTGTACCTATTGTATTATGTATTAGTGAGTCAAAAAATGTACAGCACATAGCAATACACAAGTGACATCAGCAGTCAGACTTACCATTACTACTGGGGAAACCCAGCTTGTTGGCAGTGAAGGGGAGTTTTTACTTGAACACTGTAGTTATTGTAGGTTCTAAAGTAAAGGGGAATCCGACTGTACACGAAAAGATAAGTTAAAACCCTTCACTAACAAAATCATATACATGTCTTTATTTTCAGTTTTCCCTGCAATGCAATAATCCCAATTTTAATACTAATAGTTCAAATTACCTTCCTTTATAAACCTGGAATGGTTTAGATAGAAAACATGCCAAGGCTCTATCTTCTGAATCTTTGTAAAACAGGGTACAAAAATGACAGTCCCTTCCTCCTCTCATACAATAAAATCAGCTACCAAGAACAAAACTACACACTCACAGGGCCCTGGTGCAAGAATCAAAGAAGGGCCCCTTTTATCCCCCAACCACTTGCTGCGGGAGAAACAGTGGTGGAACTACCACCGGTGCGGCAGGACTGGAGCCTGCATGTGGGTGGAATCTCAGCGGGCCACCCAGTAGGTATTGCTGAACAGGGGCCTAGCAAGAAGAGCTTCGGATGGTGTCCCCAAGAAAAAGTCTTGCACCAGAGCCCCCTCTACATTAGTTCCACCAAAGTGGAGTATCACAGTGACAGGGAGCAAGAGGACTGGCAATCACTCAATATATGGCCACTGGCACACAGCTCTAACGTTGAGGATTTCATTGACAAGCAGGGGAGGGACCATATTTTTAAATTAAAATCTGTACATTTCTGGTAGCACAATGTAGAGATGGAATTTAATGCTCTATACATTTATTATATATACACTTTAATATATATATTTTTAAAAATACCCAATATAAAGTACATCAGTGAAAAAAAGGGGAAAATGTTGTACCATTGAACTTGCAGATTATTTGATTTCTCAAATACTTTTTAAATAACATCACAAACAAACATAATCTGCAAATAATATATCAAAAGGGTCACAAATAGTGTAATATGTCTTGACACCAAAAGTAAGGATTTTGGATATATTGCACTCACAGACTTAAACAAGTTAAGAATAGAAAGGATTTAATATAGATCTTTCATTTCTAATATTCTTCCCTTTACATCCAGGTATACAAATATAGGAAAAAAGTGAGAAACAAAAACATAGTGCAGTGCTGTATCCAGTAAAATGACACTTTATTATATTGCACTCACAGAATAAACGTTATCAAGGAGCCCATCATAAGCCACTGTACTTCATCCACAAGGAAATCCAGGACCATCCACGAACAGGAACATTCAGTTACGTGTAAAGGGCAAATAAAAAAACAAACAAAAAAATCTTTGAATTAACACAAAATAAGATAAAAGTTTCAAAATTACTAAGCACTAGGTTCTGTCTCTCCACCCTACATGTTTCGTCCGCCCTCGGGCTTCGTCAGCGGTTCCCAGCATCTTCATACCATGTTATAACACTTCATATTTGTAAGACTAAATGTCCCTGCCCTCAATAGCCGTAAGCTGATAGGAGGTGGAATTGCCCGGAGTCCATCTGTTCGGTATCTGATCGGCATCAAATTACTTCCGCTTGCGATGCCATAGTAGTGATGTCACACTGGCGCATGCACGATTCGCATGCAATCCACGGTGCGTTTTTATTAGAGGGGATTCATTTTATTCTTACTCATAACTTTTTTATGTTCAACAAATAATTTTTTCTCCAGATAAAGGATGCAGCAGTGGGCACCAAGTTTGCGCCAAGCAATTCCTATATTTTTCTAGATTATTGGGAAACGAGAAACATCTGGTCCAATAATCCTTTTGGCACAAACTTGGTGCTCTGAAGGCGATATATAGACGACATACTTTTAATTTGAAAGGGTACAATAAGTGAATTACAAAATGTTACGACTTTTATAAACAATAATGATATGTCTTTAGCTTTTACCCCACAGTTTGCAGAAAAAGAGATTATTATTTTTAGATCTCACTATTTTTATAGATAACTCACAAATTAAAACTAAAACGTTTCTCAAGCCAACGGACGCTAACAGTTTTATAAATACAAAAAGTAGTCATCATCCAAACGGACTCAAAGTTGTCCCTAGATGCAGTTCACAAGATTGAAAAGAAACTATACCGATTACTATGATTACTATGATTTTTTAGAACAAGCAAATATTTATTATTCACTCAATAATACACTTTTCCATTGTATGAGTTATGGTAATATGGTAACAATATGACATCAATTGTGGGCTTGGGACAATAAAACCCTGCAGGTTGCGGGCGAGGTTTCAGATAGCCGACTGAAGGTTTGCTGAGCCCTGGTTCCAGCCGCCTCAGCCTCCCCCGGCATGGTGTTTTCAGGTTCAGTCTCTGGAGAAAAGCCTCTGAGTCTCCGGAGGAGGATAAAGTTAGCATTGTGTCATCCCGTGGAACCTCCAGCGAGTCGCCTATAACCCAGCGGTATTTGATCTCTGATTCTCGCAGTCGTTTAGCGATCGGGGCCAGCTGCCTCTTCTCCATGAGTACTGCGAACAGTAGGTCAGCATAGATTGCCACTGTGCTGCCTTCAAACCGGATGTTTCTTATGTCTCTGGATCAGGACATGATAACTGATTGTGCCGCCACATCTGCGGTCACCATTATGACGTCTCTGGGTGCTTCCTAGAGGTGCTGATGCTGATTTGTGAATCCTGAACGCAAATGTTTCGGCGCCTGTGCCTGGAATCGAGCACCGCCACTGTTCGGGTAAGTTTCTGGACCTGGGTAGCCAGTGTATCCATTTGGTCTTGGGTGGTCTGCATCTGGGTGTCGCGTGCAGCCTCTCTGGACTCAACTTCGCTGACTCTTTGTCAGAATATTCCCAGATCTGCTTGTGCCTCTTGAAGGTCAGCCTTCCACACCTTTCTGAAGTCTAGTAAGAGATTTCTTATGTCTCATTTTGTGGCCAGCGAGGAATCACCCTCCGAGTCGTCTTCTTGCTGTGTGCTGCTCACTGCAGGTAAAGCAATCCTCTTTTCCTCCTCTCAGGATTCCGTCACTCTGTGACTCCGGCGCCATCTTAGGGAGAGCCTGTGGTGTAGGCTTTTCAAATGAAAACTGGATATTGAGTAATCTCGGGGTTTCTGGATAATGGATATTTTGTGTTTTCACCTCATGGTATTCTCTGAGGGGGGAGGCGTGTAATGTCAGCTTGGTGGAGCTTGTAAGTTCTAATTTTAGGCTTTTTTTTACAGCGCTGGATCAAACGGTTAGATGTCTGTGTAGTTGCTCAGTCAGCCAGACCCCAGAAAGTCACAAATTTTTAAAGTAATCAGACAGAGTTTTTGAGATCAAAAATCATATAACATGCACCTCAACCCATGTGGTTTAAATATTGACATGTGGTTGTGGTGCACAGTACATAGGTAGAACAGGCAGACAACTGAAGAAAAGATTTTTAGAACATCCTAATAATATTAAAAAGAATCTTGGCACAGGATAGTTGAGGTGAGGTGGAAATTGAGCCCGTATTCTCAGGGTGAGTACTGTGGGTACAGTTTGATGCAGTACAGTGGGACCGGGATATCCCACGCCGGTCCAGAGGACTTTTGAGTGAGGAGATTGGCCAATTCTCCTCAACCCCGTCTGCAGTAGGCTGCCAACAGGTTTTTCAGGCTTGCTGAAGGCAGTTGATCTGATCACGGCCACTGTGTGGTCGTCAGGGAGCCCCCAACTTCTGTAGAGACTGTCAGAGGGTAAAGTCATTTGTTTGTTAGGGATAATTCCCCTAAATCAGCCTATAAATCAGGAGCTCAGGCACCATGCGACTGCTCTGCTCTAAGGTCAGATTTCACCCGCTCATATTTTTTCATATTTTTATTTTTGTATCCTTTTTTCTAATGTCATTTTTTGAAACATATCCATAATAAATACGTTCATATTAATCATCATTTGTTGGTAGAGAGACACGTCTGTCCTTTATCTATATCTTTTCCAGCATGGAGAACTTTATCATTTTGTTTCATTGTCCTCGTCTTGTTTTTGACTAGTGAAATTGGCCAATATGTGCATTGAATATGGCATTTAATATGAGTATTTATGCAAACATTAATAGCTGAGATTTAACTTTGATTTTTTAAATAATTTTTCATAACTTTTATAATATAATTTGTACTGTGGACTTGGGACTTTATTAGTACTTCTTAAGGAACTGAATGATTCATATGGAATAATATCTCCCCCCAATGAGAGAGCTGGTGGAACACACTGTGGACCGCATGTGAATCACTCATGTGTCAGGATGTACACAGAACTTCACTTTCTTCCAACGACAATGTCGGCAGAACACATTGTGGACCGGATGCGAATCCCGCATTCGCCAGTGTGACATCACTACTATGGCATCGTAAGCGTAAATAATTTGATGCCGATCAGTAACAGATGGACTCCGATTGGCTTAAGGCTATCAAGGGCAAGGACATTTAGCCTTACAAATATGAAAAGTTTTCCAACATGGTATACAGACGCTGGGAACCCCTGACGAAGTCTGAGGGCAAACGAAACGCGTAGGGTGGAGAGACAGAACCTAGTGCTTAGTAATTTTTTACTTTATCTTATTTTGTTTTAATTTAAAGATTTTTTATTTGTTTTTTATTTGCCCTTTACACGTAACTTAGTGTTCCTGTTCGTGCATGGTCCTGGATTTCCTCGTGGATGAATTACAGTGGCTTATAATGGGCTCCTTGATAACTTTTATTCTGTGAGTGCAATATAATAAAGTGTAATTTTACTGAATACAGCGCTGCACTGTGTTTTTGTTTCTCCCTTTTTGCCTATATATGTATACTTGGATGTAAAGGGAAGAAATGAAAGATCCACATTAAATCCTCTCTGATCTTAACTTGTTTAAGTCTGTGAGTGCAATATATCCCAAAGCCTTACTTTTGGTGTCAAGACATATTACACTATTTGCGGTCCTTTTTGTATATTCTTTGCAGATTGTTTGTTTGTGTTGTCACTTTAATATAATACACATGTATTAATTCAAACACATGTATATATACAGTGTGTATGCACATACATATATATATTCAAACACACATATACTTATCAGCCACAACATTAAAATCACTCGCCTAATATCATGTAGGTCCCTCTTTGTGCTGCCAAAACATCTCTGGTGCATTAAGGCTTTGACTCCGCAAGACCTCTGAATGTGTTCTGTGGTGATAGGCACCAAGACATTAGCAACATATCTTTTAAGTCCTGCAAGTTGCAAGGTGTTTATTGTTCCAGTTCCACAGGTGCTACTTTGGATTGAGATCTGGGGGATTTGGAGGCCAAGGCAACACCTTGAACTCTTAATAATGTTCCTCAAACGCTTCCTAAACAATTTTTTGCAGTGTGGGATCTGGGGGATTTGGAGGCCAAGGCAACACCTTGAACTCTTAATCATGTTCCTCAAACGCTTCCTAAACAATTTTTTGCAGTGTGGCATTATCCTGCTGAAAGAGGCCACTGCCATAAGGGAACACCATTACCATGAAGGAGTGTACGTGATCTGCAACAATCTCTAGGTAAGTGGTACGTGTCGAAGTAACATCCATATTAATGACGGAACACAAAGTTTACCAGCAGAACATTGCCCAGAGCATAACACTGTCTCCACCAACCTGCCTGCCATTTATTCACCAGGTATATTCACACGGACCCAGCCATCTACCTGTTCTAAAAGAAAACGTAATTTATCAGACCTGTGAGTTCAGGCACTGCATAAGGACCCCGCAAACACATTCCCCGGGAGGGCCGGATCGGCTCCCAGGCAGACCCAAGGATCGCGACCTCCGGTGGGGTAACGGCGGGGACACGATGTGTAGAAAAGGACTGCGGGGGCGGTCTATGCCGCCCTTCGGCTTTTAGAGCCACCCCAAAAAAGATGACATAGAACTCCTGTCGTCCTTAAGGGGTTAAGCACACACACTCTCAAGGACCCATTCACTAACTCACTGGCACACATACTGACTGACAGACACACACATTCCCACTGGCAGTCACACACTCATTAACAGATAATCTCACTGATTTGACAATCACATGCATACTCTTACTCTCAAAAATTAATTATATATATACATATATATATATACACACACATACGCACACACATATATTATTTTTATTTTTTGTCTAAGCCTACCCACCCTCTCTACTGCTGGGGATGGAGAGCTGATGTGCACCCTGTCCCTGGGGTCCCATATAGATCCTGTCCCTGGCATCCATTTTGGGGTTGCTATCATCTCTTCCAGTACTGCTCCATCACAAGCCCTTTCGTGATGTCATATTCTGGTTCCTGGCATTACCACAGAGTAAGTGTGGGAGCAGTGCTGGAAGAGCACAGAGATCAGCCTTCCCCCGGACTTACTATATTTTGCCATGATAGGCAACTGCCATCCATATAAGCAGGGCCTTATCACACAGCCGGCTGCCTCCTGGGGCTCTTATGGTGGACAGACAGTTCACGGGCTCCCTGACAGGTAGAACACAGAGGGTCTGGTCACACTCATAAAATAGCAACCCCTTTAGTTCCACCACTGGGGATTGGAAATTCTCTGATGTCATTTAGAGCAGTGTTTCCCAACCCAGTCCTCAAGGCACACCTACCAGTCCAGGATTTAGGGATTACCCAGTTGTGTCTAAGGTGTTTTTTTTTTTTCTTTGTAAAAACACCTTAGACACATATGGGTAATCCCTAAATTCTGGACTGGTAGGTGTGCCTTGAGGACTGGGTTGGGAAACACTGATTTAGAGCAATGCAAGCTTTGAACATTTTCAATTACAATTATTTATATAGCGCCAACATATTCTGCTGCGCAGGACAAAAGGAAACAAGACAAAGATTTAATTCTAACAAAATATGTATGACATATGGAAACAGTAGGTTAAGAGGGCCCTACAATCTAAAGACAAATAGAGTACTTAATTGTACTTATTGAATCAGGGGATAATGCCATAATACACATATTATTTTACAGATGCGATTTTCATTAAGCTGCATACCTGTAGAGTATTAGACCACTTTTATTTTTTCAAATTATTTTTCTAATCAAATCACAGTTGCATATGATTTAACTCCACTGTGGGACAGAGGCGTCAGTCTAAGCACCATAATCACCATAGACTACTTCAAAATTTCCTCATATAAGAAGGGTCACTACTTCCCCTTTTGTATACCAGTTATTGTTTTTTTTGCGGTTTATTAGGCAACTTTCTCAGATTGCATTTCTTTGTTGAGCATACCAACAGGAATTGTCATGTCAAGTTTTAACACCCCCCACCTCCCTTCCCTCCACCCCCCCCAAAAAAAAAAAAAACACAAAAAAAAGGATAATAGGATCAAAGTATCCTGAATTTGGGACTATCCCAAACGCTTGATACGTATGAAGGTTCCCTTTGCCTAACCTGGGCAGTGTTAATTGGCTGAAACCACTGGGCTAACCGGTCCTCAGCACTCTGAGATGAGTAAGTTCCTCATTATGAATTTGGCAGAGAAAAGGCCTGATTATTGTCAAACTGCTCCGAAATGGTATGGCAAAGAACTGTACCCAGAGCTTATTAGCAACATAACCACAACGTTGGGCTGTTGTGTGATTTGAGTGCCCCTTTAATTTAGCCAGTGCAATAAAACCTGTATTTTCAGAATAAAATATTTTATATATTTTTATGGGATTGCAGGACAGATAAAGGGGAATGATGGATTCCACATATATACATGCATTCACACATATACAGACACACATGTTTCAGTAGCTGGGTTGTAAAGTGTGATACTCTTACAAGCTCATAAAGTGCTAAACTTTTGCAAATGAGCAATGTTTAAAAACAA
>OW240917.1:157624383-157731291 GCA_933207985.1 Pelobates cultripes
TCATTCCTCTTCATGTACTTTGTGTCCCATAGGAGAACATGCTTGTCAGAGTTATTATTATTATTATGATATTTATAGAGCGCCGTCAAATTCCGCAGCGCTTTACAATGGGTGGACGAACAGACATGTATTTGTAACCAGACAGTTGGACACACAGGAACAGAGGGGTTGAGGGCCCTGCTCAATGAGCTTACATGCTAGAGGGAGTGGGGTAAAATGACACAAAAAGGTAAGGATAGTATTAGACTAGTGACAGTTGCAGAAAAGGAATCAGTCAGGAGCTATTAACAGTTTAATTTATATGCTTTTATGAAGAAGTGGGGTTTTAACGATTTTTTGAAGGAGTAGAGACTGGGTGAGCGTCTAACGGAGGAGGGAAGCGAGTTCCACAGGAACGGTGCAGCCCTCAAGAAATCTTGAAGGCGAGCATCAGAGGTGGGAGTACGGACAGAAGATAGACGTAAGTCTTCAGCAGATCATAAGGGCCTAGACAGGACATACTTGTGTATAAGGGAGGATAGATAGGTGGGAGCAGCATTATGTAGGGATTTGAAAGCAAGAACCAGAATTTTAAATTGAGCTCTATATTTTATAGGAAGCCAATGTAGGGACTGACAGAAGGGTGAGGCATGGGAGGTGCGGGCGGACAGGAAGATGAGCCTCGCCGTCGCATTCATTATGGACTGTAACGGCGCTAGTTGGGAGCACGTAAGACCACTGAGAAGCAGATTACAGTAGTCAAGGCTAGAAAGGACAGTGGAATGGACCAACACCTTAGTCGCATCTGGCGTTAAGTAGGGGCGGATGCGCGCAATGTTTTTGAGATGGAAATGACAGGATTTGGCGATAGATTGAACATGAGGCTTGAAGGAGAGGTCGGAGTCAAAGAGAACAGCGAGCCTGCGTGGTGGAGCTGATGGTAGCACCATTGACTTGGAGGGAGACAGACACAGGAGTAACAACACTTGAGGGAGGAAAGACCAGAATTTCAGTTTTAGTCAAATGTAATTTAAGGAAGTGGGCAGCCATCCAGTTAGAAACAGAAGAGAGGCAGTCAGAGACACTAGTCAAGAGGGACGGGGAGAGATCAGAAGAGGACAGGTAGATTTGCGTGTCATCTGCATAGAAATGATATTGGAACCCAAAGGAGCTAATGAGTTTACCAAGGGAGGCAGTATAGATGGAGAACAGTAGGGGACCAAGGACTGAACCTTGGGGGACACCAACAGAGAGGAGTTGGGGAGAAGAAGCAGAGCCAGAGAAAGAAACACTTAAAGAGTGCTGGGAGGAGCACCAGGAGAAAGCAGTATCTTGTAGACCTATATTGCGGAGGATGAGAAGAAGCTGTTGATGATCAACAGTGTCAAAAGCCGCAGACAGGTGAAGGAGTTGTGACACACACAAAAAAACAAAACAAAACCTGGTTAGAGTAACTGGCATAACACAGTGCATGCAGACTTGCGTGCCACATACATACAGCAGACAGACACAAAGATTGTGGGAGACACACCGGATTAAATATAAGAATTGGGAGTACCATACATACAGAATGCACAAAGAGACGGAGATTACAGAATTCGGTGACCAACGGATTTGGTTGCAGATGTGGGGCAGTCCCTCTGGCTGGGGTGCAGTTTCTCATCCTTCTCTGGTGAGTGACTAGATGGCTGCGGTTTCGTGGCAAAAAGCATGCCATGGCATATGATATCTAGGAAATAAATATTTTTTTGTGAAACTAGGGTTGTACACATTTAACACACAGGCCATACGTACTGCACAGTTCCCCATCTAACGCACATCCCCCAAATATAATACACTGCCCCACCACATGTAACGCACAGCATCCCCACATCTAACGCACAGCCCCCCCACATCTAACGCGCAGCCCCCCACCCTTCTAACGCACAGCCCCCCATCTAATATACTGCCCCCACATCTAACACACAGGCCACCCCAATATACTGCACAGACCCCCCCATATACTCTGCAGACCCCACATGGCTGAGAGTGTTGGAAGCAGGGAGAGACTGACCTGGTAGACAGTCAGGATGCTTCAGATGCTAAGACACTGCACGTGCGCACTGAGGGGTGGGAGATTTAACAGTGAAAGTGTCCATCAGATCTCCCTGCCCCACACTGCGCACGCGCGGTGTCCCTATGTCAGGCTGTGATAGTTGGGTCTGCGCGTGCGCAGTGTGGGGCAGGGAGATTGGATGGATGTTCGGTATAAGAGATCTCCCTGTCCGCTTGTGCGCACACGCGGTGTATCCTGACGACGGGAGTATTTAGCCGCGCGTGCGCACTGGCCCATATAACTACCCTGTAACACCTCCTGAGGCTCCCTGCGCATGAGCAGTGACGGCCGGCGGCCAGCAGTTAGGTATGGCGCATGCGCAATAGGTACCCCCTTCTCCCCAGCGCTTGCTGTGAAATTTCCCTACCCTGTGATTGTGCGCCTGTGCTGTGCGGCACACCTCCTCCTCCATTGGCGACAGTCACTTCCGGTGCGGCCGGGTCACCGGAAGTGACGAGGGTGGGGAAATCTAACAGGGTAGGGTTTTTTGATAGAAAACCGGCAATACAAATGCCGGTATTTTTCTCAGTATAAACAGAGATTACACTGCAATACCATCACTGGCCAGTGTATGTGGAGAGAGGCAGGGATAGGAAGTTACAGCATATTACTGCATCTCTCTACTCACTGATCTGTGGGGGAGCAGCTACACAGCACAGAGAGTCCAGACAGCAGCTCCCAGCCTGCAGAGACAACCTACAGCTCAGGGAAGTAAAGGATGGGGTAAAGGCTGCAGGGAGACATGGGGACACTGAGATACTAGGGGACACTGAGACATGGGGACACAGGGAGACTTCTGGGGAGGCTGAGACACTTGGGTACACTTGGAGACACAGGGACACAGACACACATGGGGACACAGACACATATGGGGACACTGAGACACTTGGAGACAGAATGTCCCCAAGTGTCTCTGTGTCCCCATGTCTCCCAGCCAGTGTCTCTGGTGTCTCAGTGTCCCCATGTTTCCCAGTGTCCCCATGTCACTAGGGGACACTGGGCGTCATGGGTACACTGTGTAACATGGGGACACTGGGAGACATGGGGCACTGAGACACTGTGATACATAGGGACACTGTGATACATAGTCTCAGTGTCCCCAAGTGTCTCAGTTTCCCCTAGTGACATTCGGCTACTGGGAGACATGGGGACACAGACACTAGGTTACACTGGGCGACTTGGGAACACTGGACGATATAGGGACACTGGAAGCAATTCATCTATACAGCAGAATCAAACTAAGTAGTTTTGGTGATTTTACTGAATTTTCTCTTGTGTCACTCCTTGTGATTTACATCATGTGATGTCACGCATACATAATTAGTTATGCAAATTAGTAAGGCCTGTATTTTTTTTCAACAAAGGTGGCAACCCTAACTACTCGTCACATACTCTTGCTTAAGTATGGGAACTTAAGAGGGATATATGGAAACAAAACTTGTGTGGACTAGCTGAAATGAAGTTAGTTAAGGTAATGCTGACTTTGGTCTTTCTAACACTGTGGCATGTTCCCTTTATTCTACACTCACTACATGCACCTTTTCTCTGTCTCAGGCAGTATACCAGGATCTTCTGCCTGCTAGTAAAAAGGTAAGGAGACAAGTGGACATGTGAGTGCTAGGGGACTGTCCTTAGAAAGCATGGAGCGAGCCCATCACTAGACGCATTTATGCCAAGCTCAGGATGCTGTTGGCCAGCATGCATGCTTGACAGGCAGCATGACATGCATTCATGCGAGGCAAGCCTTCCAATTGTTTGGGCAGACATCTCCTTTTTGTGTATGTTCGACCCTTTCGGGAGTTCTGGTTACATGATCTGCGTCAGTGGCCCACCCTTTTAAACTGCCCATTGACTTCCTACTTAACTGGACACTGCTGTTAGTGGGTATGGGTTTACTTGAAAAATGAAAGCATAGATTAGAGAGAAATTAGCATACTTTAAGAGAATCTGAGTTTTCTTATAGCCGCATCTTATGAGTTTCCCTCCGGCAACATCTCTACCAGATACATAATGCTCAAGAGTTATGACTGTTTTAGTGTTTTTGGTCGATAATATTCAGTACTTCGGCCCCTCATAATTGTCAGCACCAGGCCCACTGGGCTCTTAATCTGACCCTGGCCATTTGCCACACCTCAGCCAAATATAACATAACTCCCTGCAAAGCCTCAACTTTCCAGGAAAGGAAGGAAATCACCTCATCGTCCCGTGGCGTCTTTCAATCACCGGCCAGGAACCATTCCCTCGGTAGTTGTGGTAAGTCGGTAGCATCACCCAATGTGGAAGGTGGGTTGCTCGGCACCTGAAGCCCTAGGGTACCAAGGAAAGCAGTGGCGTCTTCTCCTGCTTGTAGAACGTGAGGGCAGTCATCTTTGAAGACAAGGGGCTACTACTAGGTGTAGTGCACTCTCTAATTGGCTTCCATTCTCATCTCCTCTGGAGCGTAAGTGGGGCCAGGTCTTGGTACACTGTTAGATTATCACCTTCATGTGTAATTGGGCCCTCCTGTCTCCTTAGTGGGAAAATGGAGGAAGTGGACTATAATGTCCTGGGGACTATGACTCCGTCCTCCGGGCACAGAGCGGTCCATGAGCAGCCATGTGCCATAAATTTTCCAAGACGTCCGGGAGTAATAGTTTAAAAATGCTCAGGTCCGCCAGTGGGTGTTCACCAGGGCGTTCGGGTAGACTTTGAATGCGCACATTATTACGCCTGGATCGGTTGCCCATATCTTCATTCTCCAGCTCCGCCGACATGACGCGGGCCGTGAGGGAGTTCACCCATAGTGCTGCAACATTATGCGCCTCCGTTGTGGTCTTTAACCTCTGCTCCAGTCGTGCCGTCCGCGCACCCAATGCCTGGATATCACCCCTCAAGACACCAGTGGAGTGCGTAATTCGCCCGCGAGGTAGGACTTCACTTCGGCCAAGGTATGTAAGATCTGGGCTGCATCAGGTTGAGTCAAGTCCCCAGCTACGAGCATGTCTGCGCGGGGTGGTGTGGAGAAAGTGGGCAAGGTTTAGCCACCGCCATCTTGCAGTCCTGCCGGCAAAGCCCGAGAGCACTCAAACAGGTCTGCCATAGTTTCTCTTGTCCATGGGTGCTGATTACTCGATCTTTCAGCTAGGTTTATCGCTTTTGTACCTTATAATGGCCGAGTCAGAGCAAAGCTTCACTCGCACACGTCCAGCTCACTCCTCGGTATCTATATATATCTATATATATATAGATACATACACACACACACAAACACATACACTGCTGTGTGTGCTGTTAGTGTGATGTGTGTGTGAGGGTGCTGTTAGTGTGATGTGAGGGTATTTGTGTGTGTGTGTGTGTGTGTGTTTGTGACTGTGCTGTTTGTGTGTGAGGGTGTTTGTGTGTGTATGTTTGTCCTGTGAGGGTGCTGTTTGTGTGAGTGTCGTGTATTTGTGAGGGTGCTGTTTGTGTGTGTGTGTGTTTGTGAGGGTGCTGTTAGTGTGCTGTGTGTGAGGGTGTTGTGTTTTTTTTAAAGGTGCTGTGTGTGTTTGTGAGGGTGCGGTTAGTGTACTGTGTGTGTGTGAGCTGTATGTGTGTAGGTGCTGTATGTGTGTGTGCTGTATGTTTGGAGGGATTTGACAGATTAGTAAATCCTTGCTGCCATGTGCCATCCCTGGTGGTCCAGTGGAGAGTGAACTCTAGCCTGCGGGGCTAGAGTTAACTCTCGCGAGATCTGAGCGTTGCCCAGCAACGCTCAGATATCGCGAGAGGAACCTGGCGGAGCTTCTGTCTAGAGCTCCCTGGGTCCTCTCCTGCCTCCCTCCATGCTGCTGTGGGCCGGTGAGGTAGATCTTTGGTCTCCCCGCCGGCCCATGGAGGCTTAGAGCAGAGCCGGCACTCAGTGTGTGTGTGTATATATATATTTATATATATATATGCGTACACACACACACTCACAGACACACACACACATACACTCACAGACACACACACATTCACACAGACACACACTCACACACACACACACAGACAGACACACACTCACAGACACGCATTCACAGACACGCACACACAGATACACACATTCACAGACACACACACTCACACACAGACACACTCACACACAGACACACTCACACACAGACACACACACACTCACACACACACACACACACATTCACAGACACACACACTCACAGACACACACAAACACACAGACACACACACAGACATACTCACACACAGACACACACACTCACAGACACACACACAAACACACAGACACACACACACATACACACAAACAAATTATTATATTTTAATAAAAAACAATGTCCACCCAGCCTCCTACCTGGAGTGCTGGCGTGGACTTTTCCCTGGGGTCCAGTGGGGTGGGCGCTTTTCTGCAGCTCAGCCGCGGTGAGGGAGCTGTCTGCTCTCTGCTCCCTCTCGCCGCGCGGGCTGTCTGCTGTAGCTGGGAGCCGGAATATGACGTCATATTCCGGCTCCGGCATCAGCGCGCGGCGAGAGGGAGCAGAGAGCAGACAGCTCCCTCGCCGCGGCTGAGCTGGAGAGTGGGGGGGTGGGTGGGGGGAATCCATCACCTCTTGCCCCCCCATGACAGGGGCAAGAGGTGAGTGGGGCGCTGAGTGCCTGCAGGAACAGCGTTCCTGCTCGAAAAAAAGTGCAGGAACGCTGTTCCTGCAGGACTCAAACCATAGGCGTGCCACGGGGATTAGGGTGTGCCCAGGCACACCCGGCACACCCCGTGCGCACGCCTATGAGCTGGATGTGAGATTCAGCAAGTTAGAAACTTGATATGTTGGATATCTTTAATCTGTTCAGCCATTTTCTCCCTGTATACTGCTAAACGCTGCCTGCTTGATTGGCGCATCTTTTATGTATTCAAAATATATGACATCACGCCCGCCCTTAAAGTAATCAAGTCATCTAGGTTATAGCGGGACCTGTTCCCAGGTTCAGATAACACTCAGCCCTGGAGGCACTCTGTTCTTACCAGGACATTTCCCCTATTTTCTTCTCCCTGCAAGCTGGAACCGCAGACGCCGGGGTTAAAATCTTCTTCCCCTCCAGTAAAAGGACCACACACAGTTTGGAGGTTAAAACACTGGCATCTCACCAGGCTGAGTCACACTCTTTAATGATTATAGCTTCCTTTAAGCATATACCTCCACAGGGGGTCTGCATTCCACACAATACACTTCCCTTAGTCCCAGGCAGGAGGGGGTTGGGTTACAGATAGCCATCTCCTGCCTTAGGAGATACCAAGCAGTACACAGGGATACACTTTACATCATATTACATTCAGGGGGGGTTACACTTTAAGTGGCTGGTTTTGCCACAGATAGGAATAGCAATGCAGTAATAGCAAGATATATACAAGGACATTCTGTAAGTGGCTAGGTTTGCCATATAGGTGACCCCATATTAAATCATTTGGAGTCGCAGAGATGATGTGGACCAATTAGAAAGTATGTCAGCCTACATAAAGGTTATTTGGATACTTGTTCATTGCTCTATCATGGTTTCTGCCCGTGGTTAGTACTTATGGTAAGTCTCTCTTGATATATTTTGATATTGACCTCGGCTTATTTCTGATTTTGTGTAATTCTGGTATCCTGTCCCGGCTTGTTTCTGACCTTGGGTATTTCTGGTATCCTGACCCTGCTTGTTACTCAGTTTTTCCATATTTCTATATTCCTGACTTTATTATTATTATTGCCATTTATATAGCGCCAACAGATTCCGTAGCGCTTTACAATATTATGAGAGGAGGGATGTAACTATAAATAGGACAATAACAAGAAAACTTACAAGAACAATAGGTTGAAGAGGACCCTGTTCAAACGAGCTTCCACTCTATAGGAGGTAGGGAGCAAACGTAAGGACTGGCAGATGGGTGAGGTGTGAGAGGACTGACTAGAGAGGAAAATCAGTCTAGCTGCAGCATTCATTACAGACTGTAGCGGGGCAATATGGCTTTTGGGGAGACCAATCAGGAGAGGGTTACAGTAATCCATGCGGGAGATTACTAGAGCATGGACAAGCTCCTTGGTAGCATCTTGTGTAAGAAAGGGCTACGTTTTTAAGTTGGAACCTACAGGATTTGGCAACAAACTGGATGTGAGGCTCAAAGGTGAGGCCAGAGTCAAGTATGACGCCAAGACAGCGTGCTTGCAAGGATGGAGTTATGTGAATATCACTAACTTGAAGGGAGAGCGAGAGAGGAGGACCAGTATTAGGAGGAGGAAAGACAAGGAGTTCAGTTTTAGAGAGATTGAGTTTCAGAAAGCGCAAGGGCATCCAGTCAGAGATGGGAGAAAGGCAAGCAGTGACACGCTGCAGGACGGCAGGGGAGAGGTCTGGGGAGGAGATGTATGTCTGAGTGTCATCAGCGTACAGGTGGTAGTGGAATCCAAAAGAGGCAATAAGTTTGCCAAGAGAAGCAGTATAAAGAGAAAATAGAAGGGGACCAAGGACAGAGCCTTGGGGATCTCCAACTGAGACAGGACGAGGGAAGGAGGTAACCTTGGAAAGGGAGACACTGAATGAGCGTTGGGAGAGATAGGAGGAAAACCAAGAGAAGACAGGGTCACAGAGACTGAGCGATTGAAGATTTGAAGCATTATCAACGGAGTCAAAGGTAGCAGAGAGGACAAGGAGAATTAATATGGAGTAGTGACCTTTGGATTTAGCTGCAATTAGGTCATTAGTAACTTTGATAAGATCAGTCTCAGTAGAGTGGAGAGGGCGGAAGCCAGACTGAAGAGGGTAAAAGAGAGAGTTGGACTTGAGGAAGCGAGACACACGGGTAAAGACAAGTCTTTCCAAAAGCTTTGATGAGAAAAGGAGCAGGGATATGGGACGATAGAGATGTTTTTTTCAGGATAGGTACTACAGTGGCATGTTTAAGGTCAGCAGGAACAGTGCCAGAAGAGAGAGAGCATTTAAAGATGTGTGTTAGGGTAGGCACAAGACAAGGGGAGAGAGATCTGATGAGGTGAGATGGGACAGGATCGAGCGGGCAAGTGGTGGGGCGAGAGGAATGGAGAAGCGCAGCCACCTCTTGTTCAGTAGCCGGGGAAAAAGTCTGAAGGGTAGGGAAGGCATGATTTATGTGTGGTTGAGAAAGAGAACAGCAAGTAGGGGAGAATTGTTTCCTTAGCTATTCAATCTTGTCGGTTAAGTAGCATGCAAAGCTATCAGCTGTAAGGTTAGTTTGGGAGGTGGCCACAGCAGGGCAGAGAAGAGAATTAAAGGTGTCAAAGAGACGTCTGGGATTGCGAAGCATGAACTAATGAGAGAGGAAAAGTATGACTGTTTGGCAAGGGCTGCGCTGTATGAATGTAATATGAATCTATAATGGAGAAAGTCTGCTTGGGTGCGGGACTTCCTCCAGGAGCGTTCAGCACAACGGGAGCAACTCTGCAGATAGCGTGTTGATTTAGTATGCCAAGGTTGGGGTCATGTCCTCCTCGAGGTGCATGTTTGGAGCGGGGCTGCAGCGTTCAAGGCAGAGGTGAGGATAGTGTTTTATGTGGAGATGGCCAGTTAGGGACAGGAGAGGGAAGGGATGGATAGCAGTTGTGAATCAATGTCAGATGACAGCTGCTGGAGGCCCATAGAGTTAAGGTTCCTCCTGAGTTGAGGGGGGGTTAGGCTGAGGTTATCTTTGATAACGTTAAGTCACACTGCCGACAAACGTAACTGCTTCTTCCTTTACAGGCAGGACTTAGCACTCGATGCGTCCTATTCACTTTGCTTCTGTATTTTTTTTATTCCCACCTTCCCTCTTTCACTCCCTATTTTCCTTTTCCCCTTCCAGACTAAGAGTATATGCATGCACTTTGAGCTCGTAAAAGCATCCAATCAAATGCTTCTATAGGAGAAGGGTTTTATTGGACCTTGGCGTGGTTCCTGTGACATCTCACAAAGTTGCAACAAACAGCGCAATGAGCTGTATAAAGGGGAGTAGAAACTTGTTTAACAATTTGAGTGTATTTGCAGAATAATGTCAATAGGGCGTTATGTTATTCAGTACAAAAAAGGGTTGGAGAAATACTTTCAAGTTTTACATAAAGCTGTTGACAATTTTATTTGTCATGGTAATTAAAGGGGGTTTTCACTGAGCATCTTAAACAGATCAAAGCTGAGAGGAGACCTAATAAACTATGGGAATGATATAACTGTAGTAATCCTGCAGACATAGTGAATACTCAGTGGTAAATTTTGAAATGGTGCTGCCCTAGGCATGACAGATCTCGGGCACCCCCTAATTTAAATGTACCCGCCCCTTCCTGCCAAGGCCACACCTCTTCCTGTTAACTTACACACATTTTGACTGACAGATACTCACGGACCAGCACATACACTCAGATACACTGACATACACACACATACATTCACTGATATGACACAATCTGACAATCATTTAGACTGTGCATACACTTACTGGCAGACACGCACAACCACTCAGGTGGCAGGCGCTCTAAGTTTTCAACGAGGGAGCTGTGATCTCTCTGCTCAGCTCCCTCACGGGCGACAGAGTGATGCCAGGAGCTGGACTGACGTTATATTCCAGCTTCCAGCATCACTGCGTATCACGCGAGGGGGCAGAGGGAAAGTGCTCCCTAGCCGCCCGCCTGGGAAACAACTGGCCGCCTGCTCCCGGGGAGCCCAAAAGTGGCCAGCCGGCCAGCTCTTGGGCCCCCATAAAACGAGGCAAACAAGGCATTAGCCTGGCCATTTGGCGTTTTTTTTTTTAATCTTTATTTTTGCTGTGCAGGTAAAAAAAAAATTACAAACTGACTCCAGGTACCCCAATGGCATTCCTTGAGCTGCTTGGCTTGTATAACAAATAGGGTAGTTGCAAGGCATTGCACATTTTTTGGTAAATTAGGTGCAAGATAAAGTTACATGCAGGCAGTATATTCAGTTTACGTTTAGCTAGGTACATGCTTAAATATGATAGATATAGCATCACCCCTTAGATCCCTATAGCTACATATGAATGCAAGTAGTAAGGCTAGAACATTAAAACAGGTAATATTTCGACATTGCCATAGTTATACTGTGACAGGTGAAGACTGTTTAGGTCATATTTAGAGAGTCCCCTTGTGACTGGTTAATTCATGCCTTCTGTGGATTCAGCTTGTTCACACTGTTGTCCGGTGGTCTGCCTGTGTTGCGGCTGCTGCGGGGCTAGTTGACAGGTGCTGCACGACATACCGGGAGTGATGTGCGGCATCCGGCTCGCTGGACCTGGACCCCGGTGTGTGTAGAGGGTGGCGTGGTGCGGAGTGGGGGCTGATGGTCCCTGCTGTTCGGGCAAGCGCTGGCTTGGCTTGCTGTGCCCCTTTTTCCGCCGCTAGTTGCTGTTCCATCCCCTTACCGGAGCCGGGAGCTTGAAGAGTCACCCGAGGTAGGTGTCCCGTTAGGGTGCCAGGATGCGTACGTGCGGCTGGACTTTGTGGGTGTCTGATCATTTGGTGCTGCTTAACCGCGTTGGTAGCTGTGTTTGTGGGGTGGGCATCTTTCGTGCACTCAGATCTTGGGGTTAGGCGCGCGGTCTCCGCCATCAGTCTGCAACTGGTAGTGCTGCTAGGCCTTAGTCTCAGTCGTAGTGGTCGGGGCTTCAGGGTGAGGACCGGGCTCACCCCCACCGGTTCAGAGGGGGGGGGAACGGAGCCTGTTCCTCGAGGGTTTAAGCCCCAGACTGTTCAGCAGGATAGCGGGGCGGCGGCCATCAGCTCCACTTACCGCTGGAGTAGGCCTCAACTTCAGCATTGAAGATTTCTTCACCAGGGGACTAATACTCGTCGAGCAAGCCTCACCCTGGGTTCAGTGCACTCTGCCCGTCGAGGGCCGCCATTGCTGGTCGGTATTTTTGGTAAGTCGTAGTTTTGTGGCTGAATGGCTTAGTTTGGCTCTGTCTTGCAACCGTCCAGCTCGGCGGTAAGGCCCCGCCCCCCATTTGGCGTTTTTTGCTGTCCCCTGGAAATTGCCGCCCAAGGCAAATGCCTTGTTTGCCTTGCGATAGATACATCCCTGTGAATACTGACTGCATGCTACATAAGATCTTCAATATCACTGGCCTCCTTTACACTGTGTCTGTTACAAATAAAGAATTAAATAGTGCACACACAGATTGCAACAAATGATATTGTTTATTTTAACTAATAATATAAAATTATGACTTCAGCGAGGGGGGGAATAGGGGCAGTATTTTGGGGGTTGGGGCATTATTGTGATGGGGAGAGGCCGTATTGTTGCAGATTGATTCTTTAGTATGGGGACAGGGCCCATATTGTGGGGGATTAATTCTTTAGTGTGGGGGAAAAGGGGCAGTATTATAGGGGATTGGGGTGTTAGTGGTAGGGTTAGGAACAGGATTGTGGGGAAAGAGGCTGTAGTGTGGTGTGGTGGGATATGGACAGTATTGTGTGGGACAGGGACATTAGTGAGGGAATAGGAACAATATTGTAGGGGATTGAGTCTATGGTGGGGGGGAAGACAGTATTGTGGGATTTGGAGCTATAGTGGGGGGATCAGAACAGTATTGTGGAG
This sequence comes from Pelobates cultripes, assembly GCA_933207985.1. NCBI lineage: Eukaryota > Metazoa > Chordata > Amphibia > Anura > Pelobatidae > Pelobates > Pelobates cultripes. The sequence continues at coordinate 157,637,021 of OW240917.1, forward strand.
CTTTAGTGGGGAGGCAGGAGCAGCTTTGTGGGGGACTGGGGCTACGTTGGGGGGTTAGGAACAGTATGGGGGGCAGGAGCAGTATTGTGGGAGGTAGGAGGAAGTGGGGTCCAGTGGGCTGCCGCAGTGCTCCTCTGAGTGAGCCATGCTACAGTAAATGACCGTCAGGAGAGGAGTGCTGTGCACTTCTCTCCTGCCAATCAACTAGATATTTGCGCCCCTCTCTCCCCCCCCGGGCCAGAGCGCCCTAAGATGGCCACCTGTGCCGCCTTATGGTAGCGCTGGCCCTTTATGTAGATAGATATAAACACAATAAAATATTTTAGCACGTTTGATAGCAAATCCACAAAATAATAACAAGATTACCCTGACATAATCCCCCTTCTGTTACTCCGTTGTTTTTGACTGGAGAGTTACTTGGTTGTTTAGTACATATATAAAGAATATTAATTATGAATAACCTTGACACTGCAGATTTATTATACAGTATATAGATGGAAGGATGGATGGACAGGCAGACAGATAAGAGTATAAAAAATATATATACATACAATATTTTCTCTATTCTTCAAAAAAGTATTCTAGAATACTCACCAGAATAGTTGGCATGGTTTTAGAGCTGAAACTACTCATAGATGTTATCATACATAAATATGTGCAAGGCATAGGACCCCCTCACACATACCTAGTTCTAAGCTAGGTCCCCCTTACAAGTTTGGACATAGCTTTGGTATGCCAACCCATTCTCTGCAATTTTATTCTGGTACAAAAATAAAGATGACCCATACATGTTATGCTATTTTTACAAATGGGGAAAGTCAAAATACTCAAGATTATTAAAATACAACAAATTCTCCTTTTAATAATACTTAACGGTATATCAAAATTAATAACTATGACATAACATTTTTTTTTATCCTTGGCTGCCTACAGCATAACTGAGATTTAACATCATGTTTTCAGACAATAACTCTGACATGCATCATCTAAGACTGAATATTGTTTTAGCTAACTACTTCTCTCCTTTAATGGTGCTAGAGTAAGTCCAGGAAGAAGGCATACATATATAGTAGCAACAGCTGATCAAGTTAAAGTAGCAAATGTTACACATGAGAAATTAACTGTGTGGGCTTCCAGATACTGCACCAGATTTCATTCGCTTAGCTCATTCAAGGTCAGGCAACATATATACAATTTACTGCAGTCCTTCTGGAGGTGTGGGCTGTACGAGGGAGGTTAAAAGTCTTTTGACAATTATGTGACAAGAAACAACTTGCAGGAACATCATATCCCCACTGCTGATGGATACAAATTTGAACTTCTATCAAATAAGCACCAGCTTAAAGGATCACTAAAACTTTTGGAAAAAAACTACCAATAGGTGCCCCCTCACTGTAAGGGTTTAGAAGGTAATATTACGTAGGATTACTCCTATGCTGTGCTGCATCTTGCTGCGGATGAGATCATCCTATAGTCTGTAAGCTCGTTTGAGCAGGGTCCTCTTCAACCTATTGTTCCTGTAAGTTTTCTTGTAATTGTCCTATTTATAGTTCCCCCCTCTTATAATATTGTAAAGCGCTACGGAATCTGTTGGCGCTATATAAATGGCAATAATAATAATAATAAAAATGATAATAATAATAATTAAACTTCCCAACATATATCAAATTGAGACCAAATGGTCTCTGAGAGTTTCTAATTGAATACCTGAATTTTACTTGGTTATCAAGGTGGAAGCACCTCTAATGCCGGTGTGATAGAGAGCCACTAGAGGTGTATTGAACCCTTCCATGTAAAAATTACTCTTGCTACAAAATAGCAATGTTTTACACTGAAGGGTTAAAATGACAGAACCAATGCACTATTGGGTGACTTTAATGGTCTTTTAAACATTATCAGTTACCCTCTGGCAAGGTTTTCACTTTGCATACAATAGAAAATACAAGTAAAAGATCCTTTGGTTATGCTTTGAAATTTAGTTATGTTAATCATTTTTTTCTTGATTGTTTAAAAAAAACAAAAAAAAACAATCAGCTGGGATCACTTGTTCAAGCCACACTAGGTAGAGTGAACTATAGAGCAAGAGTGGATTATGTGATGAGCAACTGAGCAAGAACTTTCGCCAATAAGGGGTGTGTGAAAAGATGTGTTTGTTTCATGCACTATAGGATAGAGACAGTTTTTAAAATAATAAATAAAACAAAATACAATTTCTATTGCTATGGTAATGATACGTATTTTTCTTTAATTGATACAATACACAAGATCCAGCACACTCACTTTTACGCCAAACAGCAACTTCAATGTTGACAGATTGCATTCGGTTTTTTTAACCCCTTAAGGACTGAGCCAAATGTACAAGTTTTTATCAAAATAAAACGTAAACAAAACTTGGAATTTGACTATAGGTCTGTTCAAACGTAATTTTCCTCTTTCATATTAAATGCACCCACACTTATTATATATCATTTTATTCGGGAGAAATAGGGCTCTCATTTCACATAAATTATTTAGTTATGAAACATAATTTAATATGAATAAAATATAAAAAAAATTGAGAAATTAAGAAATGTAAATTTTTTAGTTCTGCATGACATTTTAACTGTGAATGTATACTGTTTGCTTTTACTGCAATAAAATGCACATATTTGTATTCAGCGATGTCTCACGTGTAAAACAGTACCCCCTATGTACAGGTTTTATGGTGTTTTGGGCAGTTAGAGGGTCAAATATAACATGTTACATTTTTCACATTGAAATTCGCCAGATTGGTTACGTTGCCTTTGAGACTGTATGATAGCCCAGGAATGAGAATTCCCCCCATGATGGCATACCATTTGCAATAATAGACAACCCAAGGTATTGCAAATGGGGTATGTCCAGTCTTTTTTAATAGCCACTTAGTCACAAACACTGGCCAAATTTCCCAGACACAAATATTAGTGTTTCAAAACCGTAAAACGTATCACAACGATTATATAGTCAGTGTAAATGCCGTTTGTGTGTGAATAATGCAAAAAACATCCCTTTCACTGATGATATCATCGTGTAATACATTTTACTGTTTTGAAACACTAATATTTATGTTCAGCGAATTCTCCTGAGTAAAACAGTATCCCCCATGTACAGGTTTTATGGTGTCTTGGAAAGTTACAGGGTTAAATATAGTGCAACGTCATTGTTACACGTGTCATCACGTGTTCCTGCCTGTGCACTACCAGGTTTCGGACGGGTAGCAGAGCTTTCACACACTGATTTGGTAAGTTCATTACTGTTTTTCTCATCACTTACATTGATCATTGATCTTGAAAAAGACCCTATAGGGGTTGAAACGTTGGTCGGACTTATTTGATTTTGCACATGTAATTTGCACAAATAAATAAAAGAAACACTGGAAACAAGACCTACGAGTGCACCTATTACCTTTTTGAATTTATATGGAAACGCTGAGGTTGCACCTAGAATTTTTATTAATCCATTATATCTAAGAATCTATTAATTGGATAAGGGTGAGTGCCAAGGTTATATAGATACACACACACACACACACACACACACACACACAAACACACATCTATATCTAGCTAAATGTTATTTATAATGACAACTCTAACATTTGTTAGATGTCAGAGGTATTTAGATGTAAAGGGCCCCTTTCTTTAAGAGATAAAGCCATTTATCTCTTATCGCACATTGCATCGGTTTTGCAATAGCAGTCATCGCTCCCCTAGTTGAGATTATAGTTACTGATTATCTCAGCCATTTCAACATTTCTCCAGGGAGGAGCACTGCGACTGCGTAGCAGTCACCATGCTTTGCCAATCAACAGCTCTTCAGAGAGGCACAATACTGGCTGGTCCTGCAAAGATTACAGCCACATGATAAGAAGTATCTGTAGTAACAGACTGATTGACAGCCACTAGAGATGTCCTTATAAGCAGATGTAAACTCTGCCTTTTCTTAGGAAAGACCATATTTACATTTGTCAGACTGTAGGGACAGGCTCTTTTCACCAAAACCACTCCATTGCGTAATAGTAAATCTGGTGCTTAGAGTTTCCCTTTAACATGTTTTTCTTTTAGAGAAAAATAAGAACAAATTTGTGGTTTTGTAAAGTGTATTTTATTAAAAATTTTTAAACAGAACAATAATTTTAAAACAGAACAAAAATAAATAACAATGAATTAAAGTGAATGCATAGTTTCTTTTAGCTGGATGATATGCGCTAAAGGTGTTAACATGTTACTGGAAAGGACGACCACAGTATCAGTAGAGTACTTGTTAAAGTTTACTGGCCGATATAGCTACATCTAGTCTTAGTAAAGGTCATGCATTTCAAGATAATGCACAATAATCATGGTAAAACAGACGGATATAGCTATACTAAAATAGCCAGTATCAATGCAAAACCCTGTAACTATTACTCAAAGTGCATGACATAGTGCAACTAGTAACAAGGTGCTCTGAAATTAACATCCATAAATATTACTATAAATAACTTTTATACAATTAATAAAACTGTATGCTTTAGGTTACTACTAGTGATGTCGCGAACCGTTCGCGAACTTGCCACGAACGGTTCGCCACGAACCGTTCACGGCGAACTCCGGTCAGCTGACACATCCCTGCCAATCTCCGGCAGACCCTCCCTCCCAGACCCTCCCACCTCCTGGACAGCATCCATGTTGAAGCTGCCTTCAACATGGATGCTGTCCAGGAAGTAGGAGGGTCTGGGAGGGAGGGTCTGCCGGAGATTGGCAGGGATGTGTCAGCTGACCGGAGTTCGCCGCGAACGGTTCGTGACGAACCGCGGTGAACCGTTTGCGGCAAGTTCGCGAACGGTTCGCGACATCACTAGTTACTACAAGTGCGAATTCACCTAAAGTGTAAAGTGCTTTAACAGATATTGCACACAAACCAAGTGAGAATGGTAGCCTACAAAAACTTAACCCTTCCTGCTTTCACATTTGCAAAATCATGAAGCAGAGTTTTAAAGTCAATCTCTTTTGCAATCTGATTTTCAATGGAAATCATTGCAAGTCCCACCAATCTCTCTTGAGACATAGAGGACCGAAGATAATTCTTTATTAACTTCAGCTTTGAAAAGCTTCGCTCCCCAGAGGCAACAGATATCGGCAATGTCAACAGTATGCAAACTGCAACAGACACATTGGGAGCAAAGCCATTTTTAAGTGCATAAGCCAGAATCTGACTGGGTGTCATTGTAGGCCTCAAGATAGGAGCCAATATACAGTGGGACCTTGGTTTACGACTTTAATGCGTTCTCCGGGACGTTTCTTATTGCGAAAAATTTGTAAACCGAAACACAGTTTCCCATAGGAATGCATTGAAAACCAAATAATCTGTTTTGGAGGTCAAAAAAAGTCAAAATGAGCTGGCATGGAAACCAACCCACAATGCAGAACACACAATAAAAGGCATGCAAACGACGAAGCTCAGCTCCCTACCTTTCAACCGCTTGAGATATGCACCAAAAAGTCCCAAAACAACTGCAAACAATTTTCAGAATGGCTCCAAAACTCAATGCAAAAGCCGCTCCAACACCTCCACACTCGACGCCACGTGCTACCCACAGGCTCCAGCATGCAGGGGGCGGTGCTATAAACCTCCCAGGTGCAATGCATCCTGGGGAAACTTGCTTTGTATTGCGAATCATTTTTGTAAACCGAGGCATGATTTTCAATGGATTTTCATTTGTAAACCGAAAATTATGTGAACCGAGGCGTTTGTAAACCGAGGTCCCACTGTAATAATTTCTTCACAAAGTTGTGCTCCATCCAGATCAGCATCTTCTGATTTATCACCAGTCAAAAAGTCTGCAATCTATACAGTGCTCCATAACTGCTTCCCTTGATACATCTTTAAGTTTTTGAATATAAGTGCTTGCTGTGGTGCTTACTTTGCTCAAATCTGTCATCGAGAGAATTAATACATACATCCAAAATGCTGTAAAAGCACTCAATTTCAAATTTGCAGGATCACAAATTGGATCATCTGGTGCTTCATAACAAAACATCCTCTTTTTTAAAATTTGTTGCACAAAAGGAGGAAACACAGGATCTATTTCCATTTCTAATGATAGGTCTTTCGCCTCTCCCAGTAAATCTTCAAACCCTTTATCAGAACAATAATTTTTCACAAAAGTGGTTGTGGATTCCAGAATATCTATTACATCTGAAAGATACATACTTCTACTTTGTTATACCACAATGCAATAAGACACAAACATTTTAAGTTATTCAGTTCATTTGAAAGAGATTCAGCATCAGACTGTGCCATTGCCGTGTGAGAGTTTTCTCTTGAAATTTCAGAGAGAGCATCAAAAATGTCTTCAACCTGGAACCTAAACGAAAAAACGGTATTTAGTATGTGTTGGTACAATAAATGATAGAGATGCAAATTGCGTTTGAACGCAAACAGCAAAAAATGCAAAGATGGCTTGTGTCCTTAAGGGTAAGACAAGATTTTGAAACTGTGTCCTTAAGGAGTTATAAAATAGTCTGACTGTTAGAATTCCACTGAAATTCCAACTCAGTCAAGAGATAGAGACAAAGTATGGACTACTTTGTCTATGTATTTCTCCCCCTCCTGACTTTCGTAGGCTCAGGGTGGAGTCTAAGTGTTTATCCTAAAAGCAGTCACCAGTAACAGCTGCAGGGAATTGGCATAAACCTCAACGCAGTACTCTTGTGCATGGACATCGGAGCAAACCGAACAAGATTGCTGCACACATGAGGGACAGGTTCATGTAAGTAAATCTCACTCTTACCTGGGTCTTTGCAAATTCTGCAAAGTCCCCAGATGGTGACAGTGCCGCTTTAAAGGGACACTGTAGACACCCAGACCACTTCAGCTCATTGAAGTGGTTTGGATACTGTGTCCCCTTTGTACCTAGTGCTGCAATGTAAAAGACCCAAGTCCATGAATACCTTAATAATCCTTACCCTAAAGTACCACCGCACCGTGGACAAGCCACTAGTGCTTACCTGAACCACTCTCCCTAACCTAGTCCAAAAAACAGGAAATAATAAAACTACCCAAACTTCATGCAAAAAATAAAAAGTGCTACCAGGTGTAGTGAATAAAAGGTAATAGCTTGACGCGCGTTTCCGCGTGTCAGCACCCCGCCGTCAGGAGCAAGTAAGTGAAGCTGGCTAAACTCACAATTTAAATAGACCTGCTAATCAGTAAGGAATTCCCAGCAGCTGTTCTAATGAATGGTTTTCTAAAGGGAGGAGCTTGTCAAGCTTACGGCTCACCCCTTAACCATTCGGATTGGTCACCTTAATGAACCCAGAGCTTCACTGGAGAAGAGGAGAAGGGTGTGTGTCTTATCTTCCACACACCACTGACATGTCCAGGTAGGTCTCTCCAATTACAGACCCACGTGGGGTGCCCATGTCATCCGGATAAGCATGAAGGTCCTCGGGAAGAGGCGTGTCAGTCTTTAGGTATGCTCCTATGGCGTCCCATTGGGCCAACCCATTTTGAAGTCCTCTACTGAGGAACAGTTCCTATGCAGTCTTAGATACTGGCCTATAGGAATACCTGCCTTTAATGGTTGTGGGTGGTAAGTGGTTCAGGTCAGTAGACCATTGGTGGCTGTCCTTTTTCGATATAGTGTAGTAACAATGTTACCCTCTGGTTGTATGGATATGGTTAGGTCCAAAACATTGAGGTTCTTGCCCCCAATTTCACTCGTAAATTTCAGACTGAAGTTGTTAACATTTAGGATCTTAACTAGATCTTCAAAGTCTCCAATGGAACCTAGCCATATCACAATCGTCAATGTATCTTTTCCAACATAAAACATTCTCAAAGAGAGTTTGTAACAGTGGGTCTGTCATCATGAGGCTCTCCCATGTGCCCAAATAGATGTTAGCATAAGAAGGTGCACACAATGTCCCTATGGCAGTCCCCCTGATCTGTTGGTAGATTATGTTGAAAAAGATACATTAATGATTCAGAGGCAATTCAGAGGTATTTCCTAAACGCTCTTTCTTTAACTGTCATACTGAGGGGGTAGTCTCCTTCGGGATGAAATATGTAGGCAAAACCTTCCGCCCTTTTAAATTCAGAATAAGGGAGCATGTCAACTCGGTAAGGAGACCCTTGGAAACACCCATTTCACGTCATCTCAAATTATATCATGCCAACTCCTCAAGAAAAAACACATTTATGGGCATTGAATCAGTTTCCCAAACACAACGTAAGGGTGACTGGGACCGTAGACTAAAACAAAGGGAATCTGACACCAAAATATATTTTTTCAAATTAGGTAATTCCTAAGGTTTTAGCGAAAGCAATACAGGGAGTGCAGAATTATTAGGCAAGTTGTATTTTTGAGGATTAATTTTATTATTGAACAACAACCATGTTCTCAATGAACCCAAAAAACTCATTAATATCAAAGCTGAATATTTTTGGAAGTAGTTTTTAGTTTGTTTTAGTTATAGCTATGTTAGGGGGATATCTGTGTGTGCAGGTGACTATTACTGTGCATAATTATTAGGCAACTTAACAAAAAACAAATATATACCCATTTCAATTATTTATTATTACCAGTGAAACCAATATAACATCTCAACATTCACAAATATACATTTCTGACATTCAAAAACAAAACAAAAACAAATCAGTGACCAATATAGCCACCTTTCTTTGCAAGGACACTCAAAAGCCTGCCATCCATGGATTCTGTCAGTGTTTTGATCTGTTCACCATCAACATTGCGTGCAGCAGCAACCACAGCCTCCCAGACACTGTTCAGAGAGGTGTACTGTTTTCCCTCCTTGTAAATCTCACATTTGATGATGGACCACAGGTTCTCAATGGGGTTCAGATCAGGTGAACAAGGAGGCCATGTCATTAGATTTTCTTCTTTTATACCCTTTCTTGCCAGCCACACTGTGGAGTACTTGGACGCGTGTGATGGAGCATTGTCCTGCATGAAAATCATGTTTTTCTTGAAGGATGCAGACTTCTTCCTGTACCACTGCTTGAAGAAGGTGTCTTCCAGGAACTGGCAGTAGGACTGGGAGTTGAGCTTGACTCCATCCTCAACCCGAAAAGGCCCCACAAGCTCATCTTTGATGATACCAGCCCAAACCAGTACTCCACCTCCACCTTGCTGGCGTCTGAGTCGGACTGGAGCTCTCTGCCCTTTACCAATCCAGCCACGGGCCCATCCATCTGGCCCATCAAGACTCACTCTCATTTCATCAGTCCATAAAACCTTAGAAAAATCAGTCTTGAGATATTTCTTGGCCCAGTCTTGACGTTTCAGCTTGTGTGTCTTGTTCAGTGGTGGTCGTCTTTCAGCCTTTCTTACCTTGGCCATGTCTCTGAGTATTGCACACCTTGTGCTTTTGGGCACTCCAGTGATGTTGCAGCTCTGAAATATGGCCAAACTGGTGGCAAGTGGCATCGTGGCAGCTGCACGCTTGACTTTTCTCAGTTCATGGGCAGTTATTTTGCGCCTTGGTTTTTCCACACGCTTCTTGCGACCCTGTTGACTATTTTGAATGAAACGCTTGATTGTTCGATGATCACGCTTCAGAAGCTTTGCAATTTTAAGAGTGCTGCATCCCTCTGCAAGATATCTCACTATTTTTGACTTTTCTGAGCCTGTCAAGTCCTTCTTTTGACCCATTTTGCCAAAGGAAAGGAAGTTGCCTAATAATTATGCACACCTGATATAGGGTGTTGATGTCATTAGACCACACCCCTTCTCATTACAGAGATGCACATCACCTAATATGCTTAATTGGTAGTAGGCTTTCGAGCCTATACAGCTTGGAGTAAGACAACATGCATAAAGAGGATGATGTGGTCAAAATACTCATTTGCCTAATAATTCTGCACTCCCTGTAGATGTAATCAGAACGATAAATCATTCAGATAGCCTGCCCCAGAAGAAAGTAGGGGAAAAAGATTTTAATTGTGTCCTAGACCATCGAGAATGGTGTAAAGCTCTCAAAATTACTTGTAAACAAGTACAATGCTTGAACTTAGTTGAAACCCACTATAAATTTATAAACAGGTGGTACCTGGTCCCAAATAGAATAGCAGGGATGTATCAGAATATCTCTTCTATGTGCTGGTGATGTGACCTCAAAGAAGGTACCTACCTCTATATATGGTGGAGCTGCCCATATATCCAGAAAGCATTAGACTTACTCTTTAAATATATTTTGGATAAGACAAAGGTAATATTAGAGAGGAAGCCTGAAGTCGCAATGTTACATATGCACTGGCCAAACATCTCACAAAATAATGAGAGCTTTATTATACATTGTTTTATTGCCTATAAGATCATTCTTGCACGAAATTGGAAACAAATGCAAGAATTACCATGGGAGCTAATTAAAGCTCAATTGTTCTTACAGCTAAGGATGGAAAGACATTTAAGCATCCCGTTCCTGAATGCCCCAAAAAGACAGGCTATTTGACAGACATGGCTAACAAAAATTAAACAGGCCTGAGCTCAAAATAGATATCATTACCCGTAACATATCTCTGGGCATCTTTACACTCCTCTCTTATCTCGGCCTGGCAGAAACTTTTTTTTTCTTTGTTGTATGTATCTGTATATATCGATGTAATAATCCATGAGGAATATGACACATTTATTATTGGAGGCATAATGTGGTGTTGTGTTGATATATATGTCTTGGTTTTGTCTTTTTTATTTTTCTATGTTATATGTATATTTTTTTTTTAATTTACAAGAGAATTTATATTAAAAAAACAAACAAAAAAACAAAGGGAATCTTACTGGATCTATAAACTCAATACCCTGTCACCACTAAATTAAGGATTTTCCTTCTCAGCTTTTTTGCAAACTCTCTTGTGTGATTATTATATATATATATATATTAATTCTCTGAGGGATCTATCATTGTTACCACCTACCGGCTATTTAGGACAATTTGTAAATATGTTAATTTATACAATTTAGGTGAATCATATGGTCATAATTTTAGACCATCTGGCTTTTTATGTGACTCTCCCTGCAATAGAGTTCCTGCTCTTTTTATTGTTCGGGCATAATGTAGTTTTGTGACTGATTGGGTATTGACCTTCCTGCATTAGGACAGTCAATATGTGGGATCTTAAAGTCTCCCATTTGGATGCCACCTAAGCTGGATTGACGAGTCCAAGGTTGGTAATTATTATACTGTTGCTACAGTATCTTGGGGATGAAGGGGCGTATTTCATGTCGCTTGCGCTATGACCTGTAAGACCCACCCCACAGGTGTCAGGTCCCCTGCCGCTGCGCCACTCGCGGCTTCCTTGCTTACCCCATCACCGCGAGCGGCGTTTTTCGGTTCCTGTCCACAGCTTGCGGCTGTTCCTGCTGCCACTCCCTAACCTGACAGTGTTTCTGATGCTGCACACTCCATGGCAGCTTTCTTATATGTGTGTCAAACCTGGTCATGTGAACCGGCACACAGTGATGACCTCACTGATCACAAGAGAGGGAAAAGACACCTCCCATATGTTGTAATTAACACTAATTTTAAATTAGCCAATCAGAGACACCCTGTGTGTATATAAGTTCACCTCCCCCTTGCCTCAGTGCCTTGTTGTGGTCTGTTATAGCCCAATAGTGCGTTTGTATTGTGGTTTATTCTCTGGTTACTGACTTTGGCTCGTTTCTCGTTTACTCTGTTTTCTGTTATCCTAGACCTAGGCATATAATCTGATTAATCTCTTTTGCATAGCCCGGCCTCTGTAAGGACCGGTATTGCAATATCTGTGTGTCTGTAACCTGTCTGCGTGTTTGGATTCTCCTGGTAATCGTGAAAACGGGCTGACGGACAAGACGTGGGAGGGGAGTGCCTTTGGACTGTAATGCCCTTCCCCTTTAGCCTGTTCGAAATGCCCAAGGGTTGGCCCGATGGGACACCATAGGGGCATACTTAAAGACTGACATGCCTCCTCCCGTAGACCTTCATGCTTATCCAGATGACATGGGCACCCCACGTGGGTCAGCAATTTGAGTGACCTATACGGTCAAGTCAGGAGTGTGCGAAAGATAAGACACACTCCCATTCTAAGGACTGATATTGCAATATCTGTGTGTCTATGATCTGTCTGCATGTTTGGATTTTCCTGGTAATCGTGACAATGGGCTGACGGGCATGCCGTGGGAGGGGTGTGCCTTTGGACTGTAATGCCCTTCCCCTTTAGCCTGTTCGAAATGCCCATAGGTTGACCCGATGGGACACCATAGAGGCATACCTAAAGACTGACACGCCTCCTCCTGTAGACCTTCATGCTCATCCAGATTGACGTGGGCACCCCTTGTGCGTCTGTAATTCGAGTGACCTATCCGTGCAGAAGATAAGACACTGCCTTCTTGTCACATATTCATCCGCTTATAGAAATGTGGTTAATGACATTTACTGTCCATACAGGAAAAGTTGTGCCGAGCAGCAACCTAATCCACAAAAGGGTTAATGTTGAGCAGCAATTATGCAAATGAAACCTGGTAACTGACTTTGGGGTCAAAGGCCGGTTACAGCCTATCAGAACTAAAGGAGGGGTATTTAGGCTCAGTTCTCAGCCTGCTCAGTGCCCTGTCGTGGTTTCCCTTGTGGTTGTCCGAGAGCGCGTTCCTGTTTATAGTTTTCTACCTGTTTTTTTACTTTGGCTTTGTTTATTGACTTCTCTATATTATGGTATCCTGACTCCTGGCTTTCCTCATCGCTGTGTCCCTTTCTGTGATCCCTGACCTCGGCTAGTATTTTTGACTATTCTTTGTACGTTAAATCCGGCCATTCTAAGGACCGGTAATACATTACTTATTTGTCATCCGTGCTGTACAGTTCTACGTGCTGGATCAAACAGTAATCCTGACATTACGACATGGCCATAGATCCTGTAGAACTGTGTCAGCACATAGCTGCTTGCAAGAGGAAATTAGAGGAGAATGATCACCGCATGGATCAATTCGCTCAGGTTTTCAGTACGCTTCTCGCTAGAACGGAGCATCTGCAGCCTGCAGTGTCTCCTCCTATAGCACCTCTACCCTGTGTACCTCCACCCACTGTTAATAGGACTCCTAGCATCTCCTTATCACCATCCCTACAGTTTGATGGCAATATCCAGGAATGCAGGGGTTTTCTTAATCAGGTGGAGTACCATTTTGAGGCCTCACCAGGGTCATTCCCCACAGACAGAGCAAGAATTGGTTATCTAATGAATCAATTAAAGGGCAAGGCCCTTGCCTGGGCTAATCCGTTGTGGGAGAGTAATCGGAGCATAGCTCATAATTACCAGGAATTCCTTGCCGAATTCAAGCTCACGTTTGAGCCATTGGGTAGAGAGGATGACGCCTCCACTGCCCTAATGCACATCAGACAAGGTAACCGGTCTATCTCGGATTATGCTATTGAATTCCGTACCTTAGCTTCCGAGGTAGACTGGACTAACAATGGGTTAATCTCAGCATTCAAAAAGGGTCTCTCAGAGACTATACTAGATGAGATAGCCGCTAAAGAATTACCTAAGAGTCTTAACGAATTTATTACGTTTGTCATGCATATTGATAATAGGTTAAGACTCAGAGAAGTCACCAGAAGCAAGACCAGACGTACGGCTATGTCCCTAGCACCTCAATTCTCTAAACCTGTTTTGTCTAACCTCCCTGTACAGTCCGAACCCGAACCTATGCAGTTGGGGGTCACTAGACTGTCAGAGGCCGAAAAACAGTATAGGAGAAGGGAGGGGTTATGCCTATATTGTGGTAGAAAGGGACATATGATAACTAATTGTCCAGTGCGTCCGGAAAACTTCCGCACCTAAGAACCTTAAGGGGACAGATCTTAGGTGTGATGGAGTTGTCCTCTAACAAAAACAAAAGTAGATTCCTCCTTGAGGTATCTATTTCCCTTGATAACAAGAAGTTTTCTTGCAGTGCCCTAATGGACTCAGGTGCTGCTGGAAATTTTATTGATGTCCAGTTTATTAGGGGTAATGAGATACCGGTCAGGGAGAGACCTACGCCGCTAGCTGTAGAGGCTATTGATGGTAGACCACTCACACAACTGCTTATAACCCATGAAACTGTCCCTATTACGATCTCCATTGGGGCCTCCCATAGGGAGGAGATGACGTTTCAGGTTATTACTTCTCCATCATGTCCTATCATATTAGGGTTTCCGTGGCTGAGTAAGCACAATCCCTATATTGACTGGGCTAATGGGGAGATGTATAAAACCAGTACTAAAGAGATTAGATACTATTGACCTTCCCACTACCACTCCCCAAACTCCTGGAGTTCCCATACAATACCGAGAACTTCAGGAGGTGTTTAACAAGGCTCAGTCCGATGAATTGCCTCCCCACAGAGCATATGACTGTGCCATTAACCTGTTTCCAGGCGCTATGCCACCTAAGGGGGCAGTTTATGCCTTATCTCCCCAGGAGAGTAAAATAATGGAGGAATACATCAAAGAATCCTTGAGCAAAGGGCACATAAGAAAGTCATCCTCACCAGCTGGTGCAGGATTCTTTTTTGTTGAGAAAAAGGGTGGTGAGTTACGCCCTTGCATAGACTACAGGGCACTTAATAAAATCACTGTAAAAAATGCATACCCTATCCCACTCATTTCCGAATTGTTCGATAGACTTCAGGGAGCTAAAGTATTTACTAAGCTTGACCTTAGGAGCGCTTACAATTTGGTTAGAATTAAAGAGAATCATGAGTGGAAGACGGCATTTAATACCCGTAGTGGACACTATGAATATCTGGTAATGCCATTTGGGTTATGCAACGCCCCGGCCGTATTCCAAGACTTTATAAATGATGTACTCAGGGAATTCATTTACTCATTTGTCTTGGTTTATTTGGACGATATTTTGGTGTATTCCCCTGATCTTCAAACTCACCACTCCCATGTGAAACAGGTTCTGCAGACGTTGTTGAAAAATAAACTTTATTGTAAATTAGAAAAGTGCATATTTGACCAGCCTGAAGTCCACTTTTTGGGTTACAACATCTCTGCATCGGGATTTCAAATGGATCCTAAAAAACTAGAGGCTGTACTACACTGGCCATTACCCTCTGGTTTAAAAGCCATTCAAAGGTTTATTGGTTTTGCCAACTATTACAGAAGATTCATCAAGGGATTTTCTTCTGTAATAGTCCCAATCACAAATATGACTCGCAAAGGGGTTAGTAGCACGGTATGGTCCAAAGAGGCTGTGAATGCTTTTGAGACTCTTAAACAAAGATTTGCCTCTGCGGACATACTAAAACATCCTGACACCAGTAAACCTTTTATATTGGAGGTTGATGCATCCGAGACAGGGGTAGGGGCTGTTCTCTCTCAGAGAGAAAGCCAGGGAACACCATTGCATCCTTGTGGCTACTTCTCCAGAAAGATGTCTCCTGCTGAGCGCAACTATGATATTGGCAATAAAGAACTGTTGGCCATTATTCTTGCCCTCAAGGAGTGGCGACATCTTTTGGAGGGTTCCAAGGACCCCCTGTTGATCATAACCGACCACAAAAATCTGGCATATATAGGGGATGCCAAACGTTTGTCTTCCAGACAGGCTAGATGGTCACTGTTCCTTTCACGTTTTAACTTTCTCATTACTTATAGACCTGGTTCTAAAAATACCAAGGCTGATGCCTTGTCCAGGCAATTTGATAATGAGTCAGCTCCGGAACAGGTGACATCTCCTATTATTCCAGCAGAGTGTATTATTGCTACTACTGTCCTCTCACTGTCTTCTCCACTGCTTGGCACCATACTGGAGGCCCAGCCACAGGCGCCCAGTGGTAAACCGTGTGATAAACTGTTCGTTCCCCTATGTGAAAGGGTTAATATCATGAAAGTGTTCCATGACAATATAACTGCTGGACACCCGGTCATCAATAAGTCCACTGCCGCGATCACTAGATCATTTTGGTGGGATTCACTCAGGAAAGATGTAAAGGAGTATGTGCAGGGATGTTCTGTGTGTGCAGTTTCAAAGGTGACTCATGCACTTCCTTGTGGCCTGTTGCAGCCTCTTCCTGTTCCTGAGATTCCATGGTCCCACTTATCCATGGACTTTATTGTTGAGCTTCCTAGCTCTGCTGGGTTCACTACTATTCTCATGGTTGTAGACCGATTTTCTAAGATGGCTCACTTCATTCCTCTCAAGAAGTTGCCATCTTCGCAAGATTTGGTCCTAATTTTCATACGTGAAATTGTCCGTTTGCATGGCATCCCCCACAATATTGTGTCTGATAGGGGCTCTCAGTTTGTGTCCAGGTTCTGGAGGGCGTTCAGTAAACAATTGGGGATTGATCTCTCATTCTCCTCCTCCTACCATCCACAGACCAATGGTACAGCTGAGAGGGCTAACCAGTCATTAGAAGTTTATTTGCGTTGTTTTATTAATAGCACACAAGACAATTGGTCCGAACTACTCCCGTGGGCCGAGTTCGCTAGAAACAATGCTGTTCATGACTCCTCTGGGCACAGTCCATTTTTTGTCAATAATGGTAGGCATCCTACGGTTCTCCCTGCGGTATTTTCTGATACTGCCATTCCTGCTCTGGATGAGCGTCTGGCCTCCATTCGGGATACCTGGGTTAAGGTTCAAACTGCTCTAGGGGCTGCTGCTGAACGCTTCAAACATTTTGCTGATAAGCGTAGGAGTGCCAACCCGGTGTACCAAGTGGGGGACCGGGTTTAGTTGTCATCTCGCAACATCAAGCTTAAGGTCCCTAGCATGAAGTTTGCCCCCAGATCCCTTGGTCCCTATAGAGTGCTTCGTAGGATCAATCCAGTGTCTTACTCTCTGGCTCCTCCTGCATCTTTAGGGATTCCCAATACTTTTCATGTGTCCTTACTCAAACCTCTTGTCTGCAATAGATATACTGTTCCTTGTGTTCCTCCCCCTCCGGTGGTGGTGGGTGGTCAGGAAGAGTATGAGGTATCTTCTATCGTGGATTCTAGGTTTTCTCGGGGCACTTTACAGTACTTGGTTGTTTGGAAAGGTTACGGTCCTGCTGATCGTTCTTGGGTTTCGGCTCCTGACCTGCATGCGGGCCGTAAGATCCGCGCTTTTCACGCTAAATTTCCTCTCAAGCCTGGTCCTGTCCGCCCGGTGGGCGTTCTTCAGGTGGGGGGTAATGTCACATATTCATCCGCTTATAGAAATGTGGTTAATGACATTTACTGTCCACACAGGAAAAGTTGTGCCGAGCAGCAACCTAATCCACAAAAGGGTTAATGCTGAGCAGCAATTATGCAAATGAAACCTGGTAACTGACTTTGGGGTCAAAGGCCGGTTACAGCCTATCAGAACTAAAGGAGGGTATTTAGGCCCAGTTCTCAGCCTGCTCAGTGCCCTGTCGTGGTTTCCCTTGTGGTTGTCTGAGAGCGCGTTCCTGTTTATAGTTTTCTACCTGGTTTTTGACTTTGGCTTTGTTTATTGACTTCTCTATATTCTGGTATCCTGACTCCTGGCTTTCCTCATCGCTGTGTCCCTTTCTGTGTTCCCTGACCTTGGCTAGTATTTTTTAATATTCTTTGTACGTTAAATCCGGCCATTCTAAGGACCGGTAATACGTTACTTATTTGTCATCCGTGCTGTACAGTTCTACGTGCTGGATCAAACAGTAATCCTGACACTTCTCTTCTCCAGCGAAATTCTGGGCTCTGGATTCATTAAGGTGACCAATCCGAATGGTTAAGGGGCGAGCCATAAGCTTGACAAGCCTCTACCTTTAGAAAACCAAACATTAGAATTGCTGCTGTGAATTCCTTACTGATTAGCAGGTCTATTTAAATTGTGAGTCTAGCCAGCTTCACTACTTTCTCCTGACGATGGCGTGCTTACACACCGAAATGCGCGTCGGTAGTTTGGGTAGTTTTGGGTAGTTTTGTTATTTCATTTTTTTCTGGACTAGGTTAGGGAGAGTGATTCAGGTAAGCACTAATGGCTTGTCCACAGTGCTGAGGTACTGTAGGGAGCGAATTTTTGAGGTCTTCATGGACTTGGGTTCTCTTTTACAAGATTCCCCTTTCCGATTTGTATTTATTGCCTTTTCCACTCTGTTGTTCAGTACTCCAGGGTTAGTTTATGTTTGTAACTTGAGGTCTCTGTCTCCTCTTATCCTTCCTCTCTCTCTGACTAGAGAGTACATACCCTTGAGCACTGTTTAGACAATGTCTCCCCTTTTTCCCCGTAGTCTGTATTTTTGTTTAGTCGACTTCTTAGAAGCAATAAAGGTAGGGCCTCCTTCCCTATAAGTGTTTTGGTCTTCTAGGGTTATATATTACATTTCTAATCCATGAATAACATTTATGCTTAGGATTAAGTTTTTCCTAACTTTCTCTACGTCACTAACCTCTCTTGAAATTTTTCTTTCTTCTCTTACACATTTCCCTTAAACCCATGTTTTTACTTCCTTTTCTCGCATATGATGTTGGCTTTCTGTGGTTGTTTCAAGAAATTTCTTGTGAGACAGACACTTCTATTGTTATCTTAAAAAATAAAAATGAAAGGAATTCCTCCTGAGGCTCCAAGTACCTAAGTAATTAAAATAGCATCTCTCTAGCATATGTAAAAAGTATATTTCTTCTTATACATGCTGTATTGTAACAACTCTGCATTCTAAATACGCCATTACCCGTTCCATCATCATATAGAATAAATTGTAATCATGGTGGCAACCTGAGAGAGTTTATCTTCTCCATCAGACATAAAAACATACAGACAATCTCTGGGAAGTCTACCTAAGCCTTTTGTTTATTACATATGCTGTATTTTTTTCTCGTATATTAAAAATTAACTAAATAAAGCCTGAAAAAAGATTCAAGTAGTAAAAAGAATATGGTACTGTTAAGGTCACTGAGGGAAAACAAGAAGGATGGAAAAATAAAAGAAGCTTGTTCGACAAAAAAGAAGCATAGAAATTTTTTTTTGATAATAAATCTTAAAAACAAAACAAACAAACAAATTGTTAGTGCAGATGAACTTTTAAAAACAGATTCCATACTATGTGTCAAATATTGTTAATCACAAGTTAGAGCACTTTTGTGGCAATACAAATAACTCTGAAAATGTTACAATTCTAAGCAAAATATAAATATTATGAAATTCCTCAAATTCGGAATTTGAGTGAAAATAGCAGAAATCCACAGTGGTATGCTGCGTATCCATGAAGCCCAAGGGCAAACAGATTATATGTATATAATAATACATTTAAAAAAAAAAAAAATTAAAGTCCAGTTGTGTGGTCCTTGTATTTTCTCATATCATGGGTTAGTCAAGCCAATTCCTTTCTCGAGCATTCCTTTCAGTCATCATTCCTTCAAAAAAAATTATTGAAAATTCACTTCTTCAGGAAAGCGTATCAATTAAACTGTTAACAGCTTTCGCTCACTGCACCCTGATTCCTCTCCTACAATTGTCAAAAATAACCTACTAAGCCCTCAGTGAATACTTTTCTAGCAACCTACTTTTCTACCACTGCTTAACTCTTTGTGTCACTATACCCCACTGCCTTTGGCATGCAAACTCACTAAGCAGGGCCATTAACCCCTCTGTTCCTGTGCATCCAAGTTGAATTTGCTGGTGCTTTATAAATAATACAATAATTCTGTGCATATTTGGGGCATTAAGAGATAATTTTGACGGATTGAAATTAGCTGCAAGGAGATGTAGCTATCATAAATTGGAGTATTTTCCTGCTTATATATATATATATATATATATATACACACACATCATGCACATAAGGTTTGCAACAACTATGTTACATGAATCACAAAAACTTAAACATGTGGCAAAATGACTGCATGGTATATTAAAATGTATAAAATAGATCAATGCACACAAGACTACAATTTTCAAATATTCCAAAACTCCTTAAAATCGCCCGTCTGAAGTGACCATAGTGTATTAAGCCTAGTGTAATATCAAGTACCTCAACACATGTTAGAGAGATAATGTTAGTTGCATTGCTTAGGGTTTGCTTCACTGAACTCCAAATGTGGCCCGGATGTTAAAAATCCAGGTTTTCAATTTGGAAATTGAATAAGAATAAACCCTGGAGAAGATATAGTATAGTATTTACATAACTAGACACAGGATATTTGTCATGCTTCGAGCCAAACAAATGCGCAACATAGGTTCATTTGCGTCTTGCAAAGTCCTATCTTTACCCCACGACATACCTAAGGAGGAGACATTTCCGCTTAACATGTAATACCTCAACTCCTGAAGAATGGGATGGAGTATTAAAGGGACACTACAGGCACCAAAACAACTATAGCTTCATGAAGTAGTTTGGGTGTATAGATCATGCCCCTGCAGTTTCACTGCTCAATTCTCTTCCATTTAGGATTTAAATCACTTTGTTTTATAGCCCTAGTTATACCTCCCTGTAACGGATCACCTGGCACCCCGACTGGGTACCTCCGTTGATGGATGCTCCTATCGCTTCCTGAGGACTCCAAGCACTCTAGCCGACACCACAACCACCGCAGGCTGAACCTCTCTTCCTTCAGAGCGAAGCAGGAACAAGCTCTTACAAGAGCTTAGTAGTGATATAGCAAGAGAGTATGACTAGCATAGCAATCCCTTGTAGCAGATTCCCCCAATAAGAGATGGCACTCTAAACTGAAGATGAAGTAGAACTGAAGCTTTAAATCAAACACTCTGTTTTTATGCACATTTTGCACACATAGTACTGCCCACAGGGTTTTGCAGAACAACCAATCAATACGTACAATACACTCAGACACTCCCAGCAATTACACGCGAAATCCTCCCCTCTGCCTCTGATTTAATTACTGAACACAATGGGCTAACATAATTATCACAGGCAGGAAAATACATACATACATATTTTTAATATATATATATATATATATATATATATATATATAATGTATGTAAAAAATATATATATAATGTTCACTTTACAGTACAGGAGATAAAAACCTTTCAAAACAACTTACCATCTAAATGGAATTTAATGTTGAATTGAATGTTCATTTCTCTACCATAAGCCGTCTCCCAAAGAGATTCAGAAAATTTGGCAGTACATCCAATCGGCCTCACAAATGCAGACCATGTGTAACTACACCAGCCCATGACCTGCACATCCAGCATCTTCACCTCCAAGATCATCTGAGACCGGTCCTCCCGGATAGCTGCTGCAACAATCAGTTTGCATAACCAAAGAATTTCTGCACAAACTGTCAGAAACCGTCTCAGGGAAGCTCATCTGCATGCTCGTCGTCCTAATTGGGGTCTTGACCTGACAGAAGTTTGTCATCGTAACTGACTTGAACTCACTTTCAATAGCGTCTGTCACTTTGGAAAGGTGTTCTCTTCACATATACTGTACTGTACAGGGCAGATGGCAGACAGCGTGTATGGCATTGTGTGGGTGAGTGGTTTGCTGATGTCAACGTTGTGGATTGAGTGGCCCATGGTGGCGGTGGGGTTATGGTATGGGCAGGTGTATGTTATGGACAACTAACACAAGTGGTGCATTTTATTGATGGCATTTTGAATGCACGGAGATATCGTGATGAGATTTTCAGGCCCATTGTTGTGCCATTCATCCACGACCATCACCTCATGTTGCAGCATGATAATGCATGCCCCATGTTGCAAGGATCTGTAAACAATTCCTGGAATCTGAAAACATCCCAGTTCTTGCATGGCCAGCATACTCACCGGACATGTCACCCATTGATCATGTTTGGGATGCACTGGATTGGCGTATATAGCAGCGTGTTCCAGGTCCTGCCAATATCCAGCAACTTTGCACAGCCATTAAAGAAGTGTGGACCAACATTCCACAGGCCACAATCAACAACCTGATCAACTCTATGTGAAGGAGATGTGTTGCACTGCAGGGCCGGACTGGCCCACCGGGATACCGGGAAATTTCCCGGTGGGCCGCGGCACCTGGGAGCCGGCCGCGTTCCTGGGCCAGCCCTTTAAATACTGCAGCCGCCTGAGCGCTCTGTGAAGAGCGGTCAGGCGGCTGCAGATTCTCCCCTGTAGCGTGGCCGAGCTGCACTCCGGTCCGCGGTGGCCGGCCGGCCGGAGTGATAGGAAGGTGCACACTCAGTGTGCACTTCCTGTCAGTCCGGCCGGTTACAGGAAACAGAAACTCCGCGCGGAACAGGAATTTCTGTTTCCTGTAACCGGCCGGACAGGAAGTGCACACTGATCACCTTCCTATCACGGCAACCGGCACTAACCGACCACGCTACGAGAGAAGAAGGAGGAGGGTAAGAACAGGGAGGGGGTAGAGAATAAAGAAAGGTGGAACAAGAAGGAGGAGGAACAAGATAGAAGGAGGGAATAAGAAGAGGGGAGGGAACAAGAAGAGGAGGGAGGAGGGATAAGAAGAGGGAGAGGGATAAGAAGAGGGGAGGATAAGAAGAGAGGAGGAGGGAATAAGATGAGAGGGGGGGGAATAAGAAGAGGGAGGGATGGGGGGGAGGAATGAGTGGGGAGGGGGGAATAAGATGAGGGGAGGGGGGGAATAAGATGAGGGAGGGGGGAATAAGGAGAGGGAGGGAGGGAATAGGAGGAGTGGGAGGGGAATAAGAAAGGGAGGGAGGGGGGAATAAGAAGAGGGGAGGGAGGGATAAGAAGAGGGGAGGGGGGAATAAAAAGAGGGGAGGGAGGGAATAAGATGAGGGGGGAATAAGAAGAGTGGAGGGCGGGGAATAAGAAGAGGGGAGGGAGGGAATAAAAAGGGGAGGGGGGAATAAGAAGAGGGGGGGAATAAGAAGAAGGGGCAGCTCTATAGGACAGGGGCCAAGACAGGGAACTCTTTCACACTACGTGCGCACACACACACAATGCATCCCTATACATACACAGAAACACAACATGCTTCCCTTACACACAGAGAAACACAATGCATCCATTACAACACACAGAGACAATGCATCCTTTGCACACATACACAGAAACAGACAATGCAAACCCGTACACACACATGCAAACACACACACTTCTTTTCTTACATACACACAGAAACACAATGCATCTCATGCACACACATACAGACACACCTTGCATCCCTTATGCATACAAACACAGATTCACACAATGCATCCCTTACACACAACCAGAAACACATAATACATCCCTTATACACAAATACACACTGCTTCCACTACACACAAACACACTACATCACCTGCACAAACTGGTAACCCTATACACTACATACCATAAGCACACATATTAGATCCTCTACAATAACACATAACACATCCCCTACACACTCCACTCCCTGTGAGCGAACTCATGGGTGGGTGGAACTTATGAGTGGGCCTTATGGGCATACTCACCGTCAGGCCCTGGGGCCCAGACCTTGAGCCTGTGTAAGGGGCCCCCAAAAAATTGAGCTGCTTCCAATTCTCCCAGAACATTGAATTTTGTGACCACAGTTGCAAACAGCCTCCAGAGATCCTGTTCTACACCAGACCAGTGGAGCCAAACTGCAGCCCATCATCATCCTCATCTGCTTGTAAGTAGGCAATCTAGTGTATTATTAGTGACACTAATCTATAATTTACCTCACATTAAAGGGACATTATAGCTTAATGAAGTAGTTCTGGTGTCTATAGCTGGTCCCTGCAGGCTTTTTAATGTAAACACACACTGTGTGCAGCACTGGCGTTAGTTCATATGGCAGATCATATGGGTGGGGCATTGTGATGTGACATGTGGGGGCAGCAAATTTTTATTTTGTCTAGGGCGGCAAAAATCCTTGCACCGGCTCTGATCCTGGGCAGGTGCACCAGTCTACTTGACTGGTTTTGCCCCCCAGGCCTAAGGCTGCCAGCCCTCTGCTCCCCAGCACGCAGCTGAATGAGACCGGCGCCGGAATATGACGTCATATTCCGGCGCCAGTCTCATTCAGCAGCGCGGAGGGCGGGAGGGCACTAACACAGGAAGCACCTCTAGTGACCGTCTGAGTGACTGTCACTAGCAGTGTCACTTTGAAGCAATGTAAACACTGCCTTTTGTCTGAAAAGTCAGTGTTTACGTTGAAAAGCCTGTAGGGACATGCTATAGACACCAGTACCACCACATTAAGCTGTGTGTGTGCGTCTGCTAGTGAGTGAGCTTGCTTGCATGTGTGTGCCTGCTAGTGAGTGAGCTTGTGTTTTTATGTCAATGAGCTGATGTATATCAATAAGATTGTTTGTCTATGAGGCTGTGTATCAATGAGCTTGTGTGTGTCACTGAAATGTCAGTGAAATTGCCTGTGTCTGCATGTGCGTATGCTTACTGTATAATTAAACGTTTTACCCTGAAAGGACCAATATTTTATATTAGAAAAAGCAATATATATATATATATATATATATATATATATATATATTACTCAATCATCTGTCCTGGCAAGACATAGCCTTACATATTACACGCGACAATATATGGCGCAGTGACTTATGGGGCTGGCACAAATTTTTTTTCCAGGGCTGCTTTGTATCCCCAGTCCGGCCCTGTTGCACTGCGTGAGGCAAATGATGGTCACACCAGATACTGACTGGTTTTCAGACCACTCCTGACCCAGCCAATACAGTAAAACTGCACATTTTAGAGTGGCCTTTTATTGTGGCCACCCTAAGGCACACTTGTGCAATAATCATGCTGTCTAATCAGCATCTTGATATGCTACACCTGTGAGAAAGTGATGGATTATCTCGGCAAAAGAGAAGTGCTCACAAACACAGATTTAGACAGATTTGTGAACAATATTTGAGAGAAATAGGCCTTTTGTGTACATTGAGTTCAGCTCATGAAAAATGGTGGCAAAAACAAAAGTGTTACATTTATAATTTTGTCCAGTGTATATCTCATACAGTGTTTATTGTGTCTTGGATTGGAAAAGGTATGTTTCTTTCCAAAACAGTTTTGTGAATGCAGAGTCACTGATTGGCTGAGTGTGTCAGCTGACTGCTCTCAGCTAATCAGTAGCGACCATGCCCCACGGTACTCTGCATTCCTGAAACTGAAATTGCTGAATGCTGCCTGGGAGTGTGCTGAGATCAGTGCTGGAGGAAACTTTTGTCTTAAACTATTCGAGAAAGGTTAAATCCCTTGAATTAAGAGTGCGCTGGCACCATACCAACTTCAGTCAGATTAAGTTATGTGTGATTTAAGGTGACTAAACTGTTCATTTAATGTCAAAGTTTGTAGAATTTATTTTTTTTGCATTTTTTTTTTGTCATATTACGTTTTTATTGGATTTTTGGTCAAGGTGGTACACAAGTATACATGAACACATACATTACATACGGAATTGCACAAGGACCATTGCACATTTTACATCCCCAACAGATCAGTAGTTAATCAACAGATATACATACTGAGATGATCTGCTGAGTGTAATCATGGGGCTTCCCAACTCTATTCCGCTTTGAGCGATCTTCCATCTTCCCAACTCTCCTGCCTCAGGCATAAGGCTGCCAGCCAATGAGTGTACTTAGCTTTTACTTATGTGACAGTCATGTCATTCATACAGGGTACAGAATAAAAGCAGGATGGGGACATGGATGACATTCAACTTTATAACAAGGGTAGACTCTTTTGTAAGTTCAGTGGAATGTGTACTTCGGTTCGTCCATATTTGACCTGTAGGCCAGTTTCACCCGAGGCCCACTACTGCCTGCATACCCAGAGCAGTTAATCAATCTGTGTCAGTGCTCGCCCCGTCAATGTCGCGAAATTGTAGCCAGCTGCCCCACAGTTTAGTGTAGTATGTGGCTGCCCCCATATCATGAAGGACATCTGCTCATATAATCATATGTTGTCCACTCTCTTCGAAACCTCCTCCAGGGAGGGGATTGCACCATTTTTCCAGTGTGAGGCTATTGCTATCTTGGCTATTGTTAATAAGTTAATGATAACTGTGGCGTGTCGGGTGAGGTTTGGGATGGGCAGGATATTGAGTAGGTAGCTTTCAAGGGTTAGCAGGAGTGAGAGAGTGGTAACTGTATGTACAAGCATTTGTATGAGGGAACAGAATGTCGTTAGGCTGGGGCAGTCCCAGAAGATATGCAGAATAGTACCCGATGCTGTTGCGCATCTCCAGCACACTGGGGAAACAGCGGGGTAGCTCCTGGATAGCCTGTGGGGAACCAGGTACCATCGCATTGTGACTTTATAATAGGCTTCCCATAGGGAAAGGCTCTTGGATGCTCGTTGGTGAGGGTGAAGGCCTCTTGCCATTGTTGTAGAGTAAGCTTACGCCCAATGTCCCCCTCCCATTGTTCCATATATGGAAGTTTGTGTAGCGAAACATCTTCCCATGTGTAGCGAAACATCTTCCCATGCACTGTAACACAGGGAGAGGGGTTTTATGGAGCGAGAGGTCAAGATGTGTTGTGGGGAGAGTGACATGGAGTGCTGTGCACCCTCTACAACCGATCTCTGGGACATTAGGATGTTTTTGACTCTTAAATAAAGAAAGAGGTCCCTAGGGGCCAATGTGAATTCGTCTAGTAGGGTTGGGAATGGCTTTAGGGTGTCCTGGCTATAGAAGTCTCCTATTTTACAGATGCCCTGCATTGACCATGCATTTAGTATGAGGTCAGGGGAGAAGGCCTGCAGTGCTGCAAGGGGGGCTATCATAAGCAGTGATTTAGTGTCGAACAACACCGGGGCCCATGATCTCCATGAGGGCAAAATAGACTTTGTGCTTTTCTAATTGTTTGTGGGTGGACTTCGTTAGGTTAGATTTATGTTTGGATTCCAAGTCTGAGAGCTGTTGGAGCAGCCCAGATCTGGTCTCACAAACCCTTTTCTTGGACACTGAATGCGGTGGGCCCGATCCATGAGCCATCCCTCATTCCCTATCTCAGGCAATAAAGCCGGGCAGAGGCCTTTGATGTAAGCAGGTAGGGCCTCGTGTGACACTGTCCGTGATGCTCCAGAATATGACATTATTCCGCTTTGAGCGATCTTCCATTTCAGCTGAGTGTGCTCATCCCGAAGGGCTTGAAGCCGCTCTGTGAACTCATTTTGCGCTGTGCAGATTTCCTCCATGCGCTCTTCCAGGCGGTCTGTCCGGTCCCCGAGCTTGGAAAGCTCCTGCTTAAACTCCACAGTCATCTGTTTGATATCTGTGTTCAGCGTCGCCCGCAAGTCTTGCAGCATGGAGTAGAGCTGCTTTTCACTGACCGGGGCATCCGAGTATTGGGTTGCCGAGTGTTCAGCCTCATTGTGGCCTTCCGATGCAGGAAAGTGCGCCATGCTGTAGTCGCCATCTTGAGTAGGCCTCAGACGTTTTTTTTTGGTAGATCGGATCGGGTCCATCAATGTTTGCTGTTTTTTACGGCGCCATAAAGTCAGCAGTGTCTGGCGGGTGTCGTGGTGAACTTTTGGCAGTGAGTTATTATGCTTCGTGTAGCGTTTGGGTCAGTTAGAGCCGGGAGCACTCACTGCATGTGACCGCTCTCTTCGGCTGCTCGCCACGCCCCCTTATTTGCATTTCTTTTTATTTACATGCACATTGCATTTTGTCCTAGGCATTTTGTAAATCTGTCCCACTTTGATAAAAAAAAAATTATGCTCAGCTATATCTTTTGAGTAAGATGTTTCCTAAATGGATTTGATCCCATTTGGGGGCATTTTAGAAGTTTGAACATTTAAATTACCCCATAAAGGCCTATCATTTGTGAAAGTATACACTCCAGGGTGTTTCATATGGTGTATATTGTACCTTAATGTGTCAACATTTGTCAAAGTTGGTAAAAATGTTTTTTAAAAACTCCTGTTTTTACATGCACGTCTGATCTGTGTCACTGTAATAAAATTATAATATAAAAAAATCACTCATTTGTGATGTTGCAGTGCTACAGAGATGTGAACATTTTCATAGATGGATTTAATGGAGCTATGTCTCATTTTGGAGCATTTGCTAGTTCACACTACGTCACAAAGTCCTACCACCTCATAGAAACATAGAATGTGACGGCAGATAAGAACCATTCGGCCCATCTAGTCAGCCCAATTTACTAAATACTTTCATTAGTCCCCGGCCTTATTTTAAGTCTAGGATAGTCCTATGCCTATCCCACGCATTCTTAAACTCCTTCACTGTGTTAACCTCTACCTTGGCTGGAAGGCTATTCCATGCATCCATTACCCTCTCAGTGTACCTCAAATGGCATAATTTGATTCTTATCATGAGGCCATTATTACGATAGTTTATACCAACTGTAATGGGAATTTTCTTGCATATTTATACCCTGTATGGTACTGCAGTATAACACCCAACATGTCGCTCAGTTATGTCTTCTGAATACAGCAACAGGGGCAAATATAAGACAAAGCCATTTCATTTTTTCCAATCTCTGAATGTTGATGCTTTGTCCATGTTCCATTTTGGAGCATTATAGCAGGTTGCTTGTTCACACTACCCCAAAAAGGCTTTCCATTTCTTAAAGACACCTCACGGCATCTCAAATGGCATATTTTGATCTTTATTGTGACACCATTATTTCGCTAGTTTGTATCAAGTGTAGTGGGAATAATTGTAACATTCTATAGCATTTCAGCAGGTCATAATTTGCAATTTACCCCACAAACGCCACATCTATTTTTAAATATAAGCAGCTCATCAATGTAAATTATGAACAAGAGCATACGGTTTGCTCTAATCTAGGGACTCTTCTAGATTTATGGGGGTCATACAGGCTTTCAATATTCTGATTTAGGTGGAAAATTAGGGGGCACATGTTAAACAATTTGTCATGCTGCGGCTAACAGTTTTGTAGCTGTAGGCACTCACATTGTCGTTAGAAAGCATAAACCACAGAAATGTCTGCATCTCTTCATAATTTGTGAAATGGGGGTACTGCAGATTCTTTGTCCAATACAAGTGAATAATAGGTTTCTTTATGACCCCGTTAACATTGTGAGCTCCAAGTATTGTTTTAATTCAGGGACTGTGGCGGGGCACCATGTCACTTTCCTGGCAGTAAATGATGCAGGGTACTAGCCAAGATACTGCTCAGCATAAACTAGTTTGCATTCCAATCTGTCCTAAAATATTATCTTATACCTGGAGTTGCAGTAACGAGATGGATGTCAGAGGTAAAGTCATTGGGGGTACTAAGTCATCTGCATCTAGGGCAGTGTCAGGGGATTCGCCACTTGTTTCTAGCTTAGACACATATCCACTGTCACCTGCGGGGCCAACTGTTACCTCTAAATCAGCCTCTAAAATTGTTTAAGCTTCCTCAACAGTAAACCTTTTGTGATGAACTCACTCCTAAAAGACTATGATCCACTGAGCTCCTCCCTCCTTGTCCAGTTGCCTTCCCTTTTTCCTCATTCACTGATAGCCGGAGTGCCCCGACGCTATAAGCGGGACCAATCTACAACCGCTCTGGAACTCCGGCCCGGTCACGTGTTGCAGGTTTTTTCCCGTCACCTTGGACATCCATTTTCCCCACTTTCCAAGCGACTCAGAAGAGCGCTTTTTGGAGGGAAGCTTGTGTCCATGGAAGTGAACAATCGCTCCCTGCAATCATCAGTGAGCTCCCATTATCCACGGAGATATGGTGCCCAACAAATCACCCAGGATTTAACCGGGCCACATGGAACTCTTTTCAGCCAAGACGATGGCAGTGGTTGGCCAAAACTTTGACTGTGTGGCTTTCAGTCAATCATGCATTAGCACTATTTTCCCAGACAGCTATTTTCTCTCCTTTAAAATGATATATGATGTGTGGGGATACAAACTGTTTAATGGGTGTTTTGGGGGTATTTTCTGTTTTCGTCTCTGTATCCGGGAGAAAATTAGTTTACCGGTTATCAACTCAATTATCTCCCAGACACAGAGTTGCCTGGGCGGGCTTAAGTGTTTCTGACTAGAGACCCCATAATGGGGGATCATTGTACAAATGTGTGTGCTTTTGGCTGAATAAACCAGTTCTTTTTGTACCCTTCATCAAGGCTCAGCTGATGTTTGGGTATGTGGGAGTTATAATCACTGCTTCACCACAGGATGTGGGAGAATCTACAGCGGAGGTACCACTCTGAGTACAGGCACTCCTTTACACCTTTTGAGCATTTTCAACTTTAAAAACAATGGCAGGGCCGGTGCAAGGATTTTTGACACGCTAGGTAAAGATTTACTTTGTCGCCCCCTTCAACAATTAAGAACACATCAAGCACCATCATAATGAACTTATGAACTTTGCATAGGCTAGGGAGCAAGGAGTTTCCATTGTGGTATACCTGAGATAGGATGGACACCACAACATTCTGGGCACCATAATGAGTGAGCAGACATGGTTATAGCTAATGCAATTTGCATAAATCACTGCAATGATCAACTCATCTGTTTCAATGTCTTACAATGGACATAATTGAATCTTTGACAAAAGCTTACGATGGGAGCTTTTGTCAAAGATTTCAATTGGTGCAAACTGTGCAGCTGCTAGGTTTGGCTTGATTCATTAAAAAAAAAACAAAAAAAAAACAAAACCTCAAATTGAGCTATTGCTAAAGTAATAGGTACTGTGCTACTACAGACTACTGGATTACTTATCATACAGCATCCGAAACTCCATGGATATGAAAAATACGTAGCACTTCAAAAGACGTATGCATATTACAGGCAAAGGGATTGACATATATGCACCTGCCTTGCAAAGACTTCTCATTGAGCTGCATTGGGAAGTCTGTGATTGAACAGTCACAGTAAGTCTGGATGGGGTTAAAAGGAGTGCTTGCAAAGGCAGCAGACAAGAGATCTGCAGCTTCTGGAAGCTGTCTTAGATATACCCCCAGTGAAAAAAAATGCCTAATGTTTCATTGGGGGTATATATACTAAACAGTTATTTAGGGGAGCAGTGAAGTGCCCCTTTAGGATACTTAGACACATAAGTACAAAGTGCAAGTAAAGAGTTCAGTACACACATAATAAACATAGCACAAACATGCACACTGCAAATAAAAAAGAAGAGAAAAAAAAGTTCATACACAGCAAGTGATGAGTTCGAAAACACACATCCACACTGCAGGAATAGTGGCAACACAGGCAAACCAATACAAGCTAGTTTTTTGCAATTTGTTTCGTTCCGAATGCCAACACGGATGAATTTAGGGCAATTTGGATATTCAGATGTCCAAATAGCTGAATTGCCGAAGTGCCAAAGTTCCGAAATTGCTGAAGTGTCGAAGTGCCGAAGTACTAATATACCCCGTGGAAGAATGAAGAATGTTACTGTATACCAGTTTAAATAAAAAGTATACACACATAGCCATGATCTTTCAGCCAAATTTACTGAAGGGGGCACCTGAGCGGCGGGTGGGGGCCTAAAATAAAATAATTGGGGAGGGGCCTCTTGTCCTCCCCCCTGTCCTCCACCTCTGAGCGGTGGGCGGCCTTAAATTAGAAGAAGGGGGACCTATTGTCCTTCCCCCTAGCCCCCCGGCCACAGGCTGCTCGCTGTTTAATAGACATGCCCCTACTCACAATATAGCGCGTAGGGGCAGAATTTACTAATACTAAGTAATTACTTAGTATTAGCAAATTTGACTGAAAGACCAATTTAGGTATATTTGTAAATAAGTGCCCTCATACCGTGGGAATTAGGTAGTTATCTACTAAGCAGCTGCAAGAGAACAGCCGAAGTCCTGAAATGCCGAAGTGCAGAAGTTGCCAAAGTGCTGAACCGAACCGAAGGGCAGAAGTGCCAAAGTTCCGAAATTCGGAATGTCGAACCGAATATTTTCCCCATACACATCCCTAATACAAGCCAGACGAGGGGTCCAACACAGTACAGGTAACTAATCAAAACATAAATTATAAATCCTAGAGGCAAAGGATTTAGAAACATACACTGCAGGGAAAGTAAGTACACCTATAAATATTGACAGCAAACAATATGTTACAAACACACATAGGGCACATGCATACAACAGGTAAACGGTTAACATATTGTAGATATGAACTAATAGTGCTGACTGGGGTCAGTTTCTTAGTA
Organism: Pelobates cultripes; assembly: GCA_933207985.1. Classification (NCBI taxonomy): domain Eukaryota; kingdom Metazoa; phylum Chordata; class Amphibia; order Anura; family Pelobatidae; genus Pelobates; species Pelobates cultripes. The sequence continues at coordinate 157,669,051 of OW240917.1, forward strand.
TTATAAGAGCTGGTGACTTGCCATTAAGTACACAAATGGAGAAGGGGAAGACCTTCCTGTCTGATTTTCTGCAGCCTGATCACAACCAATCAGCAACCCTGTTACGGAGGATAATGCTCAGTGTTCAGTCAGGGTCCACCTACCACAGTAAGCTGCTCTCCCAGGCTGCCATTAAGGATGCTGGTCTGTGCACTGGCTCCCATAGCACCTCCTTCATTCTGTTTCCTGCTGAATTCACCCAGCAGCAAGAAATAGTACTGAGGCCCCTGCGGTGCACGCATTTTAGTTGCTCCCTCCATGGCTGGGATTAGGCAGGGTGCTGAATCTTAACAGGGAGCAGTCTGTGCTGAGAGATCTCTTCCTGCACACACTTCCATGGCTGGAGCCTTTGGCAAGTTCTGGTTTTGCTGAATGGCAGTGCTGGCTGATACAACTAAACAACCTTTTTACTCACCCCAGCTAACTAAATCATCAATTCAAAATTAATAAAATAAATTTAGCCCCTGAGGGTTAAAAAATCCAAAACCGATTACAGTAAAGTTACTTTGATTTGTATTCTGATCACTGGGCAAGAAAAGTGTTAAATTTGGGTTTTGAAGACAAGGAGTTTAAATTTTACTGATAAAATGTAATCACTCTGCGTGGATCACATGTGCTGGGACAGCACCATTTACTGTTGCTGATCTGCCTTGGACATCGAGGCACCCAGCAATAGCATTATTCACTACAATCGCGGCAATTTGGTGTTAATCAGGGCCGTCTTTAAGGAGGGGCAAAAGGGGCAGCTGCCCCGGGCCCAGTTACTCCTGGGGGCCCTAAGGCAACTGCCCCATGGGCCCCCTGCAGCACCTGAGGTAATCAGGGGCCACAGCCCTTTAATACCGGCCAGGGCCCCTGTTATATAGGGGGTGGCTGACTACATACTCACAGCTAGCCCCCTCACATACTGCCCTGTGAGTCTCTTTGTTTCCTGGGCATGCTGGGAGGAAGTGAGGTCAGATTGCTTCCTCCCAGTAAGAACTGATCACTTCCTCCACAGTGCCGCTGGGGTGGAGGCACACACCACATGGAGGAGGATGCAAGCATTGTGGGGTAGAGGGACTGAGAAAGCTGATGGCAGACTCCCATCAGCCTGGGCCAACAAGCTCCCACTGGACCCCAGGGAAGCCACCTTTCTGTACCCAAAAGGTAAGGAGACAGGAGGGTGGCTAAATATGTTTTGTTTTTTGTTTTGTATTATTTCTGATATCACTTTTATTTAAGTGTGTTGATGTTTGTAATGTAACACACAGGGAATAAGTACATGTTAAAAATCCTAGGAGAACCTGACAGTTCCCTATTAAATATACATTTTAAAAGTATTTATTTTAACATAATATTGCATCAAGTGTTATCAAAGGCTGTACACCATTTCCAAATGTCACTTTTGCCAAATTCTGGACCAGGGTATGTAAGAACAGAGTTGAGACATTATTATGGCCAAGGTTGCTGGGAGTTGCTGTCCAAGAGCTGCTAGAAGGCAAAATATGTAAATGTACACATATATGTGTGTGTGTATCTGGCTGTGTTTATGTCCTTGTGTGTATCTGGCTGTGTTTGTGTCAGTGTGTGTATCTGGATGTGTTTGTATCTGGCTGTGTTTGTCTGTGTGTCAGTGTTTCTGTGTGTATGCATACCTGTGTATGTGTACTTGTGTGTCAGTGTGTATGTGTACCTGTGTGTGTGTTTGTGTGTGTGTGTGTGTGTAGGTATGTGTCAGTGTGTGTAAGTGTGCATCTGAGTGTGTGGTAATGCATACATCCCAGCATTTTAATGCCAACACAAATACACTCCATCTCTAGCACTGTACACATATACACCCCTGCATTTATACCTTTATGTATGTGTGTATCTGAGTGTGTGTGTACATACCTGTGTCAGTGTGTGTGTGTACCTCTGTGTGTGGATGTGCCAGTGTGTGTGTATCAAAGTGCTTGTATCTGTGTGTCAAAGGGTGTGTATCTGTGTGTGTGTGTGTATGTGCCAGTATGTGTCAAGGTGTGAGCATGTGTCAGTGTGCCTATGTGTGTATCTGCGTGTTAATGTGTAGGTGTATATGTGTTATAGAAATCACACAACATGCAAACAGAGCCCTGCAAACACAAACATTACATACAAACACACCAGTTTGCTGAAACACCAATACTACACACAAATGTACACAGCACTACATCCAAACAACCCCCTGCATGCAAATACAAACATTACATACAAACACATTCCTGTATTAAAACGCTAAAATGATATACAAACACCAACTCTACACACAAAAGTACACCTGCATTTAAAAGCCAACACTACAGACAATCACACATTACTGCATTCAAACGCAAACACTACACACAAGTACACCACTGCATTCCAATGGTAACAGTACATACAAATACACCCCTACATGCACACATACACTCTATACAATAACATGCTGACATTCAATTGCACAAACACTGCTCAAAAATACAACCCTGCAAGGATGGTAGATCCCCACCTGGCATAGCATCGCAGGAGTTGTATGACAGATGGGGATCTATCTTTTCTTTACTCTTGTGCTACAGGGCAGGCCTGAATTATTATTTTTTTTGCACCAAGGCACTCTCTACATTAGTTTCGCCTCTAGGTTGGGGTGGAGGGAGTGATTGCATGCCCAGGGGGCCCAAGCAGATGCTTGCCCAGGGTCCAATCAATATTAAAGACGGCCCTGGTGTTAATGTTAGTACATGACGGAATTATTGGTGATTAAGTGATTAAGTAGATACAATTTGCAACAATGTGTTTGAATGTGTAGAAACACTCCAAACACCATAACCACTACAGTCCAGACGGGGATGCCCTGGCATCATCAAACCTTTTGCAAACGGTTTGACAACTAACCTAACGTCCGTGGGTCTCTTCCTCCCAAGAACCCAAAAGCTGCTACAAGGAGCAAATGCACAGGAAGGTGGAACCAGCGCCTGGTGTACACCATATCATTTGTCAAACTGCTCACACACGATTTGGACTACACACCTCCCATGATGCTTTACCAGCATTATGGGTGTAAGAGCATTGTGGGAGATGTAGTCCAAAACATCTGGAGTGCCGAAGGTTGCCTATCCCTGCTCTAGGAGGACGCCACAGCATTGAGCATAGAGTGAGCAGTCATGGTTAAATTCAGTGTTTTAACTTTTCCATATCAAAATTTTCAGATATAGTAAACCAAAATGTAGTGATCTATAAATTAATCTAAATGCATGATATAATAGTGAGCAGTATTAATATCTGCATGAGGTATGAAGGATCACATCAAGTAGTTATGTGTGAAAACAGAATGCCTTATGGTGCATTTACTCTGTAGCTGAAGCAATTTTGTGGTTTATGAGTGCTTGGTGACAGAAGGGAAATTAAAGTGTAACAACTGTAACAATGCTCACTTGAGTCTTCTGGATATTGATACTAATATTATATAGATTGCATATTTATAATATACTTTCAGAACTAATATTGCAACAAAGGACATTTTGATGATTGATGATTTCAGTCTGCTGTATTATGTTAATGGTAATTTACTCTTGCAAAATCAATAATCAGTAAATAACCGATTGAATTGTCAAATTTGACTAAAAGGAACACTCCAGACACCATAACAATTTTATCTAAATAAAGTTTTTATGGTCCCTGGAAGCCTGCAGATGCAGTTTTAACAGTTTAACCCCAAAATTGCCTCCAGCTCCGATGTCAACTCCCTCCCACCCCCAGACACCATCCAGTTCCTGAACTTTCATTGTAAGGAAGAGCAGAGTGCCGTTGGCATGTGTGCCGCTAATTGGCTGATGCTCTCAGCCAATCATTGACTACACAAAATGGCTTCAAAAAGGTATGTTTCTTTCCATGGTGCCTCAAGGTGACTAAACATTCCCTTTAACAGCCATAATGCACAGTTTCTTCAGCTATGCTATTCACCTAAATTCAGCATCACTGCTTCATTTCCCTAAAATCTATTATTATCCTATTGCAACTTTAGAATTTATTGTAATGCAGCAAATATTGAATTTATAGCATCAAACCATCCAAGGTGTCTTCATTAGGACCAAGTTAAATGTATTATATATTTAATTTGTTAAAAATATTCAACAATTCATGAAAAATATTCAACAATTAACCAAACATCATTACCTTGGAAGAGCAAGAACTGACATTAGGGTCGGACTGAGGAAACAATTCAGCCCAAGTATTTAAAGATAGGACATTTCAGTGGTGAGGCCAGAGAGGGGATCATCACTAATAACATGCAATCCCCCCACCAATGACAATGAGTCCTGGTTTAGCACTTCATCTTAAAGTATTTTATTGCACACTTGTGCTTTGTTTGTCAGTTATGGAGACACCAGAGAACAAACGCCAGAGAGGGTCGGGACACATTGAGTCTGATTATTGCAGTATTGTATGTGCATAGGGGTTATTGGTGGTGTTACCTGTGCATTTAGAAGCAGGTTTAGGATGGTTGTGTGTATGGATAAGGGCTCTTTGTGTGGCTAGAACTGTGTGTGGTGTAGTTTAGTGAGAGGGTTGTTTGTAAGGTGTGTGTGTGTGAAGGGGCTGTTTGTAAAGTGCGCTTGCGTGTGTAGGTGTGCAGTTTTTAATATCTGTAGAGGGGACTGTTTGACGTATGTGTGTGTTTAGGGGGTAGGAACTGTTTGTAGTATGTGTTTTAAAAAAACAAACCAAACATTTAAAGAAAACAAACATTTATTTCCATCTCCCTGACCAAAAGCTGATCTCTGGAGGACCAGTGGGGTGTCTTTCTGTTCGATCCTGCAAGTATCAGAACATTGCCGTGGTAATCCAATAATACAAGCAGGCTTCACTCTCTGGAGAGAGACAGACCAAATACTTTCAAAGACCCTGGTATAAGCATTGGCAGAGTTTTTTGGGAATATAATTTGTGTTAAGACCTGCAGTGGTTATGGTACTGCGGTCTTCTATTCCTTTCCCAATAGCTGAGCATAAGTGATTATAACTGCAGTTAGGAGGTAGAGGAATAGTGTAGATGAATGCCGCTTCCAAGACATTTCTCCCCAGCAAGGAGAATATTCCCCAAGCATGAGCCTAGACTTCATGAAGGGTGTAACAGGAATGAATTTTATTGATGCCACACTGGCTTTTATGAGAAATCCTCCTGCAAGAGGACCTCCCACAGTAAACAAAGGCAATAACCAATCAACATACAGATTTACAGTAACCCCCGCCCTCTCTCGACCTGGGAGATATTGAGATAAGTTAAGGAATAACCCAATTATCTCCAGGCAGACAATTTTCCCAAAAGTTAGAACACCCCTTTCCACACAAGGTATCCCCACAAATTACATATCCCCTGATCTGGGGGACTAACATATCCAAATTTCACCCAGATCGGTTCAGGGGTTCTTAAAAAGTATGGAAGTCACAAGTTACGGACCACACATGAGGCGCCTGCCCAAAACAGTTCCACAAATTCAGCGTGTGCGGTCGGTCAGTTCAGAAAAAGGCATAAAACAAATAAAAGTCCCGAATGGATCCTCCTGGCTCATAGGAGCAATTGCTCCCCTTGTCCGTATGAACAAAACTACCGAATGGCGCTCTCCTGGCTGTTCGGTAACTAAAGGAAGCAGGCATTCGGTAGCTTCAGCGGTGGTTCGGGAGGTCGAGTGTCCAATTTTAGTTCCAGACACTTGGCGACCAAATCCTGCTGCCTCCTTTCGTGCAAACAAGATGGCCGGCGTTTTCTGTTCTACGTGGCATTCGGCTATATGAACAGCGGCCGCCCAAAGAGTGCTTAATAGATGGTTCTTTTGAAGTTAATGAGCCAGGAGGGTGGTCGGGGTTCGGTAGTTTTAAACTACCGAACTAATAGATCCAACATGTACAAAATACTGCAGAAAAGCCCGAACATAAGAGAAAATACTGAACTATTTTCTTCACAATTTGATCTCCACAGTAAGCCCTGGCCCATGGCCATCTCAGCATATGTTTTAATGTCTTATCTAGGCATAACTAGCCTGGAGCATTCCTTTAATGCGTCTTCTTATTTATAGATCAATAGCCATCCCACATGCTGTATATTAACAACATAAGGACATGCTTGGACAGTCAACAAGATACAATGGCTGATCTGGAACAAGCTAGACCTAAACACTCCCCCACAAAATCGTGAGGAATTTAGAAATTGCCACATTTACTTTTCATGATGCTGGCCAAATGATTGCCACTATCAGTAGATGATGGTTGGCTACATGACAGAAGGCTACCACAATACAGATATATATTTGCTGTTTCTCACTGTTCCTTCTTGCTCCTACCTGTGATCTTTGTTTGATCTGATTTGAACAGGAAGAATCAGAAATTAAACACAAAACAAATGTGTAGCATTAACCAAAATTTAAATGAGCACCTATCACTTCAAAAATTGTAAAACTACTATAAATGATATAACAAACAGATAACTATGAATTATTTTAAAAAAAATCAAAAAAACAATGCTGACTCAGAAGATTTCTACTACCCAATATAAACCACACGCCACAAATATAGTAAATTGACTGTGTTGACAAACAAATGCTAAAATTGCTTATACCGATATGAGCATAAGAGTGGCAGATTACTCATTAGCAAATTTTTACAGTCAATAGACACATTTTCATATAATCAATATATTAGTCAGCATACAAACCAAATAAGGGTCCACATAGCTTACTCCTAATCTGATTGCCTGGCAGGCTTTTAGCAAACTTTCTTTTGATGTCTTTTTAAAGCAAATCCCTGATGGATCTGTGGCTCAGCAGCAAACTATCGATCACTTGGCAGTGTTTCTAGACAAATAGCCAAGAAAGTATCTTACTGTAGTAGAGGGGCACTCAAGGCCAGGCTTGGACAAAAATTCAGCCTGGGCAGTTAAAGGCAGAGCAGACTGCTAGGAGGGGTAGGGCTAGAAAGGGGCATGTTATGTCATCACCAATGACAAGCACGCCTTCCCCTTCCCAATGAGTATGTTAGTGTGATGTCAATCCAAAGCATCCATTGCCCTTGAATGGAGAAATGTGTCCTGTTTTTTTTTCTGCACAACGCAAGCATGCTCATTTGCTAGTGAGTTGTCTCTGGTGTGCCCAATGGTATCCCCGGTAATGGGATACTACAAAAGTGGAACAGGGCTATTACAGAGTGTTGTTTATGTCTGGGGATGCTCCCTGTAGTGTTGTACGTGTTTGAAGGTTGCATGTAGGATTACATGTGTGTAGAGAAAATGGTTTGTATTGTAGTGTGTAAAGTGGTCTCTTTGCGGTGTACAATGTATGGCTAGGGGCTAGTGTATGTCTTTCTGTGTTGTAAATATGTATAAGCGTCCGTGTTTATAGGGCCTGTAGAGTGTGTGGTCCTATGGGGTGTCTGTGAATCTAGGGAATGCAAGGGGTTGGATTGTGTGTGTGTATAGGGAGTTTATTGTGCATGTGTGTACAGGGATCGCAGTGTGCATGGGGGTATAGTGTGGGCATAGGGGTTGCAGAGGGTGTTTAGGATATGTGTGTATCCCCTATAAATGCACAGTGTTTATTCATATGGGAGATAGTGTGTGTAACTATAGGAGGTGTAGGGTGTATATAGGGGTATAGGAAGTGAGTAGTTTGGTTGTGTAAGTGCAGGGGGTGTAATATGTATATGGGGTAAAGAGTGTATGTAGTGTTTTTGTGTAAGTGCAGTGGGTGTAGTGTGTGTATAGGGGATATTGAGTGTGAGTATTGTTTTTGTGCAAGTGCAGGGGTTGAGGGGTTGTTGAGTATAGATCGGGGTATAGAGTGTGTTTGTGTGTGTAAGTGCAGTGGGTGTAGTGTGTATGTTATGGATAATTGTATTATACTTACCGTCATTTTCTTTTCCATGGCAGCATTTACTCATGGGTTTAGCTCCTCCTCTCACAGCAGAGAGGACAGGAAATAGTACTCTGAAATTGGTATAAATAGATTCACTCCTTTCCCATCAGACAGTCTTAGTAACTCACTTCACAACTCTCATAGTAGATTGGGAACAAAATGCTGCCAAGATTAATGATCAAGGAAAGAACATTATGGTAAGTATGATAGGATATTTCAGATTCCTGATCAAACATGGCAACATTTACTTATGGGGAATACCAAAGCTTTATACTTTCAGGAATATATATAAACCCATCACAAAGAGATAACGTATACTGGACCTTAGAGTGGCCGGGCTAACATTTACAAAGACAAAGAATAGTCAGGGACAAGCCGAGGTTGAAGAAGCCAAGAAAGCAATAATAGCGAAAATACAAAAGCCAAGTCAAAGCTGAATGGAAGGTAGAATACTCAAAGCCAGAGTCAGAACCAGTAACACACAATAAATATCACATGCTTTTTGGGAAAAAGTTTGAACTACAACAGGGCAATGACTTATGCCCTGAGAGTCTATTTATATTGTGGCTCTTTAACTTAGTAGCCACGCCTCTGAAATGGTCAAATTCAAACTTTTGGCAGCCATGACGTCACTAACGTCATTACGTCAAAAAGGGTGGGGCTATCGCGGCCAGCATGAGAACCACTGAAGAGAGGAGAGGGACATTAGGAAAGGTCTCTCTCCACATGCAGAAAGAGAGAAGCCACCTACACCACTAGATATACACAGAGCTGCAAAAGAAGCCTTCCTCTTATACAAATAACATAAATAGTCCCCACACACCGCTTACCATCCACATACACACACAACACCACTTACCATCCACATACACGCACACATCCTCACTAGCAGCCCCTCACATACAATATTCCAAGCAGCCCCACACATATACACACCACCAAACAGAAATGTAACATATCATCCATGCACACAATTCCACAAGCAGCCCCCTTAAAGAGCGCACATTTATAAGTATCACATTTACACAATATCATAAACTACTCATGAACATATACAATATAACAGTCCACATACACACAAATACAATGGTACAAAGCAACTGCAGCGCCAATAAATAACACAAGCAGAATACAGTAACACATATCTCAACTTTAAAAAATAGGACTGGCACACCAAGGCACTTCAAGATCTTGTTTTGGCAAAGTACTACTAAAAGGTTGCCTAACCCTGATCTAGACTAAAACTGTTTCGAGTTTGGTGGCAGTGTGTAGCCTTAGTATTTATTGTTGATTGCAGGCACACAGCTTGGTTTTTTTGGGCTCCCACGGGCAACTAACTCTGAAACAATTACCTGACTGTTTTCATTGGTATGCTTTACTTTGATTTAAATGTTGTGAATACTAACTGTTCCACCATGGCACAACTTTAGTAATCAGTTTTAATTTCTGCCAAGATTATTTTCTGCAAAATTCACTACTCCTGGTCTGGTTTAAAATGTATAGTCATGTTTCAGGTTCAGTGCACTGAAGTTGGTTTAGAAATTCATTTAGAAATGAGTGAATTTTCCAAAAGCATTATCTATTTGAGAGAATATGCAATTTGTAATATTCAGTATTCTGCTACTTGATCCCTTGTGGACCTTATGTTTGGCAATCCCTTTAACCCCTTAGTGACCAAGGACGTATCAGGTACGTCCGACAAAAAATGGTCATTAATGACCTCGGACGTACCTGATGTGTCCCCGGCGAATTTGAGCGCTGGAAGTGATCGTGATCATGATCGCTACCAGATGCTCTAACGGTATTGCAGCGATGCCTTGATGTCGAGGCATCCTGTAATACCCCCTTGACTGCTGGGCCGCAGGGTGATCGATCCCCCAAGAGCGGTCACTTCCGGGTTGCTCCACGTGGCACTCGGCAGTGAGGCAGAGCATCGGAAGCCATCAGGCAGGCTTCCGATGCCCTGTCTGTGTGCTGAGTGCCTCGAGGGGTCGAGTTACTCAGTAAAATAAAATAAAAATATATATTTTATAAAATAAAATAAAGATCCCTAACCTGTCTGGGGGGAGGCTTTGTATAACGGTCAGTACAAGGTGAGTTTTTTGCTGGGAAAAGGGGTTCTACCTGGAATATTCCTCCTGCCCTGTACCCACTGATTCTCCCTTGTCACCATACTTATAGGCTGCAACAGTCAATGAATGTCATTTTTACTGCACTATTTGTTACATTGTGATTAGACTGTAAACAGCAATTAAGGACCTACCTTACAATACACTCAGCGTCAATGCTTGCAACATTGCAGCAGGTTCTAGTGATATTGTTATAATGCACTGGTGCAGACCTTATCATTGACAGAAATTGCACAACTTCTGTTATTATTTTTCGGTTTGTAACCATATATTGAGTACTGTAGCAGTTTATGTAGTGATACCTGTGTTAACCCTGTACAGCCACAGTGTGGCTAATCTTATTACTTACCCCATATTACTACTGATATTAAGGACAGTTTATGGTTTAAGTATAGTACATAGGATATGCATGGGGGGACATAGCGATATCAATATCTCCACTCAATATGGGCTCATGACTAGATCTTAATGGCAGCCAGATCAGTATACTATTGCCATAACATAGCACCATTGTAATACAGTGACACTGTGATATATCTGCCAATATAATTTTACACTCTACTCTCTATATACAGCAATATACCACAGCCAGGGATGTGTGTACCACGAGGCAAACAAAGCATTTGCCTTGGGCAACAATTTCCAGGGGGCGGCAAAAAACGCCGCCCCCAAATGCCCAGGCAAATACCTTGTTTGCCTCGTTTTATGGGAGCCCAAGAGCTGGCCCGGGGCAGCAGGCGGTTGTTTCTCGGGCGGGCGGCGAGGGAGCACTTTCCCCTGAGCTCTGTGCTCAGCTCCCTCACGTGACACGCAATAATGCGGGGAGCCGGAATATGACGTCATATTCTCCTGGCTCCTGGCATCACTCTGTGGCACACGAGGGAGCTGAACAGAGAGCTCAGGGGAAAGTGCTCCCTCGCTGCCCGCCCGCCTGCACATCCAGCCACCTCCCTGCCCAGCAGCCCTACTGGACCCCAGGTGAGAAATCCACCTAGCTATCCCAAAAGTAGGGAGGCTGGGTGGATTTAAATTTTAAAGAAAAAATAATAATAATTGTGAGTGTGGGGAAATGTGTGTGTTAGTGAATGTGAGTGAGTGCGTGTCAGTGAATGTGAGTGTCAGCGAATGTGAATGAGTGTGTGTGTCAGTGAATGTGCGTGTGTCAGTGAATGTGCGTGTGTCAGTGAATGTGTGTGTGTCAGTGTTTCAGTGAATGTGTGTGTTTCAGTGAATGTGTGTGTCAGTGAATTTGAGTGAGTGTCTGTAAGTGAATGTGCGTGCATCTGTCAGTCAGTGCGTACGTCTGTCAGTGAGTGTGCATCTTTCAGTGAGTCTGTCAGTGAGTGTGTGTCCAAGTAAGTGTATGTCTGTCTATCAGTGTGTCAAATCAGTGAGTGTGTGTATGCCATTGTTTGTCAGTGTATATGAGAGTGTGTCTGTCAATGAGTGTATGCATCTATTAGTGAGTGTGTGCATCTGTCAGTGAGTGTGCGCATCTGACAGTGTGTGTCTGTCAGTCAAAGTGTGGCCTTGACAGGAAGGGGTGGGAAAAATTTAAATTAGGGGGGGTGCCCGAACACCGTCCTGCCTAGGGCAGCACAAAACCTAAATACACCACTGACCACAGCAGTGAAAAAGTACAAGTGCGAGACTGTGAAATTATTTGGACTAACCTACACTAGAACCTAGTTCTGCACTGTGTACCTTGCAAGACTATATATATTATAGTCCAACTTTGACTGCTAGTATTAAGGCGTTTATTATTCATTGCACCATACTACCATAGATATAGAGCTCTGACACCGTCTACCTTTGTTTTGCAGATACTGTATCTTTACGAGAATGCACTAAGATGCCAGTCTAGCGATATTTATTTTTATGTGTGTCGTTTTTCTCTTTGTATAGTACTATTTTTAAACTTTCTTTGCCTGTTGCACTTTCACCAATGATATCATTGTTGTGATACGTTTTACTGTTTTGATACACTAATATTTGTGTTCAGTGAAGATTCCCGAGTATAACAGTACCCCCCATGTAGTTTATAGTGTTTTTGAAAGTTACAGGTTCAAATATAAGGCTTGATTTTCTGTTTTGTTTTTTTCACATTGAAATTTGACAGATTGGTTATGTTGCTGTTGAGAGCGTATGGTAGTCCAGGAGTAAGAATTACCCCCATGATGGCATACCGTTTGCAAAAGAAGACAACCCAAGGTATTGCAAATGGGGTACGTTAAGTCTTTTTTAGTAGCCATTTAGTCACAAACACTGGCCAAAGTTAGCGTTCGTAATTGTTTTTTGCATTTGTAACACACAAAGAAATATAAATGCTAACTTTGGCCAGTGTTTGTGACTAAGTGGCTACTAAAAAAAGACTGGACATACCCCATATTGAATACCCTGGGTTGTCTACTTTAAAAAAATATGTACATGTGAGGCGTGATTCAGAGATTTATGACAGATAACAGTGTTACAATGTCACTCTTGATAAATTTTAAAAATATATATTTTGAAACAGCAACTTGTACTTATAGCCATATAACTTGAAAAAAAAAGCTAAGAACATGTTAACATTGGGTATTTCTAAACTCGGGAAAAAATTTAGAAACTATTTAGCATGGGTGTTTTTTTGCGGTTTTAGATGCGTAAGATTTTGGGGGTCAAAGTTATAAAAGGTGTGTTTTAAAAAAAAGTCATCATTTTATATATTTTTTTTATATGTAGAGAAAATAATCAATGTGGATCAACTGTGACAGACCATAAATAGGTTATGTCTCAGTAGTCCAAACTAACAGAGCATTGATGAGAGATCACAGGGATCTCTCTAAGGGCTTAACCCACTAGTGCCAACGTTACTAAAATAATAAAAGAGATATGCAAGTACACCAAAGCAGACTCCTCCAGGAGCTTGTGGCAAACTCACTTGAAGAGGGGAGTTTGTCACAGACATTAACTTATGTTTTTGCGAAAATATGTTTAAAATTTCTAGACCTTGTGTTTACATTTTAAGGATGTTCTTCTCTACTCTATTTTATTCTCTATAGCAAGACCAGTGATGGAACTACATCGGTCGCAGAGGTCGCAGCTGCGACTGGTCTGCCACCCCAGAGAGCCGGGCCACCCTGCGGACCCCTGCGATCGCGGTGCCCGCTCCCAAGTGATGCGGCCTAGGCCGCACTGTAGAACCGCTGGGGCCGCACGTTAAGGGGTCCATCAGGTGGCTCATGCTCTTAGGGACACCCAATGGAAATTAATTTCCAGGGGGCCATCACGCTGAGCTATCACTGGACCCTAGGGAAAGTCACCCTCCTGCACCTAAAAGGTAGGAAACAGGAGGGTGACTAAAACACTTTCTATATGTGTGTTTGTATGTATACATGTGTGTGTATGTCTGTGTGTGATTGTGTCCGTGTGTGTGCTTGTATGTATGTGTCTGTATGTATATGTGTGTTTGTATGTATGTGAGTGTCTGTATGAATGTTTCTATGTGTCTGTGGGTCTGTCTGTGTGTGTATGTGTGTTTGTGTGTCTGCATGTGCGTGTGTGTGTGTGTTTGTATATAAGTGTCTGTATATACATGTGTGTTTGTATGTATGTGTATGTATGTATCTATGTGTGCCTGTATGTGTGTGTCTCCGTATATGTTTGTCTATGTGTGTGTCTGGTACCTAGTATTAGAAGTATCTGGTAGCAACCTCTCTCATGTACATGCAGATGTGATCCTTCATAAAACATTATTAACCACTATTGAACATTATCAATCTCCATTTTGGAAATCAGAACTCGTCCTCTCCAGTTGAAGGGGTACCCAGACAGCTGCAGTCCATCTAAAGTGGTTAATTGCTTATTGTGAAACACATGTGTGGGAGGATAACTGTAATGCATGGGTTCTCAACCCAGTCCTCAAGGACCCTCTACCAGTCCAGGATTTAGGGATTTCCTGGGTGTGTCTAAGGTGTTTTTTTTTCTATTTCTAAACACCTTAGACACACCCAGGTAATCCCTAAATCCTGGACTGGTAGGAGGTCCTTGAGGACTGGGTTGAGAACCCCTGCTCTAATGCAAAGGCAAAAGGCAGCAAGTTTCTCTTATCATCGTGTTAAGAAAACTAAAGGAGAGAATCCCCAGTTTGTAATAGGTACTTACCCAGTGCAACACTGCATTTGTTTTGGTTGAAAATGGCTACAAAAACTTTTCAGCTCATACACATCTTATATGAGTTGAATATACTAAATATATTAAGACTGTGTATATATTGGGGTTGTATAATAACACCATCTTGCACACAGAATATACTAAATCACATATATTGAGGATATGTTTAACAGCATAATTTACACTGAGATACCATTCCCATAAATTAAGGGTGTGCCTTAACAGTACCTCATATACAGAGATAATATCAGTGGTATATACTAACTTTGAACAGTACATCATACAGAGACTATGTCTGCTATATACGGGGACATTATGTCTCCACACCAGTGCATATACAAATAAATAGACTTTGTTTTCACAGAGTTTATATCACTTACATATACTGAAACTGTGAATAACAGCAACACATACACAGAGCTTGTGTTGGATGTATAAACTTAATTTGTCTTCACACGCACAGCTCATACCGGTACACAAGGATTATATTTGATTAAGATATTTAGGCTGTGTCTTTATATTGTTAACATGTGGCTGTGTTTTCATTACATAGAGCATATAGTGGACACACATACTGAATCAGTGTCTTCACGTCTTATTTATACGTAATACGTAAGCATATAGAGGACATATACTGAGGCTGTGCTTCACACCCACTCATACATAGAGCATATAGTCGCAGTGATGGCGAACCTATGGCACGCATGCCACAGGTGGCACACCAGGCCGTCTCTGTGGGCACGCAGCCATAGGTCGCATGGAGAGGGGGCCGCTGGCTGTCTGCAGAGTAGGCACCTGCCTGCCCGAAACGGCAGGTGCCTACTCTGCTTCCATGTCGGATGTATGTCAGTATGTATGTATGTCAATATGTATATGTATATCTCAGTATGTATCTATGTATGTGTGTGTGTCAGTATGTCAGTATTTATGTGTGTGTATGTATGTGTGTTTGTCAGTATGTATATATGTATGTATGTATGTGTGTCAGTATGTCAGTATATCACGGTTTGTTTTCCTGGCACTGGAGAGTCCCTTTAAGATGGGTGTAACAAGGGTAATTTATAAAAGTGACAATTTCTTTTTGAAACCTGCACTTTTGGTACAACAAAAAATGAGGACACACTCCTCACTTATAAAGCTCTTCAGCAATGGGTCTGGATTGTCTCTTTAAGAACAATGCCAATAGCAATGTATTTACATAAAACATGTTGGATGCCTAGTATAATTGAATAATGTGAACATCAATACAAACTCTGCCAAAATACAGCCCTCCCCAACAAAACTTAAACCCCTAAAATGTGACTATTTACTTGACTTTAGTGGCACTAGCTGTTTTTCTAGGAACTATTTCTAACAGGCCATCAGTAACTCACCAAAGTAAGCCACGTTTAAGTGGTCATTATTAGATATGGTTTAACTTGCTATTTTGCTGCCATCTTTTTCCCATCTGGCATATTTGTTAACATCTGAATAGGTTTGCTTATTTTAACATCACATAATTAGAAATGTTCTTTTTTTTATTATTTCAGAAGCTAATTTTAATTAACTTATTAATTAACCGATGCCACAATTCTTTATTAAATCTATTTTCCTATCTCTATATGTCTGTCAATACCAGAGCTATAACTTGGCATTATTTTATCTATAAGTATTTTGTAGAAACAGTTGTACAGATTGTAATCCACATTCTTCAATATCAAGATATGTTTATCTGAGTAGTATATCTTTTAGAATTATTTACATTCCATTACTCATATAATTACTGTATGTGTGTCATGCTTAGTCACGGGATCAGTTATCATGTATTTTTCTGTTTGACTCTGTCCTACTTTTTTAGGTAAAAGGGTGTTTTTTTTTTCTCTTACAGATTTTCTTCACAGCTATTGGTGTACTGTGCACTGTGATTTTTTTCTTCTTCCAGTCTTATGGCTTTACAATCTCATTTTGACTTTCCTTTTTCATAAGAATTAATTATTCACAGAGGACCTTTTAAGGGTAAGCCTGTGAATTTAAATAACAATAGGCCATTGTTATGTTTATAAATTGGGCTATCCAAAAACTCAGTTTTCTCTATAACTCTAGGTTCTAGTGAATCAGGTACTAAATGCTAAACATATTGTAGAAGTTTTGTGATACTCTGATGTACCATGACAAGGTGCCATGATGTATGTAGTGAACACTTATTCCATGTGTCTTTTTTCTAAAGAGGATGTGTAGAAATCTATTGTCTTGTGGATAGCATAATGAAAAGCATTAAAATTGCCTATTAATTGTGTCTTGAAATAATATAGACAGTCTTTCAGAAACATTTTTAAAAAGATTCAACACCCAGCACCAATACCGTCCTCATTTAAGATGGATACACAGATTAACCATGCCAAAAAATACTATTAGTGTGGCATTATCTTTAATCACCATATTTTTACATTTTTTTTTTTTTATCTGTGATACATGAAATATTTTATGTAGATAGATAGATATATTTTAAGTAAGGGCATGACATATTACAATAAAAAACATTTTTTTTTTTAAAGAAAACAGATTCAGTATGTAGAAGTATATGTGTTACAAATAAAGACTCTCTCTCTCTCTCTCTCTCTCTCTCTCTCTCCCTCCCCATCTATCTATCTATCTATCTATCTATCTATCTATCTATCTATCTATGCAGTTTACTCCAGTCACACCCTAAAATAGGTTGGCATAACTCATGGCAAAACATCCTAATGGGAAAGTTGTTATTGAACAAAATAAGTGACACTCAAAGAGACACTCCACACACATACACCACTTTTTCATTTGACAGATTTCAATAGAAACTTGCACTCAAATATATCTTTTCACATCATTGTCAATACAATTATAATTTCACATGGGGTATAAAAAGGCATGACTAATTCTCCATTTCAATACAAGAACAAAGATGAAAGGGGAAACAAGATACAGTGCTCAATATTGAACCCAATGCTCACAGTCCACAGGTTAATCTTGTTTTCAGGTGGATTGTTGATATAATACCTGCGATATGTGAATGAGCAAACAAACTGATACATTGTCCGGAACAATAGTGGAAATTTTGGTTTTTTTTCTATTTACCGACAACAAATGTCTTCAGTAATTGTGTTATAGCTGTATTGGACAGATAACTGAGAGATATGATTGAAACTGGTTGGAAACGAGAAATGAATACTATCTGGAATCAAACCGTTTTCAAACCAGTGACAATTACCATCCATATTAATGGGAGAGACAGAGGTTCAAACTAGCCCAAGTATTTGCAAATTAAATTAAAGCTCACAAAGACCATATTTTTTTAAGAATGGACTTGGAATCACCATATTTGTTATATTTTTCATGTTTTGTACAATATAAAACTACCTCATTAAAGACAGATTTCGTGTCATTTTAGTAAGGTGAAAGGTCATGAACTTGAAATTATGCCATTAGAAAGCAGTATAAGAAGTAATTTCACCAGGCTGTTTGGAACTACACATACTTGGAATTTTTGCTGAAACTTTAAATATTCTATAGTTTTAAAAATGGTCCTAATCAAAACTAATTCAATTTAAAATTAATATTATGAAAAGTTTTTAAATCTTTACCTGCAATATGATTGAAGTTGAAAATAGTGATAAGAGTGCTAGTATGAAATCACTCTGAATTTGGTAATCAAAAGTCTGTAGGAAAATGAGCTTATAAGAATGCAATTATACTTTGACATACAAGTGAAAGGATAAAAAAAAAATCACAGTCGCATTGAAGTAAAGTTAGATTACACACACACACACACACACACACACACACACACACACACACACACACACACACACACACGTGTGTGTGTATGCGGATACATAACGTAATGACTCCAGCGGACACACATATCACACGAAATGGTTGAAAGGTCAATCTCATAAAAATCTGAACCATAGAAACTCCAAAATAGGAATTATTAGTCTTAGATCACCATCTGGTGGACAGGTGACAGTGGTGCATAATTAAATACATAAGTTAATGAGTAACACTTTCCAATCAAATGTTGGTAAATAACCCAAAATTTAAAAAAAGAGAAGTCCATACATAAGAACAGTTTGCACATAAAAAGGGAGCGGATGAGACAGAGGAGACAGACACCACCTCTGAGAACTATTACACCTCATCAAACAGCCAACGGAGACAGTTTTCATCTTAGCCCAGTAACATTGGGCTCATCCCAGTAACATTGTGGGAAGAGAAGACCTAGCCAGCACCAAGGCCCTCAGAGCTGGAAGGAGGTAAGTGAAAAAAGGGGTTTTAACCCTTTAAAATCTTTTACTATTAAGTTAGAAACAGTACACTATAGCATAGGAATACAGGTTTGTATTCCTATCACGTGTTCATTTACCCCCTTTTTTTTTTACAGATAGGATTCTATGGACAGAGCCTATTTTGGATAAATTGATATAGTTAAACTTCCTTACTTCCCTCACCGTACCTCACCATCTTCTGGGATAAAGTTTTACGTATATATCATAATTTAAACTCTCTCAAACTGCTATAAACCTCCATATTGTAAACATACTTTAATTGGAAAATTGCCATATTTATTTGTTAGTAGCAAAAAAAAAACAAACAAAAAAAAAACCCACAGTACACCAATGTATGCTAAAGAAAAGTTATTTATTAGATACATTTAACTCCTTAAGGACTGAGCTAAATGTACATGTTTTGCTCAAAACAAAATGTAAACAAAACCTGGAATTTGACTATACAAGTGATACTCGAAAAATTAGAATATCGTGCAAAAGTTCATTTATTTCAGTAATGCAACATAAAAGGGGAAACTAATATATGAGATATGCGCATTACATGCAAAGCAAGATAGTTCAAGCCGTGATTTGTCATAAGTGCGATGATTATGGCTTACAGCTCATGAAAACCCCAAATCCACAATCTCAGTAAATTAGAATATTGTGAAAAGGTGCAATATTCTAGGCTCACAGTGTCCCACTCTAATCAGCTAAGTAAGTCATAACACCTGCAAAGGGTTCCTAAGCCTTTAAATTGTCTCTCAGTCTGTTTCAGTAGGAATCACAATCATGGTGAAGACTGCTGACCTGACAGTTGTGCAGAAAACCATGATTGACACACTCCATAAGGAGGGAAAGCTTTAAAAGTTAATTACAAAGGAAGTTGGATGTTCCCAAAGTGCTGTATCAAAGCACATTAATAGAAAATTATGTGGAAGGGAAAAGTATGGAAGAAAATGGTGCACAAGCAGCAGGGATGCCGCAGCCTGGAGAGGATTGTCAGGAAAAGGACTTTCACAAGGAGTGGACTGAGGCTGGAGTCAGTGCATCAAGAGCCACCACACACAGACGGATCCTGGACATGGGCTTCAGATGTCGTATTCCTCTTGTCAAGGCACTCTTGAACAACAAACAACATCAGAAGCGTCTTACCTGGGCTAAAGAAAAACAGACCTGGTCTGTTGCTCAGTAGTCCAAAGTCCTCTTTTCTGATGAGAGCAACTTTTGCATCTCATTTGGAAACCAAGGACCCAGAGTCTGGAGGAAGAATGGAGAGGCACACACTGCAAGATGCTTGAAGTCCAGTGTGAAGTTTCCACAGTCTGTGTTGATTTGAGGAGCCATGTCATCTGCTGGTGTTGGTCCACTGTGCTTCATTAAGTCCAGAGTCAACACAGCCGTCTACCAGGAGATTTTGGAGCACTTCATGCTTCCTTCCACAGACAAGCTTTATGGGGATGCTGACTTCATTTTCCAGCAGGACTTTGCACCTGCCCACACTGCCAAAAGCACCAAAGCCTGGTTCAATTACTGTGGGATTACTGTGCTTGATTGGCCAGAAAACTCACCTGACCTGAACCCCATAGAGAAGCTATGGGGCATTGCCAAGAGAAAGATGAGAGACATGAGACCGAACAATGCAGAAGAGCTGAAGGCCGCTATTGAAGCATCCTGGTCTTCCTCAGCAGTGCCAAAGGCTGATAGCTTCCATGCCACGACGCATCGAGGCAGTAACTGCTGCAAAAGGGGCCCAAAGTACTGAGTCCAAATGTATGCTTATACTTTTCAGAGGTCCGATATTGTTCTATGTGCACTCCTTATTTTATTGATTGCATGTAATATTCTAATTTACTGAGATTGTGGATTTGGGGTTTTCATGAGCTGTAAGCCATTATCATCGCACTTATGACAAATCACGGTTTGAACTATCTTGCTTTGCATGTAATGCATCTATCCTAATTCTCCTTGACCTGTCTGCGACTTTTGACACTGTTGATCATCAACAGCTTCTTCTCATCCTCCGCAATATCGGTCTACAAGATATTGCTCTCACCTGATGCTCCTCCTACCTCTCTCAGCGCTCTTTCAGTGTTTCTCTCTCTGGCTCTGCTTCTTCTCCCCAACTCCTCTCTGCTGGTGTCCCCCAAGGTTCAGTCCTTGGTCCCCTACTGTTCTCCATCTATACTGCCTCCCTTGGTAAACTCATTAGCTCCTTTGGCTTCCAATATCATTTCTATGCAGATGACACGCAAATCTACCTGTCCTCTCCTGATCTCTCCCCGTCCCTCTTGACTAGTGTATCTGACTGCCTCTCTGCTATTTCTAACTGGATGGCTGCCCACTTCCTTAAACTAAACTTGACCAAAACTGAAATTCTGGTCTTTCCTCCCTCAAGTGTTGTTACTCCTGTGTCTGTCTCCCTCCAAGTCAACGGTGCTACCATCACCTCCACCACACAGGCTCGCTGCCTAGGTGTTCTCATTGCGCGCATCCGCCCCTACTTAACGCCAGATGCGATTAAGGTGTTGGTCCATTCCACTGTCCTTTCTCGCCTTGACTACTGTAATCCACTTCTCAGTGGTCTTACGTGCTCCCAACTTACGTGCTCCGTTACAGTCCATAATGAATGCGGCAGCAAGGCTTATCTTCCTGTCTGCCCGCACCTCCCATGCCTCACCCTTCTGTTAGTCCCTACATTGGCTTCCTATAAAATATAGAGCTCAATTTAAAATTCTGGTTCTTGCTTTCAAATCTCTACATAATGCTGCTGCCACCTATCTATCCTCCTTTATACACAAGTATGTCCCGTCTAGGCCCTTACGATCTGCTGAAGACTTATGTCTATCTTCTGTCCGTACTTCCTTCTCTGATGCTCGCCTTCAAGATTTCTCGAGGGCTGCACCGTTCCTGTGGAACTCGCTTCCCTCCTCCGTTAGATGCTCACCCAGTCTCCACTCGTTCAAAAAATCGTTAAAAACCCACTTCTTCATAAAAGTGTATCAATTAAACTGTTAATAGCTCCTGACTGATTCCTCTTCTGCACCTGTCACTAGTCTAATACTATCCTTACCTTTTTGTGTCATTTTACCCCACTCCCTCTAGCATGTAAGCTCATTGAGCAGGGCCCTCAACCCCTCTGTTCCTATGTGTTCAACTTGTCTGGTTACAACTACATGTCTGTTCATCCACCAATTGTAAAGCGCTGTGGAATTTGATGGCGCTATATAAATATCATAATAATAATAATAATCTCATATATTAGTTTCCACTTTTACGTTGCATTCCTGAAATAAATGAACTTTTGCACAATATTCAAATTTTTTGAGTATCAGCTGTATGTCTGTTCAACCGTAATTCACCTCTTTTATATTAAATGCACCCACACTTATTATATATCATTTTATTTATGGGAAACAGGGTTTTCATTTAACATCAAATATTTAGCTATGAAACATAATTTAATATAAATAAAATATAAAAAAAGTGAGAAATTAATTTTTAAAAATAGTTTTTAGTTCTACATGACATTTTAACTGTGAATGTATAATACTGTTTGCTTTTACTGCAATAAAATGCACATATTTGTATTCAGTGATGTCTCACTTGTACAACAGTACCCTCTATGTACAGGTTTTATGGTGTTTTGGGAAGTTACAAGGTCAAATATAGCATGTTACATTTCTCAGGTTTTTTACATTGAAATTTGCCAGATTGGTTACATTGCCTTTGAGACCGTATGATGGCACAGGAATGAGAATTATGATGGAATACAATTTGCAATAGTAGACAACCCAAGGTATTGCAAATGGGGTATGTCCAGTCTGTTTTAGTAGCCACTTAGTCACAAACACTGACCAAAGTTAGAATTAATATTTGTTTGTGTGTGAAAAATGCAAAAAAACTAATTTGAACGCTAATTTTGGCCAGTGTTTGTGACTAAGTGGATACTATTATACTACCATAAGGTCTCAAAGGCAACGTCACAATTTCAATGTGAAAAAACTGAAACACAAGCCTTATATTTGACTCTGTAACTTTTGAAAACACCATAAAACCTGTACATCAGGGGTACTGTTATACTCAGGAGACTTCACTGAACACAAATATCAGTGTTTCAAAACCGTAAAATGTATCACAACAATTATATCGTCAGTGTAAGTGCTGTTTGTGTGTGAAAAATGCAAAAAAATTCACTTTCACTACCCATATCATCGTTGAAATACATTTTACTGTTTTTTTTTGTTTTTTTTTAATTCTTTATTTAGTCGTGCGATAATAAATTTTTTTACCTATTCTGCCACAACAGCAGAGGTAGGTTATGAACAAGCATACAATTGCGAGGCATAGGTAAGTATCAACGATTATACAACACTTTTTATGGTATATCTACTGCATTTGATAGGACATGTCGGTGATGACGTGAGTGCTTTTCGGGTGCAACAGGGCATGTCAAGACTCATGGGATGGATCTAAGCTTATAGTTGCGGGTCTGAGGCTAGGTGTGAAGCTAAGAAGGTTTTTGTTGTAGGTCAGTTGTGTCGTTAGCTCAGGTCCCTGCTCCTAATAAACAATACCTTGTAAAATCTTCAACTAGGTGTGTCGCCGTTGAGGGGTGGTGTCTGTCTATGGTTATGTGACAGGAGGGTCAAGAGTGTATTTACGTTCCCTTCGGCTACACTCCTGTGTCTGCGTGTTTCACTAGGACGTTTATGTATCGTTTTGCTATTTGTGCCCTAACCAAGGGGGCGGCGGGGGGGAAAGGGTTGGTAGAATGTCTCGTAATACTGTCTGAGGCGGGTCTGGGTGCCCTTAAGGGGGGGTCCCCGTTTGTCATGGGAGTATAGATAGAAGGCCCTGTCGTAGATGTTGGGGATGGTAGGTGGTCTGAGATAATCAACTGATATACATATAAACCAACATTCGCATTGCTATTATCTGGGTGGGCCGAATACTTATAGTCTTTTTGAAGTGTCCTTGGTGTTGTTTTCCTCTCGCCGTATTTGGATGGGCAGGCGGTGCGTCTGGTCGGTGCTTCAAGCCAAGGGAGTGCCATTATCTAGGCCCCTCAGGCCCTCTGATGTGTCTACAGGTGTCAGTCCCAGCGTTTCCAGAAAAGATGAGGCTTCCGCGAGCGAGGTAAGTGTGAGGGTAGACCCATTGTGTGTAGTTAAGAGTGAGCCCGGCGCTCCCCACCTGTAGGTGATATTGGCGGTACGTAGTTGTTGGGTCACTGGATGAAGTGATCGGCGCCACTGTAAGGTGGCCCTCGTTAAGTCCTGGTAAAAGGTGAGACTCGAGTCTTCAAACATTAGCGGGGTCTTGCCCCGCAGCGCCGTCATTATTTGTCCCTTGTCAGAGGTAGATGCACAGCGAAGTATAACATCCCGAGCTGTTTGTGAGGCGGTTCTTGGGGGGCCCGTGACCCGGTATATTCCATCAATCACCATTTTTCTTGCCGCCGCTGGAGGTAAGATTGTTGCCAGTAGCCTTCTTGTGTTGTGCGGAAGCTCGTCCGTGGTGATCCCTGCAGGGATACCTCGTACCTTGATGTTGTTGCGTCTGTGGCTGTTCTCGAGGGCGTTCAGGTGTAAGGCCATATTGTGGTGGGATTTTTGGAGCTGGTGTACCGAGTCTTGCACCTTTGTTAGGTTAGTGGTAACTTCGGCCATATCAGCCTCTGTGGCCTGTACCCGGTCCTTTGTGCTTTGTAACTCTGCTTTTATTCCTGCTAGTTCTTGCGACAGGATTTTGTGAAAGTCATGTAGGAGAATTTATAGGTCATGTTTAGTCGCTAGTAGCGATCCCTCCAGGGGTGCTGGTGGTGCTGTGTAGAGGTTGTTTCTCTCTTGTAGTTCAGCTTGAGCTGTTTGGGTAGGACTAGGTTGATGTTCCTCTGGGGCCTGTTTGGCCCCGATGTCTCTACCTTCTATCTGGGTTCCAGCTTTCTGGGAGCGTCGCCCCATTGCAGGCATGAAGTCACCCGAGTCGGAGGGGGATCCAATGCCAGGGACGCTTGTAGGGCCTTGATAGGCTCCACCATAGAGCGCCGCCAGGGTAGGCAGTGTGTGCGTGGAGTAGGCCCCGGGCTTGCGCTTCTGTTTCGGCGTCTTTGTTTTCGCAAAGAAGTGCATCTATCGATGCAGCGCGGGTTCCCAGGACGGTGTATGTGTTTGGCGTGATGGGATCAGGCTTGATGTTCAGGATTTAGGCGAGATATGAGTTTAGTTGTCGGAGCTGTCAGAAATGGCGTCTGATCAGCTCGGCAGTTGGCTCCGCCCCCTATTTTACTGTTTTGAAACACTTATAATTGTGTTCAGTAAAACAATATCCCCCATGTACAGGTTTTATGGTGTCTTTTAATGTTACAGGGTTAAATATAATGCTAGCAAATTAAATTCTCTGGACTTTCTACCTGGGTTATCAGGCAGGTCCAGCAAATTGTAATTAATAAAATGAATTAATTATGTCAAAATATTACATAAATATATACGTAGAATTAAAAATAAATAAATATAAGTATATATTTGTGTACGGCACATTTAGAGGACGTATGATATGATATGAAGAACATTTAGTAAGAGCAAAGTCAGTTGAGGTGTGCTGAAACTGACGAGAGGTTAGACCTGTAAAAGAGGGCCCACCGAGGTGATATGAAAATAGAGGGTGCGGTGGGAGGGGAACTTCTGAGATTGTTGATGACAGGTAAGCGGGGGCTCACTGGGTTTAAGTAGGGGTCATAGTTCCTCCCACAATTACAGGCCAAGCCTTCCATTTGTGTACGATACATTTAGAGGACGTATGATATGATATAAAGAACATTTAGTAAGAGCAAAGTCAGTTGAGGTGTGCCGAAACTGACGAGAGGTTAGACCTTTAAAAGAGGGCAAAATATAAGAAACGATTCTTATTGGTCAGACATGTTTATTTAAGCAATACATTACTTAGACATTTCACGGAAAGCTGATCTTATTTCCTTCTCTGGATTAGTGATGTATCTGTTGTATGCGGATGATTTCCACCGTCCCATATTTTTGGTACGTGATTACCGGAGGCTGATGTGGCTGCTCCAATACGGATGTACGAATGTAAAGCATGAACTGTTTGGTGGTAAGGGATTTCCCTTGAATGGCTAATAGTGGGGATTCAGGGTTTGTAGAAAATTTAGTTTTTACTAGTTTATCCAGAACGTGGATTGAACACCATTTGGTAGAGCTAAGATAATATTTAATCTCTACTGGTGGACCAGTTTGGCTCATTTTAATATGAGCGATTGATAAAATATAGTGGTCCTGGGTTTTAGTAAGGTGTTTTTGCTGAAGGCATGACTTAATGTCGGATGCCTACTCCACAGAAAATTCTTTAGGTCTCAAGAAACCGTAGAAGGCTATATAGGCTGCGGATTTGATTATCAGGTTCCTGACCTTCTCAAAAGGGGACTTGTCTAGTAAATCGGAGATATTCCTAAACAGTAAACTATCTATAGTAAGTCTCTTAATGGGGTTATGTACTGTTAGTCTCTGAATCCTTTAAGGACACTTTTGACTGGGTAGGATGTTAGAAATGGCGTTCTGTTGGGATAACTAGTTAACATGTAGTGTTGTATGCCTGTTAAGTAAAGTTTGATTGTATTTTAGGCTAATTTCAATGACCACTATAGGCACCCAGACCACTTCAGCTTAATGAGGTGGTCTGGGTGCCTGGTCCATCTAGGGTTAACCCTTTTTTCTATAAACATAGCAGTTTCAGAGAAACTGCTATGTTTATGTTAGGGTTAATCCAGCCTCTAGTGGCTGTCTCATTGACAGCTGCTAGAGGGCTTCTGCGTTTCTCACGGTGAAAATCAAAGTGAGAAGACGCCAGCGTCCATAGGAAAGCATTGTGAATGCTTTCCTATGGACTGGCTGAATGTGCGCGCAGCTCCTGCCGCGCATACGCATTCAGCCGAAGAGGAGGAGAAGAGGGAGGAGAGGAAGAGGAGAGCTCCCCGCCCGGCGCTGGAGATAGAGGTAAGTTTAACCCCTTCCTCACCCTAGAGCCTGGCGGGAGGGGGACCCTGAGGGTTGGGGCACCCTCAGGCCACTATAGTGCCAGGAAAACAAGTATGTTTTCCTGGCACTATAGTTGTCCTTTAAGAGATATGTGGCAAAAAGTTGTAAATGCGACCATGATTTCTATGGAAAAAAACATTTATTACATAATAGGCACGTACAATGTTTTTTAAACAAATCATATGCCCTGGAATGGGCTTTTTTTGTATTAAGTGATAAACCAGCCTGTGCGAGTGACCTACTGTGGTGTAACAGAGTATTTAACGCATTATTAGGTCTGTGAAGCTTGGAGGTTCCCTGGGTTGCGAGTTTGCTGACAGATGAACTCTGAAAAATTCCTGCAAATTAGAGCGTGGGAGTGCGTCAGCTGCTTTATTCTGAATACCTGGAACGTGAATACAATTTATACAGAATTGTAGATTTGCCGCTAGCCAGGTAAGTCTCATTACCAAGTTCATAATCGTAAGGGACTGAGAGCGGCCTTTGTTAATGATATTACATGCCGCCAAGTTATCTGAAAAGCACCTGACCGATTGCCCTCTCCATTCTTTACCCCATATGTGTGCAGCAGCTACAATTGGATAGATTTCGAATAGTGCTGAGGTGGTATTGAAATTTTCTAGCGAGGTAGTCTCTATTGGCGAAGAGTCGTGTACCCAGTCGTTACCAAAAATCGCTGCATAACCTATGGCACCTGATGCATCAGTCCAAACTACAGGGGAATCGTCAGAAATGGGGGGGAACAAATAGCGACCTGCCATTCCAAGAGGACAAGAATAGATGCCACATTTTAAGATCAGCTCTAGCTGGTGCGTCTATGAGAGCTGTGGAGTCATCATCAGGGAGACCGTGCAAGAGAGAGAGGATTCTGGAAAGGAAAGACCTGCCCTGTGGAATTATTCACATCGCAAAATTAAGTGAACCGAGTATTGACTGTAGTTGTTTCTTGGTGCAAGAGCCTTGTGACGTGCAGATGTTGATGTAAGAAAGAATTCTGTCTACTTTCTCTTGGGGCAGGCTGGCTTGCATAGAAACAGAATTGAGTGTTATCCCCAGGAATGTAATCTCTGTGTTGGGACCTTCTGTTTTGTCCGGGGCTATAGGGACTCCTAAATCTTTGAACAGAGTGAGCATGTGATTTAGGCTGTTTGGTGTGCAGTGGTGTGGTTCGATAGTGGACTAGACATTATTGGGTTGGTGCTCCAGTATGAGCGAATCGATGGCTTCTTTATAATGCCCATGAGCATTGTAAGAGCCCAGAGTTTTTTAACCTCTTTGACATCTGTGGGATGCCAGTCATGCTCCCTGACTGTATAGCTACCTGGATTGTTATCAATAAATTGGGTAGCATACAAGTTAGTCTGGGAAGCAATCTCCTCCCAGATGATATCCCCTAAAAATAGTTCTACATACTGCATTGGGGAGAAGCCATCCACATTAACATTAAGGCCTGCATTGGCACTAAAAGGTGGGACGTTGGGCTCATCTAACTGTGGAGGTACCCAGTCCTACTCCACATTCGGCACAGCAGAGGAAGCACAGTTTCTTTCTTCAGCCGGCTCACACAGAGATGACGACATGTCGTCTTGACTAGACGTGTCAGAAAACTGACCTGGGTCAAAATCTGACGCAGTGTCAGTGGCGTCAGTCTGATGCCAAGAAGGCATATGCCTCCTGCAAGTTATACATACACTGCATGTTTTACACACGACTAAAACAAATTACAAAATTTTTATACTTTTTTTTTTTTTTTTTTTTTACTAAAACAGACTAAACAGCCATCCCTAAACTAACTCCTGTTAGAAAAATCTAATGGAGATTTGGGGGAAGGAAACTGACTGACTAAGACAGACCAAGACAGACCAAAACAGACCAAGACACAGATTTTTAAAACAAATTTAATCCTTGAAGGACAAAAAAAAAAATACAGACAGTACATATGCACTGCGGTAACAGATCTGGCAGGGAAGGGGTTAAAAAGGATTTTTTATTCACTTTAGATACTGTGTAAAGCTCTGGAACACTTCTGCTGCAACAAACTATCACAATCTCTGTATCTCTCGCCTCACAAAACGCTACAGAGGAGAGAGGGGCAGAAATCATGTATAGGTCTCAAAACATTAAACACCAAAAGTGTCCTACCCTCACACATCAAGCCTACCACACATCCTCACCATACAAGTAGTGTCACTGCTAACATAAAACATCACATGCAGCCCCATGCATACAGCCCCACAAGCAGACACAGACCACCTTCTCACAATCCTGTCTCACATAACATCTAATCACCAACTTACTCACATTCCCCATCCAATCATACCACAAACTAGTTGCATTTACCACAAGTCACAAGAGCCAATCTTTTTTGCATATATGCATCTGCGAAAGGGCAGCAAGGAGTGTAAATACAACTCTGGAAAATATTGCGTAACTGATGAGGGGAGACAGGAAGAGTCAAGAGGAAGGATAGACTGGTGAATGGGTAGAAAAGGGGGCAGAGGATGTAGAGAATTGTAAAAAAAATGGAGCTTAGATTTGAGGATGTGTGTAACAGAAGAGGTGGAGGAGAATAAAAAGAAATTGAGAAGAATCAGGAGAAAGGTGGAAATAATCAGAACAAGGCACAGAGGAGAGGAAAAAGGGATAGAACTTAAGGATATGGAGGGAAAATCAAGGAGAAAGGTATGGGGGAATTATGGGATCTAGAAGTGATATGTTCAGTTTATAAATGCATGAGGTGGTGCTTTTAAATAGGTCTAAAATGTCCACCTATAGATGTTTTTAAGTAAATATGTGCAATATATAGATATACTGTACTAAGAACATCAAACTTGACACTGCACATTATATTACATGCCATTTACATTTTAAGAAACGTGGTCTCCCGCAGATTTTTATCTGTTGTTATAGTACCTTTGAGACTGCCTATTAGCATTTCTTTATAATACTTACAGGGTTATTTACTAAAGTGATAATTTAAGTGAATTTAAAGTAAATTGAAATTTAAGACCAGAGTAGTGAAAAAGAAAAGCATAGCTTACTTCCACTTTGGCCATGTTAACCATAAGATTCATACTCACTTTGAATTTACTTTGAACTCTTATTTTAGTAAATAATGTTGCAAGTCTGCCCTCTAGGGTTCCCATAAGAAAGTAAAGTTGAATCAAGTTGTACACTAGATAAAGCAAATGCAAGCAAAACAAGTGGATCAGACAGAATTCTTGTCAACATTGCTCTCCTCCCTGGATTAACAATCACTTTTGGAACATATTATCAAAGCAAATAGTTTTAATTATATTTAATTAATGTCGATCACTAAAGACTTGTGACCTAATGTCTTACAATTTAGATTTTTTTTTTAAAAATCACTTAATTATATATTAAATATAAAAAGTGTTTGTATTTTATTTTCTCAAATTAATGTGTGTAATGTAGGAAATTGAAAATGTGTTTGATGGGATCTTGATAACAGGTGTAATGGACTATACACATTGTGTTCTGCAATCTATAATTCCACAATCGGGTGTGGGTGGACCAATTATTCGTTACTAAAACAGACCCTTCGGATTAAGGTTTATTTGTACAATGAATGCTCCAAGAATTCTGTGTTGCGGATGGTTATATACATTTACCCATTAATAGGTCCAGCATATTGGAATCGATCTTAAAAGGACAGTTTATTATCAGAGTGAAAACATGTGTACTGTGTGAGGAAAAAGGGACCACATTTGAAGTGAATTGGGTGGTCTTGGACTGTACAGTAGAATCAGTGGTTTTACATACAATACATGATTTACATTTATGAAAACCTTTGACTTGGGGGAAAAAAGGATGCTGAATTTTTGGGTGGGATTTCTTTGGTAAAAAAGAAATAGTAGCCTTGTGTAAAGATATGATTGGTTAATTTTGATGCACTGTCTTCCCTGAAGTGAGTTTCCTGTAAATAAACTATATGGGCCTTTTGAGCTTTTAAATATTTTAGAGCAAGCAAGCGTTTCTCAGGGGTGGTAAGCCCTCGGGCGTTAATTGAGAAGAGTTTGAGTTCCGTGGGGGAAAAGGGGCTAGGTCCCAGGTTCATTCTACCTATGCCCAGGGGGGGGGGGGTTGGCCCGTAGGGTCTTGGGTAACTGGTCACTCCAGGTCACTAGTCTGTCTGTCCGGGGTGGGGCTGAGTGTGACGTGCCAGCGTTTTTGGGGCTGTTCCTAAAAGGCAGTCACAAAGCATGGTAGGGGCCAGGTAGCCTGGATGCTAACAGTAATGAGCAACTAGTTCTCATGCTAGAGCGACTGAGGTAGGTAAATTCCCTGGTCCAGACCAGCTGGGTACGGGGCAATCTCCCACTCAGGCTGTGGTTGCTCAAGCCCGAATTATTGAGGAAGGGGGTACTCCAGGAGGTCATCGCGGCGGGTGAGGGCATGCAGGTAAAGCATCACAGGGGGTATCTGTTTAAGATGGGGCCCCAGCTGCCCCAGCTGCCCCCACTTGGTGGGGTGGTCGGTCCCTCTGGGGTAAGGCCTGGAGGCTTCATGGCGTCAGGCAAGTAAAAGTCTGAGGGGTCAGGCCATTTCATGTTCAACGAGGGGATGGAAATGAGAGTCCCCAAATGAACAAAGTCCGCATGGGTACGTATCACTACAGGTCCTTCTGGTGGGGTCACCGATAGCCCAGATGGAAAGAGCCAACGGTACCTGGTTCCTGATGCCTGGAGGGCCCGGGTCAGGGGCCTGAGCAATCTCCGGTACTGCAATGTAGCTGGGGAGAGGTCGGGGGATAGCTGTAGGTCAGCTTGCCTGTAGCAATTTACGTCCTTCTCCCTGACCGCCTGCAGCACAGATTCTTTATCTGCAAATAATGCAGCATATGACATATCTTGGCAGTGCGTCTTGGGGTCCTCTCGGGCGCAGAGGTAAGTGGACCCTCACAAGCCCCAGCGGGCAGCAGGGTCTCTATGCAGGAGGCCATTTAAAATTTCTGCCAGAATGGTCTGTAGGTGATGAGAGTCAGTTTCAAGCTTTAAAGGACCACTCTAGGCACCCAGACCACTTCAGCTTAATGAAGTGGTCTGGGTGCAAGGTCCAGCTAGGGTTAACCCATTTTTTAATAAACATAGCAGTTTCAGAGAAACTGCTATGTTTATTAATGGGTTAAGCCTTCCCCCTAATCCTCTAGTGGCTGTGTCATTGACAGCCACTAGAGGCGCTTGCGTGCTTCTCACTGTGATTTTCACAGTGAGAGCATGCCAGCGTCCATAGGAAAGCATTGTAAATGCTTTCCTATGCGACCGGCTGAATGCGCGCGCAGCTCTTGCCGCGCGTGCGCATTCAGCCAACGGGGCGGAACGGAGGAGGAGAGAAGGAGAAGAGCTCTCCACCCAGTGCTGGAAAAAGGTAAGTTTAAACCCCTTTCCCCTTTCCAGAGCCGGTCGGGAGGGGGTCCCTGAGGGTGGGGGCACCCTCAGGGCACTATAGTGCCAGGAAAACGAGTATGTTTCCTGGCACTATAGTGGTCCTTTAAGTTATTACGCCTCCCCCGGTTGTCCAGGTCTTCCACATGTAATGCCATCCACCTCAAAATGTCCTCATGCTGTGCTTGTGTGTCACTTACTTGGGCATAGGCCGATCTGAGCTGGTCACATGTGGCCTCCACGCGGCCCACGCGGTCACCCAGGCCCTGTATGTCCTCATGGAACTGTATCACACAGCTTTGTTACAATGTTGCCGCCCATCCCATGTGTTCCCTATTAAGGGTTAATAAGTATATAGGGGTGTATATAAAAAAGACCCCTCTCTGTCTCGATGGGGGGAGGGGGCAGCATAGGTGACATATAGGTGACATATTTGCCTTGTATAGGCCTCTTCTGCTTCCCTTCACTATGCCACTTGCGGTCTTCAGTGGGTTAAGGTATTGGTTGCGGCGGGTCGGTGTGGTGCTCTTGTTTGTCCCAAAATCTCTGGAATCGAGCCAGCATCTGTGAGATTATGGTTGCCGAGTCGGAGCCTTGTGGCTCTTGATTCCAGCTATAAGCTTTACAAGTGTCAGCCATTTTGGGTAATCCAACCTTCGACCTTTAACTTAGTGCTGCCATTAGTAATTTAGAGTATGTCTGCTTGTTCAGTCCAGTGTGGACCGGGATAACCCCCACTGGTCGAAAGGGGGGAGGAGGGGAACCAAGCACTTGTCGAACCCGAAAATCCCAGATGGAGGATTGTCTGTTTCCGCCACCTAGGGACAAGTGGTAGGCCGCAAGCTACACTGAGATCTGTGATCATTTTGGGCTTCCAAGAGTGTTTAACCTGCTTCAAGGTTAGTTCCCCTTTCGTCTCAAGAGCGATATTTGTGAAATTGAAGGAAATCTTTGATTTATGTGCTTAATAGATAAGTCAGGCCTAGGAGCTCATTCAGCCTGCATCCAGCTCAATCGGTGGTCATGCCCTGGCCACCCCCTTTTATTTGTTTTTTTTGTATATTTTTATATATTTACATGCTGCCCCAGTATATGTATTAAGGTGTAAGTTATTATTTATTTATAGTGCTGCACTAGCCCTTTGTGTTATTTGGTGGGGTTTATCACCTAAACACTAAGTATTACATTTGCATTTCCATATTATGTTATACTGAATAAAACATTGTCAACATTGTTGAGGCCTACTCAAGCCAGGGACACATTGAATGGCCACCGCTCTGCTCTCAGGCCTGATTGAAACTCACTGGCTACTAAAACTCCAACTTTCTGGTACCGCTTCCCCCCCTTTGGACTGGTGGGGGTTATCCCGGTCCCCACTGTTAGGCAGAGAGACAGGCATCAGGGGGGCCTGTAGCTAATACTCTGGCACTGGAAATCCAAAATGGCCAATGCCATGGCTCCCCCTCTTCCCCCCTCACGTACACCGATCATGGATCCGAGGGCACTAGATGTTAGCTTGAATGGAGCTTGGGGCTAGTGAAGCAGAATCGGATGGACCTGTCTATGTGCTGTGACTTTCTCACTGATGAGCACCGCAGAGATCAGAGTGGGTTGGGGGTCTTTTACGGGAGACTGTCATGCATGTGCTACTGTTATGCATGACGGATTATTGCTATTTTTATAGGAGTACCTTGGGCAGTTAGCCTCATTTAAGCATCACAACTACACGTTTAGAACTTGCTGCCTATGTTAGGCATGTTTAAGCTGTGATAATTCAGTAATAATGCCCCAACCGATTAACTTGCTATTTGGCATATTTGCCTAGTGGTATTTCCATCTTGCACATGTCTAGCTCATCTTAATTGTTTCACTCATACTGTCTGATTACATACTTAGATGTGTTAGCCAAGCTTGTTCATTATATACCCAAAAAAACAAAAACTGAGGCTGCCTACTCAGGAGTTAATGCTACGTTCCTTACTACTTCGTTAGTGATTTGTCTACTTATGTTTTAACTCTGTATTTCTATTCTGTACTGTTTTACTATGCCTCAATAAAAGAAAGGTTGCCAAAAAAATAAATAAAAATTATGTGGGGAGAGGAAAGAAGAGAATGAATCATTGCAGATTTGAGTTTACTCCTCTAAATGTTTAATCAAAGGATTAAAATATAATCAATGTTATTAAGCACACACGATTTAAGCCTATGTTACATAAAATAGACTAAAGGGTTATGTACGATTTCGTGTAGCTTACAGGTACTATTTGCTACTAGTCTATAATTCCTTTTTTATTTTTGTTCTCGGCTTACCCATCTGTATATCAGTCATAAACATTTGTGCAGAAAATATGGCTTTGGTTGGTGGGATTTCAGGAGTTTTGATTGGATAGAGGTGTTGAGTATCAAATAGCACTTAATCATCACTATACAAAAAGAATCAGCTCTTGTCAGTGAGCTGTTCTTATCAAGCATGCTACAATGGGCTCTCAGGCATACAATAACAAGGGAAATGCTAAAAGATATCAATGCATCAATTTGCATGCTGATTTTGTTCACTGATGGTTTAATAATGGGCTTAAATAAAAGAGTTATAATATTCTCTACAAAAATAAACACCCAAATATTATCTACATAGCTATTAAAAGTATCAACATTCATTGCTATTTCAAAAGCACTTTCAGGAGATAATTTAGCAATATTTGAAACACTGGATGGAATATAATGTGGCTGGGGTATCATTCACAGAGGCAGATAACTAACATCCATTCACAGAGGCAAGTAATTGGGAAAGGATTTGTAATTTGAAAAAGGCTACTGTTTTGCCAACCACAGGGCCTATCACTAATCACAGCTGCTGCAACAGATACAACCACTCACATATTAGCGGTTTTCTGGTAAAGGACAGAAACACACTTGAGCATGCGCACTTCCTGTGTTGCCTGTAGCGGCAGGCAAATAGTGGCTGGAGTGGCCACTAATACTTAGTGGCAGGGTTGTAACAAGACTTTTTGATCTCAGGAGGATGCAGGAGGATGACGTGACGTGAGTACGCCCCGTCTGAGGGGGGGGTGAGGAGGTACGTGGATCGAGAGGTGGCGGGAGATACTTGGAGTAAGCGGGTGCGGTAGTGAGCGTGAGCGTGAACGTTGATCAGCGTTGGCGATTGGGTGGTGATCGGGAAGGAAAAGTTGTGACTACCTGCCAATTAAAAGATCGAATGCCAGCAGTGTTCAGTGAGCTACCTGGATTTCTGGCACGAGGGCACGAAGACAGGCAAGGACACGGATACAGACGCCAGGCACTGCCTGCGCTGCCTGCTCAGCATTAAAACGACGAGACACAAGGTTTTAGTCTCTCTTTTGGGAGATACTACCCTCCAGCTCACGCAAGTAGAAAACACTCAGCAGACAATCACTATACATTTACTATACATTCAGTATATCCAGTATAAGGGCTGATCACTGTATTCATTTAGTACTTTGGTATCTGATTTGTACCTGATTTGATACTTCTGATACATTTGACATATTTGATACATTTGATACAATGAATAGTGGATACTGAGTACTGAAATTGAAACACTGAATATTGAAATATTGCATAACATATATCATATTGTAACACTTCATACTCATTACTGAACTGGGATATTAGAGTGCTACAGGAGATATTGGAGTGATTTATCATAAGAGTCAACACTGTTACCAGAGTTAAAACTATAATGAGAATCATATTGTTACTGGTGTCAATATTGCTACAAAAGTGCATTTGACAACTGGAGCTGATAGTGTTGAATTGCATAATATTTGCTACTCGCTGCTGTTGCTGCTGCTACTTTCTGCTTAATGGCCTCCATACCAAAGTTAAAGGAAGGAAGGGTTTTTTTGAAGAGGAAAAGAAAAGTGGGAATACAGGGTCTCTTCATTTCTTTTTTTTTTTGCAAGGAGGAATATAGTTTTGCTTACTTTGTAGACTTTTCTGGGTAACCCTTACAGCAATGACCACTATTAATTACGGCTTTACGCTCTTGATTAACGACTAATAATTTCTGGCGTGACTGGAGTTTATTATTTTTTCATATATAAATTTTCATAAGCTAGTAATGGCCAGCTATTAGTCAGTTAGTAGTCAGCTTAATTGAGCTACTTCAACAACTGGGCCACATTAAGAGACAGTGCAGCTAGATTACCGAGTGGTACTTGGAGATCTTCTGAAGATTATCTAAAACTATAGAGAGCATCTATTAGACCTGCAAACGGGGAATTGGGTAATATTGAACAGGGCCCGAAAGCATATGGCTTGAAGAACCCGAAGTCAATAGCCCCTAGTTACCCCTAAAGTATAG
The DNA here is from genome assembly GCA_933207985.1 of Pelobates cultripes. Lineage (NCBI taxonomy): Eukaryota > Metazoa > Chordata > Amphibia > Anura > Pelobatidae > Pelobates > Pelobates cultripes. Next base: position 157,705,335 of record OW240917.1, read on the forward strand.
CTGGAGCTATAAGGACTTAAATTACCAAACTATATTACCCAAACATCAAGTTCTATTACTTTTGTATTGTAAAGCTCTGGGGAAGGCGGCACACCTAGATATATTTGAGAAATAATGGGACCCAAAAAAACCCGTCAGATAGCGACAACTGCTGTAGGACTTAAATCCGCTATATCAAATTTATCGCCACAAAGACTAAGTACAGACCGAATAGGCCAGGAACATGACCATATCGAGAAAGGGGCATTTCCAGTCTTTGAACCTTTAAGTTCACCAGTAAGCCCTACGATATCAGATGGTTCAACAGAAGGCCCTGATCTTAGAACAATCCTGGCACAACTACCTTCTAAAGTGGATTCGACGGATATGTTTAAAAAAATGGAAGATAGTTTTGGTGAAAAATTAAAAGCTGTCATCTCAGAAATACATCATTTAGGAGATAGGGTTTGTGCATTGGAAGATAATCAAGAAACAAGTGAAAATCAGTGGAATGAATGTCAGAAATTACAGAGATCGCAGACTGAAGCTATTCTGTCCTTATAAAGGAAATTAGACGATATCGACAATCAGGGAAGACAAAATAATCTATGGATAAGAGGGGTCCCTGAAACTAGGCAGGACGAACTAGAGGATCCTACAAACATTCTTACTCATATTTTCAATCAAATTTTAGGAAGATCTCCGGACTCTAAGATCAAGCTAGATAGAGCACATAGAATAGGAAGACCAAGAAATCCACCCCAAGAAAATCCTTGAGATTTAATCTGCTGCATCCATGACTTTTTATTAAAAGAAGATAGTACAGAAAGCCCGACTTATGAAGGAAATTAAATTCGATGAACATTCTATTGCAATTTTTCAAGATCTTTCACCTTCTACCTTAATGGCGCGTAAGGCTTTGAGACCAATCACTCTTCTACTGGGACAGAAACAAATAAAATATCGGTGGAATTATCCATTTGCACTAATGGTTTTTCGACACTCCAAAATACATACGATAAAGACACCAGCAGATATACCAGATTTCTTAAAAGCTTTGGGGCTCCCTCCTATTGAGATTGAAGACTGGACAGGCCTTTCAGGCATCCCTCCACTACAAGAGCCACAAAAACCTAAATGGCCAAGCAAAACAAAACAAAAAAAACTGCTGAGGCCATTAGGGAATGATTGCCTTAATAACATCAGAAGGTCCTGTGAAGCGGGTTAGCATGAGATGACGCGTTAGGGCAATTCAGAGTACTTTTGGAGGTCTCTTGATAAATTAGTTTACAACTTTGCTCCCATTTACCTTTCCCTCACCCCCGCCCCCCTTAAGAAGATGCCTATATGTCTTGTGAACACAAATGGGTCTCCCACAGGGGTGGTATCTTATCCTATTTTGGATATAGCATTTATATTAAGATTATATATTTAGTTTTTGCCCTTTTTCTTTTCTTCTTATATTTATTTTTCTTTTTGTTTTTGTTTTTTGCCTAAATATTGGAGAAGTGGTAATTGGCTTGAGTTCAGTAGCCGGAGATATGGGATTTTTTCTATTATTTTTACTATGGTACAGATTAGTTGTATGTCTTTGAGCGTTAATGGTCTGAACTCCCCAAGGAAATGCTCTATCCTGGAATTAGAAAGGCAAAAAAAAGATATTGTATTTATTCAAGAAACTCACTATAAAAACACTTTTCAGCCTAGAGTTAACACGAACAAATTTAAGCAGACTTTCTATAGCAACTTTATGAAAGGCAAGTCTAGAGGAGTGGCAATTATTTTAAATTCTGATTTGAACTTTGTCCAACTAGATAGTAAAATGGATCGAGGAGGTAGATATATCTTCTTAAAAGGGAAGGTCAATGACCAAATGATTACGCTTGCAAATATATATGTCCCTAACGCTAGCCAAACATCTTTCTTGTCTAAAGAAACTGGAAGATTTCAAGGAAGGGGTTTTGATAAGTGGTGGGGATTGCAATATGGTGCTAGATTATACAGTGGATAGTTCTTCAAATACGAGAGAAACACAGAAGAGTCAGAGGTCATTAGTCCTGGAAATTTTGCACTCCTACCAATTGATTGACTGCTGGTGTATTTTCCATCAGTGTGAAAGGGACTATACTTTTTACTCATCAGCTGCAGATAGTTATTCTAGGATAGACATGTTTTTTGTAAATCATAGATATCTACATTTGGTAAAAGGAGCAAAAATAGGGAATATTACGTGGTCTGACCACGCCCCCATTTTTTGGGATATTGAACTGCAAGGTCATGTGAAGGGTAATAACATCTGGAGATTAAATGAGTCTCTTCTTGACGATCCAAGGGTCACCAAGGACCTATCAGAAACTCTTTCTCAATATTTTTTAGATAATTGCACAGACGATATTAATGAATCATGGATATGGGAAGCAGACAAGAGTGTGATCCGGGGGGTCTTAATCAAATGGGGTGCTATATGTAAAAAGGAACGAGCCGAGGAAATACAAAGGCTCGTAAAAAAATTAGATACAATGGAGTTTATTCATAAGCAAACTCCAACTCAAGAAAATGTTAACTATTTATCGGCAATTAGATCTAAATTGAGGTCATTACTGACTTATGAGGCCCAAGGAGCAGTGCAGTTGACACAAAGCATATTTTATACACATGGGGATAAAAGTGGGAAATTGTTAGCTAAAGTCTTAAAAATAAAGTTACAAAAAACATATATATCCAAAATTAAAGATAAACAAGGGAAAATTTGTAATACTACTGAGGAAATAGCAAACACTTTCAGTAACTATTGTCCTTTCTCGCCTTGACTACTGTAATCCGCTTCTCAGTGGTCTTATGTGCTCCCCACTAGCGCCGTTACAGTCCATTATGAATGCGGTGGCGAGGCTCATCTTCCTGTCCGCTCGCACCTCCCATGCCTCACCCTTCTATCAGTCCCTACATTGGCTTCCTATAAAATATAGCGCTCAATTTAAAATTCTGGTTCTTGCTTTCAAATCTCTACATAATGCTGCTCCCACCTACCTATCCTCCCTTATACACAAGTATGTCCCGTCTAGGCCCTTACGATCTGCTGAAGACTTACGTCTATCTTCTGTCCGTACTCCCACCTCTGATGCTCACCTTCAAGATTTCTCAAGAGCTGCACCATTCATGTGGACAGGGTCGTCTATAATATGATTAGGACCCTTGGCAATGCATTTTCTTGGGCCCCCTGGGCCCTGCTCCTTCCCCCCCAACCCCCTAATTACACCCAACCCGCAATCACACTGACAGACATACTGACACATACGCACACAGACAGACATATTAAAACATTCTCAGATACATACTGACATACACATACACTGACACAAATATATACTGGCAGACATATTGACACACATTCAGACATACTGACACACACACAGACACACATTCATGAATACACAGACACATAAACTGACAAATATACTGACACACACAGACGCATACACTGACAGACCTATTGACACACACAAACAGGCATTCTGACACACACACACAGGCAGACATACTGACACACACAGACATACTGACACACACACAGACATACTGACAAACACACACACAGGCATACTGACATATACAGACACACACAGACATACACACAGACATACTGACACACACACACAGACATACACATACATACACAGACATACTGACATACACACACACACACACACACACACATAGAGACATACACACACACACACAGACAGACATAGACACATACACAGACTTAGTGACACACAGACATACTGACATACACACACAGACAGACATAGACACACAGAGACATACTGACACTCACAGACATACGTACACACATACTGACATACACACACACACACACACAGACAGACATACTGACACACACAGACATACTGACACACACACAGACATACTGACACACACACAGACATACTGACAAACACACACACAGGCATACTGACATATACTGACACTCAGAGACATACATACACACATACTGACATACACACACACACACACACACAGACAGACATACTGACACACACAGGCATACTGACATATACAGACACACACAGACATACACACAGACATACTGACACACACACACAGACATACACATACATACACAGACATACTGACATACACACACACACATAGAGACATACACACACACAGACAGACATAGACACACACACAGACTTAGTGACACACAGACATACTGCCATACACACACACACAGACAGACATAGACACACAGAGACATACTGACACTCACAGACATACATACATACTGACATACACACACACACATAGACATACTGACACTCACAGACATACATACACACATACTGACACACACAGACAGACATAGACACACAGAGACATACTGACACTCACAGACATACATACACACATACTGACACACACACAGACATACTGACACACACACACACAGACAGACATAGACACACACACACACACACACACACACACACACACACACAGACATACATTTAGCCACCCTCCAGTTTCTTACCTTTTTCTGGAGGGTGGTTTCCCTGGTCCAGTGGCAGGCTGAGGCAGATGGGAGTTCTCCTCTGGAACTCCCCTCCTCCCTGCCTTTCTCCTCCCGCGCGGTTGTGATCTCCAGTGGGAGGAAGTGACGCGCGGCACTCACTTCCTCCCAGGCAGCTGCCGAACAGGAAGGGGCCCGGTCGCGCTGTTTAAGTGTCACAGTGCCCGACCGGGCCCCTGCTGACACATGCCCACCGGGCGGCCCTTAGTGCATGGTTGGTGTGGCTCTGTGCAGCCGCCCCGCCAGGTCCATGGGAGCTGCTCAAATCGCGGGGCCCACAAGGCAGCTGCTCTGGGGCCCCTCAGGAGCAACTGGGCCCGGGGTAGCTGCACCGTTTGCCCCGCGTTAAAGACGGCCCTGCATGTGGAACTCGCTTCCCTCCTCTGTTAGATGCTCACCCAGTCTCCACTCCTTCATAAAAGCAATCAATTAAACTGCTAATAGCTCCTGACTGATTCCTCTTCTGCAACTGTCATTAGTCTAATACTATCCTTACCTTTTTGTGTCATTTTACCCCACTCCCTCTAGCATGTAAGCTCATTGACCAGGGCCCTCAACCCCTCTGTTCCTGTGTGTCCAACTTGTCTGGTTACAACTACATGTCTGTTCGTCCACCCATTGTAAAGCGCTGCGGAATTTGACGGCGCTCTATAAATATCATAATAATAATAATAATAATAATAAAGATCTTTATAATTTAAAGCCCCCTGAGAAGACCCCACATGAAAGAGAACAATATCTATGTAAAAATATTCCATTAAAAATGTCTGAAGAAACATCAGCTCAATTGGAGGAACTGTTCTCCTTTCAGGAGCTTTCGGCAGTGATAAAGGCAATGCCTCTTAATAAAAGCCCTAGTCTTAAGCCCCTTATGCCTAGACTGATCCACCCTGATCAAGCTGGTTTTGTCTCTGGCCATACGAAAGAATACTGACATTAAAGGATATAAGTTTACGGGAGGAGAGGTAAAAGTAACTGATTTTGCCGATGATGTTTTATTTCTGCTTATCGAACCCCGATATACATTTCCTTATGTTCATGAAGAATTGGAGAAATTTGGTAGCTTATCTAATTTTAAAATAAAAAATAAATACTGGGAGTGGGGATAAGTATAGGAGTTAAAGAGAAATTACAAAAGCTATATAAATATAAGTGGACAGATACTATTATAACATACTTAGGGACACAACTGACGGTACATTTAAAAGATTTATTTAAATTGAATTATGGAAAATTAATGAGAAAGATTGAAGAAGATCTAAAAAAATGGAACCAGGCCTCCTTTTCATTGATCGGGAGAGTAAATATCATAAAAATGATGATATTACCTAAGGTATTATACCTATTTCAGACATTGCCTGTTTCACTGCCGAGAGATTTCTTTAGAAAACTGCGAACTACATTCCTTTCATTCATATGGAATAAAAAAACTCCACGTATTGCATATAATATATTGACATTACCAGTTGAGAGAGGTGGCTTGGGCCTCCTGCATATTTATAGATACTATGTCGCGGTACTATGTGCGCGAATTAGAGAATGGACAGCTATAGATAAGGAAAAGCCATGGTACAAGATAGAACAGGATTTTATAAAGGTTAAGTTGGAAACCCTGCCTTGGCAGAATTGTAAATTTAATTTATTATCACCCTCTAACCATCCAATTATAAACCACACCATACATATTTGGAGAAGGCTTAAAGATAGATGGGGTTATCCCCAGGATTATGTGTATTCTTCCCAATAGCATCTAACTTGGATTTCCAGTTTGGGCCGGGCCACAAACTACTGGAAAAGTTAACAGGAGAAGCCGACCCTTTAGTAACAGGTTTAATAACAGATGGAACACCCACTAGATTAACCCCTTCCCGACCGAGGACGGTTCAGGACCGTCATCGGGATTTTCCCATTGCGGACCGATGACGGTCCTGAACCGTCCTAACGGTTTCCGTTACTTACCTGATCGCCGTCGTTCCCCCGGCGGCGATCAGCGTGGCTCCGGTTGTGGGGAGACTGCCTGCAGCCCAGACAGTCTCCCCACGGCAGATTAGGACCCCTGTGGCCATGTGATCGCTTAACACAGCGATCACATGGTCACAATAGGTGTCCATGTGTCTGCCTGCAGGGGGACTGCCTGTGCTGACAGGCAGTCTCCCTGCTAGTGTAAAATCTAAAAAAAAAATAAAGTTAGTGTTAATAAAAAAAATTATAATAATTATATATGTGTATATATGATATATAGACATATATTATATCTATATAATATATGTCTATATATCATATATATAATACCATACTAAGTGTATTTTTATATTAATATGTACTTATATTAAAATAAAAATACACTTATAATTAAATTACACACGTATATATATAATATATATAATAACTATATAGATTGTATATATATATTATTATAAAATATAAATAATAAGTAATTTAAATTAAATAAAAAATTTTAAAATAATAATAAAAAATTTAAAAAAAATTATATAGCTATATGAAATTTTATTCTAACTGTATTTTAAAATTAATATATATATATTTATATCAAAATACACTTAGAATTAATTTGTATATATATCTATGTATATAAAAATAAATAAAAATAATAAGAAATATACATACATCCATATACAAAATTACATAAATAATTATATAAATATACACGTAGACTTCAAATATATAAATATGCATATATATTTAAATTCTACGTGCGTATTTATGTAATATTTTTAAATAATTAAGTAATTTTATTAATTGCAATTTGAGGGACCTGCCTGCCAACCCAGGCCGAAAGTCCAGAGAATTTAATTTGCTAGCACTGTATTTTACCCTGTAACGTTCTACGACACCCTAAAACCTGTACATGGGGGGTACTGTTTTACTCGGGAGACTTCGCTGAACACAAATATTAGTGATTCAAAACAGTAAAACATATCACAGTGATGATATTGTCAGTGAAAGTTACTTTTTTGCATTTTTCACACACAAACAGCACTTTTACTGATGATATAATTGTTGTGATACGTTTTCCAGTTTTTAAACACTAATATATGTGTTCAGCGATGTCTCCCGAGTAAAACAGTACCCCCATGTACAGGTTTTATAGCATTTTTGAAAGTTACAAGGTCAAATACATGGGTCAAATATTTTTACATTGAAAATGGCCAGGTTGGTTACGTTGCCTTTGAGAGCGTATGGTAGCCCAGGAATGAGAATTACCCCCATGATGGCATACCATTTGCAAAAGAAGACAACCCAAGGTATTGCAAATGGGGTATGTCCAGTCTTTTTTAGTAACCACTTGGTCACAAACACTGGCCAAAATTAGCGTTCAATTTAGTTTTTTTACTTTTTTCACACACAAACAAATATGAATGCTTACTTTGGCCAATGTTTTCGACTAAGTGGCTACTAAAAAAGACTGGACATACCCCATATTGAATACCCTGGGTTGTCTGCTTTAAAAAAAATATGTACATGTGGGGTGTTATTCAGAGATTTATGACAGATAATAGTGTTACAATGTCACTATTGATAAATTTTAAAAATGCATGTTTTGAAACCGCAATATCCTACTTGTACCTATAGCCCTATAACATGCAAAAAAAAGCAAAAAAACACGTAAACACTGGGTATTTTTAAACTCAGGACAAAATTTTGAATCTATTTAGCAGTTTTTTTCATTCGCTTTTGTAGATGAGTAAAAGATTTTTCAAGTAAAAGTCAAAAAACATGTATTTTTTCAATTTTTCATCATATTTTTTTATTTTTTTTAAATTAAAATACATGAGATTATATAAATAATGGTATGTAAAGAAAGCCCCTTTTGTCCTGAAAAAAACAATATATAATTTGTATGGGAACAGTAAACGAGAGAGCGGAAAATTACAGCCAAACACAAACACCAGAAAAGTGTAAAAATATTCCTGGTCGCAAATGTACAACATCGCAAAAACAGTCCAGTCCTTAAGGGGTTAAGAGAGTTCCCTTCCTGGGACAAGATGACAGCTCTTATAGATAGAATGGATATCATGTATTTAATGTTTTTCTGTTACCATATTGGCAGACGAGAGAACAGAATTTGTGTTACTTTGTGGTCCTGGGATAGAGAAAAAACGGTATCGGTCTAGTATATATAGTCTAATTCATAAGGGAGCTATGGAGAAGACTGTCCCTTCATTCCAATTGAAATGCATGCAAGGTTTTAACATTCAAATGACCAGCAATGATTGGTCGTTTGTGTTCAAAATGGGGATGAAAGCCCAGGTGAGAACTCCTAGGAAGATTATATTTTTTAAAAGAGTTACTAGATGGTACAATACTCCAGATCGACTTAGAAAATATGGTTTACCAGCCTCAGATGGCTGTTGGAGATGTGGTGAGAGGGGGGCGAATATGGAACATATATGGTGGGAGTGCAAACTTATTAAGAGCTATTGGCTACAGGTATTGAATGTCATTTATAAAATTTTACCAATGCCTGATCAACTATCCCCATCTAAGATTCTATTGGGATGGCCAGCTTCCTTTAAGGAGAATAATAAACAGACATGGCTGAGTTATTTATTGAATGAGGCAAATGCTTTGATCCCGTTGTATTGACTTAAACCTAGTATCCTGACTAAAGTGCAATGGATTCTTAGAGTGGATGCTTTGAGGGAACTTGAAGAAGTGCACTGGGCCATTCAGGGGAGACCACTATGTTAGGACATGGGAACCTTGGCTAGCGTTTGGGGCAGAAACATCATAGCACGATTACTTTAAGACATACTGATGACGAGTCAATAGACCACTAATGTTAGTAGTATAGGCAGAACTCTCCCTACTTTTTTTTCTCTATTTCCCCCTCTTTTTCTTTTCCTTTTCTCTTTTCCTTTATTGGTGTATTAAAAAAGCATATGATGATATGGGACTTTGATAATGCTACCTGATAATGGCGTAAAGTAGTCCCAATATCTGAGCAAAAAAAAAAGACTTTTTGACATATATAGATTAAGCTGTAACCAACCTCTTTACACCAGGCCGAGGCTTGGCCTGATGGTATTTTTAGAGGGTTAGTGACTAGTGATGTCCCGAACGGTTCGCCACGGACGGCGAACATATGACCCTGTACCTCACAGTCAGCAGACACATTCCAGCCAATCAGCAGCAGACCCTCCCTCCCAGACCCTCCCACCTCCTGGACAGCTCACTAAGAATGCAGCTTCAAAATGGATGCTGTCCAGGAGGTGGGACGGTCTGGGAGGGAGGGTCTGCTGCTGATTGGCTGGAATGTGTCTGCTGACTGTGAGGTACAGGGTCATATGTTAGCCATCCGTGGCGAACCGTTCGGCGAACCGTTCGGGACATCACTATTAGTGACAGATAGTAAAGAGTAGCAACAGTGTTGTTAACTAGTCAGAAAGTAGTCACTAAGTAATGATTAGTGGCTTCCATGAAAAATAAGGAGAGCTGTTTAAATCTGCTAGTTAGCAAATGGCTTTCACTAGCTGCTGCTTTTATCTATCTGATAAAATTTTGCAGTAACCAGTGGCTGCTCACTAACAGTAGCGACAAGTATTTTAGCGAGTAGCAGCTGGCCTGTAGAAAGTAGTGACAAGGTTGTAAACAAGACCTCTGTGTTTCACAGTAAATTAAAGGACCACTATAGTGCCAGGAAAACAAACTTGTTTTCCTGGCACTATAGTGCCCTGAGGGTGCCCCCAATTTCAGGGTCCCACTCCCTGAAGGGGGGAGGAAGGAGGTTAAACACTTACCTTTCTCCAGCGCCGTGCTCCCTCGGCGCTGGGGACTCTCCTCCTCCTTTGGTCGTCATCGGCTGAATGCGCATGCGTGGCAGCCAGTCCATAGGAAAGCATTCTCAATGCTTTCCTATGGACGCTGGAGTCTTCTCACTGTGAAAATCACAGTGAGAAGCGCAGAAGCCTCTAGCGGCTGTGAATGAGACAGCCACTAGAGGCTGGATTAACCCTAAAGTAAACTTTGCAGTTTCTCTGAAACTTCTATGTTTACAGCAGGCAGGGTTAATCCTAGTGGGACCTGGCACCCAGACCACTTCATTGAGCTGAAGTGGTCTCGGTGCCTACAGTGGTCCTTTAAATATCTTTGAAGAATTTGTCATGTTGCATGTTGACCCTGAATCAGTTTAACATCTTTATAAAGCATTATTTCCAGTAGGATTAAAACATCCACTCTATATAGTGTGATGGTTTACTTCTTGTTTGCATTGGTTCTTTTCATCAGAGATCCTGACACTTTCATCCATTGCTCTGATTTTAAGACATAAAAGTTTCTTTCTTTTTTTTTTTTTTGCTTTTTGCTTTTTGTTTAGTTTTATAAATGTCCTGACATTTTGTATTAAAACATGTTTCTTTGTGTCCTCATGAACTTTGATAACTGTTTGTGGTCCCTCTATTTTTTAAAAACTTTTTAAAAACTAATTTTAAATTTTTTTTTCTTTCTTCTGTTTTATTTATTAATTAAGTGTTACTTAGCGTGTTACAGCACATTTTCTCACCTATGAATAGCTTCTAGGGCACTAGTATTACTTAGTATGTTATAGTGCAATGTATGACACATGAATAGCTTCTAGGGCACATTTATGTTACTGTGAAAAACTGTAAAGCAATATTGACATTATAACATTGTACTTTATAGTCTTCCCAATTGCACATTGTGTTTACACAGTTCCTTCTTGGCTTGGTATTAACACACTTCTGTATTCTCTGGCATTTTTGTGGCCTCTTACTTTTACAGTTTGCTTAAAATATACAGTTTACTCTTTAAAGCTGAATGTTCATAACTTCTAGAATAAGTTTCACAAACTACAAAGACTTGTCTATCCAAACTACAAAGACTTTTCTACACGGCAAAACGTGTCCTGGAGAAACTGTGAGACATAGAAACAGAATACTGGACTTTTTTTTTGCCAATATAGTGTTGTTGTTATTTTAATATATTTTTTTATATATTTCTATATATAGTTTTATAATATATATATATATATATATTTTTTACAACTTTACTACTTATTTTTGGCATTTTTCCTGCTATATCTTGAAAGAAGGAGTGTGGTTCTTAATCAAATACGCCACTACATTTGAGCCTATTTGGAAGGCTCTGGGATTGTAAGTACCCTATTTACCCTGCCACCTTTATAAAATAAGTTCAACATTATTGCACCATATGCGCTTTTTTCCATCTGCCATATAGGACAAAGGATAAAGCACACCACCTAAAGAAGGGAGAGGGTCACCAACTACCGACCCTAAGAGCGCACTAACTGAGCTTAACTGTTTAGCTCTTAAAATTGTGAGTGGGGAATTTACTCTACCTTTTTCCACTATATATATTACGGTTTACACAATGAAATGGTTTTTGTATTTATGTTTTTAAGGAACTTCATACTGACCACTAAAACCTCAATATAGGATAAATGGCTTAAGTTATACAAGAAATATCATACCTTTATTTTCCTTTTTTGCACTTAAAATCACCGATATAATTTTATTTTTATAAGCGCTTCACCATCACACTGGTTCACAATTGCTATTCTATAAGATAAGCCTATGGTGAGATAGCAGCTGTTTGTTAATTGTATCTCACAAGTTTGTGATATTGTACATCTCTTCAATATTAGCGATGGTACTATTTTTATTATCAAGTTTCACACACTATTCACTCCTTCACTTATAATGTGAATCAGTTGATCATCATTCACTAGAAGGCTTATAGTTTATTTTGCTTGTCTTATCTTTATGTTCCTTTTTCATGAGTGACTAGGCCATTGGCATATCCCACAAGCTTGAATTTCCATAGCTGATAATTATAATTATTTAGCTTTTCTGATTTTAATATTAAGGATTATTGTACCTCAGTACAGTTTTTTTTTTTTTTTATAGAATCCCTGGCTGCAGGGGAAGCTCTGTAAACTGTGTAATTATGGGGTAAGGTAGGTTATTACCCAGAATCTCTGGCTGCAGGGGAAGCTCTGTATACTGTGTGATTATGGGGTAAGGTAGGTTATTACCCAGAATCCCTGGCTGCAGGGGACAGTGGTGGATCCAGAGCCTGATCTCGGGAGGGGCACTTGTAGATTATTTAAATAAATAATCCTGGCCCAATAACCACTACAGCTCAGTGTAGTAGTTATGGTGCCAGTAGTTCCAGGATCCCACCCTAGAGTAAGTAGTCATACCGTTTAAGAACAGTTTGACAACTTACCTGGGGTCTGCTGGGATATAGGGCATAGGAACAGTGGTGTGTGTTAGGGGTGAAGTGTGTGTGAAAGGTGCAGTGTGTGTGTGAGCGGTGAAGTGTGAAGGCGGCAATGTATGTCAGGGTTGCAGTGTGTGTTAGGGGGCAGTGTATGTGTGGGGCAGTGTGTGTGTGTGTGAGGGTGGCAGTGTGTGAATGGGGGGCACTGTATGTGTGTTTGGGGCACTGTATGTGTCTGTGTGTGTATGGGTGTGCAGTGTTTGTGGGGCAGTGTGTGTATGGGTATGCAGAGTGTGTATGGTGTGCAGTGTGTGTATGGGGGCAGTGTTTGTGGGGCAGTGTGTGTGGATGGGGGGCAGTGTATATGTGTATGGGGGGGAGGAGGGTAGGGAGGCTTTTTAATAATAAAAATGTTTTATTTAATAAAATAAATATGTTGATGTCCCCCCTCCCTTCTTACCTTTATTGAGGAGGAGGGGGGACATTTCTCCGTTCCTGGTGGTCCCAGTGGGAATCCCTGGTCGTTCCAGTGTGGAGTGAAGTCTAGCCCACGCTCCAGGGCTAGAGTTCACTCTTGCGAGATTTGGAGCTTTGCCATGGTAACCGCAACAACGCTCCGTATTCGCGAGATGAGGACCCGGAGGAGCTGCAGACTGGGCTCCCGAGTCCTCTCTCCCTCCCCTGCCGGCTGTCAGCAATGTGCCTGCGGACCGGGGAGGGAGTCCGCAGGCACATAGCAGGGCTGGCGCTTAGACAATGCCAGCCTTGCATTAGCCGGCAGGGGAGAATCTCGGGGGGCAATTGCCCCGTTGCCCCCCACCCCACATCCGCCAATGGCAGGGGAGCTCTGTATACTGTGTGATTATGGGGTATGGTGGGTTTTTACCCAGAATCCCTGGCTGCAGGGGAAGCTCTGTATGCTGTGTGAATATGGGGTAAGGTAGGTTATTACTTAGAATCCCTGGATGCAGGGGAAGATCTGTATGGTGTGTGATTATGGGGTAAGGTATATTATTACCCAGAATCCCTGGCTGCAGGGGAAGCTCTGTACACTGTGTGATTATGGGGTAAGGTGGGTTATTACTTAGAATCCCTGGCTGCAGGGGAAGCTCTGTATGGTGTGTGATTATGGGGTAAGGTATGTTATTACCCAGAATCCCTGGCTGCAGGGGAAGCTCTCTATGTTGTGTGCTTATGGGCTACAGCAGGTTATTACCCAGAATCCCTGGCTGCAGGGGAAGTTTTGTATACTGTGTGATTATGAGGTAAGGTATGTTATTACCCAGAATCCCTGGCTGCAGAGGAAACTCTGTATGGTCTGTGATTATGGGATAAGGCGGGTTATTACCGAGAATACCTTGCTGCAGTGGGAGCTCGGTGTACTGTGTGATTATGGGGTAAGGTAGGTTATTACCCAGAATCCCTGGCTGCAGGGAAAACTCTGTGTGATGAGGTGCCCTTCACCACTTGTGCCTGGAGGGGACTACTGGCTAGCCTCCTGCCCGACTATGGCCCCTGTGCTGATAGCTGTATTTTACCCTGCAGAAAGGTTTATTTGTGTATTTCTGCCAGGGCGTTTGGGACTTTCAGTATGTGAGTAGTGCTACCCCAGATAGGTGTGCCATGGAGCCTAGACTATGGAAAAGACTTGGGCTCCATGGCGATTGAACTGTATGTATGTGATCTGAGCGCCATTCGGTAATAATGGAGAGCAAAAAATGGGTCACAAGAGTATTCTGAGAGCAGACAGCAGCTAAAATAGCCTGCCCTTCGGTGGGTCCCCGCTCAGTACTCAAGCTGGTTTTAGCTCATCTTGTGACATAGCAGAGAGAACATATCTGAAGCATATCAGACTGGTCCCACCCATACGTGCAGTCCAGATCCGAAATGCCAGCAAGTTCTCTCTGCACGAGAGTTACAGCAACCCCAGACGATCGTTTCAGCCTTGTTAGGCATCATCAGTGAGGCATAGCTGATATCTCCCTAGGCACCGTGAGCAAGGGGTCCACGTCTGGATTACCCTTTAAACTAATGGAGAGCAAAAAATGGGTCGCAAGAGTATTCTGAGAACGGACAGCAGCTAAAATAGCCTGGACTGCCCGTATGGGTGGGACCAGTCTGATATGTTTCAGAGATGTTCTCTCTGTAATGGCACTCTCCAGGATAGAGAGGAGGGATTGTGATGTCACTGTGGGAGTGTTTTGTTTGTATTGTCTGTGATTGGCTTATATCCAATATGTGTCCCATTGTTCCATCAGGTCCCTAGGGGAGTGTCCACCTGGTGGACACTTGTATAAATACCGGGCAGGTAGCCCTCAATAAACCAGATCTACTTGCACCTTTCTTGAAGCCCTGGCTCATGCTTGGGGGAAGGGATACTTACACTCTGGGGATTACTATAATCACTTACTCCCCAGAGTAAGCTCTTGTAAGAGCTTGATTTGTTCCTGCTACGTTCTCTGGATTTAGGAGAGGTTCACCCACTGGGAGCTGGATCCTGGTCGTGGATCCAGGGTGGGTGAGAGACGGCAAGACCACGGTGCAGCTGCATCGCTGGAAGTAGGGTCCGCAGTGCTGATGGTGTCAGTTGGAGTGCTCGGAGTCCTCGGCAAGCGCTAGGAGCATCGATTGGCGGAGGTACTCAGTCGGAGTGCCAGCGGTCCGTCACACTCTGTACACTGTGTGATTATTGGGTAAGGTGGGTTATTACCCAGAATACCTCGCTGCAGTGGGAGCTCTGTGTACTGTGTGATTATTACATAGTTACATAGCTGAAAAGAAACTTGCGTCCATCAAGTTCAGCCTCCCTCACATATGCTATTGCTGTTGATCCAAAAGAAGGCAAAAAACCTAGTCTGAAGCGCTTCCAATTTTGCAACAAACTAGGAAAAAATTCCTTATTGATCCCAAAATAGCAGTCAGATGTCTCCTTGGACCAAGCAGCTATTACCCCATTAATTAGAAATTATATCCCTGTATGTTATGTTTTTGCAAGTATTTAACCAATTGCAGTTTAAACATCTGTATAGACTCTGACAAAACAACCTCTTCAGGCAGAGAATTCCATATCCTTATTGCTCTTACTGTAAAAAACCCCTTTTATTTGCCTTAGATGAAATCTCCTTTCTTCCAGCCTAAATGTGTGACCCCATGTCCTATGTTTATTAATAGATTTCCAGATAAAGGTTTGTACTGGCCCCGAATATATTTGTATAATGTTATCATATCCCCTCTCAGGCGCCTTTTTTCCAAACTAAACAGATTTAAATTTTTTAACCTTTCTTCGTAACTAAAATGCTCCATTCCTTTTATCAATTTTGAAGCTCGTCTCTGCACTTTTTCTAGTGCCATGATATCTTTCTTTAGAACAGGTGCCCAAAATTGCACAGCATATTCAAGGTGTGGTCTTACCAGTGATTTATAAAGAGGCAAAATTATATTTTCATCCCGAGAATTTATGCCCATATTTATACATGACAAAATCTTACTGGCCTTAGCAACTGCAGATTGACATTGCATATTGCTGCCTAATTTGTTGTCTATAACAATTCCCAAATCCTTCTCGTGTGTGGGGTATTATGGGGTAAGGTAGGTTATTACCCAAAATCTCTGGCTGCAGGGGAGCTCTGTATGCTGTCTGATTATGGGTTAAGGTAGGTTATTACCCAGAATCCCTGGCTGCAGGGAAGCTCTGTATGCTCTGTGATTATGGGGTAAGGTAGATTATTACCCAGAATCCCTGGCTGCAGGGAAGCTCTGTATGCTCTGTGATTATGGGGTAAGGTAGATTATTACCCAGAATCCCTGGCTGCAGGGGAAGCTCTGTATGCTGTGTGATAATGGAGTAAGGTGGGTTACTACCCAGAATCCCTGGCTGCAGGGTAAGCTCTGTATGTTGTGTGATTATGGGGTAAGGTATGTTATTACACAGAATCCCCGGCTGCAGGGGAAGCTCTGTATGCTGTGTGATTATGGGGTAAGTCGGTTTATTAACCAGAGTCCCTGGCTTCAGGGGAAGCTCTGTATGCTTTGTGATTATGGAGTAAGGCAGATTATTACCCAGAATCCCTGGATGCAGGGGAAGCTCTGTATGCTGTGTGATAATGGAGTAAGGTGGGTTATTATCCAGAATCCCTGGCTGGAGGGGAAGCTCTGTATGCTGTTTGATTATGGGGTAAGGTATGTTATTACCCAGAATCCCTGGCTGCAGGGAACCTCTGTATGCTCTGTGATTATGGGGTAAGGTAGGTTATTACCCAGAATCCCTGGCTGCAGGGGAAGCTCTGTATGCTGTGTGATAATGGAGTAAGGCAGATTATTACCCAGAATCCCTGGCTGCAGGGGAAGCTCTGTATGCTGTGTGATAATGGAGTAAGGTGGGTTATTACCCAGAATCCCTGGCTGCAGGGGAAGCTCTGTATGCTGTGTGATAATGGAGTAAGGTGGGTTATTATCCAGAATCCCTGGCTGCAGGGGAAGCTCTGTATGCTGTGTGATTATGGGATAAGGTAGGTTATTACCCAGAATCCCTGGCTGCAGGGAAGCTCTGTATGCTCTGTGATTATGGGGTAAGGTAGGTTATTACCCAGAATCCCTGGCTGCAGGGGAAGCTCTGTATGCTGTGTGATTATGGGGTAAGGTATGTCATTACCCAGAATCCCCGGCTGCAGGGGAAGCTCTGTATGCTTTGTGATTATGGGGTAAGGCAGATTATTACCCAGAATCCCTGGGTGCAGGGGAAGCTCTGTATGCTGTGTGATAATGGAGTAAGGTGGGTTATTACCCAGAATCCCTGGCTGCAGGGGAAGCTCTGTATGATAATGGAGTAAGGTGGGTTATTACCCAGAATCCCTGGCTGCAGAGGAAGCTCTGTATGCTGTGTGATTATGGGGTAAGGTATGTTATTACCCAGAATCCCTGGCTGCAGGGAAGCTCTGTATGCTCTGTGATTATGGGGTAAGGTAGGTTATTACCCAGAATCCCTGGCTGCAGGGGATGCTCTGTATGCTGTGTGATAATGGAGTAAGGTGGGTTATTACCCAGAATCCCTGGCTGCAGGGTAAGCTCTGTATGCTGTGTGATTATGGGGTAAGGTATGTTATTACCCAGAATCCCCAGCTGCAGGGGAAGCTCTGTATGCTGTGTGATTATGGGGTAAGTCGGTTTATTAACCAGAGTCCCTGGCTTCAGGGGAAGCTCTGTATGCTTTGTGATTATGGGGTAAGGCAGATTATTACCCAGAATCCCTGGCTGCATGGGAAGCTCTGTATGCTGTGTGATAATGGAGTAAGGTGGGTTATTACCCAGAATCCATGGCTGCAGGCGAAGCTCTGTATGCTGTGTGATAATGGAGTAAGGTATGTTATTACCCAGAATCCCTGGCTGCAGGGAAGCTCTGTATGCTCTGTGATTATGGGGTAAGGTAGGTTATTACCCAGAATCCCTGGCTGCAGGGGAAGCTCTGTATGCTGTGTGATTATGGGGTAAGTCGGTTTATTAACCAGAGTCCCTGGCTTCAGGGGAAGCTCTGTATGCTTTGTGATTACGGGGTAAGGCAGATTATTACCCAGAATCCCTGGCTGCAGGGGAAGCTCTGTATGATAATGAAGTAAGGTGGGTTATTACCCAGAATCCCTGGCTGCAGGGGAAGCTCTGTATGCTGTGTGATTATGGGGTAAGGTATGTTATTACCCAGAATCCCTGGCTGCAGGGAAGCTCTGTATGCTCTGTTATTATGGGGTAAGGTAGGTTATTACCCAGAATCCCTGACTGCAGGGGAAGCTCTGTATGCTGTGTGATAATGGAGTAAGATGGGTTATTACCCAGAATCCCTGGCTGCAGGCGAAGCTCTGTATGATAATGAAGTAAGGTGGGTTATTACCCAGAATACCTGACTGCAGGGTAAGCTCTGTATGCTGTGTGATTATGGGGTAAGGTATGTTATTACCCAGAATCCCTGGCTGCAGGGAACCTCTGTATGCTCTGTGATTATGGGGTAAGGTAGGTTATTACCCAGAATCCCTGGCTGCAGGGGAAGCTCTGTATGCTGTGTGATAATGGAGTAAGGCAGATTATTACCCAGAATCCCTGGCTGCAGGGGAAGCTCTGTATGCTGTATGATAATGGAGTAAGGTGGGTTATTACCCAGAATCCCTGGCTGCAGGGGAAGCTCTGTATGCTGTGTGATAATGGAGTAAGGTGGGTTATTATCCAGAATCCCTGGCTGCAGGGGAAGCTCTGTATGCTGTGTGATTATGGGATAAGGTAGGTTATTACCCAGAATCCCTGGCTGCAGGGAAGCTCTGTATGCTCTGTGATTATGGGGTAAGGTAGGTTATTACCCAGAATCCCTGGCTGCAGGGGAAGCTCTGTATGCTGTGTGATAATGGAGTAAGGTGGGTTATTACCCAGAATCCCTGGCTGCAGGGGAAGCTCTGTATGCTGTGTGATTATGGGGTAAGTCAGTTTATTAACCAGAGTCCCTGGCTTCAGGGGAAGCTCTGTATGCTTTGTGATTACGGGGTAAGGCAGATTATTACCCAGAATCCCTGGCTGCAGGGGAAGCTCTGTATGCTGTGTGATAATGGAGTAAGGTGGGTTATTACCCAGAATCCCTGGCTGCAGGGGAAGCTCTGTATGATAATGAAGTAAGGTGGGTTATTACCCAGAATCCCTGGCTGCAGGGGAAGCTCTGTATGCTGTGTGATTATGGGGTAAGGTATGTTATTACCCAGAATCCCTGGCTGCAGGGAAGCTCTGTATGCTCTGTGATTATGGGGTAAGGTAGGTTATTACCCAGAATCCCTGGCTGCAGGGGATGCTCTGTATGCTGTGTGATAATGGAGTAAGGTGGGTTATTACCCAGAATCCCTGGCTGCAGGGGAAGCTCTGTATGCTGTGTGATTATGGGGTAAGGTAATGGCCTATTACCCACAGAATCCCCAGCTGCAGGGAAGCTCTGTATGCTGTGTGATTATAAGGGTAAGTGATTTATTAACCAGGTCTAAAGCTGGGAAGCTCTGTATACTTTGTGATTATGGGGTAAGGCAGATTGGCCACCCAGGAATACAGCTTGCATGGGAAGCTCACAGCATGCTGTGTGATAATGAGTAAGGTGGGTTGTGCAGAGATCCATGGCTGCAGAAGCTCTGCTTGTGCTGTGTGACCAATAGGTAAGGTATGTTGTACAGAATCCCCTAGCTGCAGGGAAAGCTCTGTATACTCTGTATTGAAATTATAGGAGGTAAGGTAGGTGTACAGAGATGTCCCTGGCTGCAGGGAAGCTCTGTATGCACCAGCCCCACAGCCTGTGATTATAGGAGTAAGAAGTGGGACTATTAACCAGAGTCCCTGGCTTCAGGGGAAGCTCTGTATGCTTTGTGATTACGGGGTAAGGCAGATTATTACCCAGAATCCCTGGCTGCAGGGGAAGCTCTGTATGATAATGAAGTAAGGTGGGTTATTACCCAGAATCCCTGGCTGCAGGGGAAGCTCTGTATGCTGTGTGATTATGGGGTAAGGTATGTTATTACCCAGAATCCCTGGCTGCAGGGAAGCTCTGTATGCTCTGTTATTATGGGGTAAGGTAGGTTATTACCCAGAATCCCTGACTGCAGGGGAAGCTCTGTATGCTGTGTGATAATGGAGTAAGATGGGTTATTACCCAGAATCCCTGGCTGCAGGCGAAGCTCTGTATGATAATGAAGTAAGGTGGGTTATTACCCAGAATACCTGACTGCAGGGTAAGCTCTGTATGCTGTGTGATTATGGGGTAAGGTATGTTATTACCCAGAATCCCTGGCTGCAGGGAACCTCTGTATGCTCTGTGATTATGGGGTAAGGTAGGTTATTACAGAATCCCTGGCTGCAGGGAAGCTCTATGCTGTGTGTGACCAGTAAGATTCAAGGCAGATTGTACGGAATCCCTGGCTGCAGGGGAAGCTCTGTATGCTGTGTGATAATGGAGTAAGGCAGATTATTACCCAGAATCCCTGGCTGCAGGGGAAGCTCTGTATGCTGTGTGATAATGGAGTAAGGTGGGTTATTACCCAGAATCCCTGGCTGCAGGGGAAGCTCTGTATGCTGTGTGATTATGGGATAAGGTAGGTTATTACCCAGAATCCCTGGCTGCAGGGAAGCTCTGTATGCTCTGTGATTATGGGGTAAGGTAGGTTATTACCCAGAATCCCTGGCTGCAGGGGAAGCTCTGTATGCTGTGTGATTATGGGGTAAGGTATGTCATTACCCAGAATCCCCGGCTGCAGGGGAAGCTCTGTATGCTGTGTGATTATGGGGTAAGTCGGTTTATTAACCAGAGTCCCTGGCTTCAGGGGAAGCTCTGTATGCTTTGTGATTATGGGGTAAGGCAGATTATTACCCAGAATCCCTGGGTGCAGGGGAAGCTCTGTATGCTGTGTGATAATGGGGTAAGGTGGGTTATTACCCAGAATCCCTGGCTGCAGGGGAAGCTCTGTATGATAATGGAGTAAGGTGGGTTATTACCCAGAATCCCTGGCTGCAGAGGAAGCTCTGTATGCTGTGTGATTATGGGGTAAGGTATGTTATTACCCAGAATCCCTGGCTGCAGGGAAGCTCTGTATGCTCTGTGATTATGGGGTAAGGTAGGTTATTACCCAGAATCCCTGGCTGCAGGGGATGCTCTGTATGCTGTGTGATAATGGAGTAAGGTGGGTTATTACCCAGAATCCCTGGCTGCAGGGTAAGCTCTGTATGCTGTGTGATTATGGGGTAAGGTATGTTATTACCCAGAATCCCCGGCTGCAGGGGAAGCTCTGTATGCTGTGTGATTATGGGGTAAGTCGGTTTATTAACCAGAGTCCCCTGGCTTCAGGGGAAGCTCTGTATGCTTTGTGATTATGGGGTAAGGTAGATTATTACCCAGAATCCCTGGCTGCATGGGAAGCTCTGTATGCTGTGTGATAATGGAGTAAGGTGGGTTATTACCCAGAATCCATGGCTGCAGGCGAAGCTCTGTATGCTGTGTGATAATGGAGTAAGGTATGTTATTACCCAGAATCCCTGGCTGCAGGGAAGCTCTGTATGCTCTGTGATTATGGGGTAAGGTAGGTTATTACCCAGAATCCCTGGCTGCAGGGGAAGCTCTGTATGCTGTGTGATTATGGGGTAAGTCGGTTTATTAACCAGAGTCCCTGGCTTCAGGGGAAGCTCTGTATGCTTTGTGATTACGGGGTAAGGCAGATTATTACCCAGAATCCCTGGCTGCAGGGGAAGCTCTGTATGATAATGAAGTAAGGTGGGTTATTACCCAGAATCCCTGGCTGCAGGGGAAGCTCTGTATGCTGTGTGATTATGGGGTAAGGTATGTTATTACCCAGAATCCCTGGCTGCAGGGAAGCTCTGTATGCTCTGTTATTATGGGGTAAGGTAGGTTATTACCCAGAATCCCTGGCTGCAGGGGAAGCTCTGTATGCTGTGTGATAATGGAGTAAGATGGGTTATTACCCAGAATCCCTGGCTACGAGGGAAGCTGAGAAGCTCTGTATATTAATGAAATGCAAGATTGGGTTATTACCCAGAATACCTGACACAGGGTAAGCTCTATGCTGTGTGGGTGCTTGGGTAGGTATGTTATTACAGGAATCGGCTGCAGGGAAGCTCTGTATGCTGTGTGATTATGGGGTAAGTCGGTTTATTAACCAGAGTCCCTGGCTTCAGGGGAAGCTCTGTATGCTGTGTGATAATGGAGTAAGGTGGGTTATTACCCAGAATCACTGGCTGCAGGGTAAGCTCTGTATGCTGTGTGATTATGGGGTAAGGTATGTTATTACCCAGAATCCCCGGCTGCAGGGGAAGCTCTGTATGCTGTGTGATTATGGGGTAAGTCGGTTTATTAACCAGAGTCCCTGGCTTCAGGGGAAGCTCTGTATGCTGTGTGATTATGAGGTAAGGCAGATTATTACCCAGAATCCCTGGCTGCAGGGGAAGCTCTGTATGCTGTGTGATAATGGAGTAAGGTGGGTTATTACCCAGAATCCCTGACTGCAGGGGAAGCTCTGTATGCTGTGTGATAATGGAGTAAGATGGGTTATTACCCAGAATCTCTGGCTGCAGGCGAAGCTCTGTATGATAATGAAGTAAGGTGGGTTATTACCCAGCATACAGAGCTGCAGGGGAAGCTCTGTATGCTGTGTGATTATGGGGTAAGTCGGTTTATTAACCAGAGTCCCTGGCTTCAGGGGAAGCTCTGTATGCTGTGTGATAATGGAGTAAGGTGGGTTATTACCCAGAATCACTGGCTGCAGGGGAAGCTCTGTATGCTGTGTGATAATGGAGTAAGATGGGTTATTACCCAGAATCCCTGGCTGCAGGCGAAGCTCTGTATGATAATGAAGTAAGGTGGGTTATTACCCAGCATACAGAGCTGCAGGGGAAGCTCTGTATGCTGTGTGATTATGGGGTGGAGTATGTTATTACCAGAATCCTGGCTGCGGGAGCTCTGTATGCTCTGTTATTATGGGGTAAGGAGTGGGTTGTTGCAGAGATCCTGACTGCAGGGAGCTCTGCAATGCTGTGTGTTGATGTGGGTAGGATGGGTTGTTACCCAAGTCCTGGCTGCAGGCACAGCTGACTCTGTATGATAATGAGTAAAGGGTTGGGTTATTGCAGGAGTGCCTGACTGCAGGGGTGGCTCTGTGCTGTGTGTGATTATGGGGGTGGGTATGTGTATTGGGAATCCCTGGCTGCAGGGGAAGCTCTGTATGCTGTGTGATAATGGAGTAAGGCAGATTATTACCCAGAATCCCTGGCTGCAGGGGAAGCTCTGTATGCTGTGTGATAATGGAGTAAGGTGGGTTATTACCCAGAATCCCTGGCTGCAGGGGAAGCTCTGTATGCTGTGTGATAATGGAGTAAGATGGGTTATTACCCAGAATCCCTGGCTGCAGGCGAAGCTCTGTATGATAATGAAGTAAGGTGGGTTATTACCCAGCATACAGAGCTGCAGGGGAAGCTCTGTATGCTGTGTGATTATGGGATAAGGTGGAGTTATTACCCAGAATCCCTGGCTGCAGGGAAGCTCTGTATGCTCTGTGATTATGGGGTAAGGTAGGTTATTACCCAGAATCCCTGGCTGCAGGGGAAGCTCTGTATGCTGTGTGATTATGGGGTAAGGTATGTCATTACCCAGAATCCCCGGCTGCAGGGGAAGCTCTGTATGCTGTGTGATTATGGGGTAAGTCGGTTTATTAACCAGAGTCCCTGGCTTCAGGGGAAGCTCTGTATGCTTTGTGATTATGGGGTAAGGCAGATTATTACCCAGAATCCCTGGGTGCAGGGGAAGCTCTGTATGCTGTGTGATAATGGAGTAAGGTGGGTTATTACCCAGAATCCCTGGCTGCAGGGGAAGCTCTGTATGATAATGGAGTAAGGTGGGTTATTACCCAGAATCCCTGGCTGCAGAGGAAGCTCTGTATGCTGTGTGATTATGGGGTAAGGTATGTTATTACCCAGAATCCCTGGCTGCAGGGAAGCTCTGTATGCTCTGTGATTATGGGGTAAGGTAGGTTATTACCCAGAATCCCTGGCTGCAGGGGATGCTCTGTATGCTGTGTGATAATGGAGTAAGGTGGGTTATTACCCAGAATCCCTGGCTGCAGGGTAAGCTCTGTATGCTGTGTGATTATGGGGTAAGGTATGTTATTACCCAGAATCCCCAGCTGCAGGGGAAGCTCTGTATGCTGTGTGATTATGGGGTAAGTCGGTTTATTAACCAGAGTCCCTGGCTTCAGGGGAAGCTCTGTATGCTTTGTGATTATGGGGTAAGGCAGATTATTACCCAGAATCCCTGGCTGCATGGGAAGCTCTGTATGCTGTGTGATAATGGAGTAAGGTGGGTTATTACCCAGAATCCATGGCTGCAGGCGAAGCTCTGTATGCTGTGTGATAATGGAGTAAGGTATGTTATTACCCAGAATCCCTGGCTGCAGGGAAGCTCTGTATGCTCTGTGATTATGGGGTAAGGTAGGTTATTACCCAGAATCCCTGGCTGCAGGGGAAGCTCTGTATGCTGTGTGATTATGGGGTAAGTCGGTTTATTAACCAGAGTCCCTGGCTTCAGGGGAAGCTCTGTATGCTTTGTGATTACGGGGTAAGGCAGATTATTACCCAGAATCCCTGGCTGCAGGGGAAGCTCTGTATGATAATGAAGTAAGGTGGGTTATTACCCAGAATCCCTGGCTGCAGGGGAAGCTCTGTATGCTGTGTGATTATGGGGTAAGGTATGTTATTACCCAGAATCCCTGGCTGCAGGGAAGCTCTGTATGCTCTGTTATTATGGGGTAAGGTAGGTTATTACCCAGAATCCCTGACTGCAGGGGAAGCTCTGTATGCTGTGTGATAATGGGGTAAGATGGGTTATTACCCAGAATCCCTGGCTGCAAGCCAGCTCTGTATGATAATGAAATGGGTGAGTTGTACAGAATACCCATGACTGCAGGGTAGCTCTGTATGTGTGTGATTATGGGGGTAAGGTATATTTGTACAGAATCCACGACTGCAGGGAAACTCTGTATGCACTGTGTGTGGTGGGGTGGAGTAGGTTTTATTAACCAGAGTCCCTGCAGCTTCAGAGCTCTGGCATGCTGTGTGATAATGAGGTAAGGTGGGTTGTACAGAATCACTGGCTGCAGGGTAAACTCTGTATGCTGTGTGATTATGAGGTGGAGGCCTCTGACTGTACCAGAATCCCGGCTGCAGGGGAAGCTCTGTATGCTGTGTGATTATGGGGTAAAATGGGTTTGGTATAACCTGGGGGTCCCTGGCTTCAGGGGAAGCTCTGTATGCTGTGTGATTATGAGGTAAGGCAGATTATTACCCAGAATCCCTGGCTGCAGGGGAAGCTCTGTATGCTGTGTGATAATGGAGTAAGGTGGGTTATTACCCAGAATCCCTGACTGCAGGGGAAGCTCTGTATGCTGTGTGATAATGGAGTAAGATGGGTTATTACCCAGAATCTCTGGCTGCAGGCGAAGCTCTGTATGATAATGAAGTAAGGTGGGTTATTACCCAGCATACAGAGCTGCAGGGGAAGCTCTGTATGCTGTGTGATTATGGGGTAAGTCGGTTTATTAACCAGAGTCCCTGGCTTCAGGGGAAGCTCTGTATGCTGTGTGATTATGGGGTAAG